>CM033712.1:71011764-72211764 GCA_019671005.1 Hibiscus mutabilis | reverse complement strand
TATCCTGCATTGTTTTCCAACTTGTTTGCTTTCTGTGTCTAGGCTTCTCCCAGATCTCAGAATTTTGCAGCAAACTTTACCAATGAAATAGGTTGAGTGAGAACATCTGCAATATGTACTTCCGTTGGACGTAATTAACAATTAGCTGCCCTGCTAGTACTCTCTCAGAAATGTAAATCACGAATGAAATGTAAATCAATTTCTTCCAAGGAAGAATTTGCTGCAAATTTGGCTTCAGGTGTATATCAAGAGAAAACAGATTGCTTCTTCGAGCACCAAGCAACATGATTTCTTCCAAGAGAAATATAGTAGCCAGTAGGGGACAGTCTATAGCAGCTGCCCAATAAGAGCATCAGAGTAGACAAACATTGAAAATAGATGAGATTAGACAACGATTATGGCAAAGAACAATTGAACTAGAATTGGGTGGGGAGCACCAGGCCCAAGCAACAGTGCAACACTTGGGCGACAATCGAGAATCCCAGTATCAAGCCACTGTTATGGACACTCCCCCTCAAAAAATAAATCTAATATCGTGTGAGCCAATGGCACACATATCAGATATTAAACTGATAAGAATAGATACTACACTTGATCTTAGCCAAAAGGCCAAGAAAGGTATGCATCTACCGATGAAAGCCCGCTTCTTTTGTAGCTAGATTCTTGTCTTATAACTTCATACCCGAGTAACGTGGGATTTAAGCAAAAATTTTAACGTATTGGTTCGAAGCTGCTTCTAGGAAACTAATGACCAACACATTTGATTACACTTAAAATATATATCTACTTGAGATTTAAATTCACACAAATGAACTTTTATCAAATTTTGGGCGTAAACATTTCAGATGGTCTGAAGGATAGTCTGATGAGGCCAGATTAAACATACCCCTGAGCCTTGATAGGTTCACTTCCAAAATTTCCCAAGCAACTTCGAGCATAGTGGGGGAAGATTTAATACAAGCTGTTCAATATTTTTTTCACTACTGGTACTCTGTTGAATGGATTCAATTCGACCGTTTTGGCCTCGGTTCCTAAGGTATGTAGCCACTGATTTGGGCCTATTTCTTGCTGCTCGGTTATTTATAAGTGTATTACTAATATAGAGGGAAGGATATTGGTCCACAATGTATGATTTGCTCAGGAAATTGTTTATTGTTATGGAAGAAAGCAGTAAACTTCTAGATCTGCATTTAAAATCAACCTTAAGAAAGCACTTGATTCCCTTGATTGGAATTTCATTTTGCAAGTGTTGAGAGTTTTAGATTTTCCTGAGGTTCTCTGTAGTTGGATTTCATTTGAGTTTTGCTGATGATTTATTGGTTTTCACAAAGGGGACAATGGATTCAATGGTAGCTGTTAAGGAGATTCTGGACTTCTTTTATTCTATTTGAAGGGTCTTTTATATGTTGAATGGATTCAATTCGACCATTTTGGCCTTGGTTCCTAAGGTGCAGAACCCTATTTGTAGCAACTGATTTTAAGCACATTTTGTGCTGCTCGGTTATCTGTAAGTGTATTAGTAAGATAAACATATTTACCTAAATCAGTGTAGCACAGCAAGTTGGTCCAATAGATCTGATTAATATTTCAATAGTTATGATAAACATATTTACCCAAATCAGTTCAAACTCAAAGAGAATCTCCTACAATATCCAATCACATTAGTTCATAAAAATAAATATTAAAACAAAGAAGTAATAAACAAAAACTTGAGACTAAGCACTAACTAAAAGAAACTGGACAGAAACACTAGTACTGGAAGCAGGTGGTGTGTGCACCAGGCCCGAGCAATAGCGCAAAGCTGGGGCGACGCTCGAGAATCCCAGTAGCAAGCTACTGTGATGGAAACTCCCCAATCAAAAAATAAATTTAATATCGTGTGAGCCAATAACTCACATATCAGATATTAAACTGATAAGAACAGATACTATACCTGATCTTAGCCAAAAGGCAGAGAAAGGTATGCCTTTTGAAGTGAAAGCCCGCTTTATTTATAGCCAGATTCTTGCCTCATCCCTTCATATCAGAGCGGTATGGGATTTAAGCAGTACATTTAACATTTGTAAGCTGCTTCTAAGAAACTAATGACCAACACCTTCAATTACACTTACAGAATATGTGATTAGAACTCAACTTGGAGGACTGGCATCAGAAAAGTTTTATTGTTAGCAAAGTTTGGGACAAGTTGAGGAGTAGAAGAGAAAACCCCTTGGCATAAACTTGTGTACGGGAATTTAGCATGGGGCAAGCAAGTAGATCTTGTTTGTGTTTTATGTAGGGAGGAAACTGAAACAAACGACCATAGTTTTGGATGCTGCGATCTTAAAGTAGTATCACCGAATGTCTTGTCAAATTTATCCAGATTAGAAGAACTATACATATATGATAGTTTTGACAGATGGGAAGTTGAGGGAATTGAGAATCCAAGAACTAATTGTTCAATTGATTTGTTGGTCTCATAAATGACGTGGGAATGACCCATGATATAATTTCTCCCTAGCAACAAAATCTATAATTTCTCCAGAGCAACAAGATTTTGTCCAAGAAAAATGTAGTAGCCAGTGTACAATCTATCTTCAATAGATACTGCTCAATTGTCATCAGCGTATCACACCAAGCTAAAAGTCATATTTGAAAATAGACCATGATCGAGTGTTTTTAAACCAAGAAAAACAAAAGAGTTGAGACTTAAGACAAACGGACTGATTATGGGTAGAAACAATTGAACTAGAATCGGGTGGGGTGCGCCAGGCCCGAGCAATAATGCAACACTTGGGCAACACTCAAGAATCCCTATAGCAAGCTACTATGATGAAAACTCCCCTCAAAAAATAAATTCAATATGGCTGATATATCAGATATCAAACTGATAAGAACAGATACTACACTTGATCTTAGCCAGAAGGCCGAGAGGTATGCTTTTTGATGTCAAAGCCTGCTTCTTTTATAGCTAGATTCTTGCCTCATCCCCCCATATCTGAGTGCTGTGGGATTTAAGCAATGCATTTAGCATATTGTTTTGTAAGCTGCTTCTAGGAAACTGATGACCTACACATTCGATTTCATCTACTTAAGATTTAAATTCCCAAAAATAAACTTTTATCGTTTTTTGTATGTAAAGATTTAATACATGCTGTTCGATATTTTTTTCAGTACTGGTAGGTACTATGCTGAATGTATTCAATTCTACCATTTTGGCCTTGGTTCCTAAGGTGCAGAACCCTAATGAAGCCACTGGTTTTCGGACTCCACATCACCCACATCAAAATTAAACCATTGAAAATATTAAAGAAGAATTTGGTGTTGATAGGACTGACGGAGATGCAACGAAGTTCTCAGAAAGGCTCATCAATCAATGCCATGCTTTCATTGCAGGTAAATATGCTCTGTATCTCTTCCTTCCTGCTGCTCTTGGCGCTATAATATCAATGTGATGCTTTTGGCTTCGGGTTGCTCTTGGAATGGCATTATGGTGAAGCGATCGGATTCATGTGATTCCACTGCTCGGGTATCTGTGATCTTATAGTTCTATCAGCTTGGCATGGTTATAATCAATTGTGGAGGATGCTGCAAAAGTGGATTTCGACCCAGCTGGATAGGGGGAACAAGAAAGCTGAAACTGCGGAGGTGTTTTACTTTGACTTTTATGAAAACCAAAGGGTTTTGCCTAGCTTAGAATAAACTATGTAGAAATTTAATTCTAAAAATAACATGGTTGGAACAGTTGACTTGCAGATCTATCCTGCATTGTTTTCCAACTTGGTTGCTTTCCGTGTCTAGGCTTCTCCCAGATCTCAGAATTTTCCCTTTTGATTCTCTGTTCCTTTACAATCTCTGATTAAGGTTGGGATTAGGAAGAAATTAAAGGCTAAAACTCATCAATCTTCTGTTTTGGATATCCAAAGAAGGAGGTATGATTTCTTTATTTTTTTCATTATTCACATCACACACACACACACACACACACATATATATATATTCTACTTTGATGTCTGAGCTTGCACATATATTCCACTGTTTCAAGTATGTATTTCGTTATCGAATATGGTATTGTTCTCTATTATGCAGCCAGGGATCTTTTGATAAGGATTTGCTTCCCAGTTGTTCTTTAGTTTGTTCTGCTTCATTTCTTGAAGGGAGAAAAAATGGACGCTCTTGTTTCCATTGTTGGATCTCTTGTTGCCAAAGTTGCTGAGTACACTGTCGATCCCACCGCACAACAACTTAGTTACTTCTTCAGGCATAAGAGCAAGTTCCTGAATCTTCGGGATAAAGTTCAAGACCTAAAGGATGCTAGAGAAAGGGTGCAACAATCTGTTGACGCGGCTAACAGAAACGGGGAGGTGATTTTTGATCATGTCGAAAGGTGGTTGACAGTGGTCAATGAAAAGATCTCCAAGGAGGCTGCAACACAATTGCGGGAGGACAAAGAGAAAGCGATGAAGAGGTGCTTCACTGGTTTTTGCGCTTATTTCAAGTCTCGTTATCAGCTCAGCAAGAAAGCTGAAAAGGAGGCCGATGCCATAGCTCAACTCCTGAAAGAAAATGATCGGTTTGATAGTGTTTCCTACTGTCCTGCTATTTCAGGGATAGCCAGTATCAGACATGTCAAGGAGTACGAGGCCTTTGATTCAAGAAGCGGTGCTTTCGGTGGTGTAATGGCCGCATTCGAAGATGATAATATCAACGTAATTAGAGTGCAGGGGATGGGAGGTGTGGGAAAAACCACACTTGTCAAAGAGGCTGCTAGGCAAGCCGAGGAGAAACAGTTGTTTGACGAAGTGGTTTTGGTTTCTATAACTCAAACACCAAATACAGTGAATATCCAAAACGAGATCGCCGAGAAGATAGGCTTGACAATCGCGGAGAAAAGCATAGATGTGAGAGCTGCTCGACTACGTGAAAGACTAAAGAAAGAGAAGAAAATTCTTATTATTTTGGATGATATTTGGGTGTCCTTGGATTTGGAGGCACTCGGAATTCCATCGGGAGACGAACATAAGGGATGCAAGATCTTGTTGACCTCTAGGAGGCTCGATGTGTTAGAATCCATGAATTCGCATCCAAATATTTCAATTGAAACATTAAAAGAAGATGAAGCATGGAGCTTGTTTACGAAATTGGCCGGTCCTATTGTGGAAAGATCTTACTTACAATCTACAGCAGTTGAAGTTGCTAAAAGATTGCAGGACTACCGGTCGCCATTGCAACAATTGAAAATGCTTTAAAGCGTAAGCAGAACTTGTATGAAAGGGAGAACGCTTTAGAGAAGCTAAAACCCTCTAAAATAAACTTCAGGGGGATATCAGGTGCAGTGTATTCAGCTATAGAGATGAGCTACAAATATTTGGAAACCGAGGAACTTAAATTCACTTTCTTGCTCTGCAGTATAATGGGTCACAATGCTGCCATCCAAGACTTGCTGAAACATTGTAGAGGCTTGGGATTGTTTCATGGCCTCGACACAATGGAAAAAGTATGGAACAGAGTATTGGCATTGGTTGGTGAGCACAAAGACTCTTCTCTATTGCTTGCTGGTCCTACCCCTGAGCGCTTTGATATGCACGATGTTGTTTGCGATGTTGCCATTTCAATTGCTTCCAGGTACCATCCTTGGCTTGCTTTACGAGACGAAGATGTATTTGAAGAGTGATCGAGTGAGGATCAAATGAGAAACTACAATCTTGTTAGCTTAACCTATGCTAAGGTTAGTGTGCTTCCCGATGAGTTGGAATGTCCAAACCTCACATTTTTCTCTATGTATGGTACTGTGGATGTTCCCAATAACTTTTTTAAGGGAATGCATACTCAAAGTCTTGGTATATTCCGAAATGTAGTTTGCATCCTTGCCTTCCTCCATCAGTTCCTTGAAAACCCTTTGTACATTGTGTTTGATAGATTGTGATTTAGAAGATATAGTCATCTTAGTAGAGATGGAAAATCTCGAAATCCTTGACCTCCGTGGATCTAGCATCGTGGTGCTACCAAAGGAAATAGGAGAACTAACCAGGCTACAATTGCTAGACTTGAGTCATTGCTACGATCTTAAAGTAATATCACCGAATGTCTTGTCAAATTTATCCAGATTAGAAGAACTATACATATATGATAGTTTTGACAGATGGGAAGTTCAGGGAATTGAGAATCCAAGATCTAATTGAAGTCTTATTGAGTTGAATCATTTGTCTCATCTAACCACTTTAGAAATACATATTGCTGATGTACAAGCTTTACCGAAGGATAACATGTTTTCCGGAAAGATAGAAAGATACAAGATTTCCATCGGAGATCAGTGGTATCCGTATAATAGAGGGATGGGAACATCAAGACTGTTGAAGATCGAGATGGATAGAAGCATTCATTTAGTGGATGGGATTAAACCGTTGTTGAGAAAAGTTGAAAGTCTATATCTTAAAGGAGTAAAAGATGTTACAGACATGCTTTACGATCCAGTTACCGAAGGTTTACCCCATTTAAAGCATCTTGATGTCTCTAATGTCTCAGATATTGAAGTTATTAACTCCGTGATGTTGGTTTCCTGTTTGGAGTCATTGTCTCTGTATAATTAGATGAACATGGTGGCTATATGCGATTACAAAAAGTCATTAAAGTCGACAGCTGCAATATGTTGAAGAATTTGTTCTCTTCCTCCGTAGCCAAAGGGCTTCGCCAACTTGAAGAAATTAAGGTATCCAATTGCTAGAACATGACAAAGTTAATTGTAGAAAAGGAAGAGATCGATGAGAATGAAATTTTAGAATTCAGTCAACTACATGTCTTATGGTTGGAGGAACTGAACAGATTTTCCGAAATGTGGCTTACATCCTTGTCTTACATCCTTGCCTTCCTCCATTGGTTCCTTGAAAACCCTTTCCACATTTTGTTTGATAGATTGTGATTTAGAAGATATAATATCTTAGGAGAGATGGAAAATCTCGAAATCCTTGACCTTTGTGGATCTAGCATCGCAGTGCTTCCGAAGGAAATAGGACAACTGACCAGGCTAAAATTGCTAGACTTGAGTCATTGCTACAATCTCAAAGTAATATCCCCAAATGTCCTGGCAAATTTATCCAGATTAGAAGAACTATACCTGCATGATAGCTTTGAAAGATGGGAAGTTGAGGGAATTGAGAATCCAAGAACTAATGCTAGTCTTGTTGAGTTGAATCATTTGTCTCATCTAACCACTTTAGAAGTACATGTGTAATGATTCAAACTAGAAGCAGAAGAATTTTAAGGGGAGAAATAGATTCACAGTCAAAGGGAGGAAGAATATATTTAGAGAGAAGAGAAGACATTAACGTTCATAGTACAAAGACAATGGTCTCTTCCTACCAGACTCTTTCCTTTAAACCCTAAATGATTCAAACTACTGCATTTGGGCCAACACTTGCCACAACGCACTGTTTCATTAAACCTGGCTTAAAGCCTCTAAACAATAGAAAATAACCAACATTTAAAAAAAGTTCAATTATTCAACTCAACTAGTTTTGACCGTTACAATACTCTGCACTTCTAAAAGCATCCTTGACCTCAAGGATCAAATCTAGGAAACTGCACTTTCAGATTGTGCAAAATCTCCCATGTAGCATCTTCAAGGAAGAAGTTGGACCACTCCACTAGAACTTCCGTAACTGCTCTATTACCGCTTTTAACCACCCTTCTCTCCAAAATTTTCAAAGGCTCCTTGCTAATGCTTCCATCTGAATCTATGATAGGTAATTCTTCTTGATGAACAACTTCTCCAATGTGCTTCTTCAGTTGGGACACATGAAAAACTAGGTGTACCTTAGATCTGTCAGGCAATGTGAGTCTATATTCCATACTTCCCACCTTATATGCAATTCGAAATGGCCCAAACCATTTATGAGCTAGTTTTCTGACATAACCTTGCCTCCTCAGTTTGCTGCCTATAAGGTTGTAGCTTTAAATAAACCCAGTCACCAACTTGCAATTCACACTCAGTTCTCCCTTTGTCAGCTTGTTGCTTCATTCTCACTTGATCTCTTTGTAGGTGGAACTTTAACATTCTAATGGTAGATTCCCTTCTCTGCAAGCTTTAATCTACTGATGCTACTAAGAATTCTCCGGCAACATATGGCAAATACACAGGGGGATCTTGTCCATATAATGTTGTGTATGGAGTCGTTTTAATGGTGGCATGGAATGTGGTGTTGTACCACCATTCTGCCAAATAGAGTGGCTCTCTCCATTCCTTTGGTTTCTCCCTTGTCATACATCTCAGGTATTCCTTCAAATATTTGTTGAGCCTGTCTGTTTGTACATCGGTTTCTGGGTGGTAAGCAATGTATAGAATGACTCTCACTCACAGCTTCGAAAACATTTCCCTCCAAAACAAACTTATGAACACCTTATCTCGGCCACATATTATTTTGGATAGGCAGTCTATGTAATTTAAATATGTGCTCTAAAAAGAACTGTGCTACATCCTTGACAGTGAAAAGATGAGCCAGGGCCACAAAATGCCCATACTTAGTCAGTCTATTAACCACCACCATAATAACATCCTTCCCCTTTGATTTTGGCAGACCCTCTATAAAATCCATGCTAATTGACTCCCAAATGTTTTCTGAAATTGGTAAGGTTTGTAGTAGCCCCATAGGATGTATTAAGTCATCCTTACTTTTCTGACAAACTCCACATTCCCTCACCAAACTTTTGATCTCTTTTCTCACCCTTTTCCAATAAAAAGGTCCTAACAATCTCCTAATGATTGCATGAGCCCTAGAATGACCTCCCCCTACTCCATTGTGAAAATACTCAATCAAATCCTTCCCCTCATACTTCCATCATCTCCCACCACTATTTTGCCTTTTCTTTTCAACAGTTTCCCATTCCAGTCATATTTTGAGTGCCTTGTTGAGCTCCTTTCCAGATCCTCAATGATCTTCTTAACTCTTTGGTCATTTCTCCAACTATGAGCAATCCTTGTCAAAGTGTTGGTGTTAATGCTGCTAATTGCCATCAATTGACAGTTCATTGCCCTTGGATTCCTAGACTACACATCTGCCACTACATTATTTATTCCCTTCTTATAAACCACCTCATAATCATATTCCATCATTTTGCAATCTATTTATGCTATGAGGGTGTTGTGGCCTGATTTCCAGCTAAAAGTTTCAGACTTTGGTGGTCTGTTCTAATCAAAAAATGTCTTCCAACCAGATAAGTGGCCCACTTTTTAACAGCCATTAAAACAACTATCATCTCCTTTTCATAAACTGATAATTCCCTATGCTTGCTGCCCAAACCCTTGCTGAAGAAAGCCAAAGGTCTCCCATTCTGAATCAAAACTGCTCCAACCCCAACATTAGATGCATCAGTCTCAACAATGAAATCAGAGGAGAAATCTGGTAATGCTAGAATGGGGCAGTGCTAACAGCTCTCTTAAGTTGTTTGAAAGCTTCTTCTAGTTGAGTCCGTCTTCAAGCCCTTTTTTTCAATAAGTCAGTTAAGGGCCTTGCTATACTCCTATAATTCTGGATGAACCTTCTATAGTACCCTGAGAGGTCTAGGAATCCTCTCAATTCTTTGTGAGAAAAGGGCCATGGTGGCCGGAGAAGATGAACGCCGGTGAACAATGAACAATAAAATATGAAAATCTACAGTTTAACGATAGAACAAAAATAATATTTTCAACAGAGAACAATGTGTTTCTCTGTATTTTCTCTTATTCTTCTTAATCAAATGTGTATGAGATAAGCCTTTAAATAGGCTGATACAGAGTTTCGGTATAACTAAAACTATACTTTTATCTATAATTTAAATAATATTTATCCCTAATTTAAGTAAGACTTCTAGTAAATCTAAACTGCTGACTTAGAAATAAACTCTAATTACACATTAAATTAAACTCTAACACTTCTTGTCAACTTACACTCCCCCTCAAGCTCTAACACTTATTGGATAACTTACACTCCCCCTCAAGCTGGTGAGCAAGTCAACCACCCAAGCTTGGATCTTGGATGTGATGCCCTACTCATATTTCTTTGCTGTTTTTAGGGAAAAATCTCCCCTTTTTTGGGACCCATTGAGTTGAATAGCTAGGACATACTCATGTTATTCTTTGAACGGCCATTGTTGAAAATTTGCAAACGATGTTGCTGGTTTCTGCATCCTTCTTGAGATGTCTACCAACTTTACTGTTGTTATTGGTCTTTGCACCCTCCTTAGATGTCTTCCAGCTTTCCTTTTTCAGTGATGATCTTTTTCAGGTTTTTGCATCTTCTGAGATGTCTTCCAGCTTTTTCTGTCGTTCACGGACTAAGTAGTGCTTCCATTCAACAATGATCACATGAATCTACACTCCCCTCAAGTTGGTAGTTGAACAAACTAGAATTCCAGCTTGAATAGTTGATGTAGAATCTCTTAAAAAATATTATATAGTTTTTAAGGCAAAACTAGAACCTCTTCTCTTATCTTTTATAATTGATGGCTGAGATAGAACAAGATAGTTTTTAAGGCTAAACTATAACCTTTCCCTATCTTTTACAATGGATGGCTAAGATAGAACCAAATAGTTTTTAAGGCTAAACTATAAACTTTTCATATTTCTTTTTTATTGGCTAAGATAGAACTATTAAATAGAGAACAAAATAACAAAATTAAACGAGTAGAAATTTCACCATAGATGTAAGATTCCAACGAGAGAGAAGCCAAGGAACGAGCGTGGCCTAATGACAACAGCGGAAAAAATGATATGCATCTAAAAAAATCAGATCGTCAATTTGATTCAGATCAGAGATAGCAGTAGTGGTGACGACATCAGGATCGTTGTTGGCTCTGATACCATGCGAGAAAGGGTCCATGATGGCCGGAGAAGATGAATGCCAGTGAACAATGAACAATAAAATATGAAAAGCTACAGTTTAACGATAGAACAAAAATAATATTTTCAACAGAGAACAATGTGTTTCTCTGTATTTTCTCTGATTCTTCTTAATCAAATGTGTATGAGATAAGCCTTTAAATAGGCTGGTACAGAGTTTCAGTATAACTAAAATTATACTTTTATCTATAATTTAAATAGTATTTATCCCTAATTTAAATAAGACTTCTAGTAAATCTAAACTACTGACTTAGAAATAAACTCTAATTATACATTAAATTAAGCTCTAACACTTCTTGGATAACTTACATTCTTTAATTGAGCTAGGAGTCTTCCACTCCATAATGCAAGACACCTTGGAATTGTCCATGGATATCACCCCTTCTAAGATTTTGTACCCCAAGTAATCAATTTCCCTTGCCCCAAAGCAGCATTTA
This sequence comes from Hibiscus mutabilis, assembly GCA_019671005.1. Lineage (NCBI taxonomy): Eukaryota > Viridiplantae > Streptophyta > Magnoliopsida > Malvales > Malvaceae > Hibiscus > Hibiscus mutabilis. The sequence continues at coordinate 72,200,475 of CM033712.1, read as the reverse complement.
CTCATTTTTGCATACAACTTATGAGTCCTCAAAATTTCTAAAACCTCCTTTAGGTGCTCGAGATGTGTTTCCCAACTTTCAGAGTACACAAGTATGTCATCGAAGAACACAATGATTGTTTTCCTCAATAACCCCTTAAACACCTTATTCATCAGCCCTCGAAAGGTGGCTAGGGCATTAGTGAGCCCAAAGGGCATTACTAGAAACTCATAGTGTCCCTTATGAGTTATAAATGTCGTTTTGTGTATGTCTTCTTGTTTCATCCTAATCCGGTGATAACCAGACCTCAAGTCTGACTTGGAAAAGATTCTAGCCTTCCCAAGTTCATCCAACAGCTCCTCAATCACTGGCATTGGTAATTTGTCCTTGCGAGTCATTTGACTCAACCTTCTATAATCATTCACAACATTCTCCAAGACCCGTCTTTCTTCTTCACCATCACCACTGTAGATGAAAAAGCACTAGTGTTATCCCTTATAACTCCTGAACTTAACATTTCCTGTACAAGCTTTTCAATCTCATCCGTCTGCCAATTGGAATATATGTATGGCTTCATTTTGACCACAACATGTTCACTCAATAAATTGATCTTGTGATCTTGCCCCCTTTCTAGTGGCAGCCCCTATGGTTCCTTAAACACATCAGCATATCTATGGAGCAACCGTTGGATGTTTTCAGGCAGCATCTTTGGTTCTCCCTTGAATTCCAATTGGGCATTTAATAATAACTGAGAGACATTGTAAGGGTTATGGATTCCCCTAAACAATTTCTCACAGCTCTTATCTTCAATCACTCTCAGTGATCAGCGAAACGTAACCTTTCCTTCCTCTATCACCGAAAATAATTTAGAAAATTATTGAGTAAAAATAGTAGAAAATCTCTGTGGTTTTTTGCAGTTGTGAAACTTAGTGGGTTTGCATTCTATTTGTAGGCGTAAGAGTTTTATTGAAAATAAAACTTGTGAATTATCACAATAATATCATATTTAAAAGATAATATCTTATCATATATTTGTCCTTTTAATTCCATAATATTCAAAAAATAATATCTAAACTTAAGGATAATCATCTTGTAAGCTGAAGAAGAGCCCATTTGTTTTGAATAGTCACATTACACATATCATATAAACTTAAATTACTCAATAATTATAAAGTAGAGTCTATTATATAAATATATCCCCAACTTGGTAACTCATCAATATGTGATATAAGTTTTTCCCTTTTCCTTAACTCAATTCACAAGCCCACTTTGAGCATCAATTTCTCATTCATTACTTAACTGTTTTGAGCTTATGAGATACAGTTGTAAAGATTTCATGAAGTAGAATAAGACCCAAATGAATCTTTATTCGAAAATCCATTTTTACTCATTCGAAATATGACTCAAAGTTGCCATTTCCTCACATTTTCCAACAAAGTTGAAAGTCTATATCTTAAAGGAGTGAATGATGTTACAGACATGCTTTACGTTCCAATTACCGAAGGTTTACCCCATTTAAAGCATCTTGATGTCGCTAATGTCTCAGATATTGAAGTTGTTATTAACTCCGTGATGTTGGTTTCTTGTTTGGAGTCATTGTCTCTGTATAATTTGATGAACATGGTGGCGATATGCGATTATCAACTCAGAGCTGAATCTTTTGGCCGACTAAAAGTCATTAATGTCGACAGCTGCAATATGTTGAAGAATTTGTTCTCTTCCTCCGTAGCCAAAGGGCTTCGCCAACTTGAAGAAATTAAGGTATCCAATTGCGAGAACATGACAGAGTTAATTGTAGGAAAGGAAGAGATCGGTGAGAATGAAATTTTAGAATTCAGTCAACTACGCGTCTTATGGTTGGAGGAACTGAACAGATTTAATGGCTCATGGTACTCCGAAAGAACATTTCGATTTGCCACCAGGCTTTTTGATAGAAAGGTATTTACATCTTCCTTTTTGAATGAGAAAAAAGAAAGAATTGTTTATGATGACATGATACATTATTTTTTTCTGCAGATTTCGTGTCCTGCCTTGAAGGAGTTGGAGTTAGATTCAGTCAGTGACATTATCGGCTTCCGATAATGTCTTTTGGTGTGTAATGTTTAACAAGTCTATGTGTGAATGGAAGTCATAAGTTGAAGTATGTATTTGCTTCATCCATGGTGAAAAGCTTTGTGCAACTGAAAAGACTTATTGTTTCTCATTGTGATAAAATGGAAGAGGTAATAGAGGGAATGTTAGCAGAAGAAATGACTAGCAGCAACATAAGGGTGTTCCCAATACTCGACTCTTTGAAGCTCGACATGCTTCCCGACTCAAAATATTTTTCTGCGGCAAAAATCTGATTGAATTTCCAATTCTAAGGCATTTAATAATACAAAGTTGTCCCGATTTGAAGACGTTCGTTTTCGACAATGGAAACAGCAGACTCAATATCTCACTTGATAACAATTCTCTCTTCAATGAAATGGTACGCTCTAATTTTAATTTTTTTAACATTCATGAATATATAAACTTTTTTAACAAATATTGCATTTGTGCATGCAGGTGATACTTCCTATGCAACAGTTGGAATTTTACAAGATGGACCTGGAAAGACTATGGCCTGATTGATTTGCCGAACATTCTTTTTCTGAACTAACTTCTGTTTGTTTGAGTTTTTGTCCCAAGTTATCGAATGTTTTGCCATCGAGTATGTTGATAAAACTCAAAAGGCTTGGCAGAATGAGTATAAGGAATTGTGAGTCACTAGAAGAAATAATATCTGAATCTCAATTTCCAGAAAATGGCAGCAGAAGTGCTATATCGTCACTTCCTCCGCAACTCGCTCAATCGGATGTTAATACGTTTGAATTCCCGTACCTGACTTTCTTATGTCTCTCTAACTTGCCAAATCTAAAGAGTATCCATCATAAAATGCATACTGCAACTTGGACTTCATTGAAAAAGATGGTGGTAAGAGATGTAACAAAGTGGAGATATTGTTTGCTTGTCAAGAAACAAGTGGAAACACTAGTCAGCAACCCCTCTTTTGGGTGAATCAGGTAGCATTCTAATATCTGAACTATTTATCCGTATCTATAACGTTTTAGTATTCCAATCTTTTTCAATATTTGGCAGTGCAAATACGCAATGCATCCTCAGTTTGTGATATTAACAAACAGATGGGAACTGTGCAGTTTACATTTCCAAACCTACATCAACTGACATTGCGATGGAATGCTGGAATCAAAGAGATGGCATTTTGAAGGCCAAGAACAGAAACAACTATCTCACTACTTTGGCAATCTAAAAGTTGTCAAACTTGAAAATTATCCGGAGCAGATTACCGTATTGCCATCTTACTTGTTCGAGTTGTTATCCTTATCCAGTCTCCAAACACTTGAAATAAACTAGTCTCGGTTTAAAGAGATATTATTCCAAGGTGTAGGAGGAATAGGACTAGGTGGTAAGGAAAAGCCTGCATGGTTGCTACTCTCTCTGATAACTAAACTAAAATTGTATTTTCTATTCGAATTGTTGCATCTTTGGGAAGAAGGGGAAGGATTCCCAAATTTAAGGATTTTGCATGTGCAAAGTTGTACTTTCTATGAAATTTGATGCGGATATGTCTGTTTTGTTTTCAGGTCCTCTCGGGTCAATGCATACAACTGGTGTTGAACTTCAAGCGATACTGCCAGCGATGGAGGTTTTCTTACAAACGGAATGAAAGAAGAAAAAATGGTTGATAATCAAATCTGATTCGGATATTTACAGTGAACAGTATATACAGATGTTCAATAACAGAAATGTAACGGCTTAACTGTTAACATCTTCGACTTGTCAAATTGTTGACTTAGACTTTTGACTTGTATTATTCTCTAATATCTTCATGGTTCCTTTGCCTTTCTCTTCTTCATGATCAAATATCTTCATTGTTTCCCCTTCTTTGCCTTCATTACAATACATGACATCACCCCAAGTTGATAATCCGTTGAAGCAAACTTTATCAATGAAATAGGTTTAGTGAGAACATCTGCAATATGTACTTCCGTTGGACGTAATTAACAATTAGCTGCCCTGCTGCTAGCCTGCATCAAGCACGACGTGTAGGATTAGCAGTCATAGAAACGGTGGAAGCTGCCCTGCTAGTACTCTCTCAGATTTGTACTTCACGGATGAAATATAAATCAATTTCATTGTGAGGATTACCCGCTCCTCGATCTATATATCAGCGAGCAATTCCTCGATCTATATCAGCTAAGTAACTAAATTTGCTGCAAATTTGGCTCGACAGATCGCTTATTTGAGCACCAAACAACATGATTTCTTCCAAGAGAAATATAGTAGCCAAAAGGGGACAGTCTTTAGAAGCTGCCCAATCAGCAGCAGCAACAGAGTAAAACACCAAACTAAACATCAGAATTGGAAAATAAAACATTATTTCATTGGTTCACCAAAATCAAACTTTAACTAGAGGAACAAGACACAGACACCCTTGGAAAATAGTTGAGATTAAAGAAAACGATTAAGGAAAAAACGTAATTGAACTAAAATTGAGAGGGGTGCGCCTGGCCCAAGAAACAGTGCTACGCTTGGGCGACGCTCAAGAATCCCAGCAGCAAGCTACTGTGATAGACTCTCACCCTCAAAAAATAAATTTAATATCATGTGAGCCAATGGCCCACGTATCAGATATTAAACTGATAAGAACAGATACTACACTTGATCTTAGCCAAAAGGCCGAGAAAGGTATGCTTTTAAATGTCAAAGACCGCTTCTTTTATAGCTAGATTCTTGCCTCCTCCCTTCATATCAGAGCTATGTGGGATTCAAGCAATATATTTAGCATATTGTTTGTAAGCTGCTTCTAGGAAACTAATGACCAACACCTTTGATTACACTTGCAAATATATATATATATATTTACACTTGAGATTTAAATTCACACAAATTAACTTTTATCGATTTTGGGACGTCAACATTTCAGATGGTTTGAAGGGTTATCTGATAAGGCGAGTCACAGAAAATGAGATTTACTGGAACCAATAGTAGCTGTTAAGGAGATCCTGGAGTTCTTTTATTCTATTTCTGGTTTACAATTCAACAACGCAAAGAGTGAGGTTTTGAATTATGGGTTGAGTCAATTAGATTTACAGAGAATTGTTGAACTTACTTGTTTCAAGCTTTCTGCAAACGTGAAATTTGACCCAACTGGATATGGAGGTGTTCCGAGGAACAAGAAAGCTGGAACCGCAGAGGTGTTTTACTTTGAATTTAATAAAAACCAGAGGGTTTTGCCCCAGAATAAACTATGTAGAAATTTAAATTTAAAAATAACATTGTTGAATTTGAAGTAATCGACTTGCAGATCTATGGCAACATAAAAACGATTGAAACAATTCAATCTCTGTATAAACATTGTATATGGATGATTTTTCTACTATGATATACTATTGAAACGTCTTTTTCATCGATGTAACAGTGTACAGTAGCAGAAAACTACTTGATGCAAATGCTTCTCCACCTATTTCTCTCTGCCTTGATTAAAATCTGATGTTTGCGCAGAGTGAACGGTGTTTAGAGGTAAAAGCATGGATTAGTAAAACTTGATCCCTGCATTGGATTAAAGTTATTGATAGAGTGGTTATTTATGAGCCATTGTGCAGTAATCCTAGACATTGTTCTATATATGAAATTCGATGTCGATATGTCTGTTTTGTTTTCAGGTCCTCTGGGCGTAATGGATACAACTAATGGTAACTTCAGCTTCATTATATGGCATCATCCAAGTTGATAATCCATTGTGTTAGTACTCTTTCGTCAACGTAATGTAAAACAATTTCAACATGCTTGATGCGAGCATAATGTGTAGGATTAGCAGCCATACAAACAGTTGTAGTATAGTATAGACACACCAGATTGTCCTTTACCGACCAGGGAAACTACAAGTTCAATGAGTAATTCCTCAATCTATATCAGAAATGTAGTATAGTATAGTCATCCCAAGTTGATAATCCATTGTGCTAGTACTCTTTGGTGGATTTCGACCCAGCTGGATACGGAGGTGTTCCGAGAAACAAGAAAGCTGAAATTGCTGAGGTATTTACTTTGGCTTTATGAAAACCAAAGGGTTTTGCCTCTTTTAGAATAAACTATGTATAAATTTAATTTTAAAAATAACATCGACATGGTTGAAATAATTGACTTGCAGATCTATCCTGCATTGTTTTCCAACTTGTTTGCTTTCTGTGTCTAGGCTTCTCCCAGATCTCAGAATTTTGCAGCAAACTTTACCAAAGAAATAGGTTGAGTGAGAACATCTGCAATATGTACTTCCGTTGGACGTAATTAACAATTAGCTGCCTTGCTAGTACTCTCTCAGAAATGTAAATCACGAATGAAATGTAAATCAATTTCTTCCAAGGAAGAATTTGCTGCAAATTTGGCTTCAGGTGTACATCAAGAGACAACAGATTGCTTCTTTGAGCACCAAGCAACATGATTTCTTCTAAGAGAAATATAGTAGCCAGTAGGGGACAGTCTATAGCAGCTGCCCAATAAGAGCATCAGAGTAGACAAACATTGAAAATAGATGAGATTAGACAACGATTATGGCAAAGAACAATTGAATTAGAATTGGGTGGGGAGCACCAGGCCCAAACAACAGTGCAACACTTGGGCGACAATCGAGAGTCCCAGTATCAAGCCAATGTTATGGACACCCCCCCTCAAAAAATAAATCTAATATCGTGTGAGCCAATGGCACACATATCAGATATTAAACTGATATGAATAGATACTACACTTGATCTTAGCCAAAAGGCCAAGAAAGGTATGCATCTACCAATGAAAGCCCGCTTCTTTTGTAGCTAGATTCTTGTCTTATAACTTCATACCCGAGTAACGTGGGATTTAAGCAATAATTTTAACATATTGGTTCTAAGCTGCTTCTAGGAAACTAATGACCAACACATTTGATTACACTTAAAATACATATCTACTTGAGATTTAGTCCCTAAGGTTAAGAAAAGTTTAAAATTGACCCAAACTCCGATTAAGTTTAGTAACAAGCAAAGTTGATAAGTCTTAAGAATAATCAATATGATACTTAGATTGGTTTTGAATTCTAAACCTTATTTCGAACCTTCGATTAGTCTTTCGATAACACTATCTGACCCGGATCTCTACCAGACCGGGAAGGAGGTGTTACAATTTTGGTATCAGAGCCTAGGTTTAGTCGATTCTAGGACTACCCAGGCATCTGTTATGAGTCTGCGTATGCCACTTATGAGTTATTTGAATATGTATTATGTGACTTGCAACTCACACGATTTAATCCTTATGTGTAAATTAGACCTAAGATGTTTGGTCCTATTGATAGAAGGGTAGTGAATGAACCTCATTCGGGCTCCTTCTCAACTCATGGGGACAATTTAAGGCCTAAAATCCAACCCAAGCGTGTGGGACAGAAGGACCCACCTCACCCTCCTTCAATGTCACCCGCTCAGCAGGCGTATCTGATGTCCATGGCGGACATGATTAAATTGGTGGTGGAGTTATGTTATGAACTTGTTTATCCTTTGATAGATCCAGGCTCCACATATTCCTTTATTAGTGAACCCTTGATTGAAAAGTATACTTTAAAATGTAAACATGTTTCTTTCGAGATACTTGTCTCAAATCCACTAAGAGATAGTGTGGCTATACGAACAATCTGTAGAGCTTGTCCCCTAAGGATCCAAGGGATCCCATTTTTGGCCAACTTGATGACTTTACCCTTCCACGAGTTCGATCTCATTCTAGGCCTTGATTGGCTAGCTGAACATCAAGCGTGGGTGGATTGTTCAAAGAAGAAATTATATCTCTGTGGACTCGGTAAGGAGAGCATAACCTTGATGAAGTCCGAACCCGAGCCTAAAAAGAGCCTCGTGTATGCCATGGAGTCTAAGAAAGATTTGAAAATCAAAGGCGTACCCGTGGTGAAAGAATTTCTCGATGAACTTCCGGGACTCCCTCCCACCCGTGAAGTTGAGTTCGGGATAGTAGTACAACCTGGAACTACTCCGGTCTCCACTACTCCATATAGAATGGCTCTAGTGGAGTTGAAAGAGTTAAAAGATCGAATTCAAGACCTTCAAGATAAGGGATTCATCCGACCGAGTTCCTCACCCTGGGGAGTGTAAGTTTTTTTGTCAAAAAGAATGATGGATCGATGCGTCTATGCATTAATTATCGTCAATTGAATAAAGTGACGATCAAGAACAAGTACCCACTTCCGAGGATCGATGACCTCTTTGATTAGTTGAAGGATGCTTCTGTCTTCTCCAAGATAGATCTTCGGTCCATATACTACCAAATGTTGGTGAAAGAGTCTGATGTTTGAAAGACTGCCTTTCGAACCAGATATGGTCACTATGAATTTCTGGTGATGTATTTTGGGCTCACGAATGCACCTATAGCCTTCATGGACATGATTAATCGTGTATTCCGACCCTATCTCGATAAGTTTATGGTTGTCTTTATAGACAACATTCTGATCTATTCTAAAGACTTTGCTTCTCATGAAGAACATCTTCGAATCGTGCTTTAGACCTTTTGGGAGAAATAGCTCTATGCTAACTTCAGTAAATATGAATTTTGGCTGTCTGAAGTATCCTTCTTTGGCCATGTGATTTCTTCTGTGAGAATCCAGGTAGACCCAAAGAAGATTCAAGCAATCATTGATTGGATTCCTCCAAAGAATGTGGGAGAAGTTCGTAGTTTTTTGGGCCTTGTAGTATATTAACGTAGATTCATTAAGGGATTCTCATTGCTTGTAGCACCCTTAACGAAGCTTCTCCGCAAAGATACTCTTTTTGTGTGGACTGTTGATCAGCAAAGTAGTTTCGACCAGCTTAAGCAAGTCCTTACTCATGCCCCTGTATTAGTGCAACCCAAGTCGGGCAAAGACTTCACCGTGTACAGTGATGCATCCCACCTGGGATTAGGCTGTGTTTTGATGCAAGAAGGAAAAGTCATAGCTTATGCCTCACGTCAACTCAAGCCTTATAAGCTAAATTACCTGACTCATGATCTGGAACTTACTGCAGTTGTGGTTGCTTTGAAGATTTGGCGGCATTATCTTTATGGTGAGAAGTGTTACCTCTACACTGGTCACAAAAGCTTGAAATATCTCGTAACTCAAAAAGAGCTAAACCTTCGTCAACGCCAATGGATAGAGCTATTGAAAGATTATGATTTAGTCATTGACTACCATCCCGGTAAAGCCAATGTGGTGGCTGACGCTCTTAGCTGGAAGCCAATATCTTCTCCGAGATACTTGAATGCTCACTTCCGAATCAGAAAGCATGGCAAGTTGTTAGCTGAGCTAAGAGTTCACTCCACCATTGTATCTTGAATTAAGGCACTCCAAGAAACTGATGAGGATTTGTAACCCCTTATTGTTAAGGTCAAGGATAGCTCAGACCCTAACTTTGCTTTGAATTTTGAAGGGTTATTGTGTTTTCACAACCGCATTTGTGTTTCCGATGATGATGATCTTCGAAACCAAATCCTAAATAAAGCTCATTCGAGCCCTTTCTTTGTTCACCATGGAGCTATCAAAATGTACAAGGATCTGAAGGAGATCTATTGGTGGTCCGGTATGAAGAATGAAATCACGAACTACGTAGCTAGGTGTTTGACTTGCCAACGGGTCAAAGCTGAGCACAAGGTACCTACAGGTCTTCTGTAGCCCATTAAACTTCCCCAATAGAAATGAGAGCGTATCACGATGGACTTCGTAAGTGGTCTACCTTTGACTCTAAAGAAAAATGATGTCATTTGGGTCATTGTGGACCGATTCACCAAGTCTGCTCACTTCTTTCCAGTAAGAATGGATTTCAGCTTGCCTAAGCTCACGGATTTGTACATCCGTGAAGTCATTCATTTATACGGAATTCTGGTACCTATCATCTCCGATTGCTACCCACAATTTACGTCTCGGTTTTGGAGGACCTTACACGAGGCCTTGGGAACGCGAGTGCATCTTAGCACTATTTTCCATCCTCAAATCGATGGTCAATCTGAAAGAATTATTTAGGTAACTCTAAACCCTTCTCTAAGTTATGTGAATATGTAATTGTGCCAGTCATGGTTCTTCCTTGTAGATTCTGGAAGATATGCTCCGAGCTTGTGTCATTAACTTTGGGAATACATGAGAGAAATCCGTACCCTTGGTCGAGTTTGCTTACAACAACAGTTACCAAGCTTCAATTCAAATGGATCCGTATAAAGCTCTCTACGGAATGAGGTGTAGGACTCCTCTTTGTTGGACTAAACTCGGTGAAAGCAAGATGCTAGGTCCTAACTTACTTTGGGAAACTAAAAAAAGGACTACCACTATTCATGATCGGCTTAAAGCTATCTTTGACCGACATAAGTCCTATGCTGACCTGGGCATGAGAGATATTCAATACAAGGTTGGTGAAAAAGCCTTCCTCAAGGTATCTCCGTGGAAGAAGATTCTTCATTTTGAAAGGAAATAAAAGTTAAGTCCTCGTTTCATTGGCCCGTTCGAGGTAACCGAAAGAGTTAGACCCGTTGCTTACCGATTAGCCCTCCCCGAGGAGTTAAGTCAGATTCACAATGTCTTATATATATCTATGCTACGCAAGTACCGGTCAGATCCTTCTCACGTGATTGAACCGGAGTCTGTGGAAATCCAATCTAATTTGACATACAAGGAAGAACTTGTTCAGATCCTCGTACGAGAGACCAAGAGGCTTCGTAACGAGACTGTGCCCTTAGTGAAAGTTTTGTGGCGAAGTCATTCCGTTGAAGAGGCAACATGGGAACCCGAAGAGACTATGCAGAAACAATATCCTCATCTGTTCGCCTAAAATGAAAATTCGAGGAGGAATTTTCTTAAGGGGGAGAGTTGTCACACCCCAAAAATCGGTCTAATCAAAATTGCGTTCTGGCGATCGAACACCCTACATTAGGAAGGTCCAAATATTGCATTGACTTTGACCATGTGGTCAATTACATTGATATTGGACTCTAATTGAGTCAATTTATTAACTAAGGACCTTATTGATTTTATCAAAAATTGTTTGTGACTGAATTGGATAATTGAAAGCTTAGGGGCAGAAATACAAAGTCCATGAAATTGAGGGATTAATCTCGTAAATTTTCCCTTTCTTGTTTAGTCACCTACAAGCTTAATTTCTACCCTCTATAAACGGCATGGTTTCATTCTATAAGACAATGATTTGTGTTGGAAGCAAATATTATATTGAAATTCCTTATTGTTTTTTAGATAAAAATGATATTTAGATGGTGACTCACCCGTTTGCTTTCAACATCCTCACGTGAGCTTGTCTAACAAGTTGGAAAGGATAACAAATGACATGGGTAGTAATCATTGAATTTTTCTAATTCCAATAAAGGGGATCAAAGTGATAGAAAATGATTTAATAATATTTTCCCTTAATGAATGGGGACTTGTGAATTTTTGAAAGAGTTTCCTAATATTTTATACTTACCGAGCCTCTATTTCCATTTCTTTTCATCCTTTTCCTTCTAGTTAAGCAACCATTACCATAGATATCTTTCTCTACCATCAAGCTAACACCTTCATTGTGGGTTTTTCTAAAGGCTTAAGCCTTCTCCAATCTATTGGTTCCGTTGAATAGTTATCATTTCGCTCAAGAATTAAAGGAGAAAAATCTATCATTTCCATCGAATGCTAGAAACAAAAGAGTAGTTATTCGAGAGTCGTTGGAGCTTTGAAATCGATGTGAGTGTAGTTGTGTCAAAGGATAGGCTCGGTGCCATCCCGTTGCATTATTTTGTGATTATGTTTGTATTTGTTTAAGGGCTCACGTAGAGCAACTATGTCGAATTCGATTGACAAGTCCGGTAAGTGCCTTGCATTGCTTTGATATATGAAAACATGACTATGATATGCTACACACATGTGATATATGAAAATGATATAAAATGTCACATGATATGGAGCTAGAGCTCATTTTGATGTTTGATATGATATGACTTGAAAATAAATATTATGGACTATGTGAATTTGTGTAACTATGGACATTGGATACAATTGGCATGCCATAGGTTAAGTATGGGAGGACTACGGTCCAGGGCTACGACCTATATGTGGGGGAAATAAGGTCAACTGTGTAAGGGATATATCTCTGGAGCTACGGCTCAAGGGCTACGGCCCGCTCTCTGTTATATGTGTTGGTGTACAGGGGAATACGTGTATCCAATGGTACATATTGTGATATGTTTTTATGAATTGTGCTACGACATTATGATTATGATATGAATATGTGAAATGTATATGTGAATATGAAAGCATGAAAATAAGTGAAATAAGCATTAATTGTGTATAGTGTAATATGACTAGTATATTTGATTTTCATGCATTTCATAATATTAATCATCCATTGTAATTGTTATAACTACCTCACTAGGCTATGTAAGCCTAACATGTGTGTCTCATGCATTTTTAGGACCTTGATCAATTCCAAGCCTTGATCGTGTTATTACGGTTGCAAGTCACGTCCCTGCCATATATGTATGTTATCTTTTGCTATAAACTCCTAGTAAAGTGGCATATGGTCCAACTTGTTTTGTATAAGCCATTCTATGATTGTATGATAACTTGGTAATATGGTTTTGTTGTATGCTTATAATGACTAAATTTGAATATGTTAAAAGGTGTCTAAAATGAGTCTAAGGTGAAAACTTGGTAAAAGGATTCCAAATTCCCTAAAATTTGATGTGTCAATAGGAACATGGTTTATAAGTATAATGGTGAAATTTGGTAAATTTAGTTAGGTCACAAAACTGATTTTCGTACAAAGTCTCAAATTGGTTTAATTGGCTTAGCAATCCGATAGGTTCTAATGATGAAACCCTTAGATCAATAATTGGAGAATTCAATTTCAATTGGTAATACGAAATTAGATAACTGGTAAAAATTTGCAATTTAGCCCTAAGGTTAAGAAAAGTTTAAAATTAACCCCAACTCCGATAAAGTTTAGTAACAAACAAAGTGGATAAATCTTAAGAATAATCAATATGATACGTAGATTAGGTTTTGAACTCTAAACCCTATTTTGAACTTCCGATTAGTCTTATAATAACACTATCTGACCCGGATCTCTACCAGACCGGGAAATGGGTGTTACAATTATGGTATCAGGGCCTAGGTTTAGTCGATTCTAGGACTAACAAGGTATTTTTTATGAGTCTGTGTCTACATATACCACTTAAGAGTTATTTGAATATGTATTATGAGACTTGCAACTCACATGATTTAGTCCTTTTGTGTAAATTAGACCTAAAATGTCTGGTCCTAGTAATAGAAGGGTAGTGAATGAACCTCATCCGGGCTCCTCCTCATTTCAGGGGGACAATTTGAGGCCTGAAATCCAACCTGAGCGTGTGGGACAGAAGAACCCACCTCACCCTCCGTCAATGCCACCCGCTCAGCAGGCGTATCTGATGTCCATGGCGGACATGATTAAACAGGTGGTGAAGTTATGTTCTGAACTTGTTTATCCTTTGATAGATCCAGGCTCCACACATTCCTTTATTAGTGAACCCTTGATTGAAAAGTATGCTTTAAAATGTAAACATGTTAATTTCGAGATACTTGTCTCAAATCCGCTAAGAGATAGCGTGGCTATACGAACAATCTGTAGAGCTTGTCCCCTAAGGATCCAAGGGATCCCATTTTTGGCCAACTTGATGGCTTTGCCCTTCCATGAGTTCGATCTCATTCTAGGCCTCGATTGGCTAGCTGAACATCAAGCGTGGGTGGATTGTTCAAAGAAGAAATTATTTCTCCATGGACTCAGTAAGGAGACCATAACCTTGATGAAGTCTGAACTCGAGCCTAAAAAGAGCCTCGTGTATGCCATGGAGTCTAAGAAAGATTTGAAAATCAAGACGTACCTATGGTGAAAGAATTTCTTGATGAACTTCCGGGACTCCCTCCCACCCGTGAAGTTGAGTTCAGGATAGTAGTACAAACTGGAACTACTCCGGTCTTCATTACTCCATATAGAATGGCTCTGGTGGAGTTGAAGGAGTTAAAAGCTCAAATTCAAGACCTTCAAGATAAGGGATTCATCCGACCGAGTTCCTCACCCTGGGGAGCGCCTGTTTTTTCGTTAAAAAGAATGATGGATCGATGCGTCTATGCATTGATTATCGTTAATTGAATAAAGTAACGATCAAGAACAAGTACCCACTTCTAAGGATCGATGACCTCTTTGATTAGTTGAAGGATGCTTCTATCTTCTCCAAGATAGATCTTCGGTCCGGATACTACCAAATGTTGGTGAAAGAGTATGATGTTCCAAAGACTGTCTTTCGAACCAAATATGGTCACTATGAATTTCTGGTGATGCCTTTTGGGCTCACGAATGCACTTGCAGCCTTCATGGACATGATGAATCGTGTTTTCTGACCCTATCTCGATAAGTTTTTGGTTGTCTTTATAGACGACATTTTGATATATTCCAAAGACTCTGCTTCTCATGAAGAACATCTTCGGATCTTGCTTAAGACTGTTCAGGAGAAACAGCTCTATGCCAAGTTCAGTAAATGTGAATTTTGGCTGTCTGAAGTATCATTCCTTGGCCATGTGATTTCTTCTATGGGAATTCAGGTAGACCCAAAGAAGATTCAAGCAATCCTTGATTGGACTCGTGAGGGGGATTTTGATAAGTAGCTAAAATGGTCATTGTTTCATCTTTAATTATGCCTCTAATGATTTTGTTATAGTGCTGATTTGGGCATTTTTGTGTGTTTTTCATGCAGGTCTTTAATTCTGGAAAAACACTGAAAAGAGGAAAAATTCTGCAAAATTTCAACTGGAGTCAAGACTGGGCTAGTAGGCATGGAAAGATGACTAGACACCATGTCAGCAGTATTAGAGGATGACGACAGCAACAGTGATAGCTTATCAGCCTCACTATGATAACTTATCAAGACAAATTTAAAATTTAAACTTGGGATTATCTTTTATTTAGAATTTAATTTAAAATTTTTAGGTTTTATCTTTTATCTTTTAGGGTTATTTTTAGGTTTTAAGATACTATAAATACCCCCTTTTGGGGTATGCTATGAATCATCTCTTGTTCTTCACTTGTTTTTACTTTTAAAGCTTTATAAATTTCCTTTCTCTTTGCGTTATTCTTTTAAGTTCTTTTTCTTTTTTTAATGCTAAGTATGATTGCTTCCATAGTTATGCTTAGCTAAATTTTCTATTAGCCGATAGCTAAGTGAAACCCAATTCAATTCGTGAGAATTGCAAAAGCTCTTCATACCTTCAAACTTCTCTCTTTATTTTCAGCATTATTGGATTGGCAATTGGTGTTTCCTTTAAACATCTCGACTACTTCATTCCAAAAACGCTCATTGGTTTGATCGACGCTTTGATCTACCGTTGGGGACAAGAGTAGGCTTGTAGCAAATTCAACTCCCTAAGAACAAACTTAGCGGTGGTCCACTGAGGGAAATCAAGATCGAATATGATTCTGGTTGAGACAAAATTATCCGAGCACATGTTTTTCTAGCACATAATACAACATTGGCATTAGCATCAATTGTCGTTGTTAATCCAAACAAGTGCTAAATTCTAAGGATTGACCTTGGAAAATTAGTTCACCGTAGAGAAAATCAAGTTACAAGGGTTGGGCCTTGTAGAATATAACCGGCAAGAACTCAAAGTAAAATCTATTTCAGTGATCGAAACGAGTTGAGGCGGCACAAAGCTGGAGGCTATATATTATCATAATCACTTTCAACTATTTACTTTCCTTTATTTACCATTTTCGTTTGCTTAGATTTATTCAACTCATTTCACTAAACCCCATTTTTTACTTGCAGGTTTCTTGGTTAAAGATCGATTTAGACCAATATTGGAAACTCCTTAGTCCCTATGGACCGACACCTTCTTCTCTATACTACGTCTTATTTATTTAATTTGAGATTAAGGCTTTATTCATTTGAGAATTACGACGCTTGTCATCTATCATATTATATATTAACTCGACACAAAGGATGAGTCTTTTATAGACTCAGTACAACATAATAAGAGTTTAACTAGCAATAAACTACTTTAGGACTAGTCTCTTATCTCTAGGATAGAGTTCCCAACAAATTAGAATACTATTTACATAATAAAACACTATTTACCGTGTACTAACTCACACTCCCCCGCAAGCTTGTGTGTATACATTGTATATACCCAGCTTGGATATAAACTTATCAAAAATCTGTTTAGAAAGTGTATACATTGTGTGTACTAACTCACAGATTCCTAATGCTAAGGCTCTATATTCTGCCTCTGCACTACTCCTTGCAACGACTGGTTGTTTCTTGCTTCTCCATGTCACTAGATTACCCCCATACAAATAAACAGTAACCGCTAGTTGACTTTCTCTCAGTAACTTTACTAGCCCAACTTGAGTCTGTATAGACTTTGACTGTTCTTTCTTCAAATTTCTTGGAGATTAAACCATGGCCTGGTGTACCTTTCAAATATCTAAGAATTCTGTATGCAGCTTCTAAGTGCCATTCTCTAGGATTAGTCATGTGTTGACTAATGACATTTACGGGAAATAAGATACCAGCCTAGTTAGGGGCAAATAGATGAGCTTCCCTACCAGCCTTTGAAACTGATTTTTATCAACTTCATTCCCCAATTCTTATCCTCTTAACTTCAGGTCAGTTACCATTGGAGTTTCAACTGGTTTACACCTTAACATACAAGTTTCAGAGAGTAAATCTAATACATACTTTCACTGGTTTATCACTAGGCTTTTACTGGATCTGGCAACTTCCATACCAAGAAAATACATTAGTTGTCCTAAGTCCTTAGTCTCGAAGGGATCTCAATAAGTTCTTCAAGTTTCTGATTTCCTCTTCATCATCCCTTGTTATTACAATGTCATCAACATAAACAATTAAGATGACTATTTTATCATTAGAATTTACCTTTACAAATAGTGCGTGATCTGCTTGACACTGTTTGTACTTATTCTGCACTAGAATTTTAGTGAACCTGTCAAACCAGGCTCTTGGTGACTGCTTAAGTCCATAGAGGGATTTTTTAAGCCTGCAAACTTTCTGGCAATTCAGCTTACACTTCATCCCATGTGGCATCTTCATGTAGACTTCTTCTTCCAACTTACCATTTAGAAAGGCATTTTTTATGTCTAACTGATGAAGACCCCAATCTTTGTTCACAGCAACACTCAGCAGTACTCTGACCGTGTTCAGTTTTGCTACAGGGGCAAAAGTTTCCTTGTAGTCTATGCCATAAGTTTATGAAAAACCATGGGCCACAAGTCTGGCCTTAAATCTCTCTATGCTCTCGTCTTACTTATATTTAATGGGGAAAAAAAACCCACTTGCTGCCAACAGCTTTCTTGCCTTTTGGTAAGTCAACAATAGTCCAAGTGCCATTCTTTTCAAGAGCATTGATTTCCTCTTCAACAATAGTCCATGCATGATTATTCTGTGTAGCTAAAAAAATAGGGAGATCATTTGTCGATGAAGTCTGACTTTCAAACTGATGGCAAGTGACTACTTCTCCAGAGAATTCTGGAAAATCAACAACAATTGAAAGGGAATCTGTCACTAAATTAGCACCAAAGGATGCGAAAGGAAAAACCATCAAGAGAGATTTATGGATCAATACCTAGACTGATACCATGTAGAAATAGATAAGGTAGATTTACAGAGAAGAGAAAGAGAATTTTTCTCTATCATATTATATATTAACTGATACAAAGGAGGAGTCTTTTATAGACTCAGTACAATATAGTAAGAGTTTAACTAGCAGTAAACTACTTTAGGATTAGTCTCTTATCTCTAGGATGGAGTTCCTAACAAATTAGAACACTATTTATATAATAAAACACTATTTACCGTGTACTAACTCACAATCTTGAACAAAAAAAGTACAAAGGTCTTCGTTGATAATCAAGCTGCCATAGCAATTTCCCACAATTCAGTGTTTCATGGGAAGACTCTAAGCATTTCAACATTAAACTTTTTTTTTTGAGAGAAGTACAAAAAGAAGGTGATGTTGTACTGGTTCATTGCAAAACAAAGGAGCAACTTGCAGATATCTTCACCAAACCACTTCTAGTAAGCAAATTTGAAGTTTTGAGAACAACACTTGGTGTTTGCAATTCCTAAAGCAAGGGGAGTGTTAAATAATGTGTTTAAGACTGCTTCTATTTTTAGTCGTTTCTTATTTGTGTGTTGCTTAAGTTTAGGAGAGTTATTCATGGGTTGTTGCTTAAATTTAGGAACATGTTGTTAGTAGGTTGGTTTTATTTTGTATAAATTCTGAATGATTGTTAAATAAAAGTGTTCAGTTTCCTTCATCCACTGAGTTCTCTTTTCATTAAAACACCAACAAAAAATTTCTTACAAATAAAATGAAAGAAGAAAAAAATGTTGATAATCGAATCTGATTCGGATATTTATGGTGGATGGTATACACTTATTCAATAACAGAAATGTAACGACATGACTAACAACCCAACTAACTGTTAACAGCTTCAATTTGTCAAACAGTTGACTTGTGTTACTCCCTAATATCTTCCTGGTTCCTTTGGCTTACTCTCCTTCATGTTCAAATATCTTCCTTGTTTCCCCTTCTTTGGCTTCATTACATGGCATCACCCCAAGTTGATAATCCATTGGAACAAACTTTACCAAATAATAGGTTTAGTGAGAACATCTGCAATTTGTTCTTCAGTTGGAACATAATCCACAATTATCTACCCTGCTAGTACTTTTTATGAAATGTAAATCGATTTCAACATGCTTGATGAGGGCATAATGTGTAGGATTAGCAGCCATACAAACGGTGGGTTTACCAACTAAGAAAACTCCAATTCCAGTGAATAATTCCTCAATCTATATCAGCTCAGAAGTAGAATTTGCAAGACATCTGTATTTAGCTTTCAAATGTCGAAAAGACGACAGAATTATTCTTTGAGCTCCAAGATCACAGATTGCTTCTTTTAGCTCCAAGCAACATGATTTCGTCCAAGGCTGTCGGCATCAGTGTAGCACACCAAACTAAACATTAGATTTGAATCAAGTGTTCTTCAAAGTTTGACAATAGATCAGAGTATTATTGCGATAGATTAGTCAAAGAAAGTCCTAAATCAGTTCCAACTCAAAGGATCTTCTACAATATGAAGTCACTGGTACTATGTTGAATGGATTCAGTTCGACCATTTCGGCCTTGGTTCCTAAGGTGCAGAACCCTATTTGTAGCCACTGATTTTCAGCATATCCGGTGCTATTCGGTTATTTACAAGTGTATTACTAAGATGTTCGCTAATAGACTGAAAGTATGTCTGCTTGAGGTTATAGAGGGAAGGAGTTTGGTCGACAATGGCTCAGGAAATTGTTTATGGTTATGGAAGAAAGCACTTATCTTCTAGATGTGCATTTAAAATCAGTGTAGCACACCAAGCTAAACATCAGATTTGAAAATAAAACATGAACTAGTGTTTCCCAAAGTTGGTCCAATAGATCTGAGTAAAATATTTCGATAAACATAATTTTCCTTAAATCAGTTCCAACCAAAAGAGAATCTCCTAAAGTATCAAATCACATTGCTTCATAACAATAATTATTAAATCAAGAAACAGACAAATAATTGAGAATAAAACACGAACAAAAAGAACATAGATAGAAAAAATTGTACTGGAATTAAGTGAGAAGCTAGAGAATCCCAGTAGCAAGCTACTGTGTTGTATACTCCCCTCAAAAAGTAATTTTAATATCATATAAATCAATGGCCTACGTATCAAATATAAAACTAATAAGAACAGATACTACACTTGATCTTAGCCAAAAGGCTGAGAAAGGTATGCTTTTAGATGTCAAAGCCCGCTTCTTTTATATCCAGATTCTTGCCTCATCCCTTCATACCTGAGCCATGTGGGATTTAAGAAATACATTTACAAATACATATCTACTTGAGATTTAAATTCATATCTACTTCAGATGGTCTGAAGGATAATCTGATAAGGCCAGTCACAAGAAACGAGATTAAATCTACAAGGTATGTAGCCACTGGTTTTCGGTACTGGTACTATGTTGAATGGATTCAATTCGATCATTTTTGTCTTTGGTTCCTAAGGTATGTACCCACGGGTTTTCGGCCTATTTCTTGCTACTCGGCTATCTATAAGTGTATTACTAAGATAAGTGCTTTTATGGTTAGGGAAGAAAGCACTGATCTTCCAGATGTGCATTGAAAATCAACCTTAAGAAAGCATCTGTGGTTTGCTTAAAGCTATATTAGCACTCCTAAAGTGAATATTGACCCAGCTGGAAAAGGAGGTGTTCCGAGGAACAAGAAAGATGAAACTGCGGAGGTTTTTACTTTGACTTTATGAAAACCAGAGGGTTTTGTCTCTCTCAGAATAAACTATTTAGAAATTTAATTTTAAAAATAACATGGTGGAAATAGTCGACTTGCAGATCCATCCTGCATTGTTTTCCAACTTGGTTGCTTTCTGTGCCTAGGCTTCTCCCTGATCTCAGAATTTTCCCTTTTGATTCTCTGCTCCTTTCCAATCTCTGATTAAGGTTGGGATTAGGAAGAAATTAAAGGCTAAAACTCATCAATCTTCTGTTTTGGATATCCAAAGGAGGAGGTGTGATTTCTTTATTCTTTTTCATTATTCACATCATTTACATATATATTTCTACTTTGATGTCTAAGCTTGCACATATATTCCACTGTCTCAAGTATGCATTTCGTTATCGAATATGTTATTGTTCTTTTTTCTGCAGCCAGTGTTCTTTTGCTAAGGATTTGCTTCCCAGTTGTTCTTTAGTTTGTTCTGCTTGTCAAGAAACAAGTGGAAACACTAGTCAGCAACCACTCTTTTGGGTGAATCAGGTATCATCCTAATATCCGAACTATTTATCTGTATCGGTTACATTTTAGTATTTCTATCTTTTTCAATATTAGACAGTGCTAATATACAATGCATCCTCTGTTTGGAATTGTGCAGCTCACATTTCCTAATCTACATCAACTGACTTTGGGATGGAATGCTGGAATCAAAGAGATATGAAGTTTCGAAGGCCAACAACGGCAACAACTATCTAACTACTTTGGCAATCTAAAAGCTGTTAAACTTGAGAATTGTCCGGAGCAATTAGCCGCATTGCCATCGTACTTGTTCGAGTTTTTATCCTTATCCAATCTTCAAACACTTGAAATAAGCTGGTCTCGGTTTAAAGAGATATTATTCCAAAGTGAAGGAGTAGGCCTGGATGGTAAGGAAAAGCCTGCATGGCTGCTTCTCTCTCAGATAACTAAACTAAAGTTGCATTTCTTATTCGAATTTTTGCATCTTTGGGAAGAAGGGGAAGGATTCCCAAATTCAAGGACTTTGCATGTGCAAAGTTGTTCCCGATTGAAACGTAATTTAGTTCCATGCTCCGTATCTTTTTGGAATCTGGTGACTTTGAAAGTACTGTTCTGTCATGGAATCATAAGATTAATGACACATTCCACAGCCAAAAGTTTAGTGCAACTCAAAGAAATGAGTATACGGAACTGCCGAAGGATGGAAGAAATACTAGAAGATAACCGTTTGGAAACCGAAGATCTACCGAAGCTACAAAGCTTCTGCTCATCACAGAATTATATCTTTGAATTCCCATCCTTAGAAATTCTACTTCTAGATAATTGCCCAAGGATGGAGATGTTTTCTCAAGGAGACTCGAAAACACCAATGTTGCACAAAGTACGACTAGATGAGTGGGGAACCGAAGAGCATTGGGAAGGCAGTCTTAACAGCACCATACAACAACTATTCAAACGAAAGGTATTCTTTCTCTAATTCACACGCTACTAAATATTTCACAATTTTTTAGTAATCGGCTTTACAGTTCATTCACTACAAAAAGGATTGAAACGATTCAACCTGTTGGTATAAGAGTTATATATTGATGATTTTTCCACTATGATCACCGATTGAACGTCTTTTATCATCAATGTGACAGTGTACGGTAGCAGAAAACTAGTTGATGCGAATGCTGCCCCTCCTATTTCTCTATGCCTTAATTTGATGGCTTGCGAGGAATGAGTCAGTGTTTGAAGGTAAAAGCATGGATTGATAAATCTTGATCGAGTTAATTGGATTAAAGCCATTGATGAAGGGGTTGTTTTAAATGTGCCATTGTGTAGTAATCCTAGAGATTGTTCGTCTCTCGTCAGATTTCAGGTTAAACAATGGCCTATTTTTTGGTGGTAACCTATTTTCAAGGTTCTATATATGAAATTCAATGTTGATATGTGTATTTTGTTTTCAGGTCCTCTCGGTGCAATGGATACAACTGGTGTTGAACTTCAGCTTGACGAACAATCCAGCTAACTGTTAACAGCTTCGAAATGAAAGAAGAAATAATGCTTGATAATCTGATTCGGATATAAACTTTGCCAGAGAAATAGGTTTAGAGAGAACATCTGCAATCTGTTCTTCTGTTAGAACGTAATTAACAAATAGCTGCCCTGCTAGTATTCTTTCGCAAATGAAATGTAAATGAATTTCAACCTGCTTGATGGAACATAATGTGTAGAATTAGCAGCCATACAAACAGTTGTAGTATTGTCACACCGGACCGTTGGTTTACCAACTAGGGAAACTCCAATTTTAGTGAGTAATTCCTCAATCTATATCAGCTCAGAAATACAATTTGCAAAACTTTTGTATCCGGCATCAGATGTCGATCAAGAGACGACATATTGCTTCTTTGAGCTCCAAGCACATTCGGCTTCTGATGTAGATCAAGAGACCAGATTGCTTCTTTGTGCTTCAAGCAACATGATTTTGTCCAAGAAAAATATAGTAGCCAGTAGTGGACAGGCTGTGCTCCATCAGTGTAGCACACCAAACTAAGCATCTGATTTGAAAAATTAACCATAATCAAGTGTCCATCTAAGTTAGTAAATAGATCCAAGTATTTCGTTCAATAAGTCGAAGATGTAAAACAGTTTAAACTGAATGATGATATTCAGCAACATCCAAACCGGGTTCACTACAATCAATCTTAACAAACTGAAAGTATTTGAGAAAAATTAAACTGGAATTGGGTGGGGTGCGCCAGGCCCAAGCAATAGTGCAACGCTTGGGCGACGCTCGAGAGTCCCAGCAGCAAGCTACTGTGATGGACACTCCCCCTCAAAAAATAAATTTAATATCATGAGAGCCAATGGCCCACGTATCATATATTAAACTACACTTGATCTTAGCCAAAGGCCGAGAAAGGTATGCCTTTTAACAGTGAAAGCCCGCTTCTTTTATAGCCAGATTCTTGCCTCATCTTTTCATATCTGAGTCATGTGGATTTAAGCAATACATTTAGCATATTGTTTGTAAACTTCTTCTAGGAAACTAAAGACCAACACCTTCGATTACACTTACAAATATATATCTGCTTGAGATTTACATTCACACAAATGAACTATACCTTTGAATTCTCATCCCTGGAAATTTTACTTCTAGATAATTGCCCAAAGATGGAGATGTTTTCTCAAGGAGACTCGAAAACACCAATGTTGCACTAAGTACGACTAGATGAGTTGGGAACCGAAGAGCATTGGGAAGGCAGTCTTAACAGCACCATACAACAACTATTCAGACGAAAGGTATGAATTCTCTATTTCCCTTACTATTAAGTATTTCACAAATTTTTAGTGATTGGCTTTACAGTTCATTCACTGCAAAAAACAATTGAAATGATTCAATCTGTCGGTGTAAACATTATATACTGAGAACTTTGGCACTTGATCTCTGATTGAAACGTCTTTTATCATCAATATAACAGTGTACGGTAGCTGAAAATAGTTGATGTGAATGCTAATACTGTCCCTCCTTTTTCTCTCTGCCTTGATTAAAATCTGATGGCTCGCAAAATGAATCAGTCTTTGAAGGTAAAAGCATGGATTGGTAAAACTTGATCCCTTATTTGAATAAAGCTATTGATGAAGTGGTTGTTTTATGAGCCATTGTGTAGTAATCCTAGACATTGTTCATCTCTTGTCATATTTTCAGGTTAAACATGGCCTATGGTGGTCAGCTACTTTCAAGGCTCTATATATGAAATTCAATGAGCATCTTTGTTTTGTTTACAGAATCTGATTCGGATGTTTACAGTGGACGGTATACACTTGTTCAATAACAGAATGTAACGGCTTGACTAACAACCCAGCTAACTGTTAACATCTTCAACTTGTCAAACTGTTGACTTGTATTATTCTCTAATAGACTAATATCATCCTGGTTCCTTTGCCTTTCTCTTCTTCATGTTCAAAGATCTTCATTGTTTCCCCTTCTTTGGCTTCATTATATTACATCACCCAAGTTGATAATCCATTGGAGCAAACTTTACCAGTGAAATAGGTTTAGTGAGAACATCTGCAATCTGTACTTAGCTGCCATGCTAGTATTCTTTCACAAAGAAAATGTAAATCAATTTAAACATGCTTGATGCTAATGTATAGGATAGCAGCCATATAAACAGTATGAGTCTACTAACTAGGGAAACTCCAATTTCACAAACTTCAATTTCTCTGAAACAGAATTTTCTATGTATTCAGCTTCAATGTAGATCACGTATTTCTTCATTAAATTCCAAGCAACATTTGTCACACCTGATATCGAAGCCGACCACTTTGAGTTGAAACCGGTGATGCTCAATATGATCAACAAAATTGGTCAATTCGGCGGCTCAGCAACTGAAGATGCACGACAACATCTTAAATATTTCCTCGAGATTTGCAATTCATTCAAAATACAAGGAGTCACCCCCGATGTTTTACGACTAAGATTATTCCCCTATTCAATGAGGGATAGGGTGAAAGCATGGTTGAATAGTATTCCTGCCGGATCAATAGGATCTTGGACCGATCTTTGTCGTAATTTCCTTGCTCGATTTAATCCTACAAATTTGACTAATAAGCTTCGTAACAAAATTACTTCTTTTCGGCAGGCAGATGATGAATCCATGTACGAGGCTTAGGAGCGATATAGAGAACTTCTACACAAATGCCCCCTACACGGATTCCTAGTGTGGACACAAGTAACAATGTTTTACAATGCTGTGAATACACCAACAAGGATGATGCTAGATTCCTCGGCAAACGACATACTCCTAGATAAGTCACTGGAGGAAGCAATGCAAATTCTAAACAGGCTTGCCAAGAATGATGATCAATTCCCATCTGCTAGAAGAGGAGGAGTTAGACGCCAAGCCATAATACATGAACTGGGATCATCAGACTCAATTTCGGCACAATTGGCCGCTCTAACCAAGATGGTCCAGAACATGCAGAAACCAAACAACACACAGGAGGTCAAGGTAACGGGTTCCTTTTGTGAGTTATGTGGTGGTAACCATGATTCTTTTGAATGTATGCAGAATCCAGAATCCAGCTTTTATGTGGGGAATTACAACCGGAACAACAATGTGATGTCCAATACATACAATCCGGATTGGAAGAAGCACCCGAATTTTTCATGGAGTAATCCCAACAATGCTCTAAACCAGAACAATTAGAATGCACAAGCATCGGGATTCCAGCAGAATATGCCACGGCAACAGTTGCCGCAGCAACAACCGACAACATCTAATTCTTTGAAAAATTCTCTCAATGCTTTTATGTTGAAAATTAAATCTTATATGGCTAAGAATAGTAACTTCATAAAAAGAACTGATGCTTTTATTAACAGGACTGAGATGAGATTGCAAAACCATGAGGCGACAATCAAATCATTGGAAAATCAAGTCGGACAATTTGCTCAAAACCTGAATACTAGACCGCAAGGAGGTTTACCTAGCGATACTGAAGTCACAAGAGGAACTGGTCATGAGCAATGTAAGGCGATCACCACTAGAAGTGGCCAACAACTTAAAGAGGCTCAAGCTCCCTCATCAAATAAAACTCTACAAAAAGATCAAGACGAACTCAGCGGCAAAGCCTCAGGTGCTGAACCAGGAATTGCCGCGGCAACCAGCGATAAGCATGCCTCGGCAACCAGCGATAAGGATGTCGTGGCAACCAATGATAGGCACTCTACGGCAACCCCATTTGACAATGCCTCGGCAACTCTAGTTGCCTCGACAATGCCATCAATCAGGTTCCAGACCAATGAAAGGATCGAAGATATCTGACTTCCACCACCATTCCCATAGAGGTTGAAGCGACAAAAGCAAGAATATCAATTCAAGAAGTTTCTTGATATCCTAAAGCAAGTCCACATCAACTTGCCATTGGTTGAAGCAATTGAACAAATGCTAAACTATGCCAAGTTTCTTAAAGACATTGTGTCCAAGAGAACAAGGCTGGGAGAGTTTGAAACAGTTGCCGCAACAGAGGGGTGCATGGCCATGTTGCACAATCGCATACCACCCAAGTTGAAGGATCCCGAAAGTTTCACAATACCTTGTTCCATCGGAAACCACTATGTCAGGAAAACATTATGTGACCTTGGAGCAAGCATAAACTTGATGCCTAAATCGGTTTTCCAAAAACTAGGAATCGGGAAGGCAAGACCTACAACATTTATGCTACAGCTAGTCGACAGATCCTATGTACATCCAGAGGGAAAAATCGAATACATACTAGTAAAAGTTGATAAATTTATTTTTCCCGCTGACTTTATTGTTTTGGATTGTGAAGCAGATGAACATGCACCTATCATTCTCGGGAGACCCTTCCTAGCAACAGGGAGAACCTTGATCGATATTGAAGAGGGAGAACTCACAATGAGGGTGAATGACCAGCAAGTTAAACTAAATGTGTTCCAAACACTAAGGCATGCCGATGATCTAGAAGAATGCCAACTTCTTCATGCCATGGCAGAGTTTAACTTCAACGAGGAATTTAGTTGCCTCGGTAACTACATTGCCGATCAAGAGAAACCTAAGGAGTATAATGAACCGATCGATGATGAACAACAAGAAGAGGCAAATTGGTTAGTCAATCGACCAGGTACATACTTTGAACCACTGGATTACTCAGGTAAGGAAGGTAAACTCGAAAAGCCCTTCATTGAACAACCACCGATTCTTGAGTTGAAACAGTTGTCAGGGCAACTAAAATATGCTTACTTGGGAACCGATAATACATTGCCTGTAATTATTTCCTCTAAGTTACAGCCTGAGCAGTAAAAGAAGCTGATCAAAATGTTGATGCTACACAAGAAAGAAATAGGGTGGACAATTACCGACTTGAAGGGATTTAGCCCGGCAGTGTGCATGCACAAGATTTTGTTAGAAGATGATCACAAACCTTCAATTGAGGCCCAGAGGAGACTGAATCATACCATGAAAGGGGTTGTTATGAAAGAAATCATCAAGTGGCTTGACGCCGGCATCATATACCCTATCTCTAATAGTACATGGGTAAGTCTGGTACAATGTGTACCGAAAAAGGGAGGTATAACGATGGTAAGTAATGAAAACAATGAACTCATTCCAACTAGGACTGTGACTGGTTGGAGGGTTTGTATGGATTATCGAAAGCGAAACAAAGCCACTAGGAAAGATCACTTCCTATTACCCTTTATTGATCAAATGCTTGACCGTCTTGCAGGTAAACCCTTTTATTGTTTTCTTGACGGTTATTCAGGTTACAATCAAATTGCCATAGCACCAGAAGATCAAGAAAAGACAACCTTCACATGCCCATACGGTACTTATGCTTTTTGAAGGATGTCGTTCAGATTGTGTAATGCCCCGACAACCTTCCAAAGATGCATGATGGCACTCTTTTCAAACATGGTCAAAGACTTTCTTGAAATCTTCATGGATGATTTTTCCATTTTTGGTAATGACCTCGATAGTTGCCTCGACAATTTAGAGAAGGTGTTGGCAAGATGTAAAGAAACCAATTTAGTCCTTAATTGGGAGAAGTGTTATTTTATGGTAGATGAAGGAATAGTGCTCGGCCACAAGATTTCATCCAAGGGAATTGAAGTAGACAAAGCCAAGGTGGATGTGATCGAGAGATTACCCCCACCAAGTTCGGTTAACATGCAAGTTTTTACAGGAGGTTCATTCATAATTTTTCTAAAATTACTAAACTCTTGTGCAATTTGCTTGAACATGATAAAGTCTTCAATTTTGATGATTCTTGCGCCCAAGCATTCGAAACCCTAAAGGAAAAGCTTGCCTCGACACCCATTGTCGTTCCACCAGATAGGACGCTACCTTTTGAGCTCATGTGTGATACAAGTGATTTAACGGTAGGAGCAGTCCTAGGCCAACGCACAGGTAAGACCTTTCATATGATATACTAAGCTAGTAAAACTCTTAATAGTGCTCAAGTGAATTACACAACAACGGAGAAAGAGTTACTAGCCGTAGTTTTCGCATTTGACAAGTTCCGATCCTATTTGATTGGTACAAAGGTAATTGTCCATACGGACCATTCAGCAATTAAGTATCTATTTGCTAAAAAGGATGCCAAACCTCGTTTGATTCGTTGGATATTGCTTTTACAAGAGTTTGACATTGAAATTAAGGACATGAAAGAAATAGAAAATCAAGTGAGCAACTATTAGTTGCCTCGACAACCATAGATGTGCATGCATCGGCAACCCTTGACGCACACGCCTCGTCAACCCTTAACACGCACGCCTCGGTAACTCCAGACGTGTACTCCTCGGCAACCACTGATACGCACGCCTTGGCAACCCCAGACGTGTAAGCCTCGGCAACCCTTGATGCACATGCCTTAGCAATCCTTGACGCGCATGCCGCGGCAACTCTAGACGCACACGCCTCGGCAACCATAGAAGCAGTTGTCACGGCAACACATGCCTTGGCAATACCCTGGTAAGTAGATTTAGTTAATTTCCTTGTTTGTGGTATTTTACCTTATGGCCTTACTCATCAAGGGAAGAAGCGGTTCTGCCATGATGCTAAGCATTACTTTTGGGACGAGCCTCTTTTGTTTAAACAATGTGAAGATCATGTTATATGCCAATGTGTCCCTGAAGATGAGTAGCAGAATATACTCCGACAATGCCATTCTTCACCCTATGGAGAATATTTTGGAGGAACTCGTACCGTGGCCAAAGTTTTTCAATCCGGTTTGTATTGGCCAACATTGTACGAAGATGCCCAAGAGTTTTACAAGCAATGTGATCGTTGCCAAAGGACGGGCAATATCTCTAGATGACATGAGATGCCGCTCCAAAACATCATCGAGTTAGAATTGTTCGATGTATGGGGGATTGATTTTATGGGACCTTTCCCATCTTCATTCGGCAACCTCTACATTCTACTTACCGTCGACTACATGTCTAAATGGGTTGAGGCAGCTGCAGTTCCCACCAACGATTCCAAGACCGTGCAACGATTCTCACAGAAAAAACATATTTACACGGTTTGGGATGCCGAAAGCAATTATCAGTGATGAAGGCAAGCACTTCGACAACAAACTCATCGCCAAGATGTTACAATGCTTTGGTGTATCTCACAAGATTTCCACAGCATATCACCCACAAACCAATGGGCAAGCAAAATTTTCCAACCGGGAATTGAAGGGTATACTCGAGAAAGTTGTAAATCCCTCTAGGAAGGATTGGTCAGTAAGACTAGATGACGCACTTTGGGCATATCGCACTACATTCAAAACACCCTTAGATATGTCTCCCTTCCGACTTGTCTATGGCAAAACATGCCATCTACCGATGGAAATCGAACACAAGGCATATTGGGCAATCAAGATTGTGAATATGGATTGAGAAAGTGCCGGGAAAAAGCGTTTGTTGGACCTCAACGAGATAGAAGAATTTCGTGCACTCGCCTATAACAATGGACGAATCTACAAGGAGAAAACAAAGCATTGGCATGACAAGAAACTATTGCCGCGACAATTCAGGCCAGGGCAACTAGTTCTCTTATTCAATTATCGGCTAAAACTTTTCCCGGGAAAATTGAAATCAAGATAGTCGGGACCATTCAAAGTTTTCAAATTGTTCTCCCATGGTGCCATGATAATCAAGTCCATCACTGACGAACATGAATTCAAAGTCAACAGACAAAGATTGAAGCACTACAACGGTGCCCATGTGGAACGTAACAAAGAAATGGTCGCCTTAGGAGATGCATGAGCATGCTCTCTTTTCGATATTTTTATTTTTATTTTTTTCATTCTTCGAACTATTTAATTTTTTATTTATTAATTTCAGTTATTTTTTCTTTTTAGGATAGATTTATTTATTTTCTTTAAGATTAAGATTACATCTTTCTTTCATATTTATCAAATTATTTTTAAATTTTAAGTTTAAGAATTTCTTGCACATCTTTATTTATTTTCTTTTATTAGTTTATCTTTAATTTTAATCCTTATTTTATTTGTTTTTGAATTGTAGGAAAAGAGTTCAAGATAAAGAGGAATTTGATTCAAGAAGGAAACTTCTTCAACAAGGAAATTAATAGGCTAAATCTAAGGCTTATATTAAGCCTCCAACTTACCCTAAATAAACCCTACATAGCGGGCCAAACACTTCCCCTTCCCCAAACCCCCTAGCCGTCCCCTTCCCCCAATCAAAACCCTTGTTTTCTTTCTTTCCAATTAAACCCACCCACCATATTTACTACCTATCTTTTCTATTTAACCCATCACCCTTAACTTCCAAGAAACCTATTCCTACTTTTCATCTTGCAACTCTTTAGTTTCTTTTGCTTTATTTTCTTTGTTTCTACCAAACTCACAACCAAGACCATCCATGGCATCCAAAATCGAATTTTTGGTTCATCCAAGTTCCTCCAAAGAACCGAGATACAAGAAGCTTGCTACACCGGTGGTTCAAGAAAGATTTCACTCTAAATTTGAAAGCGGAAAGATTTGCGAAGAATAAGGCTTCGAATACTCCAACTCTCATCAAGATTTCGGCCTTGAACCATTCATATTCAAAAGGATTGCACATCAAAAGTGGCAAATCTTTTGCCATCAATCGGAACCGGGTAACATCTCATGGGTAAGAGAATTCTATGCTCACTCACCTAACTCGGATAATCCTTATGTTTTTGTTCGTGACAAGGCTATACTCATAAGCCCTGAAAACATCAACACCTTTTACGGGCTCTACGTTGAGAAGGATGAGCATCAAGCCTTTGTTGATCAACTCACGCCCAAGCAACTCGACAAGGTGCTTCAAGAACTCACTCTACCGGGAACTCATTGGAACGACGGTAAATACAAGGGCACGGTAAATCACCTTCGGCTTAAACTCGAGGCAAAATTATAGAATAAGTTTGTTAAATCTTCTTTAATGCCCAAAACACACAATACCACCGTTGATACACCTCGTCTTTTGCTCATACATTCTATCTTGCATAATCGCTTCATTAACATTGGAAAAATTATTTGTGATGAGATTTTTGTATGTAGCACAAAAGACAAGGGTTCTCTTTTCTTCCCTTGCTTAATTTCCAATCTTTGCAAGGAGATGCATGTTGTTACGTGTGATAAGTGCTACGCAATTGTGCAAGTATACACGTCGCAAATAATAAAGTGATACGAGTATCGAGTATCGTCTCCACAGAGATTGGTTTGGGCCATTTTGCTTTAGTTATCGCACTGTAAAAGTAAAAACACAATTGATAGTAGGAGTTGATTTTAACGAGTAAGGTAAAAGCAATAAACTAAAAGAATAGATGAAATTAAAATAGAGTAAATAGGTCAGGTTATCGTGAGTTGAGGTGTGATAGCCGATTGGATCGTCTTGGTAAAAGAGTGCAAGGGCAACTCAGTTGCCGTGGTAACTTGCACAGCGGGGTTGCCTTGGCAACTAATCGATGGTTTCCTGGGTGACTAGCTGGGCAACTACTTGGGCGTCTGGGTAGCAACTTCAAGGTTCGGCAGAGCATTCTTCAATGGTTTCTTCTTATCCTCAAGTTGAAACTCTAGCTACTTGTGCATGCCTTGATAATACATCCCTGCGTGAATCAAGGGTGAACAACAACCAATATTGCGCTCCTCTTAGCCGTTGAAATCCTTAACTTATTCCTAAGCCGGATTAATCTTCACCATCAATAGATTGAATAAAGACCATACTCATTCGTTTCTTGAATCTAACTCTCCCGATATTAGATAAATAGATAAAGTTACGAGATCATCTCTCAATTCACTCACAAACAAGAATAAGAACCAAGAATGAGTAAACCTTGAATTGAAAGTGCAAACTATTATTACCTAAACAAAATCCAATTGTTTTTCACAACAACAAAACACAATAACCCCAACCAATCAAGTTAGTTCATGGTTGGGTTCAAAAGATATACAAAGAATAATCCCCAAACCATGAATCTAATGGAAGCAAAGAAGAAGAAGAAGAAATCAAACTCACTCCCCCTTGCTCTCTTGTCGAAATTTTCCCTCTTCTTGCTCTTTGGAGTTGTCGAAATTTTCCTCTTCTTGCTCCCCTCTCAAGTTGACGATATGGCCTCTTATTTATAGGGCTAGGTCAAAGTCCTTTGAGGAGGAAGTTAAGTTGGAATTAAATTATCTTTAAAGAATATAATTCTTTATTATAATTATATTCCTACTAGAACTTCTCATATCTTCTTGGAATTTAATTCTTCTTTAATCTCTTCATGGAAATCAAATTCCTTTGGGATTTAGCTTTGCTCCACGTCATCTTGGGCTTGTCTAGTCATCAATTTTGACTACCATATCACCTTATTCTTTGTCGATAATTGCCCTGGCAACTAGCTCGACGTTTCCTTCATGCGTTGCCCTGGCAACTAGCTCGGCATCTCCTTCATGCACTGCCCTGGCAACTAGTTCTAGCCTTGTTTAGGCAAGTGATTCTGCACACACACAAAAACACACCAAAGCAACATCTTTTTCCACAAAAATCACCAAGTTATGTAATCAAGCTCAACGGTGGAAAGAAACATGAATTAATGCATGAATGACTAATTATGCAACTAATATGAGCTTAAGTCTAACAATAATATGAGTAAAAAGGGTAATAAAAATAGTACTTTTGAACACTTATCACATGTCCCAAGTGATTCCACTGATGAAAAGGCCCTACCAAAGTCCGGTTGGAATCGAGCACAAATCCAAAAGCTAATGGGAGAGGCACCGGTAAAATCCCCAACGCCTTCAATTTCCGTGACAACTCTTGCCGCCTCGGCAACTCCTAATGCCCAAGCAACCGATGCCCGGGCAACTCGAATAGCAGCCCCAAGATAACTTGAAGCACTCTTACAACCGTTGGCGAATCGCCTTAGGCAAATTGAAGACCGACAACTAATGTTCATGCAGTACATGAAGGATCACAACAATGCCATCACCCAAGTCATCCTAGAAAAGTAAGGCAAGTTGAAGACCGACAACTAATGTTCATGCAGTACATGAAGGATCACAACAATGCCATCACCCAAGTCATCATAGAAAAGTACCCGGACAGTCGCGTGCCATTCTCAATCTTTCCTACCGAAATCCTTGCCACAACAACCAATGAAGCAGTTGCCACGGCAACTGCAACAGATGATGCCGCAGCAACCTACACTGCGCCAGCCCAAGCAGTCGCCACGGCAACCAACACTGAAGATGCAGCGGCAACCAAAGCTAAAGACGCCCCGAAAACCACTACAAAAGCCAAACGTAAAGCACCTATGCCCGAAGCAACTCGTACTGAATCATTGTCTAATTTTTTAGATTTGGACGAGTCCTCCATTGCACCAACAAAGGCCGCACCGATCGAATCCTCCAAGCCCAAGCGAAAAGTGAATGACATTGATGAAGAGGACGATGAGGACAACCATGTACGAGGATCGATTCCACCATCGGCAACAAGGAAGCAACCACCGCTTTCAAGCAAAAGAATCAAGACACCGACCAAAAGGAAACTAATCATCCACGACGACGAACTCTCGGAGTAAGTCCTCGTTTGCATTTTACTTTTCTTTATTATTTTTTTTTGTTTTTTTTATTTTTCTTTGTTACATGCATTGAGGACAATGCATCACTCGAGTTTGGGGGGATTGTTATTAGTTAGTTACCATGTTTAGTAGCATTCATCTTAAGTATTGCATTTAGGATACATAAAATGC
The DNA here is from genome assembly GCA_019671005.1 of Hibiscus mutabilis. NCBI lineage: Eukaryota > Viridiplantae > Streptophyta > Magnoliopsida > Malvales > Malvaceae > Hibiscus > Hibiscus mutabilis. Next base: position 72,166,368 of record CM033712.1, on the reverse strand, counting down.
TTGCCATACCTTTAGTTGGAACAAGAATTGCCTAGATTTGATGTATATCCGATGATGACTTTGCCAATGCACTTAATTGATAGATTTTTTTTATTCTAGGATAACCGTGGAAACACTTAGAATCTTACTATGATGCTAAACTTGATGAAACACTGTGTGGCTTGATTGATTTAAGGAATTCTAGCGAACTTAGGTTGATAGTTAAAAAGTTAGGGGATTAGAATAAAAATTGGATGAATGCTAGAGGTGCCCGAAATTGTCTCTAGTATGTGCTAAAAAATTGATCGCTGAGGTACCCGAAATTGGCTCTAGTATATGCTAAAAATTGACTGCTAGAGGTGCCCGAAACCGTCTCTAGTCGAATAAATTAATTAACTTAAGAAAACTAAAAACAAAACACTAGAGGTGCCCGAAACTGGCTCTAGTTAAAACATGTTAAAAGAACCCAATAAAGTAATTTGAAAACCTCTTGTTTGCATAGAATTCGAAAAATCAACTTGCACACAACTCCGCACACATTCACAAGCATTATAGTTTGATTCCGAGTAACTCCTAAGTTTTTCGAAAAATGAAAAGCCAATCATACTTTGTGCCCCGGTTCTGAGAATTGAAATCAAGTTCAAAGCTAAGCTTGTGAAAATTGAAGTCTTGGCGGGTAATTATTAGTTTGCATTGCTTGAGGACAAGCAATAGTTCGAGTTTAGGGGTGTGTTAAGTGTTCAAAAGTACTATTTTTATGACCCTTTTTATTCATATTATTGCTAGACTTAGGCTCATATTAGTTGCATTATTAGCCATTCATGCATGTTTGCATTGTTTCCTTGGTGGACAAGCTTGATTTCATATTTTGCTTAATTTTGTGGAAAAAGATACTACTTTGGTGTGTTTTGTGTGTGTGCAGAATCACTTGCCAAAGCAAGGCTGGAACCAGTTGCCAGGGCAATGCATGAAGGAGATGCTGAGCTAGTTGCCAAGGCAATGCATGAAGGAGATGCCGAGCTAGTTGCCAAGGCAATTTTCGATAAGGGATAAGATGATATGGTAGTTGAAATTGATGACTAGATAAGCCCAAGATGACGTGGAGCAAAGTTAAATCCCAAAGGAGTTTGATTTCCATGAAGAGGTTAAAGAGAAATTAAATCCCAAGAAGATAGGAGAAGTTCTAGAAGGAATTTAAATATAATAAAGAATTATATTCTTTAAAGATATTTAATTCCAACTTAACTTCCTCCTCAAAAAAGACTTTCACCTAGCCCTATAAATTAAGGACCAAGCCGTCAACTCCATAGGGGGAGAGGAGAGAAATTTTGACAAAGGGAGAGAGGGGAGAAATTTTAACAAGAGCAAGGAGAGATTTCGACAAGGCTTCAAACGTTCTTCATCTTTTTCTTCTTTATTTAATTAGGTTTATGTTATGAATTCTTTGTTTTGTGTTTCTTTGGAACCTAGCCATGAACTAAATCTATTTGGCTAAGGTTGTTGTGTTTTGTGGTTGTGAGAAACAATTGGATTTTGTTTAGGTAATAAGAGTTTGCACTTTCAATTCAAGGTTTGCTCATTCTTGGTTTTTATTCTTGTTTGCGAGTGAATTGGGAGAGGATCTCGTAACTTCATCTATTTATCTAATATCGGGAGAGTTAGATTCAAGAAACGAATGAGTATGGTCTTTGTTCAATCTATTGATGGTGAAGATTAATCCAACTTAGGAATAAATTAAGGATTTCAACGGCTAGGAGGAGCACAAGATTGGTTGTCGTTCACCCTTGATTCACGCAGGGATGTATTATCAAAGCATGCACAAATAGCTAGAGTTTCAACTTAGGGATAAGAAGAAACCATTGAAGAACGCTCCGCTGAACCTTGAAGTTGCTGCCCAGCCGCCCAAGTAGTTGCCCAGCTAGTTGCCCAGGCAAACGTCGATTAGTTGCCAAGGCAACCCCTTTGCGCAAGTTGCCACGGCAACTGAGTTGCCCTTGCACTCTTTTAGCAAGATGATCCAATCGGCTATCACACCTCAACTCACGATAACCTGGCCTATTCTCTCTCATTTGATTACATCTTCTTTTACTTATTTGCTTTCTAGTTTAGTTGTTAGTTAAACTCCTACAATATTCTACTTGTGTTTTTTTTTTACTTTTACAGTGCAAGAGTTTAGATTCTTGAAGTGGCACAATTCATGTGGAGACGATATCTTTTATACTATAACTTGAGACGTATACACTTGCACAATTGCGGAGAACTTATTACGCGCAACAGTTTCCTCCTAAGCCTAGAAAAGGGAAGAATATCTAGTGGATATTGGTTCAAAAATCCTTAGTGGGAGCTAAGGTAGTGGATGTAGAGCTTGCTCGAAGCTTGAACCACTATAAATCACCTTGTCTTAAATTTTTTATCTTTTCAATTTTCTCCTTCCAATTTCAAAAAGCCAATTCACCCCCTCTTGGCCAATTACACATCGATTGATCCACTCAACAGAACCCTCCAATGCACGCATTGAACGTCCAAAATAACTTACTAAATATCCTTTTACCAGGAATTAATTTCCCTTGTATGTTGAACGCCGATTTTGTTTCATATTCTATCATGGTTCCCGAGATGAATATTTGCATTGCTCTTAAAAGAGCTGGTAGCTCATTATATGATTTATCCCAATCACCATACATTTGCGACATCGCCTTCTACTTTGCCATCCATGCCTTGTAGTAAGGTGGAATATATCAAAGCTAATTCCGGATGGATGCTACTAACACTGTAATCAAAATTCTTGGTTCCTTTTCAACCATTAACCTGGTGTAAGCACATATTAGATCAGAGTCTAAATTATTGTGGTCTTGTGATAAAGCCATATTTGAACAGGTGTGCCGCTCAATGAACCGTGACACCTCCCACATCTGACTCCTCTTCTTGTATGAAATTCTTACCCACCAAGGACATTTGCTCTTCCAATTAATATCCCTTACATAATAGGTTTGTGTATTAGACTCAACAACAGAAAATGATGTATGGCGTTTGATGCAATACTCCTTAACTACCAGCTTATTTTGTTTCGAACTCAACCTTCAGTACCAATTCCCCAAAGTTTGAAAGTGATGAAGAACCAAATACGTGGGCTTGATGTTTCGAATCTAGCATTGCAGTATAGTCCACCTCATACATGCGGGCTGAAGGTTCATAATCTAGATAAATGGGTTCCGGTTGCTCAGGCCCTGGTTCAACATAACCCCAAACTGGCTGCTCATTTCCTAACCCATGCCTACAAACAATCCTGGCCCAAACATCATCTTAAACATTTAGACCATTACCCTGAGACGCATCTGTCATAACGGCATCAACATCATTAGCATCGAGTAAGTGCACGCCATCATTTTTCGTAATAGGCATAATATTTTCTTCATCCACACCAAAATCATCAAGCGGTTTTTCCCAACGACCAACTATGGGTTCAGTTTCACAATATGTTGATGAACTCATTCTCTCTAAATATTCAAAAAAATATGTCACATCCTAAAAACCGGCCTAGTCAGAATTAGGCTCCGGTGAACGGAAATTCTATATCAGATATGCCCGAATGTGTAATTTCTTAATCCTTGTATCCAATTTTGTAATCAATGAAAGTTATGGGGCATTAAATTGATCCATGGGCCCATTTGTAAGAAATTCAAAGCTGAAATGCTGAAAATAAGTCAAGCGTATCGATACGGTAAGACCAATATCGATATGGTGTAACGGCCATAACTAACTTACTTGTTTTAGCCTAGGCGTATTGATACAGCTATAGATCGTATCGATACGGCCCTCTGGCCAAAATTGTTTTAAGGCCCAAATTAAAGGAAATGAAGAGTAAGGTGCTTAGTCACCTCCTTGTTTGCCTCTCTCACGTGAGATCATTCATATTAAGTGATGAGTGGCCATCAATTGCCTACAATTTGGAAAAGAGAATGAAAAGATGGGAAACAATTGTTTAACCTTTCCCTTGCTAATAGAAAAGCCTTCTATTGGATCATGTGTAGGTGGGGAATGGGTTTTAAAATATAGAAACTAAACTCTCTTCATCACTTTGTACTCCCAGATGCAAAATCCACCCATTAACTTCAAAGTAAGCAATCACCACTATTGTTATCCTCAACCTCAAGCTAAACAAGCACCTTAGTTCAATCCTCAACCTTTGTTTGATTTAAACACATCGTTTGAAAGCTCATATTAACGAAAGCTCATAATTCTGTGTGTAAAACCCCCCTTTATCGATTCAATAATTCATTTGATCTTTGAGAAGTAATTTCAAGAATTAAGCTTTTGATCATCCAAGTCAAGCCCACATGTTAGTAGGCTAATTTTCCTGTTTCGATGTTGTCTACAAGCTTTGGTAAGCTTAAAAAACATTTTTGGATCCTTAGTTTAAACTCTAATACAACCCCTAATTTTTTGCTAGCTCAAGAAGTGGAGAAGGACCCCTCGTCACCTCCAACGAAAGCTAAGAATCAAGAAGTAGTAATCCAGGAACCTTGAAAGATTTGGAGTCGAGGTGAGTACAATCGTATCAAGGGATCGGCAAGGTGCCATCTCGTTGCACTCGATTTGTGTTATAGTTTGCATTTTGTTTAAGGGCTTAAGTAGAGCAAGCTTGAGTGGATGCTAATGGAAAGCATGGTAAGTTCGTATGTGATATTTGAGAAATGTTATATATGTGAAATTGATATGAATATGCTATGATATGATATGAATATGTTATGATATGATATGTGCAGCTAAGGCTCGATTTTGCCATTCTGATATGTTATGGCCTTTGGGCATAAGGTAAGGTTCATGATAAAATAAGTAATCTTGGACATTTTTGAGTTATGGATACAATTGGCATGCCATAGGTTTATTTGAGGTCGCTAAGTAAGGGATTGGACTACGATCCGGGGCTACGACCTATATATGGTAAGATAAGGTTGGTTTGTGTAAGGGATATATGTTTTTCGGAGCTACGGATCAAGGCTACGACCTATTTTTGATATGTGTGGTGTACAGGGGAATCTTCGTATCCATTGGTTACTATTGCGCGTAATAAGTGCTACGCAAATTTGCAAGTATACACGTCGCAAGTTATAGTATAAAAGATATCGTCTCCACAGGGATTGGTGCCACTTCAAGGATCTAATCTCTTGCAGTGTAAAAAGTAAAAACACAAGTAAAGGATTATAGGAGTTTAACTAATGACTAATCTAGAAAGCAATAAAGTAAAAGAAAAGATGAATTCAAATGAGAGAGAGATAGGCCAGGTTATCGTGAGTTGAGGTGTGATAGCCGATTGGATCGTCTTGGTAAAAGAGTACACGGGCAACTCAGTTGCCGTGGCAACTTGCACAACGGGGTTGCCTTGGTAACTAATCGATGGTTGCTTGGGCAACTACTTGGGTGTCTGGGCAGCAACCTTCAAGGTTCGGCAGAGCGTTCTTCAATGGTTTCTTCTTATCCCTAAGTCAAAACTTTAGCTACTTGTGCATGCCTTGATAATACATCCATGCGTGAATCAAGGGTGAACAACAACCAATCTTGCGCTCCTCTTAGCCGTTGAAATCCTTAACTTATTCCTAAGCCAGATTAATCTTCACCATCATTAGATTGAATAAAGATCATATTCATTCGTTTCTTGAATCTAACTCTCCCGATATTAGATAAATAGATGAAATCACGAGATCCTCTCCCGATTCACTCGCAAACAAGAATAAGAACCAAGAATGAATAAACCTTGAAATAGAAAAGTGCAAACTCTTATTACCTAAACAAAAACCAATAGTTTCTCACAACCACAAAACACAATAACCATAGCCAAGTAAATTTAGTTCATGGCTAGGTTCCAAAGAAACACAAGATAAACAATCCCTAGCATGAACCCAATCGAACAAGAAAGAAAAGATGAAGCTTGTCAAAAATCCCTTGCTTTCTCCCTTGGACTTGTCAAAATTTCCCTAATGCTCTCCCTATATCTTGTCGAAATCTCCTTTCTATTTATAGGGCTAGGCCAAAGTCCTTCTTTGAGGAGGAGTTTGAGTTGGAATTAAATTATCTTTAAAGAATATAATTCTTTATTATAATTGTATTCCTACTATAACTTCTCCTATCTTCTTGGAATTTAATTCTTCTTTAATCTCTGCATGGAAATCAAATTCCTTTGGGTTTGGGCTTTGCTCCACGTCATCTTGGGCTTGTATAGTCATTAATTTTGACATCCCTATTGCATTTTCTCTTTGTCGACAATTGCCATGGCAACTGGCTCGGCGTCTCCTTCATGCATTGCCCTGGAAACTAGCTCGGCATATCCTTCATGCATTGCCCTGGCAACTAGCTCGACATTGCTTTGGCAAGTGGTCCTGCACATACACACAAAGCACACCAAAGCAACATCTTTTCCACAAAAACTACCAAGTTATGTAATCAAGCTCAACGATGGAAGGAAACATGGATTAATGCATGAATAGCTAATTATGCAACTAATATGAGCCTAAGTCTAACAATAATATGAGTAAAAAAAGGTAAGAAAATTAGTACTTTTGAACACTTATCACACCCCCAAACTCGAACTATTGCTTGTCCTCAAGCAATGCAAACTCATAATTACCTGCCAAGACTTCAATTTTCACAAACTTAGCTTTGAACTTGATTTCAATTCTCTGAACCGGGACACAAAGTATGATTGGCTTTTTATTTTTCGAAAAACTTAGGAGTTACTCGGAATCAAACTATAATGCTTGTGAGTGTGTGCGGAGTTGTGTGCAAGTTGATTTTTCGGATCCTATGCAAACAATAGGTTTTCAAATTACTTTATTGGGTTCTTTTTAACATGTTTTAACTAGAGCCAGTTTTGGGCACCCCTAGTGTTTTGTTTTTAGTTTTCTTAAGTTAATTTAATCGACTAGAGCCGGTTTCGGGCACCTCTAGTTAAAAAAATTTTAACACATCCTAGAGCCAGTTTCGGGCACCTCTAGTGATCAATTTTTTTAGCACATGCTAGAGCCAATTCCGGGCACCTCTAGCATTCATCCAATTTTTATTCTAATCCCCCAATTTGTTAATTATCAACCTAAGTTCACTAGAATTCCTTAAATCAATCAAACCACAACAGTGTTTTATCAAATTTAGCATCATAGTAAAATTCTAAGTTTTTCCATGGTTATCCTAGAATAAAAATTCTATCAATTAAGTGCATTGGCAAAGTCATCATCGAATATTCATCAAATCTAAGCAATTCTTGTTCCAATTAAAGGCATGGCAAGCAATTTATGTATCCTAAATGTAATACTTAAGATGAATGTAACTAAACATGGTAACTACTAATAACAATCCCCCCCAAACACGAGTGAGGCATTGTCCTCAATGCATGCATAAAATAACGAGAAAAATATAAATAAAAAATACATACGAGGACTTACTCCGAGAGTTCATCATCGTAGATGATTAGTTTCCTTCTAGTTGGTGTCTTGATTCTCTTGCTTGAACGCGATGGTTGTTTTCTTGTTGCCGGGATGTCTTTAGCTTTGGTTGCCGTGGCATCTTCAGGGTTGGTTGCCGTGGCATCAGCTTGTGCTGGCACGATGTAGGTTGCCGCGACATCTTCTTCATTGGTTGCCGGGGCAAGGATCTCGGCAGTAAATTTCCTTAGCATAGTAGTTGTGAGTCTTGTTGTGAAAAAGAAAAGAAAACCTAAAAACTAAAGATAATGAAGAAAAATAAAATATCTCCTAAAAATAAAAATGAAAATAAAAAGAAAAAGAAAAAGAAAAAGAAAATATTGAAAGGAGAGCATGCTCATGCATCTCCTAAGTTGACCACTTCTTTGTTACGTTCCACATGGGCACCATTGTAGTGCTTCAATCTTTGTCCATTAACTTTGAATTCATGGTTGTCAGAGATGGACTTGATTATCACGGCACCATGGGAGAATGGTTTGACGACTTCAAATGGTCCCGACCATCTTGATTTCAGCTTTCCCGGGAAAAGTTTTAGTCGAGAATTGAATAGGAGAACTAGTTGCCCTGGCGTGAATTGTTGTGGCAATAGTTTCTTGTCATGTCATCGCTTTGTTTTCTCCTTGTAGATTCGTGAATTGTTATAGGCGAGTGCACGGAATTCTTCTATCTCATTGAGATCCATCAAACGCTTTTGTCCGGCACTTTCCCAATCCATATTCACGGTCTTGATTGCCCAATATGCCTTGTGCTCGATTTCCACTGGTAGATGACATGTTTTACCATAGACAAGTCAGAAAAGGGACATACCTAAGGGTGTTTTGAATGCAGTGCGATATGCCCAAAGTACGTCATCTAGTTTTAATGACCAATCCTTCCTTGAGGGATTTACGACTTTCTCGAGTATTCCCTTCAACTCCTGGTTGGAAATTTCTACTTGCCCGTTGGTTTGTAGGTGATATGTCGTGGCTATCTTGTGTGATATGCCGAAGCGTTGCAACATCATGGCAATTAGTCTGTTGTCAAAATGCTTGCCTTCGTCGCTGATAATTGCTCTCGGCATCCCAAACTGTGTAAATATATTTTTCTGCAAGAATCTTTGCACGGTCTTGGAATCGTTGTTGGGAACTGCAGCTGCCTCTACCCATTTAGACACATAGTCGACAGCAAGTAAGATGTAGAGGTTGCCGAATGAAGATGAGAAAGGTCCCATAAAGTCGATCCCCCGTACATCGAACAGTTCCACCTCGATGATGTTCTGGAGTGGCATCTCATGTCGTCTAGAGATATTGCCCGTCCTCTGGCAACGATCGCATTGCTTGTAAAAGTCTTGGGCATCTTTGTACAATGTTGGCCAATACAAACCGGATTGCAAGACTTTGGCCGCGGTACGAGGTCCTCCAAAATGTCCTCCATAGGGTGAAGAATGGCATTGCCGGAGTACATTCTGTTGCTCTTCTTCAGGGACACATCGGCGTATAACCTGATCTGCACATTGTTTAAACAAAAGAGGCTCGTCCCAAAAGTAATGCTTAGCATCATGGCGGAACCGCTTCTTCCCTTGGTGAGTAATGCCATAAGGAAAAATACCACAAACAAGGAAGTTAACTAAATCCGCGTACCAGGGTATTGCCGAGGCATGTGCTGCCGTGGCGACTGCTCCCAAGATTGCCGAGGCGTGCGCGTCAAAGACTGCTGCGGCGTCGAGAGTTGCCAAAGCGTGTGCATCCATGGTTGCCGAGGCGTCGAGGGTTGCCGAGGCGTCTAGGGTTGCCGAGGTATTGAGGGTTACCGAGGCAACTAGAATTTATTCATCGGGAATGCATCGCATATCTCTAGATCCGCGTCCTCTTCCCTATTGCGTTCCAGACGTGATAAGTGATCGGCCACTTGGTTTTCTGTTCCTTTCATGTCCTTAATTTCAATATTAAATTCTTGTAAAAGTAATATCCAACGAATAAAACGAGGTTTAGCATCTTTTTTAGCAAATAAGTATTTGATTGCTGAATGGTCCGTATGAACAATTACCTTTGTACCAATTAAATAGGATCGAAACTTGTCAAATGCGAAAACTACAGCTAGTAACTCTTTCTCCGTTGTTGTGTAATTCACTTGAGCACCATTAAGAGTATTACTAGCGTAGTATATCACATGGAAGGTCTTACCTGTGCGTTGGCCTAGGACTGCTCCTACCGCGAAATCACTTGCATCACACATGAGCTCAAAAGGTAGCGTCCAATCTGGTGGAACGACAGTGGGTGCCGAGGCAAGCTTTTTCTTTAGGGTTTCAAATGCTTGGGTGCAAGAATCATCAAAATCGAAGACTTTATCCTGTTCAAGCAGATTACACAAGGGTTTAGTGATTTTAGAAAAATTATGAATGAACCTCCTGTAAAAACCTGCATGTCCGAGAAAACTTCGAATTCCATTAACCGAACTTGGTGGGGGTAATCTCTCGATCACGTCCACCTTGGCTTTGTCTACTTCAATTCCCTTGGATGAAATCTTGTGGCCGAGCACTATTCCTTCATCTACCATAAAATGGCATTTCTCCCAATTGATGACTAAATCCGTTTCTTCGCATCTTGCTAACACCCTCTCTAAATTGCAGAGGCAGCCGTCGAAGTCATTACCAAAAACCGAAAAATCATCCATGAAGATCTCAAGGAAGTCTTCGACCATGTCTGAAAAGAGTGCCATCATGCATCTTTGGAAGGTTGCCGGGGCGTTACACAATCCGAACGGCATCCTTCGGAAGGCATAAGTATCGTATGGGCATGTGAAGGTTGTCTTTTCTTGATCTTCTGGTGCTATGGCAATCTGATTGTAACCTGAATAGCCATCAAGAAAACAATAAAAGGGTTTACCTGCAAGACGGTCAAGCATTTGATCAATAAAGGGTAATGGGAAGTGATCTTTCCTAGTGGCTTTGTTTAGCTTTCGATAGTCCATACAAACCCTTCAACCGGTCACAGTCCTGGATGGGATAAGTTCATTATTTTCATTGCTTATCACTGTTATACCTCCCTTTTTCGGTACACATTGTACCAGACTTACCCACGTACTATCAGAGATAGGGTATATAATGTCGGCGTCAAGCCACTTGATGATTTCTTTCATTACAACCCCTTTCATGGCATGATTTAGTCTCCTCTGGGCCTCAATTGAAGGTTTGTGATCATCTTCCAACAAGATCTTGTGCATGCACACCGCCGGGCTAATTCCCTTCAAGTCGGCAATTGTCCACCCTATTGCCTTTTTGTGTAGCTTCAGCATCTTGATCAGCTTCTTTTCCTGCTCAGACTGTAACTTAGAAGAAATAATTACAGGCAATGTATTATCGGTCCCTAAGTATACATATTTTAGTTGCTCTGCAATTGTTTCAACTCAAGAATTGATGGATGTTCAATAGAGGGTTTTTCGAGTTTACTTCTTTACCTGAGTAGTCCAGTGGTTCAAAGTATGTACCTGGTCGATTGGCTAGCCAATTTGCCTCTTCTGGTTGTTCCTCATTGATCGGTTCTTCATACTCCTCATGTTCCTCTTGGTCGGCAATGTAGTTGCCGAGGCAACTAAATTCCTCATCGAAGTTAAACTCTGTCGTGGCATGAAGTAGTTGGCATTCTTCTGGATCATCGGCATGCCTTAGTGTTTGGAACACATTTAGTTTAACTTGCTGGTCATTCACCCTCATTGTGAGTTCTCCCTTTTCAACGTCGATCAAGGTTCTCCCTGTTGCTAGGAATGGTCTCCCGAGAATGATAGGTGCATGCTCATCTGTTTCACAATCGAAAATAATAAAGTCAGCAGGAAAAATAAATTTATCAACTTTTACCAGTATGTCCTCGATTTTTCCCTCTGGATGCACATAGGATCTGTCGGCTAGCTACAGCATGACTGTTGTAGGTCTTGCCTTCTCGATTCCTAGTTTTTGGAAAACCGATTTAGGCATCAAGTTTATGCTAGCCCCAAGGTCGCATAATACTTTCCCGACATAGTGGTTTCCAATAGAACAGGGTATTGTGAAACTTCCGGGATCCTTCAACTTGGGTGGCATACGATTGTGCAACATTGCCATGCATCCCTCTGTTGCGGCAACTATTTCAAACTCTCCTAGCCTTGTTCTCTTGGACACAATGTCTTTAAGAAACTTGGCATATTTTGGCATTTGTTCAATTGCTTCCACCAATGGCAAGTTGATGTGGACTTGCTTTAGGATATCAAGAAACTTCTTGAATTGATACTCTTGCTTTTGTCGCTTCAACCTTTGTGGGAATGGTGGTGGAAGTCGGATATCTTCGATCCTTTCATTGGTTTGGAACCTGATTGACGGCATTGCCGGGACATCTGGAGTTGCCGAGGCATTATCAACTGGGGTTGCCAAGGCATGCTTATCGCAAGTTGCCGAGGCGTCTTTATCATCGGTTGCCGAGGCATGCTTATTGTCGGTTGCCGCGGTAATTCCTGGTTCAGCATCTAAGGCTTTGCCGCTAGGTTCGTCTTGATCTTTTTGTGGAGTTTTGTTTGACGAGCGGGTTTGAACCTCTCTAAGTTGTTGGCCACTTCTAGTGGTGATCGCCTTACATTGCTCTTGGCCAGTTCCTCTTGCGACTTCAGTATCGCTAGGTAAACCTCCTTGTGGTCTAGTATTCAGATTTTGAGCAAACTGTCCGACTTGATTTTCTAATGATTTGATTGCCGCCTCTTGGTTTTGCAATCTCATCTCGGTCCTGTTAATAAAAGCATCAGTTCTTTTTATGAAATTACTATTCTCAGCCATATAAGATTCAATTTTCATCATAAAAGCATTTAGAGAATTTTCCAAAGAACTAGATGTCGTCGGTTGTTGCTGCGGCATCTGTTGTCGTGGCATATTCTGCTGGAATCCCGATGCTTATGCATTCCGATTGTTCTGGTTTAGAGCATTGTTGGGATTACTCGATGAAAAATTTGGGTGCTTATTCCAAGCTAGATTGTATGTATTGGACATCACGTTATTGCTCCGATTGTAATTCCCCACATAGAAGATGGATTCCGGATTCTGCATACATTCAGAATAATTATGGTTATCACCACATAACTCACAAAAAGAATCCATTACCTTGACTTCCTGTGTGTTGTTTGGTTTTTGCATGTTCTGGACCATCTTGGTTAAAGCAGCCAATTGTGCCGAAATTGAATCCGATGATCCTAGTTCATGTATTGTGGCTTGGCGTCTAACTCCTCCTCTTCTAGTAGATAGGAATTGATAATCATTCTTAGCCAGCCTGTTTAAAATTTGCATTGCTTCTTCCGGCGACTTATCTAGGAGAATGCCGTTTGCCGAGGCATCTAGCATCATCCTTGTTGGTGTATTCACGGCGTTGTAAAACATTGTTACTTGAGTCCACACCGGGAATCCGTGTAGGGGGCATTTGTGTAGAAGTTCTCTATATCGCTCCCAAGCCTCGTACATAGATTCATCATCTTCCTGCCGAAAAGAAGTAATGTCGTTACGAAGCTTATCAGTCAGATTTGTAGGATTAAATCTAGCAAGGAAATCACGACAATGATCAATGCAAGATGCTATGGATCCGGCAGGAATGCTATTCAACCATGCTTTCGCCCTATCCCTCAGTGAATAGGGGAATAATCTTAATCGTAGGACATCGGGGGTGACTCCGTGTATCTTGAACGAGTTACAAATCTCGAGGAAAGATTTCAGATGTTGTCGTGCATCTTGATTCTTTGAGCCGCCAAATTGACCTATTGTGTTGATCATATTAAACATTACCGGTTTCAACTCAAAGTGGTCGGCTTCAATTTCAGGTGTGACAACTCCTGGGTTAAGTCTATCAAGATCTTCTTCAAGATAGTCTCGAATAGTTCTATTTCGTGCAAGAATCACTCCTCCTCCTGCTCGAACATCTTGATTCATATTGCCGTCTTGATTTACCATTGCTTCTCTTATCCTTCGTCTAAGTCTTTGTAAGGTTCGTTCAATTTCTGGATCAAAGGGATATTCTGGTGAAGTCGGTCTCGCCCTGGTCATATACCAATGCAAAACCAAAGTTTGTTAGCCCTTTGAATTTTAAACAAGAAAAATAAAAAGAAAGTGCAAGAAAATAAAAACAAAGTCGCTATTGCCAATCCCCGGCAACGGCGCCAAAAACTTGTTGCGCGTAATAAGTGCTACGCAAATGTGCAAGTATACACGTCGCAAGTTATAGTATAAAAGATATCGTCTCCACAGGGATTGGTGCCACTTCAAGGATCTAATCTCTTGCACTGTAAAAAGTAAAAACACAAGTAAAGGATTATAGGAGTTTAACTAATGACTAATGTAGAAAGCAATAAAGTAAAAGAAAAGATGAATTCAAATGAGAGAGACATAGGCCAGGTTATCGTGAGTTGAGGTGTGATAGCCAATTGGATCGTCTTGGTAAAAGAGTGCACGGGCAACTCAGTTGCCGTGGCAACTTGCACAACGGGGTTGCCTTGGCAACTAATCGATGGTTGCCTGGGCAACTACTTGGGCGTCTGGGCAGCAACCTTCAAGGTTCGGCAGAGCGTTCTTCAATGGTTTCTTCTTATCCCTAAGTCGAAACTCTAGCTACTTGTGCATGCCTTGATAATACATCCCTGCGTGAATCAAGGGTGAACAACAACCAATCTTGCGTTCCTCTTAGCCGTTGAAATCCTTAACTTATTCCTAAGCCAGATTAATCTTCACCATCATTAGATTGAATAAAGATCATATTCATTCGTTTCTTGAATCTAACTCTCCCGATATTAGATAAATAGATGAAATCACGAGATCCTCTCCCGATTCACTCGCAAACAAGAATAAGAACCAATAATGAATAAACCTTGAAATAGAAAAGTGCAAACTCTTATTACCTAATCAAAAACCAATAGTTTCTCACAACCACAAAACACAATAACCATAGCCAAGTAAATTTAGTTCATGGCTAGGTTCCAAAGAAACACAAGATAAACAATCCCTAGCATGAACCCAATCGAACAAGAAAGAAAAGATGAAGCTTGTCGAAAATCCCTTGCTTTCTCCCTTGGACTTTTCGAAATTTCCCTAATGCTCTCCCTATATCTTGTCGAAATCTCCTTGCTATTTATAGGGCTAGGCCAAAGTCTTTCTTTGAGGAGGAGTTTGAGTTGGAATTAAATTATCTTTAAAGAATATAATTATTTATTATAATTGTATTCCTACTAGAACTTCTCCTATCTTCTTGGAATTTAATTCTTCTTTAATCTCTGCATGGAAATCAAATTCCTTTGGGTTTGGGCTTTGCTCCACGTCATCTTCGGCTTGTATAGTCATTAGTTTCGACATCCCTATTGCATTTTCTCTTTGTCGACAATTGCCATGGCAACTGGCTCCGCGTCTCCTTCATGCATTGCCCTGGCAACTAGCTCGGCATATCCTTCATGCATTGCCCTGGCAACTAGCTCGGTATTGCTTTGGCAAGTGATCCTGCACATACACACACAAAGCACACCAAAGTAGCATCTTTTCCACAAAAACTACCAAGTTATGTAATCAAGCTCAACGATGGAAGGAAACATGGATTAATGCATGAATAGCTAATTATGCAACTAATATGAGCCTAAGTCTAACAATAATATGAGTAAAAAAAGGTAAGAAAATTAGTACTTTTGAACACTTATCAGTTACTATGTCCAAGAAAATGATATGCTTATACGATTTGCATTTGTTATATAAAAACATGATTATTGGCTTTGAATGAGTTGTATATGTTTAACAACATATAGTTGCTATTTAAGCATGCCTTCAAGTCATTCATATTATTGAAACCCATTCTGCATATGTTATTACTACCTCACTAGCCTATGTAAGCCTAACGTACGTGTGTCTCATGCATTTCAGGACCTTGAAGTATTTCAAGCTCGATCGTGTAGTTGCGGTTGCAAGTCACCTCTACCAATCATATGTATGCTTAACTTTTGCTTTGAACTCCTAGTAAGGTGGCATATGGCTCAAACATGTCATATTTTCATATTTAGATATGTGTGTGATAGCCTAATATTGTCTAAGTCTTAAATGTGAAAGTTGGTATGTTTTGAATTGGTAAAACTAGTTAAAATGAGCTTAAAGGCACCAAAAGTAAATGAACTCGAAATGCCCTAAAATTTTGTATGCTATTAAAAATATGGACATTAGACTTTCTGGTAAAATTTGGTTATGTTTGGAAAACGTTTAATAGGTCAAATTGATTAAAAACTAGCTAAAATCTGTTATTATAGGCCAGACATATCGGTATGGGTGATGGCGTATCAATACGGCCTTGCATAATTGGACTAAGTAAAACAGGGCGTATCGATATGCAAAGGGGGTGTATCAATACGGATTTGGATAGTAAGCTCTAAAAATTAAATTGTGTCGATACGACCTTAGGCTGTACCGAAATGGGTCAACTGTAGTCAATGCGTATCGATACGAGCTTAGGGGTATCGATACCGTCTTGTCACCCTTGAACCTATAATTTGGGAAATCAACTTAGCGTACCAATACGGTCTTAGGCGTACCGGTACGAAGTTAGTTAATTCTTTTAAAATTCTAAAATTATAGTTTTAAACAATTTACGAATTGGTCTCTAACTTTTAAATGGCCTAATTGGATAGGTAAATGATATCTGTTAGTAACAAAACTTCACAGATTAATAATCGGTAAGTTTAATTATAGTTTGGAGAAAAGAAATTCTGATAAGAACCTCTAATTTGTAAAACTTATGATTTAGTCCCTAAGTTCAAAAAGGTTTAAAACTGACCCCGAAACTGTGTAAGTCTTGATAGATAATTATGTTAAGCCTTAAAAGAGATTATTAAATGATCTGAATAAGTTTTTGTACTCCGATTAAACTTTTGAACCTCAAACATGTTTCCGGTAGCACTTTCCGACCCGGTTCTCTACTAGGCCGGGAAGGGTTGTTACATTTGTGGTATCAAAGCCTAGGTTTAGTCGGTTCTAGGACTAAACTGAAGTTTGTTATGAGTCTGGATCTGCATATGCCACCTAGGATTTTATTCATATATGTTATCTGTGACTTTTTGATCCTATATGTATGATTAGATCTGTAAATGTCTGCACCTATTGATAGGCATGTCGTAAATGAACTGCACCTCGGCTCCTCATCGACATAGGGGGACAATCTAAGTGCAGAAGTAAGGCTCGAACATGTGGGGAAGAATGACCCACCTAATCCTTCTCTAATGCCTCCCGCTCAGCATGAGTACCTAATATTGATGGCCGACATGATTAAGCAAGTGGTCGTGTCTCTCAGGCAAGAACCACTCATTTAGCCTGCCAAAGCACCATCATCGGTTTTAAGAGCCTCTATTGACAAGCTCCGTTAATACCCAGTTTATACCTTCACTGGGCAGGACCTGGATAATCCTAAAATAGCAGAGTATTGGCCGGAGAATACTCTTAAAGTTCTGAATAAGCAAATGAAGTGCCCTGATGAACATAAGATGGAGTACGCTCTGGCACTTATTTCTGAAGAGGCTTAGAGTTGGTGAGACACCGTGACACTTACTGTACCCGAGCATAAAGTTACGTGAGGCTTCTTCCTTTAAAAGTTTCGCAAGAAATACATTAGTGATGCCTTTTGGGTTGACGAATGCACTTGTAGTTTCATGGATATGATGAATAGAGTGTTCCATGAATTCCTAGATCAGTTTGTCGTGGTGTTTATTGATGACATCCTTGGGTACTCTCTTACCGAGGAGGATCACGATAGGCATTTGCGGATTGTTTTGCAGACCTTGTTGTACAATCAGCTTTATGCTAAGATAAGTAAATGTGAGTTTTGGATTAAGGAAGCGGTGTTCCTTGGTCATATTATTTCAGCTAAAGGGGTTCGTGTGGATCCTCAGAAAATTGAAGCGGTTGTGAGTTGGAAGCAACCTAAGTCGGTGACAGAAGTACGCAGTTTCTTAGGTTTAGCTAGATATTATCGTCGTTTCGTGAATGATTTCTCTAAAGTTGCTGCCCCATTAACAAAGTTGTTGCAAAAGGATGTTAAGTTTGAGTGGTCAGAGACGAGGCAACAAGCTTTTGAGAAGTTGAAGGAAGCTTTGACACGAGCTCCAATCTTGATTTAAACCGAGTCAGGAAAAGAGTTTGTGATTTATAACGATGCATCCTATATGGGGTTAGGATGTATGTTGATGCATGATAGTAGAGTGGTAGTTTATGCATCGAGACAATTGAAGATGCACGAGCGCAATTATCCTACACATGACATTGAGTTGGCTGCGGTGGTGTTTGCGCTAAGGATTTGGAGACATTACCTTTATGGTGAGAAGTGTGTGGTGTATACGGACCATAAAAGCTTGAAATATTTAATTTCGTAGAATGAGTTGAATCTTAGGCAACGAAGGTGGTTGGAGTTGCTTAAAGATTATGATCTATCGATCGAGTATCATCTGGTAAGGCTAATGTCGTGGTTGATGCTTTGAGTAGGAAAGGGTTGTAGAGTTGAGGGTCATGTTCACGCGATTGAGTGTATCGCGAGATGGCGGGTTGGTGGCTGAGTTGCAAATAAAGCCTTCCTTGATCCAGTTGATTAAAGAGAAGTAGTTGCTTGATGATTCGTTGGTATCACATATTACGGACATTGCGGAAGGTTATCCAACGGAGTTTTACTTTAATGATGATTGTGTTTTATGCTTTAAGGGTCGAATAGTTATGCAGAAAGATGTTAAGTTGAGGCGTACTATTTTGACAAAGTGCATAGTAGTCCTTTTGCTATGCATCTCGGTAGTACCAAGATGTATCGTGGGTTGAAAGATGAGTACTATTGGGTTGGGTTAAAAAGGGATGTTGTGGAGTTTGTGAGTAAGTGTATGGTTTGTCAAAGGGTAAAAGCTGAGCATTAGTTTCCATCCGAGTTGTTGCAACCGTTGAGGATACCGGAGAGGAAATGGGGGCGAATCACCATAGATTTTGTGTTCGGTTTGCCTTTGACCTCGTCAAAGAAGAACTCTATTTGGGTGATATGGACTATTTGACGAAGTGTGCACATTTTGCGTCGGTGCATACGACGTATACCTTGGATAGGTTGGCAGATTTGTATATCACTGAGATTGTGCATTCGCATGGTGTGCCTAAGCTATAGTTTTGGATAGGGATCCAAGGTTTACAGGAAGGTTTTAGGAATGCTTGCATCAAGCTTTGGGTACGCGGTTGAGTTTTAGTACATCTTATCATCCTTAGATGGATGGAACCTTATGAGGCTTTGTATGGAAGGAAGTGTAGAACGCCTTTGTGTTGGGAAGAAGTAGGGAAAAAGTTGGTTTCTTTACCAAATTTGCTTAAGAGAACAACGGAGAAGGTAAAAATCATTTGTGATCGTTTGAGAGAGGCTCCGGATCGGCAAAAGTCTTTGTGTTGGGCGGAAGTAGGGAAAAAGTTGGTTTCTTTACCAAATTTGCTTAAGAGAACAACTGAGAAGGTAAAGATCATTTGTGATCGTTTGAGAGAGGCTCCAAATCGGCAAAAGTCTTACGCAGACTTGAAGCGTAAGGAAGTTGAATATGGAGTGGGTGATAAAGTGTTTTTAAAGGTTTTGCCTTGGAAGAAGGTGATGAGGTTTGGTCGAAAATGCAAGTAGAGTCCGAGGTTTATTGGACCATATGAGGTGTTGGACCGTGTTGGTCATGTTTCTTATAGGATGAGGTTGCCACCTGAGTTGGAAAAGATGCATGATGTTTTCCATGTATCCAAGCTTCGGAGGTATCGCTCAGATCTGTCACATGTTATGCCTATTGAGGAAGCTGGGTTGAATCCAAATTTGACCTATGACGAGGAACCGGTCAAAATCTTGGATGTGGACAGTAAAGTTCCTCGTGGGAAGGCCATTGAGCTGGTTAAAGTGTTGTGGAGACACCAAGGTGTCGAGGAAGCTACGTGGGAAAGAAAGAATAACATGAAGAAGTAGTTTCCTTATCTTTTCCCATCAGGTAAAATTTTGAGGATGAGATTTCATAAGTGGGGGAGAGTTGTAACGCCCCAATTTTGGGCCTAGGAGTTAACCGGGTTGGGGTAGGTGGTATGTTTGAACCGTTTTGACAATTTAGACTAGTTTCGGGAATAATGAGATTTAAATGGTTTTTGAATGAAATAAATTATGGAAAAATATTTTAAAATCCTTATTTAATATATAAGTGATTTTGGTGGAATCAATTTTGGAAAATATAATTCGTAGGTTTGACATTTTTGAACTAGTGACCAAAATGTAAAATGTGCAAAACTATTTTTAGTGACAAATTTGTAAAAGATCGGGACTTAGAATCTTTAGGGAGCTTTGACCAAGAGTCTCATTCAGAATTTCCCCCCTTAATTGACTATTTTTAAATTAGTTTAAAAAACAAAACAAGTTGGAGAGAATTAATTGGTCATTATTTCTTAAAACATATTTCACGTAACTAATATTTCTCTCAACTATTTTCCTCTCAATTTCTCTCCATCCAAACATCATATTTTCTTTATATATTTAAGGTAAACCTTTGATTTAATTCATTCTTTTAACATCAAAAGTTTTTTTATTGATTTCCTTTTAAAGCCATATGATTTTATCTTTGTTTTCTCATGAAAAATCATTGCAATTGGGGGAAAAACATCATTAGAGGTAAGGTTTCGTTCTTCTCCTCTAATGAAAGGTTCTTTATTGAAATTCTCAAGTTCTTGATCTTTTATGAATGTTTTCTAATGGGTTTTGATGGTATAATTATGGAAAGATAATTTAATTGAGGTTTAATTGCTTTAATTGGTGGATCTTTGTTTCAGATCTGATTTGTTGGGTTTATAATAAGTTAATACTATGATTATGATGTGTTGATATATTGATTTAAGTAATTTTAACAATAGAATCCCGAAACTAGGTGAATTGCTAGGTTTTGATGTTGATATCTTTGGGTTTGTGGCTTGTTTATGGGGTTAATTGGTTGCTGGTGGTTCTTTGGTATTGAAGAGACGTTTTTGGATGTAAGTTGATGTTGTTTTAGTGTTAATCTCGCTGGGTAATAGCTGGAGAATAGTTAGTAAGGTTTCACTGATGATTTCGATTATTTTTGTTAGGTGGAAACTTGGTTGTTGTGGGACGAAAATGTTGCAGTGTGTTGCAGGGGATTTTGATGCAGAGAAATGCATTAATCCTCTTTTTTGATTTGGTTAGAAGCAGGGGATGATGATCCGATAGCATCGGAAAGAGTTGCCATTGATCTGAAAGCTTGATTTCGCCTCGGCTAGGCAAGCGAGGTGTAGTTGGTGAGTGGCACTGGTTTTAAAGCTTTTCAAAGAGGTTTGAAAGTAATTTTGGGGATTTTAAATTAAGCTTGAAATGTTGGTTTAAACTCGAAAGTAGGTATGATCGAATTCGCTCTCGGTTCTTGCCTTTTTCCATTGTTTTGATAAATCATGCTCATATTTTTTAAGATAGAATTTGTTTCCTACTGTTATGAATGTTTTTATGAATTGAGAAACGATTCATGTTATCCCATGAGATAGATTTATTGTTTTCAAGAGGTTGAAACTTGATGAGAAAAAATGTTATGCAATTATTATGTTTTAAAATAGGATATGCTATGGTTTATGTTGATGCATTGAAAAATAATAGTTTAACATGGTTTTAATGTGTATATTGGAAAATGACGGAGCCTTTAATAATCGAATATAATTGGTCGAGCAATAGGATGAGAGTGCACTATAATATGTAGCAAAATCGCGCGTGCGTAAGCCACCCCCATGATGTGCAGCAACATCACGTGAGTCATTGTAAGGTGCGAAGCAACACCTTACGGGCATTTAAGGTAAGAAGCAACACCTTGTGAACCTTGGTGCGAAGCAACACCATGTGTTCTGTTGTTCTTATGGTACGCAACCACACCATGAGATGCATCCGCATATCTGATGTGTTGGGACGTAACCCTCCCACGTGTTGTTTGGGATGTAGCCCTCTCGTGTGTTTGATCGGGACATAGCCATCCCGGGTCACTTGAGTGTCAATGTAAAAGATTACATGTATCTTTGATTTAAACGGTTTTTGTATAATGAGCTCTATACATTAGATTCTATGTTTGAACATGGTAGCAAATGTTCATGATTTGAAAAACTAGCTTGAGATTTGCATTGGTTTAATGCATGAGCCTTAATGATACATGTGTTAAAAGCTAAATGATTTGCTTTAGTGAGTTTTAAAATATGAGCCTATGTTGAGCATGATGAGAAATGGTTTATTAAGGAAAAAGGTTTTCAAAGGCATTGTTAATGGTTTGTTTTGAGCATCCCTCACTAAGCATATTGCATACACTCTCTTTTCTTAACAATGCAGAAAGTAGATTGTTCGGGCTGCAAGAAAGCAAGTGAAGAGGTTCAAGAGTAGCTCAAGCTCAAGTATGATTTTAACCCTCTAACAGTAATAAGTTTGGCAATGGGTGGACACATTAATGTTTTGGGAGTGTATGATGTGAACTCCCTGGTTTTGACACAAGTTTGTAGTGCCTAAATGGTTGTGTAAATGGCCTTTAAAGTTGGTTTGAACTTTGATATGATTTTTTGATGTTTAACTTGGTTTGTCAATAGGGTGAATGCCTATAGATTTCCTTTTTAGAATGTGAACATGCTTGATGATGTTTATGATGCTCTTGATAGTAGTTTGATCCTTGAATATGTTGTGGTTGCCTAGGAAGCATGTTAGAATGGTTTGGCTATATTTATGGTGTGTTTAAACAGCAATTTGAGACATTGCAGGCCCAGGCATATCGGTACGCAGTGTACCATATTGGTACAAGTAGGCCAAATCAGACTTAGCGTATCGGTACAGATAGACCTGTATTGATACGGTCTTAGAGAAAAATGGTTGGGCGTATCGGTACACAGGGCCGTATAGATACAGTCTTGTGTTGTCTTTGAATCTGCCAAGTTGCGTACCTATACAGAGAGCAGGTGTACCGATACGGTGTTAGGTAAATTGGTTATTTGGAATCTTCTAATGCTATGTTTCTTTACTTTTTGGTCCCTAGATGTTGTAAGTGCAATTAAATGAGTTTGGTTGATCAAATCAAGTTGAAATTTGACATGTGATCATGAAACCTGATTAATTAAATATTGATAACTATAATTCATTGATTAGTCTATGTAAAATGTTGGTTTTGCAAATTGGTCCCTAAACTCGTAACGGGACGATTGGATGTCAATTTGACACCCGATCAAGTCGTAATTTCACGCGCTTATAGCATGTACATGTAGGATAATAATTAAACATATAGGAAAGATAAAAAGATAAAATATACAAGGGTTGTTTATTGGGTAAACCTTCCCAATTTACTCCAATATTCCCCGTGTGACTCGTTCTATTCAGTCTTGCGACTATACCGGGTCAAGGGGGATACATTTGTTGCTATTAGAGCTAGGTTTGAGAAAAATTAGGAGGTAAAATGGTTGATTTCTTGATGTTTGATATGTACGGTGTTTGATAGCATGTTGTCTGTTATGTTATGTGATGATTTGGGATAGACATTGGGGTACCCATTGCCATTATTACTATTGATGTAAAGAGATTTTTTTTAAAGAATTGAGCGTCTTGGACCCTTACTTCTTGTTAGCCTAACTGTTTCTATTGTTGCATTTGATATGTTAGAGATTCATTCTGTTTTCTTAATGGGGCCGAGATGAGAGCAAAGGGGGAATGTACATAATGTGGTTGAAGAAGAGCATAATGAGGACATACTGCCCCTTCCTCATCCTCTAGGTGGTGATGGAGTCGAAGCTGGAGCTGGTGCGGGAGGTGCTAGACCTTCGGGAGCCCAGGTTCATGCTATGGGTGACATGACACTGTTGATTCAGGTCATTATAGGAGCATTTCAAGCTATAGTGGCGGGTTGCATGCAATTTTGCCACAACCCTCGGCTAATCCTGGTTTGCATATGGAGCGCTACGTAGCTTGGGAGGTACCGAGTTTCAAGGTTTGTCTCTGGAGGGTTCTGAGGCATGATTTCAGAGTACTTAGAGGATTTTTGGACAGATGGGGTGCACGAATGTGCGTAAGATAGGTTGTATAGTATCTTTGCTTCAGTGTGATGCTTATTCATGGTGAGTACCATTATTGCGGGGATGGAACCTGAGGAGGTGACAGGGGAGTTCTTTGGAGCTGATTTCTGAAGAAAATATATGGGCGCTCATTATCAAGATGAGAAGAAGCGAGAGTTCATGACTTTGGTGCAAGGTAACATGTCTATTTCAGAGTATGAGGTTCAGTTCGTCAGGTTGAGCCAGTATGCACCTAAACTGGTTCCCTATGAGCAGAAAAGGTGTGATCACTTCCGTTATGGTTTTGTGAAGGAAGTGAAGACTTATATGTCGGCCTCCGAGTATATAGATTTCGATGTCTTGGTCACTCGTGCCAAGGACATTAAGCAAAGCTTGGGTTTATCCTTTTGCCTAGGGAATTCTAGTTTTGGTAAAAGAGTTGTTGAGTTTAATGGTGGTGGAGACCGTAGTAAGAGGTAGTGAGATGGGAGGTTCTATCCGGATCAGAGGTGTGGTGGTAATATGAGCCGCGGACAGCAACGCCAGAATATAGTGATTTGTGTACCTAAGTGTGGCTGTTGTGGGCGGCGACATTCTAGGGAGTGTTGGGGTAACTGGGATGGTTGTTGTGGTTATGGTTCGCAAGGCCACGTGAGGCGTGATTGTCCTTAGTTAGCTAGACAGGAATCGGTGCATGCTGTCAAGCCTTAGAGGGGCCGTAGGCGCTACCGAGGTAATTTCCAGCTTATGGACGATGGTCAGAGAAATGTGGCTCATGTTGTGGCAGTTCAGCCTGAACGAGGTGGACCAGCTAGGGTGTATGCACACTGCGAGGGAAGGAATGACACAGATGCGATCGCAGGTACCTTTACTTTGCAATCCTTGTCATTACTTTCTTTGATTGACTCTGGTTCCATGGATTCATACATCTTGCATGAGCATGCACAATTGCTTGATATATCGGTTGAGTAGCTAGATGTGGGTATGCAAGTGATGAGTTCTTTCGGCTAAACAGTTATGGTTAAGAAGTTGTATAGGAGGTGTCCATTGATGGTTCAAGATGTTATTCTTGAGATAGATTGGTTGACTAAGCATAGGGCTATGGTAGATTGTGAGACCAAGCGTGTATCGTTGAAGCTGGTCGATGATTATAAAGTTGTGGTGGTGGGCGAAAATGTAAAGTTCTTGTCCAATGTTGCTTCGGCAATAGAAGCACAAAAGTTGATGTCATGCATATTTGGCGTATGTTATGAATCTGAATATGGAGCCACGTCCCCAGGATATCTGGACAGTTTATGATTTTTTAGGGTATTTTCGAAAAAGTTGCCTAGTTTGCTGCCGGATAGGGAGGTAGAGTTCTCTATTGAGACATATGCGGATACGGCTCTTGGGTCTATTGCTCAGTACCGCATGGCACCCAGAGACTTAAAAGAGTCGAAGATGTAACTTCAGGAGTTGCTAGACTGTGGGTTCATTCAGCCTAGTATGTCACCTTGGGGAGCTCCAGTGTTGTTTGTGAAGAAGAAAGATAGCACGATGAGAATGTGCATCAATTATCGGTAACTGAACAAGTTGACGATAAAGAACAAGTATCCCTTGCCGCAAATTGATGACCTATTCGATCAGTTCCATGGTGCTACGGTGTTTTCCAAAATAGATTTGAGATCGGGATATTACCAGTTGAAAGTGAAGGATAAAGATGTGCCGAAGACAATATTCCATACCCGCTACGGGCATTATGAATTCTTAGTGATGCCTTTCGGGTTGACGAATGCACTTGCAGCTTTCATGGATATGATGAATAGAGTGTTCCATGAATTCCTAGATCATTTTGTGGTGGTGTTTATTGATGACATCCTTGTGTACTCTCGTACCAAGGAGGATCACGATAGGCATTTACAGATTGTTTTGCAAACCTTATTGGACAATCAGCTTTATGCAAAGATAAGAAAATGTGAGTTTTGGATTAAGGAAGTGGTGTTCCTTGGTCATGTTATTTCAGCTAAAGGGATTTGTGTAGATCCTCAAAAAATTGAAGCGGTTGTAAGTTGGAAGCAACCTACGTCGGTGACAGAAGTACGCAGTTTCTTGGGTTTAGCTGGATATTATCGTCATTACGTGGATGGTTTCTCTAAAGTTGCTGCCCCATTAACAAAGTTGTTGCAAAAGGATGTTAAGTTTGAGTGGTCACAGAAGAGGCAACAAGCTTTTGAGAAGTTGAAGGAAGCTTTAACACGAGCTCCAATCTTGATTCAACCTGAGTCAGGAAAAGAGTTAGTGATTTATAGCGATGCATCCTATGTGAGGTTAGGGTGTGTGTTGATGCAAGATGGTAGAGTGCTAGCTTATGCATCGAGACAGTTAAAGGTGCACAAGCACAATTGTCCTACACATGACATTGAGTTGGCTGCGGCGGTGTTTGCGCTAAGGATTTGGAGATATTACCTTTATGGTGAGAATTGTGTGGTGTATACGGACCATAAAAGCTTGAAATATTTAATGTCGCAGAAGGAGTTGAATCTTAGGCAACGAATGTGGTTAGAGTTGCTTCAGAATTATGATCTATCGATCAAGTATCATTCGGGTTAAGCTAATGTGGTGACCGAAGCTTTGAGTAGGAAAGTTGCTATAGAGTTGAAGATTATTTTCTTAAGGGAACAACGAAGAAGGTAAAGATCATTTGTGATCATTTGAGAGAGGCTTCGGATCGGAAAAATTCTTACGTGGATTTGAAGCGTAAGGAAGTTGAATATAGAATAGACTATAAAGTGTTTTTGAAGGTTTTGCCTTGGAATAAGGTTTGGTCAAAAAGGCAAGTTAAGTCTGAGGTTTATTGGACCATATGAGGTGTTGGAACATGTTGGTCATGTTACTTAGAGGCTGAGGTTGCCACCTAAGTTGGAAAAGAGACATGTTGTTTTCCATGTATCCGTGCTTCAAAGGCATTGGTTGGATCCGTCGCATGTTATGCCTATTGAGGAAGTTGAGTTGAATCCAGATATGACCTATGATGAGGAACCGGTCAAAATCTTGGATGTGGATAGTAAAGTGCTTCGTGGGAAGGCCATCGAGCTGGTTAAAGTGTTGTGGAGACACCGAGGTGTCGAGGATGCTACGTGGGAAAGAAATAATGACATGAAGAAGCAGTTTCCTTATCTTTTCCCATCGGGTAAAATTTCGAGGACGAAATTTCTTAAGTGGGGAGAGTTGTAATGCCCCGATTTTGGGCCTAGGAGTTAGCCGGGTTAGGCTAGGTAGTCTGTTTGAAATGTTTTGGTAATTCAGGCTAGTTTCAGGAATAATACGGTTTAAATGGTTTTTGAATGAAATAAATTATGGAAAAATGTTCTAAAATCCTTATTTAATATATAAGTGGTTTTGGTGGAATCAATTTTGGAAAATGTAATTTGGAGGTTTGACATTTTTGAACTAGAGACCAAAATGTAAAATGTGCAAAACTGTTTTTAGTGACTAATTTGTAAAAGAACAAGACTTAGAATCTTTAGGGAGCTTTGACCAAGATTCTCACTCAGACTTTTTCCCCTTAATTGACTATTGTTAAATTATTTTAATAAACAAAACAATTTGGGGAGAATTAATTGGTCATTATTTCTTAAAACATATTTCAAGTAACTAACTTTTCTCTCAACTATTTTCCTCTCAATTTCTCTCCAGCCAAACATCAGATTATCTTTAAAGATTTAAGGTAAACCTTTGATTTAGTTCATTCTTTTAACATCAAAAGATTTCTTATTGATTTCCTTTTAAAGCCTTATGATTTTATCTTTATTTTCACATGAAAAATCATTGCAATTGGGGGGAAAAGCATCATTAGAGGTAAGGTTTCATTCTTCTCCTCTAATGAAAGGTTCTTTATTTAAATTCTCAAGTTCTTGATCTTTTATGAATGTTTTCTAATGGGTTTTGATGGTATAATTATGGAAATATGATTTAATTGAGATTTAATTATTTTAATTGGTGGATCTTTATTTCAGATATGATTTGCTGGGTTTATAAAAAGTTAATACTATGATTGTGATGTGTTGATATGTTGATTTAAGTAATTTTAACATTAGAATCCCGAAACTAGGTGAATTGCTAGGTTTTGTTGTTGATATCTTTGGGTTTGTGGCTTGTTTATGGGGTTAATTGGTTGGTGGTGGTTCTTTGGTGTTGAAGAGATGTTTTTGGATGTAAGTTGATGTTTTTTGGTGTTAATCTCGCTGGGTAATAGCTGGAGAATAGTTAGTAAGGTTTCGCCGATGATTTCGATTGTTATTTTTGGCGGAAGCTTGGTTGTTGTGGGAGGAAAGTGTTGTAGTGTGTTGATGGGGATTTTGATGCAAAGAAATGCATTAATCCTCTGTTTTGATTTGGTTGGTAGCAAGAGATGATGATCCGATAGCTTCGAAAGGAGTTGCGATTGATTCGGAAGATTAATTTCACCTCAGCTAGGCAAGCGAGGTGTCGTTGGTGAATGGCACTGGTTTTAAAGATTTTTAAAGAGGTTTGAAAGTGATTTTGGGGAGTTTAAATTAAGCTTGAAATGTTGGTTTAAACTCGGAAGTAAGTATGATTGAATTTGCTCTCAGTTCTCAGTTTTTTCCATTATTTTGATAAAATCATGCTCATATTTGAAGATAGAATTTATTACCTACTGTTATGCATGTTTTTATGAATTGAGAAATGATTTATGTTATCCCATGAGATTGATTTATGGTTTTCAAGCGGTTGCATCTTGATGAGAAAAAATACTAGGCATTCATTTTGTTTTAAAATATGATATGCTATGGTTTATGTTGATGCATTGAAAAATAGTAGGTTAACATGGTTTTAAAGTGTATATTGGCAAATGACGGAGCCTTTAATAATCAGATATAATTGGTCGACCAATAGGATGAGAGTGTACTATAATATGTAGCAAAATCGTGCATGCGTGAGCCATCTCCATGATGCGCAACAACATCACGTGAGTCATCGTAAGGTGCGAAGCAACACCTTACGGGCATTTAAGGTGTGAAGCAACACCTTGTGAACCTTGGTGCAAAGCAACACCATGTGGTTGGTCGTTCTTATGGTGCGCAGCCACACCATGAGATGTACCCGCATATCTGATGTGTTAGGACATAGCCCTCCCATATGTTGTGTGGGACATAGCCCTTCTATGTGTTTGATCGGGACGTAGTCATCCCGGGTCACTTGAGTGCCAATGTAAAATATTACAAGTATCTTTGATTTAAATGGTTTTTGTATAATGAGCTCTATACATGAGATTCTATTTTTTAACATGGTAGCAAATGTTCATGATTTGAAAAGCTAGCTTGAAATTTGCATTGGTTTATTGCATGAGCCTTAATGATACATGTGTTAAAAGCTAAATGATTTTCTTCAGTGAGTTTTAAAACATGAGCCTATGTTGAGCATTATGAGATATGGTTTATTGAGGAAAAAGGTTTTCAAAGGCATTGTTAACGGTTTGTTTTGAGCATCCCCCACTAAGCATATTGCTTACGCTCTCTTTTCTTAACAATGCAAAAAAGTATATTGTTCGGGCTGCAAGAAAGCAAGTGAAGAGGTTCAAGAGTAGCTCAAGCTCAAGTATGATTTTAACCCTCCAATAGTAATAAGTTTGGCAATGGGTGGACACCTTAATGATTTGGGAGTGTATGATGTGAACTCTCTGGTTTTGGCACAAGTTTGTAGTGCTTAAATGGTTGTGTAAATGGCCTTTAAAGTTGGTTTGAACTTTGATATGGTTTTTTTGATGTTTAACTTGGTTTGGAAATAGGGTGCATGCCTATAGATTTCTTTGTTTAATGTGAACTTGCTTGATGATGTTTCTGATACTTTTGACAGTGGTTTGATCCTTGAATATGTTGTGGTTGCCTAGGAAGCATGTTAGAATGGTCTGACTATCTTTATGGTGTGTTTAAACAGAAATTTGAGACATTGCAGGCCCAGGCGTATCGGTACGTGGGGTACCGTATCGGTACGAGTAGGCCAAATCAGGCTTAGCGTATCGGTACGGATAGACCTGTATCGATACGGTCTTAGAGAAAAATGGCTGGGCGCATCGGTACACGGGGCCGAATAGATACGGTCTTGTGTTGTCTTTGAATCTGCCAAGTTGCATACTGATACGGAGAGCAGGTGTACCGATATGGTGTTAGGTAAATTGGTTATTTGGAATCTTCTAATGTTATGTTTCCTTACGTTTTGGTCCCTGAATGTTGTAAATGCAATTAAATGAGTTTGGGTGATCAAATCAAGTTGAAATTTGACATGTGAGCATGAAACCCGATTAATTAAATATTGGTAACTTTAATTTGGTGATTAGTCCCTGTAAAATATTGGTTTCGCAAATTGGTCCCTAATTTCATAACGGGACGATTGGATGCCAATTCGACGCTCGATCAAGTCGTAATTTCACACGCTTCCAGCATGTACATGTAGGATAATAATTAAGCATCTAGGAAAGATAAAAAGAAAAAATATACAAGGGTTATTTATTGGGTAAACCTTCCCAGTTTATTCCAATATTCCTTGTGAGACTCGTTCGGTTCGATCTTGCGACTAGATCGGGTCGAGAGGGTTACAGTAAAGCTTGCCCTTTGAGAATCCAAAGAATTCCATTTCCAACCAATTTGATGGCCATGCCCTTCTGTGAGTTTGATCTTATCCTAGGCCCTGATTGGCTAGTTGAACATCAAGCCTGGGTAGATTGTTCGAAGAAAAAGCTATATCTCCGAGGACTTGGCAAAGAAAGCATAACCTTGATGAAAATAGAATCCGAGCCTAGTAAGGTTACCTTGTGTGCTATGGAGTCTAAAGAAGATTCAAAGTTTGAGAATGTTCCAGTTGTGAAAGAATTTCCTGATGTGTTTCCCGATGAACTTTTGGGACTCTCTCCAACCCGAGATCTGGAATTCAGAATTGAAGTGCAACTTGGGACTACGCCAGTCTTCTTTGCACCGTATAGGATGGCTCCGATTGAATTGAAAGAAATGAAGGCCCAAATCCAAGACCTTTTGGATAAGGGATTCATCCGACTGAGTTCCTCACCTTAGGGAGCACCGATTTTATTTGTCAAGAAGAATGATGGATCGATGCGACTGTGCATTGACTACAATCAGCTGAATAGAGTGACAATCAAGAATAAGTATCCGTTACTAAGGATCGATGACCTTTTCGATCAATTAAAAGGTGCTTTATCTTCTCTAAGATAGACTTGCGATCCAGGTATAATTAAATGTTAGTGAAGGAGTCTGATGTTTCAAAGACTGCCTTTCAGACTAGATATGGCCACTATGAGTTCTTAGTAATGCCTTTTGGGCATACCAATGCACCTGCAGCCTTCATGGACCTAATGAACCGTGTGTCCTGGCCCTATCTAGATAGATTCATGGTACTATTCATAGATGACATCTTGATCTATTCCGAAGACACTGCCACTCATGAAGAACATCTCCGGATTGTACTCCAGACTCTCTAGGAGAAGCAGTTGTATGCTAAGTTCAGCAAACGTGAATTCTGGCTATCTAAAGTATCCTTTTTGGGACATGTGATTTCTTCTATGGGAATTCAAGTTGACCCAAAGAAGATTCAAGCAATCCTTGATTGGATTCCTTCAAAGGATGTTGGAGAAGTTCGTAGCTTTCTGGGCCTTACAGGCTACTATCGTAGATTCGTCAAAGGGTTCTCGATGATCGCTGCACCCTTGACGAAATTTCTCCGTAAAGAAACTCCCTTTGTATGGACCGTGGAACAACAA
Source organism: Hibiscus mutabilis (assembly GCA_019671005.1). NCBI lineage: Eukaryota > Viridiplantae > Streptophyta > Magnoliopsida > Malvales > Malvaceae > Hibiscus > Hibiscus mutabilis. Next base: position 72,135,098 of record CM033712.1, on the reverse strand, counting down.
AGGAGTTTTGATTAGCTTAATCAAGTTCTGATCCATGCCCATGTTTTGCTGCAACCTGGGTCGGGTAAGGACTTCACCGTATACAGTGATGCATCCCACCTAGGATTGGGTTGTGTGTTGATGCAAGGAGGAAAGGTCATAGCCTATGCTTCACGTCAGCCTAAACCTCATGAGCTAAACTATTCGACCCATGATTTGGAGTTAGTTGTCGTTGTGCATGCCTTAAAAATTTGAAGGTACTATCTTTACAATGAGAAGTGTTACTTGTACACTAATCACAAGAGTCTGAAATATCTTTTGACTCAAAAAGAGTTGAACCTCCGTCAACGTCAATGGATGGAACTTTTGAAAGACTATGACTTGGTCATCAATTACCATCCTGGTAAGGCCAATGTTATGGCTGGCGCTCTAAGTCGAAAGCTCACTCCCTCCCCGAGATGTTTGAATGCTCACTTTCAGCTTAAGAAGCATGGCAAGCTATTGGTTGAATTGAGAGTTCAGTCAACCATTGTGTCTTGAATCAAAGCACTCCAAGAATTTGATGAGGAGTTGCGAATCCTTATTGAAAATATCAAGGATAAGCCCGATCCTGATTTTGCTATGAATTCTAAAGGTCTATTGTGTTTTCGGAATTGTATTTGTGTCCCCGATGATGATGATCTTCGGGATCAAATCCTGAATGAAGCTCATTCGAGTTCTTTCTCTGTTCATACTGGAGCTATCAAGATGTATAAGGATCTAAAAGAGTTGTATTGGTGGTCTGGCATGAAAAGTGAGATCACAGACTTTGTGGCTAGGTGCTTGACTTGCCAACGGGTTAAAGCCGAGCACAAGGTGCCTACTGGTCTTTTGTAACCTATTGAGCTTCCACAATAGAAATAGGAACGTATTACGATGGACTTCGTAGGTGGCTTTTCAGTGACGCCGAAGAAGAATGATGTTATTTGGGTCATTGTGGACCAATTCACCAAATATGCTCATTTTGTTCCAGTGAGAATGGACTTCGGTTTGCCTAAGCTTGCTGAATTATACATTCAAGAAATTATCTGTTTTCACAGAGTTCATGTGTCTATTATTTTTTATCGTGATCCACGCTTTGCATCCCGGTTTTGGAGGACCCTATAGGAGGCTTTGGGAACTCAAGTGCACCTAAGCACTACTTTCCATCCTCAGACCAATGGTCAATCCGAACGGATTATTTAAGTAACCTTATACCTCCTTTCGATTCGTGTGTATAAGTAACCCATATCAATTCTGATTCTTCCTTGTAGATTTTGGAATATATGCTTCGAGCCTGTGTTATTGACTTCAGGAATACGTGGGAGAAATCTCTGCCTTTGGTGGAATTTGCTTACAACAATAGCTACCAAGCTTCGATTCAAATGGCACCTTATGAAGCCCTTTACGGGAGGTAATGTAGAACCCTTCTTTATTGGACCGAGCTTGGTGAAGGCAAGATGTTAGGCCTTGACTTACTTTGGGAAACTGAAGAAAGGGTAACCATAATATGGGATCGGCTCAAAGATGTGTTCGATCGGCAGAAAGCCTACGCTGACTTGAAAATGAGGGACATCCAATACGATGTTGGTGAAAAATCCTTCCTTAAAGTATCTCCATGGAAGAAGGTTCTTCATTTTGGCAAAAAGGGGAAACTGATTCCTCGTTTCATTAGCCCATTCGAAGTGGTCGAAAAAGTTGGACCTGTTGCTTACCGATTAGCTCTCCCTGAGGAGTTAAGTCAAATTCATAATTTCTTTCACGTGTCTATGCTATGGAAGTACCGGTCAGATCCCTCCCATGTGATCGAGCCAGAGTCTGTGGAGATTCAGTCCAATTTAACGTACGCGGAAGAATTTGTACAGATCCTCGCACAAGAAGTTAAAAGACTTCGTAATAAGTCTGTGCCCTTAGTGAAAGTCCTTTGGAGAAGTCATTCAGTTGAGGAAGCAACGTGGGAACCGGAAGAGACAATGCAAAAGCATTACCCTCATTTGTTCAATTAGAGTGAAAATTTGAGGAAAAATTTTCTTAAGGGGGGAGAGTTGTCACATCCCAAAAACCAGCCTAGTCGAAATTAGGCTCCGATGAACAGAAATTTTGTATCGGATATGCCCGAATATGTAATTTCTTAATCCTTGTATCCAATTTTGTAATCAATGAAAGTTATGGGGCATTAAATTGATCCATGGACCTCTTTGTAAGAAATTCAAAGCTGAAATGCTGAAAATAAGTCAAGAGTATCGATACGGTCTAATGGCCATAACTAACTTACATGTTTTAGCCTAGGCGTATCGATACGGCTATAGAGCATATCGATACGGTCCTCTGCCCAAAATTGTTTTAAGGTCCAAATTGAAGGAAATGGAGAGTAAGGTGCTTAGTCACCTCCTTGCTTGCCTCCCTCACGTGAGATCACTCAATTTAAGTGATGAGTGGCCATCAATTGCCTAGAATTTGGAAAAAGGAATGAAAAGATAGGAAACAATTGTTTAACATTTCCCTTGCTAATAGGAGAGCCTCATATTGGCTCATGTGTATGTGGGGAATGATTAAAGGTTGAAAAAGGGTTTTAAAATTTAGAAACTAAGCTCGCTTCATCAATTTGTACTCCCGGAAGCAAAATCTACCCATTAACTTCAAAGTATGCAAGCACCGCCATTATATCCTCAACCTCAAGCTAAGCAAGCACCTCGGTTCAATCCTCAACCTTTTTTATTTAAACACATCGTTTGAAAGCTCATAATCCGGTGAGTAAAACCCCCTTATCGATTCAATAATTCCTTTGATCTTTGAGAAGTAATTTCAAGAATTAAGCTTTTGATCATCCACGTCAAGCCCACATGTTAGTAGGTTAATTTCCTTGTTTCGATGTTGTCTGCAAGCTTTGGTAAGCTTGAAAAACGTTTCTGGATCCTTAGTTTAAATTCTAATACAACCCCTAATTTTGTGCTAGCTTAAGAAGTGGAGAAGGACCCCTCGTCACCTCCAACGAAAGCTAAGAATCAATGAGTAGTAATTCAGGAACCTTGAAAGCTTTGGAGTCAAGGTGATTGTAGTCGTGTCAAGGGATCTGCAAGGTGTCATCCCGTTGCATTTGATTTGTGTTATAATTTGCATTTTGTCTAAGGGCTCAAGTAGAGCAAGTTGTGTGGATGCTAATGGAAAGCATAGTAAGTCAGTATGTGATATTCGAGAAATGTTATATATGTAAAATTGATATAAATATTCTATGATATGATATGAATATGTTATGATACGATATCTGGAGCTAAGGCTCGATTTTGTCGTTCTGATATGTTATGGCCTTTGGGCACAAGGTAAGGTTCATGACAAAATGTGTAATCTTGGACATTTATGAGTTATGGATACAATTGGCATGCCATAGGGTTATTTGAGCTCACTAAGTAAGGGATTGGACTACGGTCTAGGGCTACGGCTCAAGGCTACGACCTATTGTCGATATGTGTGGTGTACAGGGGAATCCGCGTATCCATTGGTTACTATGTCCAAGAAAATGATATACTTATACGATTTGCATTTGTTATATGAAAACATGATTATTGGCTTTGAATGAGTTGTATATGTTTAACAACATATAGTTGTTATTTAAGCATGCCTTCATGTCATTCATATGATTGAAACCCATTGTGCATTTGTTATGACTACCTCACTAGGCTATGAAAGCCTAACGTACGTGTGTTTCATGCATTTCAAGACCTTGAAGTATTCCGAGCTCGATCATGTAGTTGCGGTTGCAAGTCACATCTACCAATTATATGTATGCTTAACTTTTGCTTTGAACTCCTAGTAAGGTGGCATATGGCTCAAATATGTTATATTTTCATGTTTTGAGATGTATGTGATAGCCTAATAATGTCTAAGTCTTAAATGTGAAAGTTGGTATGTTTTGAATTGGTAAAACTAGTCAAAATGAGCTTAAAGGCACCAAAAGGTAAAATCCTAGTAAATAAACTTGAAATACCCTAAAATTTTGTATGTTATTAAAAATATGGATATTAGACTTGCTGGTAAAATTTGGTTAGGTTTGGACAACGTTCAACAAGTCAAATTGATTAAAAACCAGCTAAAATATGTCATTACAGGGCCAGGCGTATCGGTACGGGTGATGGTGTATCGATACGGCCTTGCATAATTGGACTAAGTAAAACAGGGTGTATCGATACGCAAAGGGGGTGTATCGATATAGATTTGGACAGTAAGGTCTGAAAATTAAATTGTATCGATATGGCCTTAGGTTGTACCGAAACGGGTCAACCTCAGTCAAAGCGTATCAATACAAGCTTAAGGGTATCGATACCGTCTTGTTACCCTTGAACCTGGAATTTGGGAAATCAGCTTAGTGTACCGATACGGTCTTAGGCGTACCGGTACGGAGTTAGTTAATTCAGTTAAAAGTATAAAATTACAATTTTAAACAGATTACGAATTGGTTATTAAGTTTTAAATGGCCTAATTGGATAGGTAAACGATCCTCGTTAGTAACGAAACTTCACAGATTAATAATTGGTAAGTTTAATTGTATTTTTGAGAAAAGAAATTCTGGTAAGGACCTCTAATTTGTAAAACTTACGATTTAGTCCTTAAGTTCAAAAAAATTTAAAATTGACCTCGAAATTGTGTAAGTCTTGATAGATAATTATGTTAAGCCTTAAAAGAGATTATTAAATGATCCGAATAAGTTTATGTACTCCGATTAAACTTCTGAACCTTCGATATGTTTCCGGTAGCACTTTCTGACCCGGTTCTCTACTAGGCCGAGAAGGGGATGTTACAAAATAATTATCATTAAATATTCGAATATATATACAGCCAAAAAATGTATTGAATTAAATATTTTTGATTTATAAAAATATAAATTTAAAAAATACAAAAACTTACTAGATTCGATGAGAAACCGTGTAAATGTACTGTAAAGACTTCAACAATAAAAAAGTTATTATCATTCGAATATATCTTCAATCACACACAATAAAATCTACAAACCCTCTATAATTAAAAAAATAATTGATTAATTAAAAAACAATTACTTACTTACTTTTGAGAAACCGAAAAGATCTACAAAAAATATATACTTCTACAATTTTCACCGTCTTCGAATATATCTTCAAAAAATATATATCATCGTAATTTTCAACTCAAACTCTCTCAGATTTCTAACTCAAACTCTATCAATATTTTTCTCTTCTCAACCCCTATACACTCAAACCCTATATATATACAAAAAATTTTACGAAAAAAATCGATTGACCAGATTTCACGTGAAAGCTAATCCGGTTGAATGCATGCCACAGGACCTCACCATTTACAAATGGCGTGGTCTCCTCTGCACCAACTCAGTCAAAGTTAAGCCATTGTCATGCTGACTCACTGTCACGCTAAGCCATTGCCATGCTGAGCCAATCGGCTATTTTTACTACACCTCCCTAACACATGGCGTGGTCTTATTGATCACTGTAGCTTTTGGCCTAGTTTACAAAATAAATCCGAAACAACTCTATAAACCTAAATAATTCCAAAGTAAGCTATTCCACTAAATTTGCCAATATAATCTCCACTTGTCCCTCATATGGTTTTGCCACGTCGTCATCCAGTTCTCTACTCTAATTCATCACTACCGTTGATAAATACACAAACATGGATTATACAATGAGTACAAATACAGAGAATCTTCCCTCCATCTTTCTCTCTCTCTCCTTTTGCTTTGAATTCTCTAAAAATTTCCCCAAAATTTTCTTCTTAATTTCTAATATTTCTTTTTACGTCTCTTCCCTGTGTTCTCTCCAAACAAGATGAAAGATCGCTGACCCAATCCATGGCGAGTCAAGCCCAACTCAGAAACAGCTCCTCCCGCCATCCAACTCAGTTACTCAGAGCACTTGAAAAGCTCCGAGTTTGCTGGTCAAGATCGTCGGCTGTTAAGGCCAGGTCTTTCTTTTTTCTTCAATAAGTTTTATTTTTACAATAATTTTCCAATGCTTATTTGTTATTGTATTTAAAGTCTTCAGCTTGATGACATAAAGCTAGGGTTTTTTACTCCAACATGGGAGGCTATTAGTTTGGGTCTTAGATCTGGATTTCATGATATTTGTGAAGTAATTAAGGTTTTACTTTCTAGTTTTGATGAAATTGTAATCAAGGAAAAAGGATTTTTTGGATTTGGGTCTTATCTGTTGTTAGGGTAAAAGAAAAATAGGGGTTTCGATGAATTTTGTTTATTTTTATGATCATGTGATATGGGTTTCTTCAATTTTAGGGTAAATTTAAGGTTTTCATATCTGGGCACCTTAAATTTGTGAAGATAATAAGGAGGGTTTATCTGGGGTTAGAAAAATAAGGGTTTCTTGGAGCATCTGTGATGGGTGAGGAAACATCTGATACTATGAACCTTGATTTGAATCTGGGTCCGGCCCCTGAGACCAGGTCTGGATCGCTGTCGAATGAAGGTGTAAATGTGGGTGATTTAGTTGATAGCCCGTTCGATAGGATCCGGGAATCGGTTAGGCGGAGGCGATGGAGATGGCATCAGGTACCCATTTCTGCTGCCACTCAGAGCCTTTCGGTGGAATTCGATCAATTTAGGGGGAATTCTGGCAGTGTGAATACCACGATGCAGGCAGGTGAGGGCAGTGTTGCCGCCGAGGAAAGAACGAGTGATGTGCCGAAAGCATGTGAAGCCACCAATGGGTTTTTTGAGGATGGGGTTTCAGAAGATAGAAAGGATGATATCGAGAAGGGTGTTAGCAATGATGGGAGTTTTTTTTATTGTAATATATGCTTGGATTTGGCTCGAGAGCCTGTTGTAACTTGTTGCGGTCACTTGTTTTGTTGGTCATGCCTCTATCGATGGTTGCATATGCATTCGGATGCAAATGAATGCCCTGTCTGTAAAGGAGAGGTGACAGTTAAAACTCTGACCCCAATATTTGGTCGTGGGAATGTTATCCACGAGCCAGAAGAGGATTTGGGTTTTAAGATCCCTCCTAGGCCCACTGGACGGCGAGTGGATAGTTGGAGGCAAACTATTCAACGGGCTCCTTTAAATCTCCCTGTGGAGGAGATGATTCGCCGGATTGGAAGCAGATTTGATTTGGTTCGTGACCTGACTCCACCACGGGAGGCCAATGGTTCCCGGGGAACTGTAGAAAGGACTGATTCCATGCTTAACAGGATTTTGATATCTCGTGAGTTCCGAGGAGAGCAAAATGCAGTTGTGCCCCTAGATGACGTTGACTTGGCACCTAGCAATACAACCGGTACCGATGCCATGTCCTCCCGGATTCATTCTTTATACTTTCAACGGCAATCATACTTGCGAAGAGCTGCAAGATTTACTTCTCTGTCATCTGCACTGAGTTCAGCAGAAAGGATGGCTGAGGCATATTTCAGAGGCAACTCGGTGGGAAGAAATCAGGAGCAGCCACCAGCAGTCGTTGATGATAGAGACTCGTTCTCAAGCATTGCTGCTGTAATAAACTCAGAGAGTCAAATGGACACTGCCATCGAGATAGATTCCGTAGTGTCGCTCTCGGCTTCATCTTCTAGGAGAAGAAACGATGTTTTGAGGGTCTCCGATATCGACAGTGGCGACTCCCGTGCGCATAGGAGGAGAAGACTGAATTAGGACCTAGAAAGATTTCAGATCACATTCTCAATGCCACGGAACTGCTCCGTAATAGTTTTTTCTTCTTTTAATTGCTTTCCATTTTATATTGTTTTTCCTCTTTACAAAGAAGTCTCAGCTTTCGAAAATATTGTTCTCAAACGTATATGGATTGAAATGTTATCATCCTTTCCTATGTTACCATCGCCATTTTAATATTTATTTGGAAGCTGTATTAGAACTTGAAAAATGATCTCGAGATTTAAATTTCACTTATTGGTTATTATTTTTTAAATCGATTATCAGTTAGTAACGAGATATTGCGTTAAGTTTTTTACTCTTGATTCTTTGAACTTGTAAATAACGTCAATCGAGTCGGAAGAGTTACCTTTGTAATGAGTTTTTACGTTGTTTAATCTGAAGTAATAAAACAAGTGAATTAGATATTGGTGTTATATATTAAATATTGCATTCTAAATGAATAAGCTTTACTTAGACTTGAAAAAAAATAAAATTTTGACTTGATTCGAATTATAATTTCATAAATTCGTAAAAAATTCAAATAAAAAATTGAGTTATAAAATGATAATTCTAATAAGGATTTATTTTACACAAGTCTACCTATTACTACTATAAATCAAAATTAAACTTAAACCCTAAAAAACTAAACCCCAAACTTCAAACTCTAAACCTTAAATTCTAAACACTAACCTTAAATTCTAAACCCTACAACCCAAAACCTTAAACTCTAAACTCTAAACTAAATCTCTAACCCCTAAAACTATTAGTTTACACAGACTGTTTATTGAAGTTTTTCTCTTCTAATAATTCGAATTTCTTTTTTGTAATTTGAGTTGAGTCCTTTAACTCTGCTTAATATAAAAATATATAATATATTGTACATAATAATAATAAATTATTTAAATTGAAATTAATTAATAACATACATTAAAAATATATAGACAAAAATTTAAACAACCTATCAAATTATTAATTTAATTAACTCAAAAAAAATTAATTGAGCATGAATGCCGGTATACATATGCAAATCTCTAGCTCATTTTCAACCTATCTTCTCACCAACTTTTCAAAATCAAATCATAAACAGTACATACATTGCATAAAATTTACGTTAATTTTCATACAAAGGAGCTATTTTATATTCTCCAACCGAAGAAGAAGCTATTCCTATTTTATCTTTTAACTTCGAAAGCTTTCACCGCCCCATCCATGGCGGAGCTCCTCCTAAACCTCTCCTCCACCACCGCTTTTCTCCTCACAGTTCTCTCATTAACTTCATCCTTCACCACCATAGAATCAAAGACTTTCTCTCGCGATCTCTCCCCATCGTCCATGGGACTAAACAAACCAGAGAAACTAACCCACCTCCATTTCTACTTCCACGATATCGTCGCCGGAAAAAACGCCACCGCTATCCAGGTAGCCAAAGCACCAACGACGACAGTCTCGTCGCCGTTCGGTGCGGTGGTGGTGATAGACGACGCTTTGACGGTCAGCCCGGATATCGACTCCAAACTTGTGGGAAGAGCGCAAGGGATTTATGTTACATCGTCGCAGAGTGAAGCTAGCTTGTTAATGGCGTATAACTTTGCCTTCATGGAAGGGACGTATAGCGGAAGCAGCCTAACTGTTATGGGGCGGAACCCGGTGTTTTCCGACGTCAGAGAGATGCCGGTGATCGGTGGCAGTGGGGTTTTCCGGTTTGCTCGTGGATATGCAGAAGCAAGAACTAGTATATACGATTACAACACAGGGAACGCTGTTGTTGAATACAACGTCTATGTTCTTCATCGAGACTCGGTTCTTCAGATTTCGAACGCTCTATCTCCGAATTATCAAAAGAAAATGAGTCAATTTCTTTGCATTTTTATTTTATATTTCCTCATTTTAGAGATTTAATTTTTATTTTAGTCCTTCTATTATATTAGAATTTAAAATTTAATTTTTAAGTTGTATTATTATTATTTAGGCTTAAGAGTTAAATTTGCTCATAAAGTAAACTCAAATCAATAATGTTGTCTCTACTTTTTAATTGCATTAATTTTGTCCTCAAAGTCAATTAATTGTATTAATTTTACATTCGAAGTAAATTAATTGTATCAATTTTACCCCTGAAATAAACTCAAATCACTAAAATTAAATGACTTAGAAGACACAATTGATGTAACTAAAATGTAAGAACAAAATTATTGATTTGAGTTTATTTCGAGGGTGGAATTATCCCTTAAAGCCTATTATTTATTATTATCATGAGGTTAATAGCTCTAAATCGATAATATCAATTCTTATAAATAAGTGTTGTGATTTAAATTTATTACTTCTAAATAAAAATAAGAATCAAATTATGACAAATTATATTTTTCACGCAAAGTGGGCAAATAGAAACATTTTATATAAATTCATTACTCTTGTGTTCTTTTCTCATACAATCTATATTTTTCTGATATTTGACCTTAACTCTGTCCAGATTTAATATAAGAAATTATATTAATAAATTTTAATTAAATTGATATTAAATTTGAATTATAATCCCAACTTGTTTATTTCATAAATAAATATAGATTCTAAACTTGGGTGGTTGTGAGAATTAGCTATTAAGAAATGTTTTGCCCTCCTGTCATACCAACTTTGAATTTAAGATTTAATTTCTTTACATTAATTTAATAAAATTTAATTATTTATTTTCAAAATATTATAATTAAATGTGAGAACCGTTCGGTTTAAAGAGTAGTTGCATAACCAGACAACCTAAGCTATGTTTATGGAAAGGACAGGCAACCTAATAGGTTGAAGCGTTATTGTCGATGCTATTTGAAGCAAAGCAGGAGACTCCTTAAAAGGTAATAGAAAAGTAATAATAGTTGCCTTTCCAACATGAAAAAAAAAGTATTTAATCCTTGAAATTTATATACATTTTTTACCAAGTCCCTGGAACTTTTATCCACATTACTCTATAAAATTTGGTAATTTTTAAATTTCTAATCCTTTTGATAACATGACATTATGATATCATGATAGAGAATCAGATCACATTATCAAAAGGACTAGTGTAGACAAAAATAAACGAGACCAAGTTGAGAAAAAAAATCCAAATTTAAGGACTAAATATAGAGTAATGTGATTGGAGAACATGAATCAAGTTAGTTAAGTAAACGAGCCGCAGTGATTGGAGATTGCATATAATTGAACATGAAGAGAAGTAAGAGAACAGAAAACTATGGCACAGTTTGCTTCTTTCGGTAAATTAAATCATGTTATTAGCACAGTGGAGGCCTGTAAATGCCATCTCTTCTTTTCATCACCCTATACTTATAATTGGGTTGCAAATATGCTTACATACTACTTTTGCATCCTAGGCTCTTGCCTATATTTCTCACCTGAACCGAGCACGCAAAAGCGCAGATGCACCCAAGCCTAACCGGGTTAGTTTTGTATGTCACCCTCCGAACTATGACTCGTTATCCACGGCCAGCAGACAGGCTAAATGGTTGGTTACCATTCGACTCCATATCAATGCATATGCCATCAATCAATCCTACAGCCCTCTTCTCTACAGAATTCATGAGAATATACCCTATGGTAGAACCCTAGATGCGTATGGAAAAAGCGAATATGGAGAAAATGATCTTGCAAACCTGATGGAATATATATACATACTTGAGAAACACGTAAAAAAGAACAATACGGTATGGAGTGAGGACCTAATCCCATGCACTTGTGACACCGGGAGCATATCCTCCACCGTAATCGGCAGGAACTCCGAATGCAGTACCACTATTTCCTCCGCCGTAGTAATCCAGGTTTTTACCGAATGATTCCTCCCGCCTGAAATCACAACCACCAAAACGCCCTCCAGATCGTCGATTCTTGTTACCACCATAAGGAGCACGGGAGGCATAATGGGTGAGCCAATGAGGTACCTCTTGATTTGCTTCTTGCATCAGCTCAGCCAATGGCCTTGCCAGCGACATATTGCTATCGTTAAAGAAAGCAGTGGCCAACCCTGTTTTACCAGCACGCCCGGTCCTACCAATCCGGTGGACATAATCATCGATGTCATTGGGAAGATCGAAGTTGACAACGTGAGCTACGTGGGGTATATCAAGACCCCGAGCAGCCACATCAGTTGCTACTAAAATTGGGGTCTTTCCGCTCTTGAAAGATCTCAATGCTAGTTCCCTTTCCTGCATACAAACAACCCCGTAAAGACATATACCAGGCAAATGAAGGTAAATAGCATATCAAGGCAATAACTTTTTTCATAAGCCAAACTATATCGAACAAAGGAAAGATAACAGCCCCTTTTGGATACTAGTATTTTAAGTCAACAGCAAGAATAAGCAAAATACTTAACTCTCACAGCTCAGACTGCTCAACTACCCAGCTATTGGATGAATGTTTGTATGTGCCAGCTTAGGGTCAGTTTTTTTTATCCGAGAAGTTTTTCGAATAGAGAATGGACCTCTAAAGATGAAATGAATACAAGAGAGAATGAACACATACATCACCACTCACCAAAGACATGGACAAGTATATCTAATAGATAATAACATAATGCAAAATCTGGATCTTCTGTCTAATTCTGGCTCCTGCAAAATTCTTCATCGTTGAGTCTGCATCTAGAAGCTATGTTATTCTGACCTTTTATTCTTCCTGAAGTAACCGTATCCAAACCCGTGTCTGATGTGAATCCGAACAGGAGTACGAGGATACGACTCTCCAAAGATCCTCCAAATACATGGAAAAACATAAAAGGAAATTGAACATGCCCATGGTAGACATATACTCGTAATCAGCACTCAGACTCGAGTCTGAGCAACATAGTCTAGAGTCACTGGAATGGACGTAACGCTCAATGGAGAGTAAATAAGACTTGCATATAACATGGGCGTCAAAAAGTTAATCATATCAACCAACACAACAATTAAAGAACAAGTATATCATTCCACACACCTAAGCCTCATTATTTCACTTCTCTTCAGCAAATTTATTTCTCAACAAATTACCTGTTGACTCCTATCACCATGGATGGTCGTTGATGGGAATCCATTAATGCACAGCCAATGCTCCAATGAATCAGCTCCTTTTTTTGTCTCCACAAAAACCAAAGTCAAAGCTTGCTGTTAAGTCAAAGACACACAGATATTAATTGTCACCCCGGACAGAAATTATTCATCAAACAAATATACTGAGTAACCCAGTATCTATCTTCAATCAAAAGATATATGGATAGAGGAACATAAGAAAGCCCATAAATAGTGGTCCTGCATTACCTTTCCATGCTCCCCATTTTCCCTCTGTGCATGCAGAAGATCCATAAGATGGCTTCTCTTGTCAGACTCGGGAACAAATTCAACTCTTTGAACAATTAAATCTGTACTTGAGCCAACCCTCCCAACAGCCAAGAATATGTAATTTGAAAGAAAATCGGAAGCAAGTCTCTGCACAGTAACCATTTGCAAAAGAATTATGTGATTTACTTTGGAAAGTCTTTCTTTTTATTACCGAAAACTCTACTGTCATCAAAATTGCATTTGAAAATTATTGTAAAGCAAGAAAATACAACATTTTCACTTCGTTTTGGATTGGTATGTTTTGAAAGAGGAATAACACAACCCCCCCCCCCCTCCCAACCAAAATCACATATCAGAAGAACTTGAAACATTTTACAATTATAAGTGCGAAACAGATGGGTGGAAAATGCCAAAAAAATGCAACTTCAACCATAACAAAGAAACCATATTTAACAATTATAACCAACCTGTATCTCTCTTGGAAAGGTGGCACTAAACAGCATTGTTTGTCTCACGCCTCGATTAGGCATATCCATTTGTTCCACTATCTTCCTGATTTGTGGCTCAAAGCCCATATCAAGCATGCGATCCGCCTCGTCAAGGGCCAAGTACCTAATCACCTGCAAAGACACTCTGGCCCTCTCTAGCAAATCAACCAGTCGTCCTGGAGTTGCCACAAGAATATCTACTCCTCTCTCCAGCTCCCGCAACTAAGTATGGATCAAAACAATAGCAAACAAAACCAAAAAAGAGAGAGGAAGAAATCAGATATTGAGAGGTAGCGGTTTGCAAGGAGACCAACAAGGGAAAAAGACACCGGAGACATTTGGAAAAAGAGAAAAAATCCATTAGAACATAAAGTGAAAAGCCAGAAAACATGAGTAGATATAAATACATAAATTAAGTTTCCTCGATATAGGACCATGTTACTCGGTTCATTTTTAGAGACATTTTTCTTTAAGTACCCAAGTCTGACATTCATGTCAAGCTTATACCCAAACATTGATATGCAGATGCCTCAAACCCATATAACACCCAAGTTCAAGTAACATATATCAAAACAAGCTAATATCGCTATCACCACAATTCAGCAAAATCACATCTTCCACAGATAATGCATCTAATAGTTTATGAAACATAACAGAGTCCTTCCTTCCACACTCTTAATGAAGATATTATGATTAGACAAAAATGGCAGCGAACTACAATACATTTGAAAAAAAAAGGAACTAGTTGAGTCAAAATCAGCAATGTATCCTCACCATTGTTCCTCTTATCAATAAGTAGACCTCTCCTCCTCTCTTGGTTCCATTAGTAAATAAAAAGTGAAAATAAATAAATGAAAACCATAATTTTTGCAAAGAAATCCTAAAATCTATTTCAACATTTTGACAAATGTCAAAATATAACAGGCCAAATTTGTATTACAAATACATATAACATAGAAAACTGAACCAGTTTAGCATGAAACTGGTTAATAGAACAACTAAACGTATCAAATAATATAAATTAATAATGATTTACAAAAACCTAAATTGATGTAATAACAACCTGTTGGTTAATCGGTGCTCCACCATAGGCAACGACCACCTTGACACCAGTTTGATATGAGAACTTTTTGGCCTCGTCATGTATCTGAAAGTGTATTTTTATCAGAAAAACATTTCAAACCATTGAAAGAAATTACTTGTTCTAACTTCTAAGACTCACCTGACAAGAAAGCTCTCTTGTGGGAGATAGAATGAGACTGAGAGGGTATACGGTTCGCCCTCCGCGCGATCTCTGTACATACTGATCTCGCATAATCCCAGTAATAATGGGAAAGCAAAATGCAGCTGTCTTACCAGACCCAGTTTGAGCACAAGCCATCAAATCTCTTCCTGCTAATGCGATAGGGATAGCATATCGCTGAACTGGAGTAGGTTTCACATACTTACACCTCCTAATGTTTTGATTCATTATTTCACCTAAATCTATCTCAGCAAACGTATTTACAGGCAGTGGTACATTTTCACCACTAATTTCCACCGGAATATCTTCGTATGCATCGAAATTGATCCCCGTGATTTCATGTTCACTAAAACCTTGTTTCACATCATCTACTTTATCATCATTAACAAATGGGTTTACTTCCCTCTCTCTCCTATCCCAGCCTCCACCACTTCTATTATTCCGACCACTGCTGCCACCATCTCGTCCAGCTGCAGCATAACCATTCCCCTGCCCCTGACGCCCCGATTCAGGCCTAATCCCACCACCGCTGCCCCAACGAGACCCACCAGTATTCCCGCTAAAACTTGGCCTCTCAGTGGGCGGACCTGACGGGGTAGGTGTGTCGGCAGCTGAACTGCTGCGAAGGTGGGGAGGGACATAAGTGGAACGAGTTGGACGAGGAACGGAATTGTTGTTTGAAACAGCAGTTTCCGATGGAGAGTTTGCCACAGAATCTGCCCATGAAGTTCTCATAATTTCCCAAACCCAAGAAAACCCCAGAAAAATAGAAAAATCCTAACAAAAACCTAATCAAACCCCAATAAAAAACCAAAAACCCAGAATTCAAAATCCTCTCAAATGCCTTCTTATCCACTCCCTTTTCCGTAATCAAACGAAATGCAATTAATATAATAAAACCCAATAAAAAAAAAAGAAGATAAGAACTTACAAAAGAAAAACAAAAAACCAAAAACCCATAAAAAAGAACAATGTGAATTGATGAGAGAAACAGCAGAACAAAAAGGAAATTGGGGTTTGAGAGGGGGGCAGTGGGTACCTTTATGGTATTGGAAAAACTGAAAACAAAGCTTAATTTGATTTCTTGGTGTTTTCTTCTCTTTTCCTTTTATTTTCTTTGGATTTTCTTAGGCATTCGATGTTGCGTGCAGATTGCAGCTCAGGAAATGAGAGAGAGTGAGAGAAAATCTACGAAACATAGTTTGGTGACCGTACAATTTGGGGGGCTTCCCTTCTAATTAACGGGCCGTCGCCCTTCGCCGTCTTAAATAAATACATATTATAAATAATTCTTAACCTAGTATAGTATTATCATTTACAAACGGTCATTTTTTAATATAAAATGCGAATGATTTTATTAGACGTACTTAAATAATAATTAAAATTTTAATTTGATTACAAACTTCAAAATATTTTTTAGTCCTTATAACAAGACAATATCTTTTTGCTACTTTAGTCGTCTGTTTGAAAGTTCAATATTTAGATCCTAACATAAATTTAACGTGAAATATGTTAAAAAAATATGAATCTAAATTTAATCATTGTAACTTACTGTACAAGTTTTTGAATATGATGTGTTGAAAAAAATGATCCTATTAAATTTTAATGAAATAGTTCATTTTTAATATTTAATATTCAAATTATTCATACAACATATATACACACACGAATAGATCGAGAGATGTTAACGGCAGCATCTTTAAAAAAAATTATATTCTTATATAGTTCAAATATTTTCTTTTTATTTTTAATTGATGATATAATTTTACTCTCTTAAAATTTTCGTACCCTTAAATTTCAAACATAACTTCTAAAAGTTTACATCTCCTGCCATCGAATCATGTATCAGTCCTGTGCACAAGTGTTTAAAAATTGATCCGTATATTTTAAATATGTTCCTCGTATATTCGAATAGTTAATGTTTAAGTCAAATGCTAGACTGACGGAAGGAATTGACCGAAACGTTACTGATAATTTAATTTAATTTTATAACTTATTTTATTTTATGTTTTACGTTGGGTAATTTAACAGCTCTAGAGTTATTTGAAATCAAAATTAATTGCTCAAGGAAACGAAAATGTTATAGGAATTCCAGATAATTTTACACCAAGTGATTTTAGATAAACAGAGATTCCTCATCAATAAAAAAGAAAATTACCACAAGTTGGGAGCATGTTAAGCTTTTAACTACAACTCTGAATCTATTTCAGACTCCTACTATTACTGGAAAATCAAAGTTCGGTTTACTGAATCGACCTCGTGAAAGAAGCAGTTCGCAGTTCGAGCTCAAACTCGTTGTGCTACTGTCCATCTAAGGTCGCAAGCGACTCCTTGAGCAGTCTTTGTGCTTCTTCTCGCCTCCTGGACAAGCAAGTAAATTCTGTCATTGTCTAACGGTACCGGTATATCATGGGACGGCTTTTAACACAACAACCAGTTCTTGCTTGTAAGATCATATGAAATGAAAGTTCGACCATATGACTAAACCGGTAAGGTTGAAATTTGATGAGGCCATTTACTAAGGCATTGACATTGATAACATCTTACGACCCTAGAGCTCTGAGGGGAAAGTCTGTATTTGTCTCCGGTGAATGGTAATGACAACACGAGGATAATTCTACATGCTCGGAGTAAAAAATTGGCCCTAGTGAATGAGTGAAAAGGAGGTAGAAAGAGACATGGGCAGATTCGATTTCATCTATAATACATGCATGACCTAAGTAGCCCTAATGTACAAGTGAAAAAAAACAAAAAAAAAAAACGAGAAGATTCAATTTCTTCCTAGGCCAATAACCATTATCTTAAGTATTCGTAACGACTAACGAGGCATTATTGTAATCTTCATGATTATAGAGAAAGTTTCAGATAGGCATCGATGATCATATTTCATATAATACTTCTAAGCAGCTATTTATTAAATGCATGCTCAGAACAAATTATTCTCTTTCGGCAGAAAAATTAGCTCAGAGCAGTTTCTCCGATATTTTAGGAACATACCTTTTAATATCCTCCAGAGCCTCTTTACGGCGCTGTATCTGAAGTTCTAGAATGTGAATTAGTGTTGCTCTTGCCTGCAGAAACAAAATACAGCCATAGAACAAAGTGGATTCAAAAGCATTTACCAAGCTGAAAAACAAATGTCCAGATAACGTGACCATGGTTTTTTTACCTGATGAGGACGCAATGAATTCAGCAAGTGGTGCAAGTTCTTGAATATAAGAGATATCTCCTCCACTCGTCTGGCGTATTGTGATGGTCTCTCAACAAGAACATCCGCAAGCTCCAAAATGTGCAGTTGCAATTCTCTGTTAAGTGACCTCAGTTCCTTCTTGAAATCTAGAAGTGGTCAGAATGCTCATCAATAAGTATATCAGCAAAGTGAACAAAAATGATCAGAGAATTGGATTATCCAAGGGTCCTATAGCCACATAAACCCGCAGCCAATAATGTATTAAATACAAATTGAACTAAAAAGTCACTCAAAAAATGGCTCCTAATTTCCACCTCATGAAATTAGATTACACTCAAAACGTATTCGTATCACTCATTACTGATTTATAGAATGGTTGTATACCCATAAGACTCCTTTCAAAAGCCAAAAGTGAAAAATATTAGCTTAGCCGAATGAAGCATAAAAATCACCTAAAACCAACCAGCAAGTGTGAAAAAAGCATGCTAAAATGAACACGGTTTAACGATTTCACAAAATCAAAAGGCAAGATATAAAACTTACCGATATTAGGTCCTTTAGGGTAGAGTTGGCGAACCCCTTGATCTTCCAAACTTGGAAGCACATCATCAGTCTACATCCAAAAGAAACAACATCAATAATTCACAAATTGTAGCAAGTATTTTGCAAATAAAATGAGAAAACTCACGGTGTAGTTGCCGCCAAAGCAAACGTAGGTGCCTTCAATAGGCGGTGGAGGCTCCGGTGCCGATTTAGGGTTCTGTAAGTAATCTTTGTAGAGCCGGTAATACGGCGGTGGTGGTGGGTACGTAGCCGTCGCCATCTCTAGTCAGCCTAATACTTAAAAAGATCAATATTCTAAAGATTTAATACATATTCCAAACAAAAATCGAGTTCGGCAGCCAAGAGAACTCTAGAAAAGTTGAAGATGAAAAGCAACAACATATAATGAATAGAACAAATTTCCCAAAAGGGGGGGGGGGGGATTATATACCCTTAACCTGATGAAAAAGCCAGTAAGCCCAGAATCTATCCCAAGTAATTCTAAAAACCAAAGAGTTCAGCTATCAACTAAATTACATTTCCCCTTTACTTGAAACATAGACATTCCCCACGGGATTTTAAGGTCACGAAATCTTATCAATGTCACTGCCTTGCTAAATTCTCTTCCCAATTATCAACCTAACTTGTATAGGTCTATTTTTGGGGCTACTTTTCGTCCATTTCTCAAAATTCACATGAATAAAGAGATCGTTTTTCTTCGTTTTCCTAGACAAATCGGAAACCTAAACACACACACGCACACGAAAGGCAAAAAAACGCCGCCATCGACGGCTGAGGCACAGAGTTTAACCGGGGAAATAATAGTTACCTGCGTTGAAGGTACGATAGAGTTTCGCCGGCGAGGTTATTGATCGGAGCTTTAAATCGGAAATTGCAAGAGAGTAAAGTCTAAGGCTTGGATCTTCAACTACCTGTAACTATATTAATAGGGGTTGATCCAACAAAAAAGACCATGTTAATAGGGATAATAGGTTGGACTGGTCTGACAAATTTAAATCTTATTGGGCCGGTTTGATAATTTTCAATTCTTTAGTTCAATTCTGATTTTGAAGTACATACATTTAAAAAAAATAAACATGGAGTAATAAATTTAAAATATTTTATGCACGATCAATTCTTTTTTACAAGGATTTAGTTTTTAAGTTTAGTGGTTAAGATTTAAGTTATGATTTTAGTATTTGCAGTTAAATTTTAAAATTTGAGAATAGATTTTATAATTTAAAATTTAAAGTTTATGATTTAGAATTTAGGGATTATAGTTTATGGTTTCTAAAAGAATGCATAATAACTTTAGAAGTTCGCTTGTAAAAAAATCACCAACAGTGCATCAAATAATTACTCATAAATTTAGGGTTACAGAAGCTGTGTAAAAAAATTTGCATAATCATTCTATAAAATAAACCTAAATCACAAACCCTAGCACTCTAAACTCTAACCATAAATCTTAAATTCTACAGCCTACACACTAAAACTCTAAACTCTAAAATTAAAAAGCTTGCGTGTATCAAAATATTTTCCATAAATTTAACCCTCTTCATTTGTAATTTTTATCTATCCTTTGTTTCATTTTTGAGCTATTATCTTTCAATATTTCAAAATTGTTAGATCCAATTTTTATAAGGTTAGCATGACAAGTCATGTGACGATATATGTTCTTCAAATGGATTTAAAATTATGTATTAATTTTTAAATGATAAAATATTTCAAAAAAATATATAAAATAACATGAAATACACGTAAACTGTCATGTGAAATGTCATGTCAGTATGTTAAATAATTAAGGCCCGTTTAGTATAGAGAATGGAGTCTATTTTTATTTTTATTTTTTTGGAAAATAAAAATGGTAAAAAAAATGTGTTGTATAATTAGAAAATGATTTTTAAAAAATAAAACAAAAACGAGTAAAAGTTTGAAAACATATAAAAGATGTTTTTATTGAAAATATTTTTAAAAAGTAAAAAATATGAAAACAAGAGATTTTAAATTTTAAGCCGAGCTCGAATCCTTCTAATGTCATTTTTTTAAAATTTTAGTTTATTTAGTCATATTTTATTTATAATAATAATATTTTATAACTATATTTTTTTTAAATTTTTTAATAATTATTTTTTTCGTTTCTATTTTAAAAAATTAGATACCGAACGCATTTTTACTATTTTCATTTTTTGAAAATAAGTTTTCATCCTTATTTGCCAAACATATTTTCTAATTTTTAAAAAATTAAATAAAAATAAAAAATATTTTTTAAAACCAAACGGACCCTTATTATTTTAATCAGCTTTAAAAACAACTACTAATCTCTTTTTAAAATATTAAGTTATAAACTCAACATTTTTTAAACGATTAAGTCAAATGTAACACAAAACGATTAAGAATTTATCATACAGAAGAATCGATTCCGACAACCTTATAAACGAATGCTCCTTCGTATCTTGACCACAAGCACTACACTGACCTTTTATAGTCTTTGTAGTAACGGAACACCGAACATGTTACAACACCGGGAGTAAGTTCTATTACACAACGAAGGCATGTGCTATGCATGCATAGGCAAAGGCATTAGACGGGTAATCACAATGCTCACGATAGGAAATGATCGTCTAGTCCGAATTGCCAAGATTTAGGTAACTCGACACAAGCTTTATGAAAGAACAAATCACACTTTCGACGGGTAGAATGAATCCGAGGGAGCTAACATGCTTATGCTTGAAATGCTTCATCACCGTAGCATCTCCGGCATCGTTCGAATAACATTAGTGATGGACTTTGCATATATATATATATATATATATATATATATATATATATATTACATTATCAAAGCTTGCTCCAAATCTAGCTACGAGCTCGATTCATCATTTATCCAAAGATAGGACTATTATTATTAAACAACAATTAAAGTTGAATCAGTGCGATTTCTTAAAATCTTTGTCCGAAACTCTTAAACTCATACAAGATCTAAGCTAAGCCTAACTTTGCCTCCCTTGCCTAATGCAAAGCTAGACACTAATCAATGGCTTCGTCTTTTAATAATAATAAGAGAAGAAGAAGAATTAAAGTTCAATAGCCGACCACATATTTGGTTTGGGATTCCCAGAATTCCTTGGACTGTTTCACCGTCTCTGCACGTTCTGCAACAAGCCTCTCTTTCCAATAATCTTTGTTCCTGTAAACAAGTTTCGGCTTGAGTGAGTTTCAGTTTCAGACATATGGATATATGTATGTATCTAATACGAGTATACTCATGTATAGCAAAGAGATCAATAGAGTTTTCAGCTCTGGTGACCACCTCCTTTTAATCAGCAGATCTAGCTCTAGCATGTGTACTGCATTGGCATAAACTCCAGCCTGCATACGAGAGGAGAAACAAAATATTAGAAGATAATCGAGTCTCGGGCATGTATGTTATTCAGATTCTTCATTTTCGTTATTGTACTTGTGCCCTATGCATATTAGGGTAGGGTATACGGACAGGGACGGAGCCAGGATTTGGGGTTAAGGGGGGCAAAACATAAATGTTTGAAAGTGGGGGAGGGGGGCGAATTCAAAAATAAACCAATTTTAAAACAATTTATATAAGAGGACCAAAGTGAAAAAATAATTTTTTTGGGGGGTGGGGGGAGGGCAATAGCCCCGTCACTATATGCGGATATCATTTCTGAATACACGAAAAAACTTTTTAAAGATCGACTATATCTTGTATCGAACACGTACTCTAACCAACATTCTTGACTTTGGGCATTAGAACACGAAGTATGCGCATAATTAAACATATTTATTAAGAAAAAAAAACATTCAATGCCTAAAGCAATTAGAATTGAACTTGCATCAATAAGAACAACTTTCTGGTTATTTCATCCAATCAAGAAATGAATGTCATATCTATAACCAAATATGTGTTGGATATGGACGTAGAACACAAATACTGTAAGAAAAAAAATCCGAACCTCTCTACAGACGGGACACTTTGAATCTGGAGTTGAAGCTTTAAGTCCTTGAAAGATCATCACAGAAGCAGCAGAGCAAGCACAAGATTTGCAGAAAAGGTGGCCACAACTCAAAGCATATGGATTGAAAACAATTTCCTGATAGATAAAAGACGAAAACCAAAATGAGATTATCGCAATGCATAAGAAAAGAAAAATGGAAATGTACTTTGAAGTTATGAGCTTACCAAGCAAATAGCACACTTTAAGTTGTATTCCAGCTTTATTGAATGTGGAAGCAACAATGTCATCACCGGTTCCTCCGCATCGAGGTTGCACGAAAACGAACCGGAAAACTGAATGAATGCTGATTCACCATCTGACCCTTCAAAATTCAATGACAAAGCTCCCAATTCTATCAGCCATGGTGATTGCAGAAGCTCTAAATGTTCAGCCCTCATTTTGGACTTGAAGTTCTTCCCATTAGCAGAGCTGTGTACCTAAAACAGATGAAACCAATTGAATCATCTTTGAATCTTAATTTCTTTATTCTAATGCAAAGTGATTGAAGAAAAGAACAACGGCTGCATACTTTATCATACTTCTTGAGGATTTTACGGATAGCGATCGCGTTCATCGTGATATACTCGATTAACATCTGCCCTTCTTCCACCAATACTTGCTGGTCGTTCTTGAAACATTGGCGCAACCGCAACACGCACCGCTGCATCCCGGTGGGGAAGTGAAGATGGAGGAGATGTCGAACTCTGGAACCAAAGCATCCAGCTATATCCGTTGCTTCCCTCATCAACTCGGAAAAAAACATCTGATCACACACTAAAGGATGCCGAAAATAGTTAAAAGATCATCCAAAACGTGTCATGAGCTTTATATCAGCAATAAAACCTCTATTTGCCATTATTTTGCATCAAAACAATAGAAAGCTTATAAATACGCCTTTAAAAGCTCATAAGGTATGTTATCAAACAAAGGAATAACCAAATTTCTCAAAATTAGAACCTTCGCTTAGCTCGATTGGTTTATATAGTTTTCCTTAAGATATAACATTTAACAGACTTAGGTTCAAAGCAAGTGAGCTATATTTTCACACAAGGAAAGAACCAAATTTCTCAAAACTAGAACCCGGGTTTAACTCGGTTAGTTCAAAACCTATTAGCTATATTTCAAAGGAATTGCCAAAGTTCTCAAAAATCTGCAATCTTGTACTTAACTCAATCTGAGTTTATAGCCTGTTCAGACAAAGTAAGAATCAATGTTCTCAAAAAATGCAAACCAGAACTTAAGTCGGTTCATGTAGGCATATTCGAGTTTAGAACCTTCCCTATCTTAAAGTTGTGGTCTCTTTTGTATCAAAATAATTCTAAAAACCGGAAATTACCAATAACGAACAGGAAAAACAACAGAGTATTGCTTCAACTCCATTTTATGCTTTCAAAAGCCATGAAAGTGAGAGAATATGCATAGGAAACCAATATTTTCTTCCTCCATTGTTTAATCACCTTTACACAGCTAAAAAGACATAACTAAAGCTTTAGTGAAGCACAAATATCATATACAAAGACGAGATCTTATGCCCTGGGAATTTTGGAATCTACATATGAATAAAAAAACATCATCTTAACACATTAATACATCAAATTTCTGGCAATTCATACTAAGAAAATTGATTAAAAAATGAAATTACCTGGACAAGATTGGCATTGACAGAACTGAGACAATGCTGGATTCTGTCCACCATCTGTTTGATCTATGTTGCTGCTACCCTCATGCAAAGCTCTACAGCGCCTGCAACTTTTCAACACTTTCTTAAGCCTTTTATATTCAACATGAGAAAACTTATCTAGAAACCATTCTTGATCACCATGCAAATACTCCTTAAAAGTCTCCCCAAACTTCATTTTTCCCAATATTATCAATCAAAACCAAATCACAAAAAAACCCAGAGATGAAATATCCAAAGTTTTGAAAAAAAACAATCTTTTGAACAGAAAAGAACACAATTTGACAATTGCGACTTGTTGTTAGGCAGCAAACAAAAACAGGGTCTTAAAAAAGGAGGGGTAAGAACTTAAGATAAGACAGAATAAGAGAATAGAAGTTTCAATTGGGTTTTGATTTTCAATTTCCATTTTTGTTTTTTGATTGGCTTTAATGAAAAGGTGGTGGGTTGTTGAGAAGGACAAGGAAATGAATATATTGAGAAAGGTGAGTGGCGTGTGTTGTCGTGGAGAAAGTTGAAAGGTTTTCGAACAACAACGAGCGGTTGCCTTGTTTCTTCGGTATTAACAACGTTTGGCAATGGCGGACACTTGTCCCCGTGGCTCTTGCACTTTGCTGCTTTATATATATAGTAGTATAAAGTTTTCTGTTGTCGGCGAGTGTGCCACTAGTCCCAGCCATAGTTGGCCTAGATTTTTTTTGGACATAATAGTTTTTTTTAGATAAGTATTTTCTTCCATTTCATCTCAAAGCAAGAGAGCTCGTTAGACTAGCCCCCACGCTATACAAACGGGAGAATGAACAAATGAATTGCCTATACCTCTATGTGCAACTTTTACCCTAACAATCCCTGTAATTACATCAATAATGTCCTTAACGGTACGAGAATGGTCACGAAAAACCCTATGATTCCTCTCCTTCCGGATAGTATAGATTGCCGCACTCCAGGTAATCCTAAGAATGAATGTCAGAGACTTACTGACATGAATAGTTAACTGTCAAAATAATTATTATTAATTTTAAAATAAATAATTAATAAGTATAGTAAAGAAAAGAATGGTCGATCCATAAGGACTAATGAGCTTCTAATATTTAAAGGTTTTGATTCTGACTAGCAAGAAAATAAAGTAAATAGGGGATTTGATCGCAAGAGTTTAATTTAAATAAAATGAAAAAATGAAAATTTAAATCTAAGAATAAGAGAAAATTTAAGAAGATATTCAGTTTAAGTAAACAGCCTCAAGCTTCGCTTTGACTCATTTCCAATCGATCATCAAATAAGATTTTACTCCAGATAAATGCTCATTATAGTCTACAAGGCTCAACCCTTGTAACTTGTTTTTTTCTTTGGTAAATCGATAATCCAAAATCAATTTTTGAATTTCAGTTTTCTGCTAGACTAACCACAATTATCGCTGTAAGAATAAAATAGTTTAAAATCTGGAAAAACCCGACTTGGATTACGTTGTCTCAATAAGAATCAAATTCGATCTCAATTTCTCTTAGCGGACCACCTCTAAGTGTGTTCACAAGAAGTCGAATGTGCTACAAAACGATCCTTCCTCCCAACTATAAATCGAAACAACATTCAAACCAACAAACCCTTTTTGAATTTGAAAGTGTAAGAATTTTAAAAGGAAAGGCCGATTGCCAATCCAAGTTTGCAGAAAATTGAGAAATATATTCGAAAATATAAAGTACTTTTCAATTCTTACGATCGAAATTGAGTTGTTGCTTTAGCCTTTGGCTTGTTGGAAAATTAGCCAAGCATGATTATGGTAGAAATTATACTTTGCATTTTAAAAGAAAATAAATGAAAACTTAAATAAGAACATAAAGAAAAAAGAGAATTTTATAAAACTTAGAAAGCAAGAACAAAACTAAGAATGAGATATGTTTTTAGCTTACCCCGAGGGGGTATTTATAGTTTTCTAAAATTGTAACACTCTCTTCCCGGCCTGGTCGAGAACCGGGTCGGAAAGTGCTACCGGTGATCAAAACGATGATCGGTGCGATAAAATTTCAATAAATTCTTATTCTCAATCGATGATATACCTTTCAAATCTTGTAGAATATCAACATTAATCTGATTGGTCCAATAGGAGTCAATATTTCATTAGTAGGGAATGTTTCTTAGCTTTTACAAACTTTAGGGACTAAAATGTAAATCTAATAACTTAGAGGCCTTTTCCTGAAATTAATTATGCAAATCTGAAATTTAGTACATTAACAATGCTCCTGTAAATTTTATGTCATTTTGATATCATTAACCTATCTAATTAAGCCTTGCTAAGTTCAGTGACTATTTTGTAAATAATTTAAAACTGTGTTTAAGATTTTCTAACAGAATTACCTATCTCCGTACCGATACCCTTAGGTCCGTATTGGTACGGATATGCACAGATTTAACCCCGACTTAAAGAAATAGAGGCTCCGTATCGATACCATAAGAATTGTATCGATACGGGTTAACCCGTTTCGATACAGCCTCAGGCCGTACTGATACCTTTAAATGACCAAACCTTACTGCCAAAATTTGTATCGATACACCTTTTTTGGGTATCGATATGCCATATTTCACCATGACCAATTATGCAAGGTTGCATCGATACAGGTTGACCTGTATCAATACACATGTGCTGTAATGACAAATTTCAGCTGGTTTTTACTCGAATTAACATGATGAATGATGTCCAATTGTAACGAAATTTTACCAGCAAGTTTTTAATCACATAATCTACTAGCACATCAAATTTTAGGGCCATTCAAATCCGTTTACTAAGTTTTCACCTTTTAGTGCCAAATATGCATCTTTAGTCATTTTTCAATTATACTAAAGGGGTCATTTAAGGTCTTAGTGACTCTCACAAACCATGCATAATACACATATAACAAAAAAGGTTATAAATGACTAGTTCAACTACTTTGCCACCATCTCAGGAGTTCGTAGAAGCAAAAATACATTACTTGAGGCTTGTAATGACTTTTCAACAACGACGTTTCTCCGATCTCCAACACTGCGATCCTTAACCTGAAATGTATGAGATGAAATGCATTAAGCATACATTGCCTAGTAAGGTAGTCACAATTAGACATTATATCAATGAAATACATTTCAAATCATGTTTAACAATAGCAATGCAATGAATCATTAATAACATTGTACTGATCATGTTCAATAATAACAAATTCATATTTCAATAGTAACCTTTGGATCGATACGGATTAGTGGATACGCGAATTCCTACGCCTCGCCAAATCAATGAATGGTCTAGTCCCTCCACCTCGCCAATATGACCAACATCACAATACATCCCTCCGCCTCACCAAATCAATATAGGTCGTAGTCCACCCGTACACTGAGCTCATGAATTCTATGGCATGCTAATTGTATCCAAAGTCTTTTCGAATCCAAGGTCCCATGATAATATCAATAATCGATGTTCAATAATGATAACGATGTTCAATGTTCTTGTCAATAAGCAATGTTCCGATGTCGATGTTCAATAGTAATATCCGTAACAATGGCAATGTTCAATGATCTCAATGACAATAGTAATAGCCGATGCTTTACTTGCAATGTTTCGATGACAATAATTGTGTCGATATTAATACACAATGACAATGACGATGACAATAACAATAACTATGCCCTCTATCAAATGCTCAATGCTTCAATAATTCAATGACTATATCAATAACGAAATCAATGACTATGACCGATGGTGATGGCTATTACAATATCGGTGTTCGATACTTAATACCATGACTTACCTCTACTTACCAATGGAATCCACTAAGTGGTTCAATGCCATGATCCTTGATAATCCGATACTTAAGTGTTCGATACTTAATACCATGACTATATCGTTAGCCACACTATAATCAATGTTAATGAAACCGAGAAAGGCACCTAGCCTAATCCCAAGACTCCGACTACACTTACCTTGATAATCCGAAGCTTTCAAGGCTCTCAAACAACAATCTCTTTGTTCTTAGCTTTTGGTGAAGATAATGGTTGTTCCTTATCGATTTCTTGAGCTAGGTAAACAATAAGATTGTGTTAGAATTAATATTACGATATCAAAATCACTATAACGATATCAAAATCATTATCTAAACTCAATATAGAAAATAGCTATAAATTTTCCATGAATAGCCAAAACCTAGCTTATGATTACTCCCAAATTCTCCATGGGATTCAATAATTGTTTGGGAGAAATAGCTTACCATCTCGATAGCAATAATTTGATATCAATAAATCGAAGAAAAGACAAGCATGAAATCAAGCTCCAATGGAGGTGCTTGCTTAGGTGAAGAAGAGGAGATTGAGGTACTTGATTGATAAGTTATCGGGTAAGTTTTCTTTTCCTACTTTAGCTATTCACTTATGTTTCAATAGCAATAGGTTTCCTTCCTCCCCGATGATTCCACCTATGGGATAGTTGTATTGAGGAAGGGCTAATCGCAAGATTAGTCCCTCAACTCTTAATGAGCTTATGTTTTAGCCCTTAAACTTTTAATTCCTACAATTTAGCCACTAAACAGGTTTTCAATACTTTCTATAAAGCCCTTAAACGATAAACTGACTCATTTAAAATCCAATACTAATACAACTGACCTTTCGGTCTAAGTCAATAGAATATTTAAACAATTCCGATATGGGGTTTCTGATCGCTATAACCCATTTCTGACTAGACCAGTTTTTGAGATATTACAAAAATCCTAAAAATAACCTAGAAATGAGAAAAGATAATTCTTGAAAATATTCAAATTAAATCCTAAAAACAAAAGATAATTTCTAATTTGAATTTAAAATACAGCTGATCTTGCTCGTATGTCCTTGCTGACTGCACCTTCTAGAAGTTGCTGACTGGATGCCACGTCAGACGCTCCATGCCCAGAGTCACGCCCACTAGCCTAGCCTTGATTCCATAAAATAAAACTGCAGAACTTTGCCTTTTAAGCGCAATTTTCAGAATTGAAGTCCTGCATAGAAAACGAATAAAAACAACCTAAATCAGCAATATAATGGAATCAACAAAGAGCATTTATCGATAAAATAGTAATAAAATAAAACACTCAACAATTACTCTTCATGATACGAATGGCCCAGGTAAGCTCATCTTCCCAGAACATAATAGCTCTAGAAATACCACACAAAGCCAAAACACGCGACCACACTGCACCAATGAAGCAACACTCAAAGAACAAATAATTCCTAGACCCGTTTTACTGCTCACAGAGAACACAACCTGCATCAGAAACAATACCCCACTTCTGCAATCTATCCCTGGTTGGGAGTCTACCCGGGACTACAAACCAAGCTATAAGAGCATGTTTAGAAACATGCTGTGGAAACCAAATCAAGCCTTGACAAGGCACTTTATCCCTTCTAACACAAATTTCATCCCATATAGCCCTAGTATTTAGACAACTCATATCAAAGACAGTTGCAAACACATGAGTTACCTCACCCCTCATCTTAAAGATCCTACGCATGCACCAGCTCATCGAGCTCCTAGCTTCGACAGTCAAAAAATCCTAACCTCGAATGACAAGCTTTAGCCCATGCAACCCATAGTGAGCTCTCATCTGCTAAAATAATTTTTATCAACTTAATAATACAAGCCTTACTCTAGCAGTCCAAATCATATAAACCAAGCCCTCCTTCAGCCCTCGGGAAGCATATATACTGCCATTGTACCCTTGCACCAGTAGCATGGATATCCCCACCCTTCCAGAAAAAGAGAGAGCAAAGCTAGTTTACCTTCCCAATCATAGACTTAGGCAGAATGAGTTGTCGAGTCTAGAAATTCAACACACCATATAAAACAGATTGAATCAGTTGCAACCGACCTATAAAACTGAGATTCCTAGCTGACCATTGCCCAAGCTTCGCTCGTACTTTGTCCAACAGAGTATGGCAATCTCCCTTAGTGAACTTGTGTGTGACTAGAGGCACCCCAAATACCTGACTAGCAGGGTTCCCAATCTAAACCAGTACCTGCAGTATAGAGTCCACTACATTAAGCCTAGCACCAGATATGAAGAGCTCACTCTTTGCAGCATTGAGCTGTAAACCCAAAAAGTCATAGAATTGAGCTAGTACACACTTTACACCCACAACCGAATCTAAGGTTCCTTTGCAGAATATAAGGAGGTCATCCGTGAAGCAAAGGTGAGTGAGACCAAGCTTCTCACACTTCGGATGAAACTGGAAGACACCTTTAGAAGGTGTTATATCCAACAATCTTGACAGTTCATGGCCATCACAAAAATGTAAGGGGAGAGAAGGTCCCCTTGCCTAATCCCTCTAGCCCCCTCAAAATACCCAGTCAGGCTCTCATTGAATGTCACAGAAAATTTAGGAGTGGTAAGACACACCCTAATCTATCCCTTGAATACCTCAGGCAGCCCCAAAGCCTCAAGCAAATTAAGAATGAATGTCCAAGATAAGCTATCAAAAGCTTTTTAAAGATTCACCTTGATAGCACACCTTGAAGAAAGAGAGGTTCTTGCATACTCCTTAACCAATTCCTGATCAAGCATTTTGTTATTAGATATGCATATGTCCGTAATGAATGCAGATTGATTGGGAGAGATCATATTGGACAAATAAGGCATAAGTTTATCCACCGAAATTTGGGTAATAGCTTTATACACCCCTGAACAACAAGCTATAGGTCTGAAATCCTTCATCTCACATGGATTTGGAGCTTTGAGAACAAAAGTTAAAGAAGTGAAATTGAGCGCAAGCATAAGCTTAGATAAAGCAAAAAATAACTTAACTACTACTACCAGATCAGTCTCAACGATCTGCCAGGCCCTCTTAAAGAAGAAAGAAGAGTAACCATCTGGCCCAATGGTCTTGTCATTCCCCTAAGAGAAAAAACAGCTTTAATCTCTTCTATAGTGACTTTCCTTGTTAATGCCTCACTAGCACATTCATGTAAAGAATATTGTATAAGTTCTTTCAATAAATCCATAGAGCAACCAAAAACATTTGTATCTACAGTTCCTATGAGCTTTGTAAAGAATTGCACAACTTCAACAGACATCAAGTCAAAAGATTCCAGCCTTTCCCCTTAGCCATTCACCAACACTCTAATAGTGTTCTTTTTTAACTTTGTGGCTACAACAGAATGAAACAATTTGGTGCATTGATCACCCTCTTGCAGCCATCGAACCTTGGCCTTTTTGCTAAAGAAAAGAACATTTTGTTCTCTTTAATTAAACAAGCTCACCTTGTAAAGTAACCTTTTGAGCCACATCAATAGGACCAGTAGAAAGATTTTTCATATGTTGCTTTTCAAGCTCCCCCTCTTCAATTTAACTTGACCAAATAAGTTTTCAAAATGTTTCATATTTAGCAACTACAGAGCAGCCTTGAGCCTCTTTAGCTTTCTAAATAGGACTAGTATGTGATCATCTTGCATAGAAAGGCACCAAGAGTCCCTAACAACAAAAAGAAAACTTGCATGCTCACCCTAAAAGTTAAAAAACTCGAAGGGCTTTGGCCTATTAGCAGTCACATTCTTGTTCCACCAAACAAAGATAGGGTTGCGATTTGAAATACCTGGAGCATGTAACTCCACAAAAAAGCCCGAGAAGACACAATGCCAAGAAGAGTTAACCAAAATCTTATCTAATTTTTTAGCCATATATCCCTCTTGTTGCCTATTAGACCAAGTAAAAAGAGGGCCAAAATAAGGGTGACCCATGACTTCAATAGTATCAACACAAGACTGAAAATCCCTTATATCAGCAGTAGAGGAAGCCGCCAAATAATCAAAACTTTCAAAAGATTGCAAGTGTATGTTAAAGCCACCACCTAATATTCAGGGTGTATTCGAAGTACTGGCATAACTCTGCAAATAGGCCTATAATTCCCTCATTTTAACCTCATCATTATGAGCATATATGGCAATAAGAATGAAAGGTAAACTATTAAAAACACCCCTAACAGTAATAAACTGATCAGACACATCAACAAGTGAAAAGGGTAAACCTTTTTTTCATAAGATCCAAATCCTTCCATTCACAACATGATTATAATTTGTATAATAATTTTAATCATCCAACTTACCAAGTATAATCATATCATTAACCTTCTTCACACGAGTCTCCAGCAAACATGCAACATCCACATGCATAGAGTGATATCTGTGAAGCAGCTTGGCCCGCTTGAGAAAGTTATTTATCCCCCCTAATTTCAGAAATATGCAATCATTGAGAATGAAAAGAGGCACCGACACACACAACCCCACTGCTAGAACATTAGCAAAAAACTTGGACTTTGCATTTTTTGGCTTTCAAATCATTGACTAAGGCTCTCACCCCAGGTTTTTTCTCAGCTCCAAGTGGACATAAACTACTCGTATCCTTAGGAGGCCTACTCCTGCCCGTTTTCTTCTGAACAGAAGTTTGCAAAGATGAGAAATCCTCATCTTCCAAAACATTCCCCACTGTTTCAACATCAGCAGCCTCAATAATAGGCTCAATAATTCCTACAGTTGCAGCAGCCTCAACAAATTCAGAGGCAGGCTCAGCAACGGACTCAGGCTCTAAATCAACAGACTTATCACTTATCTTAACAGATGCAGCAGGTATAGAGGCCTCAGATATAGTGGGAGTAGATAGATCACCTTCAGCACTTTTAATGCGTTCAGCATCTACCTCTACCCCTTCCTCAGTAGCTCCCGGATCAACTTCAAGCTCCCTCACATCATCCTTTACCTTTTCCCTCCAAATCTAAACAACTTTAACATCCGGCTTAGCAACTGGAGAAGCATTTTCCTTATGCCCATAGAATTTGCAATAAAGACAACTAAGCAGAAGCCAAGGCATAACCACACGAATAGCGACAAAACTACCATTCCTCATCTTAACATCCACAAATTTAGGTATCTCAGCACAAGCCTCAATTTCAACACAGACCTTAGCATATTCTAATTGCTCACGAGCTACCGTAATTGAATCCATACATAGTGGCACACCAACAACATTCGCAATGTAACTAAGCCCTAATTTGGAGAAAAGCTCAAGGGGAACATTATGCAATTGTACCCAAATAGGCATTCTGGTCAAGTCAAGTTCGAGCTTAGCAAGGTTCAGTTTCCATTTGCGAAAATTAAAGGTTTGTGTTGAATGTGACAGGGGTCATTCTTCAAAACCCAGTCCCGAATATCCGTATTCGCTAAAGAAGAAAACATAGAGATTCTAACCAGCATAACTAACTTTTACTTTAGATGGCTTTCCTCAGAGAAGCGAGACGATCTTTTACATCGCACTGAAGTTTGGAGCTAGTCCAATGAACTGCCCTACCAAAGAGAACTTCTAATCAGAGGCTCCATCCTCGAAAACATGAGACGGCGAATCAACAAATCTCGAACCCTCGCCCGGGAAAAGAGGAAAATACTTCAAAGCTTGCTTCTTTGCCCCAACAATGACCTTCTTCCAATCGAATACAGACGATGATGACGACATACGAATCAAAGAAGAAATCAAGCACAAAACCAAACAAGAAACCCTAACAAACGGAGAAAACTCAGGCCACATTAGTCCAACTAACGTGCGCCGTGAGAGAAAACCCCAGGGCCATCACTTTGTCAATTTATAAAAACCCCAAAGCCATCACATAATATTTGCCCTAGATTTCATTTAAAGATAACTATATTATATTATGGATTTGAAATATCTAGTGTTTTCGGAACATAAATAGTAAGACGGACTTGAAATATATAAAAATGTTTATTAATATAATTTTGATAAATTAAATATTATGAGTTTGGTTATCTAGAAATTTAATTTAGATTTATAAATTAATATTATTCCTTGCAATTGTAAACCTTTAGATTATAATTGAATTTAGGTTACATACACTCGATTACTGTATTTTATTAATGGGAGAAATATTAATATTTTCAATGTATATGTCGGAGTTCGAACTAATATAAGGTGAATAATATGAGTATCTTTGGTCATTCGATCAATTAGTGAATTTCACTCGATTAATGTATTTGATTATTATAATTAGATAAAATTAAACTAACGTTTAATATAGAATAGTTTTAGTTTCAAAATATATTTATCAATTTGTTTTAATTTGAAATAATATAATAAATTTAATTGTTCATATTTAAAAAAATTATTAGTAAAAATAATGTTAGAGTCCTAATAGATTTGTTTCATTGGTCTAATAACTATCTTGTAATTAAGTGATTATGTTTATCAAATTATTTTATCTGTTAATTATCAAACCAATAAACAATAAAAAAATGTAATAAGTGATAATAAAAAAATACGTCAGAAAGATGCAGTGAACAATTCTCTCGACGACCCGAACTTTAGGTATAGTTAGTCGCGAATTTAGAAAAAATTTGAGGGTACAAATTAAAATATTTTTGTAAATGTACATAAATTATAAGAATCTCAAAATTTTAGGGTGATTAAAAATTATAAAAATTTAAAATATTAAAAGTTAACTCATAAAATTTAAAACTAAATATATAAACTTTAAATGCCCGCCCAACCTTATATATAAATACGTGGATTCGGTATAGCAACTAAATATCACATTCTCTCTCTCTCATCATTGTCATTGTTTTTGTTATTATTCTGCTAAAATACTTTCTTTGTGCCTTAATAATATATTGTTAAGTTAATAGTGGGAAACGTCCTAAAACATTAAATTTCAACATCCCCATATGTCATCATCATCATGAAGGAAGCCAACTTCATACTTTCGTCCATTTTTTTTACAAATCTAATTTCAATTTTAATTCTATCTATAAAGGAAAGAAAGATTTAAGGAGAATAAAAAAGATGTTTCTCGTTAAGCTATAATTCATGACTTAAGAAAAATAAAAAAATAAAAAAGAATAATTTGACTAACCGGCTAGATGTACTTGCTCTGATACTTTCATCAATTTATGTTAATCAAATTCTTAAAATTCAAATCGAAAACGGGATAATTATTTTTGTTATATTATTTTTAATGATT
Source organism: Hibiscus mutabilis (assembly GCA_019671005.1). Classification (NCBI taxonomy): domain Eukaryota; kingdom Viridiplantae; phylum Streptophyta; class Magnoliopsida; order Malvales; family Malvaceae; genus Hibiscus; species Hibiscus mutabilis. The sequence continues at coordinate 72,100,006 of CM033712.1, read as the reverse complement.
TATTTAAACTTTATGTAAATATTATAGCTTTATTAGTCTCTCATAACTCTCAAACAATTAAATAAAGATCGTTGCACAATAGCAAAGCTTAATATTATCTAGTGAGTGTGGAGGTCAATAACATACATAATATATTTTTAGAGAAGTAAAATATAACTCTATCGTTGCCTAATTTTTTTTTAATTTTTAATATTTTTGAGGGAGTGTGACCTTCATTGATTTTTTGAACATCGCATTTAATTGTACATTTAAGAACGTTCGAATCTATAATATTAAGGATGTTAAATTATAACACGATCAACTTTACTGATAAAATTTCAAAATTTTCACTAGTAATGTAAGATTCAACTACAACAATAATATTTAAAACCATATAAAGTCTTTTTTTTTCTTCTTTTTGACAAAAAACCTACCATTTACAATCACATTTGCAAAGAGATCCTTTTCGAGCAAAGCAATCTTTTGTACGTAAATGAACCCTTTTCAATATCCTCTTTCATATATGGCCATAAATGAACTGTTCGTGAATTGTTTGGCGGGAAGTTTATTTATATTCGTTTAAATTTATACACATATCCGTTATGTTCGTTCGTTTGTGTTTATTTACGTCCGTTTATAATTTTAACGAACGAACACAAACAAACTACATTCATTAACGAACAAACATGAACAGGAAATTATATTCTTTTAGTGTCCATGTTCGATAGCTTGTTCGGTTAAAAGTAAATGAACGAACATGAACATACCCTTATTCGTATTTATTCGGTTCATTTGCAGGCCTACTTTCATACTGTCTTTGAACTTTCAAACACTTTGATCATAATTTATCTATTTGATTAAGGCTTATATCACAAATAAATACGTAAAATATACTAATATTTTTATTTAGGTACTTAAAATTTTTCTAGTTAAAATAATTACCTAAATTATATTTTTTGGTTAAAATAAATAATTAAAGTATATTTTTTGTTAAAATAAATACTAAATTTATTTTTAAATTAACGACACGTTTTAACTTTTGAAAACCTAGATAAAAAGTATACTTTTATTGCTTATTTTGATAAACAATATTCTAACTACCTAAATGAAAAAAGTTAGTATACTATGAGCCTTTGATTTATATTGATCACTCGATCTTAACAACTAACACGCACCACCAAACAATTAGAGTGATCATTCTGCCTTTTTAATTTTGTGGGTGTGAACTTATGGCTGTTTCCCGCCGAAAAACAGCTCTGCCCTGTTTGTTCTTCGATCTTATCTTAAAGAACACGATGCAGCAAAAAACATCCTTAGTTATTGTGTTTTGTCCGAATTAAACAACTTGGGATAACCAGAAAAATGAACAGTAGCATCAATGTCAGCAGCAAAGTGTTGACCACACTAAGACTAAAGAACCCAAAGCTTCTATTACTAGAATCCTGCAACAGTTTATCTCAATTGAAGATCATCCATGGCTACATGATAAGAACCCATATCATCTTCGACATTTTCTCCGTCAGTCGTTTGATTTCCCTTTGCACAGACCCTTCCCTCGGAACATTTTCATTAGATTACGCTCACAAAGTTTTTTCCCAAATCGAAACCCCAAATCTCTTCATTTACAACGCTCTGATCAAAGGGTTTTCGAGTGAATACCCAATCAAGTCTTTCCATTTTTATTCCGAACTGTTACGCGCCAACATTGTTCCCGATAATCTCAGCTTCCCGTTTTTGGTAAGGGCGGGTTCCCAGTTGGAAGCCATTGATATGGGGGTTCAAGCTCATGGGCAGGTTATAAAACATGGGTTTGAAAACGATGTTTTTGTGCAGAACTCTTTAGTTCATATGTATTCAACTTGTGGGGATGTAAAGGCAGCAAATGAAGTGTTTCGACGAATGAATTGTTCGAACGTGGTTTCATGGACTTCGATGATCGCTGGGTTTAATAAAACCGGTGATGTCGAGATGGCCCGTGAACTGTTCGATAAAATGCCTGAGAGGAACTTGGTTACTTGGAGTACGATGATTAGTGGGTACGCTAAGAACAGTTGTTTCGATAAAGCTGTTGAATTGTTCCAGGTTCTGAAGGAAAATGGGGTTAAAGCTAATGAGACGGTTATGGTTAGTGTGATTTCTTCTTTTGCTCATTTGGGTGCAATCGAATTAGGTGAAAAAGCTCATGATTATATCGTCAAGAACAATTTGAATTTGAATGTGATTCTTGGGACTGCTTTGGTGGATATGTATGCAAGGTGTGGGTGTATTGAGAAAGCTATTAAAGTTTTCAATGAAATGCCTGAAAAAGATGTTCTTAGTTGGACAGCTGTTATTGCTGGTTTGGCAATGCATGGTTATGCAGAGAGGGCACTTTGGTTCTTCTCCGAAATGGTGAAATCCGGGTTAAAACCCAGAGATATTACGTTTACATATTTGTTATCTGCTTGCAGCCATGGTGGATTAGTAGAGAATGGTCTAGAGTTGTTTGAGAGCATGAAAAGAGAGTACGGAATTGAGCCGAGGTTGGAACATTACGGTTGCGTCGTGGATTTGCTTGGGAGAGGAGGGAAGTTAGCCGAAGCGGAGAAGTTCGTGCTTCAAATGCCAGTAAAACCGAATGCCCCGATTTGGGGTGCGCTTCTTGGAGCTTGCAGGATTCATAAGAATGCAGAAATTGCAGAAAGAGTAGGGAACATATTGATCCCTCTGTTGCCAGAACACAGTGGGTATTATGTGTTGCTTTCGAACATTTATGCACGTACAAACAAGTGGGAAAATGTTGAAGCTATGAGACAGATGATGAAGGAAAAGGGTGTTATAAAGCCGCCGGGTTATAGTTTGATCGAGCTCAATGGGAAAGTTCATAAATTTACAATGGGAGAAAAGTCGCACCCAGAAATCGAAATGATTGAACGAATTTGGGACGAGATTCTTCGGAAGATAAAGTTGGCAGGTTATACAGGGAATACATCTGATGCATTCTTTGACATTGACGAGGAAGAAAAAGAAAGTGTTCTTCATAGACATAGTGAGAAGCTTGCTATTGCTTATGGGATTATGAGAACCAAGGCTCCAACGGTGATCCGAATAGTGAAGAACTTGCGAGTGTGTGAGGATTGTCACCATGCGACCAAGCTAATTTCGAAGGTTTTCGGGCGTGAGTTGATCGTGAGAGACCGGAACCGGTTCCATCATTTTAGAGAAGGTTCATGTTCTTGTATGGATTACTGGTGACAACTGAGAACTTACAATTATGGAAGGCATCGAATCGTGACATTTACTAAGTTTGGCAAATTTCTTTACATAATTGCATTCTGATAGGACAAACATTTTTTCCGGCTGTCAATGGAAACATGAAGCTACCTCTGAAATTAATAACACGGTATGAAACGATCTCCAAATCTATTATCTTTTATGCTACTTGTTGCGTGGTTTGAGTGCTACGTAAATGGTACAAGTGAACACGTCGCAAAATAAATTGCCATGAAAATAAACAAAACGACTAATATAAATAAATAAAATATTATATATGGTAAAACAAAGCACAAAAAATTAGAAAAAAAAACGATGAACACTCATAAAATTTATGCTTATTTATATAGAAATAAATTAAAAATTGGAAGATTGGGAGATTTGGTTGTGATTTTTTTATTGTAATAAATGATAAATATCGAGTATCGTCTTCTCAGAGACTGACTTGAGCCACTTTGCTTAAGTTATTACACTGTAAAAGAAATAATATTGAAGGTGATAAATATCAAGTAAAATAAACTAAACAGAATAAAGTAAATAGAAAGGAGTAATCGATTTAAGAGAGTAGGTCGGGTTATCGTGAGTAGTGGTGTATGTAGCGACCTTTTTTGAAAGGACGATCGTATGGATCGTACATAAATTCGGCGCTACGAGTTATAAATTTTTTTAAAAGAATGGGGATTTCTTTTGAAAACTTAATTTTTTGAAAACGATGAAAACTTGGAGTCGCCACCGGCCACTTGGGTAAGGTAGACCGAACACCATAAGAAACCAGAGATTCATTGTGAAAGGATATGGGAGTTGGTTACGCTTGGGGAAGGATTAGCACCCCATCACGCCCAGAAGCCGGCACCAAAATATTTGTTGCTTTTAAAAATGATGAAAATCATTAAAATTTATATTGAATTTATCTCGGAGTTCTTAAATGAAAATTAAACTTGATTGCACGGACTTTATCAAATTGGTGGATTCAAATTAATTGGACATTTAATTAATAAGGTTGACGATATATCGGACCATAGATCAAACCGACATCAAATAAGCTCGACTGCCGTGTTAATTTATGGTTCGACTTTTGTATGTCACCTTTATGCATGATGCAAACATTTAAATATGTTGTGACGATTTTATTAACTTTTAATCCATTTACCTCAGGATGGTAAGGATTAATTCAAATATTTGGTCAACATCCTTTAAGCTCGGACTGTTACGACACAAATATTGGAATCAATAAGTACCTCCATTTTACGATTTAGATTAATTAGAAATGCAATTAAGATTAAAGATTATATGAATGAAAATTAAGACATGACAAGCAAAGGTATACATATAAACACACAAAAGGAAAGCCAAACTTATTAGAAAGCCCAATTAGTGATATGTTTATTAACTAGATGATTCTAGCACTTAACCCTAAATTAATTGGCCTTAAAATACTAGGAAACCTAATTTATGGTGACTAATTTGTAATTTAATATTAATTTGAACTTGAAATTGATTTCATCCTAAGAATAATTAAGAAATGTTCAATTAATTTAATGAATTTAATATTTACCCAATAAGCTAAGGATAAATTTAAATTCACTAAATTAATTCGAACCCTAATTTAACTAAGGGTCTAAAAACCTAGAATTAATTTAATTAATTCGAGGATCGTGCCCCTATGAGATGAGCACACGATCTAAATTAATTAAGTTAATTCACTTAATCTAGTCAAAAGCCCAAGAGAACTAATAGCTAAACCCAACAATCTAGAGCCCAAAATTACCTAAACAAGGCCCAAAAGCCTAAAACCAAGGCCAAGACAAAGCTATGCCTAAAACCCAAATTATAATTATCTAACAAAGGCCCTAAAAACATATACATTAAGACATATTATGTTAAAATTATATCATATATTAAAAAAATATTATTTTAAGGAAATTATATATGTTATACTTTTGTAAAATTACATATATTATGTCTTTTAGAAGATTATATCTTATATTTGAAGAAAACTATACACATATTAAAAACATACATTATATTTTGCAAAATTCTTCTATATATTTTAAAAATTATATTATACTCCACATATATATTTCACTTCTACAAAACATTATTATATACTTCAAAAACTATTTACTTTATATACCAAAAATGTATGTATTACATTTTTCAAAATCATACTATATACCTTAAAAACTATATATTATATCAAAAACATATATGTATTATTTTATAAAATTATACTATATACTTTGAAAAGTATGTATTATGGGTCATAAATATATGTATTACATTTTACAAAATTCTATCTTATACTTTGAAAATTATACATTATATATATCAAAAAGTATATATTGCATTAAAAAAAAACTCTATTATATACTAAAAAATACATACATTATATATCAAAAGCATTTACATATATTACATTTTACAAATTTCTACTTTACCTACAAATGTATATTAAACATAAAAATTATATGTTATACTTCTATTTTGTACTAAAACTATATGCATGTTAAATCCTTAATATATATACCATTCGAACTAATTTTCACCCACATAATAACAATCATAAACGAGTAATATTAAAATAGGAATTAAATTGAAATTGCGGGAAATAAATGTACAAAATTTAAACTAAAAATGCACGAAAAAGAATAAATAAAAAATTAATTTAAAACTGGAAAAAGGACCGAATTGGATAAATTGAAAATTGTGGGCCACGATTTAAAAACTGGTTATATAGGGACGAAATTGAAAACAAACAAAAAGTTTCGAGGACCTGGAGCGTAATTTACAAAGGCGGAATGGCTTGGGTCTGTAATTATCCCATACGGAGGGACCAAAAGCGTAATTGGACCATGCAGAAGGACTGCGGGCATAATTATTTTAGGGCGGAGGGATTTAAAATACAATTAACCTTTTTTAAAAATTTATAACACTATAAATACCCCATTTATCCGAAAATTAGACCCTTTTAGCCATTTTTTCCTGTTATAACACATCCCTTAAATCCTCTGAAAACCTAGGAATTACCTAGTTTCCGGCCGGCAGCCGCCGCTCGGCTGCGACCGGCGAGCCAAAAAAACCCACCGAAACACCATTCTTTTATACTAAACCTTGATCTAAACCTATTTCTCTTGAAATCGAATTCCTTTTCCAGTTAAAACCTAAAAAACCGAAGCAAAAATAGGGTTTCGGCCTTCCTATACTCACACCGTTTCACACATTCGGCCTCGAGGAGGCCAGAGCTTATCAACGGTGGAGCTACAGCAGCGAGAGGGTAAACCCTAGACTCTTGTGCTTTTTTATCTTTATATATACACATGCATGTTTGAATTTGAAAAAAAATAGAGAGAATATACCCTAAATGGCTTTCGTTTTTTTTTTGTATTGCTTCTGGATTTTTCCCGTTTGAACCTCGGGTTACAAGATGGTGTTTTACATTACTTTATATTCCTCAGATTACTCATTGCCTATTGATCCTATTGTTTGCATGTTTAAGCAAGAATTAAATGAATGAACTGTGGATGATGATGATTATGATTTCCTCTTTTTTATGTTTTCTCTACTGTTTCGGTGGTTGGGAGAGAGCCGGTGGCCGTACGATGACAGCGGGATTTTCAACGGTGGTGCCATGTAGATGGGGAGATAAACCGGTGCCGGCGCGTGAAGAAGTTGAATGGTCGGAGGTGGGCTGCATGCGCGGGAGTCGAACGGTCTGGCTCGATCTGGGTCGTTGGATCAGATCTAATCCAACGACTGAGATCTCTCCTGGAATGGATGGCCCAGATGGTGTCTGCTAGTCGATGTGGCAATGCTGGATTGGTGACATGTGGCGCACAGGGAGCTGAAGGATCTCCATTCGACCTGGACGGTTCGATCAGCAACCCTTGATCCGACGGTCTAGATTTGGCTGCGCATGAAGAAGATTGTATTTGATTAGGGTTTTTTAGATTGTTATCAGACTAGGGCTAGTATTATTATGGGCTTGTCGGGCCAAATAATATGTATTAATTTGTTTTGGATATGTAAATGGACCTGGACTTATATATAAACATTGGGATTTAATTATTTAACTATAATCTGTTTCTTTTGCTTGTTTTTAATTTTAGATAACAATAATAATAATACTACACATAATATACATATACACATACATATTTCACATACATTAACACATATACATAATACATGTGATATACCTACTCACATTCATAGTTAGATATTAATGACATTAAAGTGATAATGAACACATACATACATGCAAGCAACACATACATATTCATACTCACATTTAGACATCAATGTTATTAAAACAATAGTAAACACACTAACATATTAATAACACATACATACAATTGTATATTACATGCAAGGTTGACAAACAACACATATATGTTCATGTTTTAAATAAACACACACTAATGACACATACTTAGTATACATATAATAACACACATGAGCCCAATACCTATAATACAACCACTTATCATCATTGTTTTATTATCACCTAATAGTATATATAAGCCCATTAATGCAAAATAAAGAAAACGGGTAAACCTCATACAAAATTAGTGATTACAGCTGCCCTTCTTTGCTTATACTTGTGAAACAAGAATAAAGTAAAGACCATAAGCACTAATTTTGTCCTACTTCCATGTCGGATGATTTGCTATTCCGAAACGGCAACGAGAAAATCCAAATAGCTTATTTTCCCGAAGTGGCGAAAACAACCGAATAACACTGGCATGCCCTTTCTAAATGGAAACGAACAAACCATTTATTAAACGATTCATTCCTCTCGAGCGACAGAAAACGAATCCGAATAACATGTTTTCTCGAAATGACAGAAAACAAACATGTGGCATTGGGATGTCCTTCCGAAATGACAACGAACAAGTCAACTAACCTCAAAACGACTCATTCTTCCAAAGCGGCTTTTAATGAATCTAAATAGTCTTACTTTCCTTAAGTGGCAAAAAGAAAACTGGGCGACGACAACATGTTCCTCTGAAGCGGTAGTGAACGAATAGCAATTCTTCAAGTAAGGGTTCCACGAAAGTTTTCGCTCTTCATGAGCCTGGACGGATAGGCTAATTTTCTTCTTCCCTTTTATGAAAGGTTCTATCATCTTGCTTTTTTCACCGGGAAGTGGCGTGCTTGAAATCTTTTGCTTGAAAATTCTTTTCAAGTTTTCGCCTTTGACGTTTGTTCCCTTTTTTAGGAGGTACCTGATTTGTCTTTCAAGTACCTGTAAAAGGAGATGAAATGCTATGATAATATGAGTTAGCATGCCCCTAACCTAGGGATGTCTAACTAAATATGATGCATGAATGACACTAATTCACTCGGACACTTTTCTTCTTGGTCCCTTGATTTTGATCTTCTCTTGCTTCCCACTTCTCTTTTTTTGCAACGGCGACGACCCATCTATCACTCAGGTTCATCCTTTATACCCCTTTTTGAACTCTTGATCCTTTTGTTCTAAAGCACATTTTTAGGTTTTCACTTTAGACTTATCTTTCCCTAAAGCACCCTTTACGAGTTTTTACTTCAGTTTTTCTTTTTTTTTCTTCTCTTTTTTTGGTCGCCCTTCTGGGTTTTCGCCTTTAGCTCTTATGATTTCAACATGTAAGGTACTCATCGTCTTTCTTCGATGAATCTCGTCAATTTCACCCCTGATGACCTTTTTTTGCCTTAACCTTGGCAAACTCCCCTTCTATCTTGGAACAAACTGCACTCAATAGGTTAAATCATAGTAATGCCAAGAAACCATTTGTTTTTTTCATAATCTGTGCCAATTCATCTGCGAGATGATTATGAGATAGATAACGAAAGTGAGTGTAATATTTTATTAATACTTAGAGAAACATTAACAAAATTTTGAAAGTTATGGCAAACATGAGAGAAAAAAGGAAAAAGATATAGATAATATCAACTGTATGAATAATGAGAACCCATCGACCACAGTAGATACTTCATTTCGCCACCTTTGGTTACAATTCTTGACGACCTAAGGATTGAAGCATCATTCTTCGATGAAGCATGCCAGTCGTATGCCAAAATTCAAGTATATCTGAACCGTCCTGTTTGGATTTTCAATTCAGATCACCCCTTGGTTTTAAGATGCCCATTTTTGGGATTTCGCCCTAAACCCTCATTCTTCTTTTTCTTTTCTTTTCATTTTTTATTTTTCATTTTTCCTTTTTTCTTCTTTTTTTCTTCTTTTTTCTTTTTCTTCTTTTTTCAGGCATAATAATGTTTTTACAGAGTCTGAGTTTACTAGGTTGCTCAACTCTTTCCCATCCATCTCGGCTAGAATTAATGCTCCTCCGGAGAAAGCCTTCTTTACAACATAAGGCCCTTCCCAGTTAGGTATCCACTTCCCTTGGAAGTCCTTTTGGTTAAGTAAGACCTTCTTAAGCACCAGATCCCTCTCTTGAAACTCCCTCGGGCGAACTTTTTTGTTATATGCTCACATCATTCTTTTCTGATACATTTAACTATGACAGATAACATTCAGCCTTTTTTCTTCAATGAGATTCAACTGATCAATCCTAGCTTGTATCCATTCGGCTTCACCCAACTTTACTTTATTCAAAATTCAAAGTGATAGAATCTCTACCTCGATGGGTAATACCGCCTCTGTGCCGTATACCAAAGAGTATGGTGTTGCCCTGGTGGAGGTCCTCACAGAGGTTTGATAAGCAAATAGAGCAAAAGGTAGCTTTTCATGCCAAACCTTGTAATTTTCTATGGTTTTTTCTATGATCTTCTTTATATTCTTATTCCCGTTTCTACTACTTCGTTCATCATGGGGCGATAAACAGTAGATTTGTGATGTACAATTTTGAACTGTCACACACCTCAGTCATCATTTTGTTATTCAAGTTGGAAGGATTGTCGGTGATGATTCTTTCGAGCAGGCCATATCGACATATAATTTTTTTCTTGAGGAACTTGCAAACTGTCGCTCTTGTGATGTTGGCGTACGAGGTAGCTTCTACCCATTTGGTGAAGTAATTGATGGCTACTAGGATGAAACGATGCCCATTAGAAGCTTTCAGGTGTATCTGGCCAATAACGTCTATCCCCCAGGCAACAAAAGGCCAATGTGAGTTCATGATGTGAAGTGGTATTAACGGGGAATGTATCTTATCAATGTAGATTTGGCATTTATGGCATTTCTTTGCATAATTAATGCAGCCTCTCTCTATTGTTGACCAGAATTTGCTGTATCTCACGATTTTCCTAGCCATCGAAAATTCGTTACCGTGGGTGTTGCATAAACCTCCATGGACCTCAGCTAAAATAGTCTCGGCCTCCCGGGCATTGACACATCTTAGTAGTATTTGATCTTTACTTCTTTTATACAAAACCTCTCCATCGAGGATGTACCCTGATGTCAACCTTTTGATAGTTCTTTTTTCGTTATCGTTGGCGTCTTTTGGGTAAGTTTGGTACTTGATATACTGGAGAATATCATAATACCATGGACTGCCATCCTTTTTCTCTTCCAAACTATAGCAGTGGGCCGACACCTCAAAAGTTTGCATCTTGACAGGATTCATTTCGACTGCCCATTTACTTTGAACACGACGGCCAAAGTGGCTAGAGCGTCGGCCATTTGGTTATCCTTTCTTGGTAAGTAGGTGAAACTGACTTCTTCAAAATTTCTGAACAAATCTTGGATCAAATCATGATACTTGATTAGCTTCGGATCTCTGGTCTCGATAGACTACCAAACAATAATCTCCAAAAACCTAGAGCACCTTGATCTTCTTCTCAATGGCTACTCGGAGTCCCATGATGCAGGCTTCATACTCGACTATATTGTTGGTGCAGAAGAATTCCAGCCTACTTGTGAAAAGGTAGTGGTCATCTTCAGGGGAAATTATTACTGCCCCTATTCCATAGCCTAGGGCATTCGACGCCTCGTTGAAATAAAGCCTTCATCCCTCTTTCTCGGCAGCGGGCCTCCCTTCAGTTAAACCACAAATCAAATCTTCATATGGAAAATAGAAATCCAACGGTTCATAGTCATTCGAGGCACGACTTGCCAAAAGGTCTGCCATGACACTTCCTTTTACCACTTTTTGGTTTACATAAACGATGTCAAACTTTGACAAGAGCATTTGCCAACGGGCCATCTTCCTGGTCAATGTTGGCGCTTTCATAAAAAAATTTAGCGGATCCATCCGGGAAATTATACAGGTGGTATGATACAACATGTATTGACTTAGCCGCTTAGTAGTCTATACCAAGGCACAACATAATTTCTGAATTAGTGGCTACCGCGTTTCATAATCGGTGAACTTCTTGCTCAAATAGTAGATTGCCCTTTCCTTCTTGCCTGAGTCATCATGTTGTCCAAGTACACATCCCATAGAATTTTCAAAGACTGTCAGGTACAGGATCAACGGTCTATCTGGCACTGGTGCTACTAGAATTGAGGGATCAGTCAAATAATTCTTGATCTTTTTTAGTAACTATTGACAATCTTCATCCCAGACCCTCAGGTTATTCTTTCAGACCAGTCTGAAGACGGGGCTGCACTTATTAGTCAATTGAGATATGAACCGGGAGATATAGTTTAACCTCCCCAAAAATCCTCAGACCTCTTTTTGTGTTTGCGGGGGTGGAAGATCTTGAATCGCTCTCACCTTGTCGGGGTCGATCTCGATGCTCTTCTGACTTACCATAAAGCCCAAAAGCTTCTCTGATGTAACTGCGAAGGTGCATTTGGCCAGGTTTAGCTTAAACTGATACTTTCTTAGCCTTCAGAAGAGTTTCGCAAGTTTTGGATGTGCTTCTCCCCAGTCTTAGATTTGGCTATCATGTCATCCACGTATACCTCGATTTCGTTATACATCATGTCATAAAACAAGGTTACCATGGCCCTTTGGTAAGTTGCCCCGACATTCTTTAATCCGAAGAGCATTACTTTGTAACAAAATATGCCCCACATGGTCACAAAAGTGGTTTTCTCCATGTCTTCGAGGTGCATTTTGATATGGTTATACCTCGTAAAGCCATCAATGAAAATAGGGCAAAGGGAAATTGTCTTTGAGGCTCGTCTTATTAAGGTCTTTATAATCTACACATACGCACATTCCCATCCTTTTTCAGTATCAGAACGATATTGGCTACCCATTCTGGGTACTTAGAGACTTCCAAAAGTCTGGCCTCGAGCTGTTTCTTCACATCTTCCCTAATTTTTAGTAACATGTCAGTTCTCATTCTTCGAAGCTTTTGCTGGACGGGCTTACCTTCTGGACTAATAGAAAGCTTGTGCATTACAATGTCCGTGTTTAAGCCCGACATATCTTGGTATGACCATGCGAACACGTTTCTAAATTCTACAAGTAGTTCTACTAACCCCTGTCTGACTTTTAGTGATAGGGTACCTCCGATCTTTACTTCTTTCATTTCTTCGTCAGTCCCCAAATTTAGAATCTCTACCTTCTCTTGGTGCGGAAGCATTTGCTTCTCCTCATTGGCCATTATTCTTAGCAGCTCATCGGGAATCTCATCATTTTCTTCCCTAGCTTCGTCAAGTAAATGGGTCATTCAAAATCTACTTTAGGATTAGGTTTCACATCGTTCATACAGTTTATATTAAGAGGCCTGCACAATTTTGAAAGTGCATATTGGGAAAGGAAAAGTATAGTTTGTGATGCGGATAAATAATTAATCAATAAATAAATGAATAGGTAAATAAATAAAAAATGAATGAAATGAAATGGAATGAATGCCATGTTTTCCATTTGAGAAAAAAAGGTAGACATGGTATATTTCATTGAAAGCAGATGAATATGACATAGTTGCCCTTTTTTACAAAAGATGTCCGTTACTTTCGGGCCAAAGTAATGGAGTGGTTCTAGGCATTACTTTGATTTGCCCCTATTGAATGCTGGCACGACCCTGAAGGTCCAGTTGTTGAGCTCTTCCCTTGGGAGGCACAAGCGAATTCTGGCCAAAAATCGATTAGCCTTGCTTCCGTCACCAATCATGTTCACATTTATTTCTTCTAAAGCTTCACTGATCAACTCTTCCTAGAGGCGTCTTTCCCCCTCATGATTTACCTCTTGTATATCCTCCTCCGAATTTCAGATCCCTCAGATATGAAGATACCTCTAAAGTTTGAGTAGGTTATGGGAGCCCAAGGAATGTCTTCCATTCTCAACCTGGCTTTCCGCTGTTCTTGCCTCTTTTTCCACTCTTGTCTCTTTTGCAGAAAATTAGGCTTATAGCCAAGTCCGAAGCGGTCCACCTTATGAATCACACTAACGGGGCGAAGACGCCCCTGTAGATTCCTCCCCAAAACCTTTACTCTTTCTTGATCCTCTTCCCAGGGTTTCGAATACCATCATCTTAGTGTAATTTGATAATTTAGGGCATGAAACCTTGCTCCCTTCAGCAACAAAAGTAGCATTGACAAGTTCAAAGGCTCTAAAGGCGCACTCCATTGCTTCTCCATCAGTAGGTATGTATGGTGTATCTAGAGTCACTGAAGCGATGATGTCCTCTTCAGCATTCACCATTACTAACTTCCCACCGGTGACAAACTTTAACTTTTGATAGAGTAAGGATGGAACGGTGCCGGCCGAGTGTATCTATAGCCTACCTAACATGCAGTTGTAAGATGGTTGGATATCCATGACCACGAAATCGACCACATATTCAGTGGGACCAATGAGCAGGGGTACTTTTATTTTCCCAACCACATCCCTTTGAGTCCCGTCAAAGGCTCGCATTGTATTATGACACGGTTTCATATGTGAGCTATCGATTGGTAGTTATTGTAGCGTGGCTAATGACATAATATTCAATACAGAGCCATTATCAATTAAAATGCCCGGCAACACATAACCTTTACAGTGAGTGGTAATGTTCAGGGCCTTGACGGACCCTGTGCCTTCCCCTAGAATTTCATCATTACTGAAAGTAATGTGATTGACGTCGGTGATGTGACTGATAATCTGATCCAATCTCCTAACAGAGATATCTTTTGTAATAAAGGTCTTATTCAAAACCTTCAACAATGCATTACGGTGCTTTTCTGAGTTTAGTAACAGATCAAGTACTAAAATGCGAGCTAGTTGTTTCCATAATTGATCGACAACATTATACTCACCGTGCTTCAAAAATTTCAAAAACTCTTGTGCTTGCATTTCTGTGATCGGCTCCTTGATTTTTGATGGTGGGTCTTCTCTGAACAACTTCTCGGGTCCTGCTCCAACTTCCTGGCCTTTCTCCTTTAGGTCTCTTAGGTTTTCTAGAATGTAGCATCGACCACTTCTTGTTAGATGCCTCACATCATTTACTTCTCCACTATCCGGTTCAGTGGGTTTTGTCTCCATTATCCTCTTTTCCTCTTATGCACTAGACGAGCCCGGAATTGTAACGCTCGCATCGTAATTCCACGGAACCATCTTTGTATCTTTGAAAGGAAAAGACTTTGGGGTAACAATTATAATTTTGGGAGCCACTTTTGGTTCGCTTGCCTCACTCGTCCTGAGACCAAGGACAAGTGGCCTCTTCGCACTATATCTGGTTTCTTGACTCTCTAATGCACAAACTTCAAATTCTTTTCCTCTTTTCTCAGTTTCAAAAAACTCAATCTCCTTGTTATCCATCATAGCTTGTAGTAAATGACGGAATTCCTCACAATGCTGAATATCATGACCTTCTAATTGATGGTACTCACTATGGGCCACATCCTTGTTTGACCAACACCATTTCCCGATTGATGAGATGCGCCATGCATAACTGTTGAAAGATCCATCTTAAGGTAGACTAGACTTCGGACACGTTCCTTTTGGCTTTCTTGGTGCACTCATTTTCTATAGCATTTACACCTTATCCTCCGTGATTCGGCAACAGATTGTTGGCTGTACTGGGCTCCCCTAACTGTAACACCCCAGTTCGTATCAGATTCTGAACGAACTTTTTGAATGCTATACAATTATTGATTGAATGTCATGGGACATCGGCATGATACTCACAATGTTCTTTAGGGTTATACCAGGCCAGGTACAATGGGTTGTAAGGAGTAACGTGGTATGACCGGGCCAGACTGGCCTTGTAGAGCTGCGAGTAAAGTTCTTTAGAGGTAATTGGTAAAGGCGTGAAAGACCTATCATCCCTTTTCTTCCTAGGTCCCTTATCTTTTCTCTTGTTAAAGTTTCTAGATTTCCCTGTTAGGACCTGTGGCTGGGAGATGGTGAAGTTCTTGGTTTTCTCAAAAGCATTGGTGTTGTTCACCTCATGATCCTTCTTCTTAAACTACTTTCGTGAATGATCCCTTACATCGATCCTTCCACTCTTGATGCCGCTTCAATGCGTTCACCAGTCATGACCATTTCTACAGAGTTACTAATAGGGTTACTGATCAACCGATCATAAAATGCCCCTTTTAGCGTATCTACAAACATTGGGGAGATCTCATTCTCATGAAGCGATGGTTGGACTTGGGCTGCTACATCGCGCCATCTTTGAGCATATTCACGAAGGGTCTCGTTGCACTTTTGCTCCATACCTTGTAACAACAATTGGTTGGGAACCATGTCGGTTACGTGCTTATACTGATCAGTAAAAGCTTTCGCCAGATCTCTCAACGACTTGATTTTAGTCCTGGTTAGTTGGTTATACCACCTCAAAGCAGATCCTACTAAGCTATCCTGAAAACAGTGAATCAAGAGCTTTTCATTGTTGGTAAATCCATCCATCTTCTGGTAAAACATCATTATATGAGCAAACGGGAAGGTGCTTCCATCAAACTTCTCAAAATCTGGGGCCTTGAACTTATATGGGATCTCCACGCCGGGAACCAAACTAAGCTCCCTAGCACTTAACCCATAGGGGTCATCCTCGTCTTCCTTCACTCGAAACTTTTCTTCTAGGTATTTCTGAGTGTCTTCTAGTTGCTTAGTGAACTCTGCTTTCATTTGGTTCAATTTTTCCAATTCGTCAAAGTCTAGGATGTCGTCCCCAATAATCTCAGAATTCTCGAAGGTTACCCCTGGTTGAGTTTGAGCTACTGCATCGGCATGAGAAGCAGATGCACCTTGTGTAGGATTCGATGAAGGATCAATGAGGAGAGGATTCTTGATGTTTTGGGCATAAAGGCGATTCCCCGAGTTTTGGGCAGGACTCTCGATGGTACCCTTGTCTCTCGATTTCTGCCCTAGCTGGGCTTGCAACAGCTGAGATACTTCCTTCATCATGTCTTGCTGGGACTTGAGGATGGTGTCCCTTAATTCCTTTTGGGTTCGTTCCATTTGACCACGCAAATCGACTTCCAACTTCGTAAAACCTTCCTCCATTCGCTTCGTTCGTAAACGAGTATGATATAGGTATGGAATAATGGTAATTTTAAAGAACCAAAATGCAATCTTTTTTGTTTCTGAAATAGAAAGCTTTTTAGTAAATTATTTGTAACAAAACAAAGAATGCAAATAAATGAATTATGCATGAATTCAATGAGAAACACTGAGTTAGACAAATATCATCGTTAAATGACTTTCATTAATAAAAACATAGTCTTGGTACAATAACCAAAGAAAGCCAACTAAACATATGACTTCAGGGTAGTATCGAGGTCAATGACCTCTCTCAAAATCCAAACAATCCCCTCTCCTTCTTCAGAATCATCATCGACACAATCATGAAGTTCAGTAGCATCTTATGCCAAGAGCTGTATCTTTTGGGCAACTCCCTGCATCTGAACCATCTATTGCGCTAACTCATGTTCTTGTCTCCAAGTGGTGTAGGTAGCAAACTGTAGTTGCTCCAAACTCGACATCGGGCGTACTTGAATTGCTCCCCTAAAACTTGACACATGATCCTTGAGTTGTTGAACTTCAATTTCCAACTCTTCAATGCGAGCCCCTAAAGCATGGTTCTCCGACTTGCTTACTTTTAACTTGCTAGTCGAACCCTTGTGCTTGAAAAGAGACTTCTCCAGACACTTCACCTTATCCTTCAAGGCTTCATTTTGGTGACGTTCTTTCTCGAGCTGCCTAGAGTGAGAAGTGTGCAGGTTCTTCATTTCTTGTGTTTAAGTGAGCACCTGGTCCTTGTTCTCACAATACAGCTTTTTATAATTCTCGGTTCTCGCTTTTTCCTCCCTGAGTCAGAGCTCTTACCCTTCGCCTGATTCACCTTCCACAACTCTTTTGCTTTTGCTTATCCTCTTGAGTTTCTGAATCTCTTCATTTTCTAACTTGAGTTCATGTTCCAATTCATCATTTCTCTTTTGTAGACCTTTAACTATTCCTTCAAATTGTATCTTCTCCAACTCAAAATCAAATCTTTCTTGGCTAGCTTTCTCTTCGAGCTTGAGATACCTCTCTTGCTCATTTTCAAGTTGTTTTCTCATCAACTCGACCTCGGTAGGAAGTGTGGCCAACCTCTCTTCCATTGACCTCTTTTTATCGGGATTCAATTTGGGAACATTATCATTGACGCGGCTGAATCTCCATGCTTCATATTCAGGGGTGGTCATGTGGATATCATTCATGACTCTGACCTGTCTCACGTTGTTCCAAGCCGAAGAAACATCATACACCATTGCCTTGTAGCCTTTTTCCTTCTCATAATTCATATTGAACTCATTCAAACCCTTGGTAGCTGGCACAAACTGCTTCAAGCCATATTGTCTCAAAACCATAAAAGAAGCATAAACAGTGTGCTCCCAAAGTCCAAGCAATGGCACCCAAGAATGTATCCCGCACCTATAGAGGATACTCCTTGCAGAAAGCCATGGAGCCCTCTAAACTATATCTTCCTATTTTAGGTTGCAAAGAACATCTACCCAAACTTCCTCAGATCTTCGGGTGGGCCAATCTTCCTTTTGCAAAAATTCTTCTAATGGTGAGAAGTTGCCATTGTAGAGAGGCTTTGAGAAGTTAGCATCCGACCGTAGGTGACTATAGAACCATACCGTCAAAAATTGTGGGCATCCGTGGAAATGACCCCCACCATGCTCCTGGAAAAACCTCAGAGATAAAAAAGTTTCAGCTAAAATCACAAGCACCATATTGGTCCCGTCATTCAAATGGTCAAACAGGTCCAACAATGCTGGATCAATCAGCCCTCTTGCCCGGGGAAAAAGCACTAACCCATAAATTAACAAAGCGAAGAGATCCCATTGAACTCGGCTTACCGGATGTACAGAAGCTAGGGCTAGAATCCATTCCCACTTAAGATATTCCTTACTATTCCAAGTAGTGACCTGAAGTTCGACCCAAGATTCCAACATGTCTGAGAATCTCCTGAGCTTGCCTCGAAAAGCTTTGTTCTTACTAAGCTTCGAGTATACCTGTGTTTCATCGATCTTCTCACAGTTTAAAAGGTCTTGATATTCTTCAATCGTAAGAGTTAAATAGAAGTTACCGATCGTGAACCAACTATAGGCGGGATTCCAGAACCTTACCAAGGCTTGCAACAGTGCCTAATCCACCAGAACCTCTAACAAACATACAATGTCACCGTATTCTCTACTGAAAGTGCACCTTGTTTCCAAGTCCCAACTATTCCACACCATCTTCAGCCCAGAAGTGTTTTTGTATTCTGTATTCATAAATGTCTCTATTGCCAATGTTGACCTAAATCCGGTTGGGATACTGTCTCCCTCATGCAACTGTTCCCCTTCAGACCATATTTGTACGTCGGAGTTCTTTTGATCATTGCTGCGAACTAGGTCTCCCATCAATCTAGTCTTTAACTTCAGACTATTTCCAACTCAATGGGCTCTTTATGATATGACGACAATATGCAAAACAAAAGAGTAACAAGGGAAAGAAAGAAAGAAAAGAGAAGAGTTAGTCATGAGATAAAAACACAAAAGCGAGAAAAGATAAACATAAACATTTTACACAAATAAAGAAACCTAACCACATGAGTTCTAGTTTGCTAAGGTTATCCGCATGGCTCTAATAGGGGTGGGTTTCTTAAATTCTCACAAATGGGTTCGGTTCTAATTAAGGGAACCTGAATCTATCTATTGCCTACTAAGGAAACAAGAACCCAATTCTGGCCCATTGTAAGCTTGCGAATTGGTTTCGATTCGAGGGAAAACATGACCTGATGATGTGGAGGGCTACTCACCTGCCAAAAGGTATGGATTCTGGAAGTGAATTACTGACCCGTGGAGGGTTACTCACGTGGTATGTTGCATTTCACTCCCACTTAATGGAAAGAGCTCGCGTATAAAGCTTAATGATATGATGCAACACATGTCAGTGACTTCTTAGAAATTAAAATAAGAATAAATTCGAGGACCACCAATTATCAAAGCCCGTGAAATCTCGATCACATTTTCAAGGAAGAATCATCTTGGTTCAAATCAATTAAAATCCAAATAGTTTTCATCATTTAAAAGCAACAAATTTTCCTTTGGCCTAACTCTCTTTTGTTTTGAAAAAGACAAAAATGTCCCCAGCGGAGTCGCCATGTTATAGTGACATTTTTTGAAAGGATGATCGCATGGATCGTACATAAATTCGGCGCTACAAATTATCCCCTTAAATTATTAATAAAAATCTTTTAAAAGAATGGAGATTTCTTTTGAAAACCTTAATTTTTTAAAATTGATGAAAACTTGGAGTCGCCACCAGCCACTTGGGTAAGGTAGACCGGACACCATAAGAAACTAGAGATTTGTTGTGAAAGGGTCCAAGAGTTGGTTACGCGTGGGGAATGATTAGCACCCCCATCACGCCCACAAATCGGCGCCAAAATATTTGCTGCTTTTAAAAAGATGAAAACCATTGAAATTTATATTGAATTTAACTCAGAGTTCTTAAATGAAAATTAACCTTGATTGCACGGGCTCTATCAAATTGGCGGATTCAAATTAATTGGACATTTAATTAATAAGGTTGACGATATATCAGACCATTGATTAAACCAACATCGAATAAGCCAACTGCCGTGTTAATTTATGGTTTGACTTCCGTACGTCACATTTATGCATGATGCAAGCATTCAAGTATGATGTGATGGTTTTATTAACTTTTAATCCATTTACCTTAGGATGGTAAGGATTAATCCGAATATATGGTCAACATCATTTAAGCTCAGACTGTTACGACACAAATATTGGAATTAATAAGTACCTCCCTTTTACGATTTAGGTTAATTCGGAATGCAATTAGATTAAAGATTATATGAATGACAATTAAGGTAAAACAATCAAAGGAATAAATATAAACACACAAAAGGAAGGCCAAACTTATTAGAAAGCCCAATTAGTGATCTGTTTATTAACTAGATGATTCGAGTACTTAACCCTAAATTAATTAGCCCTAAAAGACTAGGAAACCTAATTTATGGTGACTAATTTGTAATTTAATGTTAATTTGAACTTGAAATTGATTTCACCCTAAGAATAATTAAGAAATGTTTAATTAATTTAATTAATTTAATATTTACCCCAATAAGCCAAGGATAAATTTAAATTCACTAAATTAATTCGAACCCTAATCTAACTAAGGCTCTAAAAACCTAGAATTAATTTAATTAATTCGAGGATCGTGCCCCTATGAGACGAGCACACGATCTAAATTAATTAAGTTAATTCACTTAATCTAGTCAAAAGCCCAAGAGAACTAATAGCTAAACCCAACAATCTAAACCCCAAAATTACCTAAACAAGGCCTAAGGCCCAAAAGCCTAAAACCAAGCCCAAGACAAAGCTAGGCCTAAAGCCCAAATTAAAGTTATCTAACAAAGGCCCTAAAAACATATACATTAAGACATATTATGTTAAAATTATATCATATATTAAAGAAACAAATTATTTTAAGGAAATTATATATGTTATACTTTTGTAAAATTACATATATTATGTCTTTTAGAAGATTATATCTTATATTTGAAGAAAACTATACATATATTAAAAACATACATTATATTTTGCAAAATTTTTCTATATATTTTAAAAACTATATTATACTCCACATATATATTTCACTTTTACAAATTATTATTATACACTTCAAAAACTATATACTTTATATACCAAAAATGTATGTATTACATTTTTCAAAATCATACTATATACCTTAAAAACTATATATTATATCAAAAACATATATGCATTATTTTATAAAGTTATACTATATACTTTGAAAACTATGTATTATAGGTCACAAATATATGTATTATATTTTGCAAAATTCTATCTTGTACTTTGAAAATTATACATTATATATATCAAAAGTATATGTTGCATTTTTAAAAAAAATTCTATTATATACTAAAAAAATACATACACTATATATAAAAACATTTACATATATTACATTTTACAAATTTCTACTTTACCTATAAATGTATATTAAACATAAAAATCATATGTTACACTTCTATTTTGTACTAAAACTATATGCATGTTAAATCCCTAATATATATACCATTCGAACTAATTTTCACCCACAGAATAACAATCATAAACGAGTAATATTAACATTGGAATTAAATCGAAATTGCGGGAAATAAATGTGCAAAATTTAAACTAAAAATGCACAAAAAAAGAATAAATAAAAAAATTTAATTTAAAACTGGAAAAAGGACCGAATTGGATAAATTGAAAATTGAGGGCCACGATTTAAAAACTTAAAACTGGTTATATAAGGACGAAATTGAAAACAAACAAAAGGTTTCGAGGATCTGGAGCGTGATTTACAACGGCGGAATGGCTTGTGTCCGTAATTATCCCATGCAGAGGGACCAAAAGCATAATTGGACCACGCTGAAGGACCGCGAGCATAATTATTTTAGGGTGGAGGGATTTAAAATGCAATTAACCCTTTTTAAAAATTTATAACACTATAAATAACCCCTTTATCCGAAAATCAGACCCTTTTTGCCATTTTTTCTGTTATAACACCCCCTTAAATCCTCTGAAAACTTGGGAATTACCCAGTTTTCAGCCGGCAGCCGCCGTGTCGGCCGCTGCTCGGCTGCGGCCGACGAGCCAAAAAAACCCACCGATACACCTATTCTTTTATACTAAACCTCGACCTAAACCTATTTCTCTTGAAATCGAACCCCTTTTCCAGTTTAAACCCAAAAAAACTAAAGCAAAAATAGGGTTTTCAGTCTTTCTATTCTCTCACTGTTTCACTCATTCGGGCTCGAGGAGGCTGGAGCTTATCGACGGCGAAGCTACGACGGCGAGAGGGTAAACCCTAGACTCTTGTGATTTTTTAGCTTTATATATACACATGCATGTTTGAATCTGAAAAAATAGAGAGAATATACCCTGAATAGCTTTTGTTTTGTATTGCTTCTGGATTTTTCCCGTTCGAACTTGGGTTACAAGATGGTGTTTTACATTGCTTTATATTCCTTAGATTACTCATTGCCAATTGATCCTATTGTTTGCATGTTTAAGAAAGAATTAAATGAATGAACTGTGGATGATGATGATTCTGATTTTCTCATTTTTTATGTTTTTTCTGCTATTTCGGTGATTGAGAGAGAGCCGGTGGCCGTACGGTGGTAGCGGGATTTCTGGCGGTGGCGCCACGTGGACGGGGAGATAAACCGGTACCGGGGTGTGGGCGCTTGAAGAAGTTGAATGGCCGGAGCGTGGGCTGCACGCGCGGGAGTCAAACGGTCTGGCTCGATCTGGGCCGTTGGATCAGATCTGATCTAACGGCTGAGATCTCTCCTGAAATGGACAACCCAGATGGTGTCTGCTGGTCGACGTGGCAATGCTGGATTGGTGACACGTGGCGTACGGGGAGTTGAAGGATCTCCATTCGACTAACAACCCTTGATCTGACGGTCCAGATTTGCCTGCGCATGAAGAAGAGCGTATCTGATTAGGGTTTTTTAGATTGTTATCAGACTAGGGGTAGTATTATTATGGGCTTGTTGGGCCAGATAATATGTATTTATTTTTTTGGATATGTAAATGGACCTGGACTTATATATATAAACATTGGGCTTTAATTATTTAACTATAATCTGTTTCTTTTGTTTGTTTTTAATTTTAGAAAACAATAATAATAATACTACACATAATATACATATACGTATACATATTTTACATACTTTAACACGTATACATAATACATGCAATATACCTACTCACATTCATAGTTAGATATTAATGACATTAAAGTGATAATGAACACATACATACATGCAAGCAACACATACATATTCATACTCACATTTAGACATTAATGTTATTAAAACAATAGTAAACACACTAACATATTAATAACACATACATACAATTGTATATTACATGCAAGGTTGACAAACAACACATATATGTTCATGTTTTAAATAAACACACACTCATGACACATACTTAGTATACATATAATAACAAACATGAGCCCAATACCTATAATACAATCACTTAGCATCATTATTTTATTATCACCTAATAGTATAAATAACCCATTATTGCAAAATAAAGAAAACGGGTAAACCCAAAAATTAGTGATTACAGTGTAATTACGGAATGAATTTTCACGGCAAATGAATTTTGTGGCAACTCAATTATGCTGGGGCAACTGGGAGTGGTTCGATTGCCGTGGCAACTGGGTTCCTTCCTTCAAAGCTCGACGAAGCGTTCTTTAATGTCTTCTAGTTATCCCTAACCGAAGAACTAGTTAATTGTGCATGCTTTGGTGATACGTCTATATGTTAACCTTGGGTGAACAATAACCGATCTTATGCTCCTATTAGCCGTTGAAATCCAACTCTTATTTTTAAGGTGGATTAACCTTCATTAACGATTTGTTGAATGAAGATCATGCTCATTCATTTTTTGAATCTAACTCTCATGAGTCTTGATAAATGTATAATTCTCGAGATCTTCTCCCAATTCACACGAAATCAAAAGTAAAAACCAAGAATGAACAAACTTTGAATTTATTGAAATCAAAAACCTAAAACATCCAATCGTTTATTACACCACAAAACCCAAATAACCCCAACCAATTTAAATCAATTCATGGTTGGGTTTGAAAGAATACAAAGGAAGAATTTCCAGTCGTTGATCGCATGAAGAAGATGAAGAAGGTGCATGCAATATGCTCTCTCTCTATCCCAATCGACTCCCCCTTTTGAAGGCTACGATCTGGTCTCTATTTATAGGAGATTATTAGGTCATATTTGTTGTTGCTGAGGATGAGTTTAAGTTGGATTGTATTCGAGTTCCATGAAGATAGGATCCTCATCCGATTTAAACTCTTCAATTCTGCAAATAATGCTTGTTGATGAGGATATGATTAAACTTGATTTAATTTGGATAAAGATAATTAATCTTTTTCCATCTTTATCTCCAAGAACTCCTCACAAATTTGATTCTTTATCTCCATCAAATTCTGCTTGTAAATTCAGATTTTTGGAGTTATCCCTGACTTTTCGAGTTTATCCAAAACTGGGCAAATTTATCCAAAATCGTTAGTAAGTAGGTCAGTAATTCCTTCAGAAATCAGCTTCACTTGCCACGGCAAGTAGCATTTGCCACGACAATCTTAACCTACACAAAATAAGCACACCAACATCGACTTTTCCACGAAAAACAACCAAAAACAACTAAAATGCAATACCAAGCTCAATAATGAAGGAAACTAGGAAATTATGCATTAATGCCTGGTAATGCAACTAAAATATGTCTAAGTCTAACAATAATATGAGCAAAAATGGCAAGAAAAATAGTACTTTTGCACGCTCATCACACTCCCAAACTCGAACTATTGCTTGTCCTCAAGAAATACACAAACTAACAATTACCTACCAAGGCTTAGATCATCAAAACATACTTCATACCTGACTTCAATCCTCAAAACCGTGGCACAAAGTATGATTACTTTTCGATTTTTCGGATGACACATAATTTACTTTAAATTAAACTATAATGCTAGTGACAATGTGTTTGTGGAGTTGTGTACAAGTCAACTAATAGGATTCCATGTGAACAATAGGTTTTATCAATTTAATTACCAGGGCATTTAAGTTTACGAGAGCCAATTTTGGGCAGCTCTTGTACAGTAAGTAATTTTTTGTTTAATTATAGTCATCTAGAGCCAATTTCGGACAGGTCTAGTGATTCTTAATGTGTGACAGCTAGAGCCAGTTTCGGGCACCTCTAGCAAGAAATTATCTTTAATTTCAATTTACCCAATTTTAAATAACCTACGTTCACTAACTCTTCCTTAATCAACTAGTCACAACAGTGCCAATTAATATTCAGCATCATAGTAAAATTCGAAGTATTTTCCATGCAAATCCTAAAATTGAAGGTTCTATTAATTAAGTGTAGTGGTAGATAAAGTTTAATCCGATAAAAGACATAGTAAGTAACATATGCAAACCATATGAGATGAATGCAACTAATGCAACAATCTAACAATAAAAACAAGACCCCATAACTCGAGAGAAACATTGTCCTTAAAGCGTGCAAAAGTAAAAGAAAAAATTTGAGATGCAAATAAGTTGGTCAGTGAGGTCATCACTGACAAGCGTCAATCTGTCAAATGATTTAAACCTTAATCTCAAATTAAATAAATAAGATGTAGTATAGAGAAGAAGGTGTCGGTCCACAAGGGCTAAGGAGTTTCTAATGTTGGTCTGAATCGATCTTTAACCAAGAAAACTGCAAGTAAAAAAAAGGGGTTTAGCGAAATGAGTTGAATAAACCTAAGCAAACGAAAATGATAAATAAAGGAAAGTAAATAGTTGAAAGTGATTATGATAATACATAGCCTCTAGCTTTGCGTCGCCTCAACTCATTTTGACCATTGAAATAGATTTTACTTCGAGTTCTTGTCGGATACAGTCTACAAGGCCCAACCCTTGTGTAACTTGCTCTTCTCTATGGTGAACTAATTTTCCAAGGTCAATCCCTAGAATTTAGTACTTGTTTGGATTAACGACGGCAATCGATGCTAATGCCAATGCTGTATTTTGTGCTGGAAAAACTCGTGCTCGGATAATTTTGTCTCAACGAGAATCGTATCCAATCTTGATTTCCCTCAGCGGACCATCGCTAAGTTTGTTCTTAGGGAGTTAAATTTTCTACAAGCCTACTCTTGTCCCCAACAGTAGATCAAAACGCCGATCAAACCAATGCGCACTTTTGGAATAAAAGAGTTGAGATGTTTAAAGGAAAGGCCGATTGCCAATCCAATAATGCTGAAAATCAAGAAAGAAGTTTGAAGGTATGAAGAGCTTTTGCAATTCTCACGAAATGAATTGGGTTTCGCTTAGCTATCGGCTAATGGTAAATTTAGCTAAGCATGATTATGGAAGAAATCATACTTAGCATTAAAATAAAGAAAAAAAAACTTAAAAGGATAACGTAAAGAGAAAGGAAATTTATTAGGCTTTAAAAGCAAAAACAAGCCAAGAACAAAAGATGATTCATAGCATACCCCAAATGGGTATTTATAGTATCTTTAAACCCTAGGATAACCCTAAAAGATAAAAGATAAATCTCAAAATAAAATTTAAGTTTTTATCCTAAACAAAAGATAATCCCAAGTTTAAATTTTAAATTCGATTGATAAGCTATCGGCTTGCGGCTGATAAGCTATAAACGCTGCTGACATCATCTTCTAGAATTATTGACGCGGCGTCCAGTCTTGACTCCAGCTAAAATTTTTAGAATTCTGCCTCTTTTCAGTGTGTTTTCCAGAATTAAAGACCTGTACGAAAAAAACATAATAAAGCCCAGATTAGCATCATATTCGAATCATTAGAAGCATAATTAAAGATGAAACAATGACCATTTTAGCTACTTATCAAATTCCCTCTCACTTATTCGATCCTTGTCCTCAAGCATTTCTCAATTAATGCATCGAGAATTTCAAGTTACCATCTCAATTTCACAAAATTCTCAAGACTTCCAAGCAAATCAAAATCATAGCAATTGATAAAACTCAAGAGCAATCAAGCTAAAGGCATAATTAAAAGCAAGGAGTAGAAAAACATGACATTCCAATTATTCATTAATCTCAAAGAAGCAAGACTTAGTACCTCACATTGGTTCACTCATTCCGCTCAAGTGTTTCGGGTAAATGATCACTCAAGCCACGGCTAATCAAGGCATTACCATAAGCTTGTAACTAAATCTAATCTCCACTACTAAGTATGAACATAATGGAATAATCAAGAGGTCTTTAAAGGGTTGTAATGGGGCTAAGGTTCGGTAGGATAAAGGCAAAAAATAGGGTTTAAAAATTCAAGACAAAGAGAAAATTATTCCAAAGATTTATTCAAAGGGGAGTAAAAATGAAAGAAAGGAAAGCAAGAAATCAAACAATCAAAGCTTATTTACTCTTTCTTTCTCTTTTTTTTCTTTCGAGCCTTTTTTTCCTTTTTTTTGTTTTTTTACTACACAAAGCAAATTGTTTGTGTTTTTATTTTTACTGTTCGAACAGTTTATTCGAACTATTATGCACTGTATTTTTTGCACTGTTCGAACCAAACTACATTGTTTTTTTTCTCTGCACTGCACTATTTTTTTTCGAACCTTATTTTTTCCGCTTCAGAATAACCTTAACTTTGTCCTGAAAAAGGATGACAAAAAGAGAGAAAAATAACAAAATCGGTTCGCGTTAAAAATGTGGTAAATCAAAGAAAAGGATAAAGCTCAAAATTGGTTATCTAAGGGGTAAATAAACAGAGGGTAGGCCATTTTTTGGGAAGAGAAAGGGGTTAAATCCTAATGCCTCTATCACACTAAAGCATCATATTCAATCGTGTAGTCTCGACAAGCATTATGCTACAAGTTTTAGAATGCAAAGAATTAGTCGGCACACTTAAAATTAACAAAGAGCAAGAAAGTGAATGTGTGCTTATTAGGCTCAAAACTCACATGAAAGGTTAATTGCACTAAGTCATGCTATCAATTCAATCAACAAATGCATAGAATGTCAAAAATTTTTGTAAAATCCCTTGCACTTGGGTACAAAAGGTCCAGAATGCCCTCAAATCCCCTCCATCCTTTGTTATTTCTCCAATGCTCGATCTTTGCAAAATCTGTACACTTTTTGTTTTTTTTGTCTTTTTATGAATAAAAATTAAACAAATAATCACTTAATGAAAGAAAGAAATAAACGAAAAAGCAAATAAAAGAAATAAAAGAAATGAAAACGTAAATGAAAAATGGGTTGCCTCTCATTTAGCGCTTTATTTAATGTCGTTAGCTCGACGACCTGATTTAGACTGCAGATACTGCGAAAAATATTTCCTCCAGTTCATGTGCTTTGTCCAACTTAGAATTCCCTACGAGGAATTTTACGATCATGGCGTTCCTTAATTATTCTTGACAAAATATCTACTTTACTCTTTAATTTATTCGGCGGTAATTTTAACTCCAAATTTGGTGCCTACAAAATGGAAGAAAACATTTTAGTTCTCGAATGAGTTAGGCACAGATCAGAATGAACAGAAAAAATATTTTCCAACTCCCCAATTTCTTTGTCGTGGCATTCTAATTCTCTATACAATTTATCAGATAAATTAGATTCTATAAACTCTTCAGTAACAGGTTCAATGAAATCGATAAAATTAATACTAGCAACATTATCTGGATGTCGCATTACTTTATAAACGTCAAACTTAACGATCTCACCGTCAAACTCCATTGTAAGAATTCCGCTTCTTACATCTATTTTTGTATTTGTCGTACTAAGGAAGGGGACGACCAAGAAGGACTTCGGAAGAGGTGTTTGATCGGTCATTTTTCATGTCAATGACATAAAAATCTGCCAGAAAAATAAGTTCATTTACTTTCACCAAAATGTTTTCAAGGAGTCCTTTTGGGTATATCACAGACCGGTCTGCTAGCTGGATCATCACTTTCGTATCCTTCAAAGGCTCAGCAGAAAGTGAGTTTTACAAAGAAAGGGGCACACACATTGCACATTTTATACCAACATTACCAATTTTGAGGGAATGGCAAAAATACCTTGGTCCTTCAACTTTGGCGGTAGCCTTCGCTAAAAGATTGCTAAGACGTGTTCTCCTAGGTTCACTTTCTCAATCCTGGTAAGTCATCTTTTGTTAGTACATAAATCTTTTAAAAATTTAGCATACCTTGGTACCTTTTGGATTACCTCTAGCAGTGAAATATTAATTTATACTTTCCGAAATACATCCAAGATCTCCCCATCTTCAGCTTGTTTGTCTCACTTTACCAACCTCGATGGGAAAGGAGGTGGCGTGGCATAAGGAGAGGGAGTAGAGGTTAAACCTGATGTACCATGTTGGGTGGGGGATTGCGCTTTCTCCTTGTTTTTCTTTTGGTCGTCTTCCTTCGTGGCTTTTGGTTTGACGATGGTGCCACTTCGGAGTGTGATGGCGTTGACATTTTCTCTTTGGTTTGGCTCAGTTTGAGAGGGTAGCTTCCTTCTGGATTCTAAACGACTCACCGCTAAAGTTAGTTGACTCATTTGTTTGTCAATTTCCTGAAAGTGCGCTTCGGTCTTTAGTTGAAACTTTTCTTGGGCTAGCGCAAACCTTTCAACAATTAACTCTAACGATGGCTTTTGTGGCTATGGTGCCGGTGGTTGACAAGCTTGATTTGGTCTCTAGTTTTATGCATAATTAAAGTTCGGATGATCTTTCCATCCCGGGTTGTATGTATTAGCATTGGGATTGTATTGTCTCTGGGAGGTCTGGGAAAATTACCCATGGCATTTACTTGCGTAGTATCCTCCTCATGTATCATCGAGCAGCAATCCGTTGGATGTTCTAGACTCGTGCATATCCCGCAAAGTCTAGTCACGACTTTTTTTATCTACAACAAGGGATTGAACAATTTCACCCAATTTGTCAATGTTTTGTTATAATGAAACGTTACTTACCTCGTGAACTCGCCTAGAGGGTTCACTAGAAGGGTGAAATTGCTGGGAATTAGCGGTCATCGTAGAGATTATAGTTCTTGCCACTATTGGGGTCATGTTTACAAGTGCCCCTCCACTTGCTGCATCAATCATCTTCATTTCCATCGGTGATAGTCCTTCGTAGAAATACTAAAGAAGCATTTGTTCTGATAGTCCATGTTGTGGGCAGTTTGCTCACAACTTCTTGAATCGCTCCTAGTAGTAGTATAACGACTCAGTATCCTTTTGTCGGATACTCAAAATGTTCCGCCTCAGTTCGCTTACCTTCGTCACAAGGAAAAACCTGTCAAGAAAAAGTTGCGCCATGTCAGTCCAAGTTGTAACAGAATTTGAAGGTAAGTCAAATAACCAATCTTTCGCAAAATCAGCTAAAGAAAAAGGAAAAGCGTGAAGTTTTATTTGATCTTCAGATACTCCTTGTGGTTTTATACTCAAACAAACCATATGAAATTCTTTTAGGTGTTTATGTGGATTTTCGCTCGGCAAACCGTGATAGGTAGGTAGAATATGTATCAAGCCTGTCTTAAGCGCGAATGGTGTCTCTCCATTCGAGAATGTAATGCACAACAGCTGTTGATTGTGTGGTGCCTCAACAAGTTGGCGAATGGTTTGATCTTCGTCATCCATTGGAATTTATTTATTGTCGGTGTTCTCAAAGTGCGTTTCGGCTTGGAGGATGATTCTAGTTCTTGTTGGAATCGTTGTTGTCGCTATCTTCTTTCTCGAAGTGTGCATCCGTGTAATCTTCGGGCTAATGATTCGATCTCCGGTTCAAAATCTGCTAGTTTGCCCAGATTCTTCCTAGTCATAAATCGAAAATAACTATATTAGTAACTTTGCTGAAGTCCCTGACAACAGCGCCAATTTGACAAGCGCCGTAATCTGTCAAATAATTTAAGCCTTAATCTCAAATTAAATAAATAAGATGCGGTATAGAGAAGAAGGTTTCGATCTACATGGACTAAGGAGTTTCTAATACTGGTCTGAATCGATCTTTAACTAAAAAACCTGCAAGTAAAAAAATAGGGTTTAGCGAAATGAGTTGAATAAATCTAAGCAAACGGAAATGATAAATAAAGGAAAGTAAATAGTTGAAAGTGATTATGATAATATATAGCCTCTAGCTTTGCGTTGCCTCAACTCATTTCAATCACTGAAATAGATTTTACTTCAAGTTCTTGCCGGTTACAGTCTACAAGGCCCAACCCTTGTAACTTGCTCTTCTCTATGGTGAACTAATTTTCCAAGGTTAATCCTTAGAATCTAGTACTTGTTTGGATTAACGATGGCAACCGATGCTAATGCCAATGCTATATTTTGTGCTGGAAAAGCCTGTGTTCGAATAATTTTGTCTCAACAAGAATCGTGTCCGATCTTGATTTCCCTCAGCGGACCGCTGCTAAGTTTGTTCTTAGGGAGTTAAATTTGCTACAAGCCTACTCTTGTCCCCAACGGTAAATCAAAACGTCGATCAAACCAATGCGCGCTTTTGGAATAAAGGAGTTGAGATGTTTAAAGGAAATGCCGATTGCCAATCCAATAATGCTGAAAATCAAGAAAGAAGTTTGAAGGTATGAAGAGCTTTTGCAATTCTCATGAAATGAATTGGGTTTCGCTTAGCTATCAACTAATGGTAAATTTAGCTAAGCATGATTATGGAAGAAATCATATTTAGCATTAAAATTAAGAAAAAAACTTAAAAGGATAAAGTAAAGAGAAAGGAAATTTATAAAGCTTTAAAAGTAAAAACAAGCCAAGAACAAGAGATGATTCATAGCATACCCCAAAGGGGTATTTATAGTATCTTAAAACCCTAAGATAACCCTAAAAGATAAATCTCAAAATAAAATTTAAATTTTCATCATAAACAAAAGATAATCCTAAGTTTAAATTTTAAATCTGATTGATAAGCTATCGGCTTGCGGTTGATAAGCTATCAACGCCGCTGACATCATCTTCTAGAATTGCTGATGTGGCATCCAGTCTTGACTCCAGCTAAAATTTGCAGAATTTTGCCTCTTTTCAGTGTGTTTTCCAGAATTAAAGACATGTACGAAAAACACATAATAAAGCTCAGATTAGCATCATATTCGAATCATTAAAGGCATAATAAAAGATGAAACAATGAACATTTTAGCTACTTATCAATCACCTTGTATGACTAATTTCCTTCGAGCCATAGCTTTGGTACGTTTTTTTGACACGTGGTGGTTGCTGTTACGAAACTGGTGGTGTATTGAGAACCATTATTTTGGCAACCTCTTCATCTGCTTTCTTCTCTTTCATGGACTCAGCTAAGGTAGAAGCTTTGCGCTTCGATTGCAATCGCGTTGGCACGGCCGATGAGGATTTCATTGGTGCATAAATTGAATCGTCCGAATTTGAAAAATCATGAAGGGATTCGGTACTAGTAGGTTCAATAATTGGTGCCTTACCTTTCGTTGGGGCAGCAGTTGCCGGGGCAAGTAATTCAGTAGGGAACACTGGGAAAAAATGGTATTGTCGGGATAACTTTCCAAGATAACTCCCGTGATGGCTACATCTCGATCCTTCATGTACCGCATGAACAGTAGCTGTCGGGCCTCCATTTGCTCCAATCTTGCGACAAAGGGCAGAGTATTTAAGTAATCTTCTCTATGCTGGCCGAGGCATGTCCATTTGTCGGGGTATGTGAACTTGCCGCGGAAATTTTAGTTGCCCTATCAATTACTGAAATAAAAGATTTTCTCTCTCCCTACTATTGGTCCTTTTTCTAGTTCCTCACCCATTATCCGTATATAGTGGCTCCGAGTCCACCCAGTTTTTGCAGTCAGTTTCTCGTCCATGGCACCAACTCACCTTGAGCATAGTCTTGAGATTCTTGGCCATGGGTTTTTAGGTTCCTATGGGTTATTGATTTGACAAGTAAATAAGAAAGGAAAAAACTTAAGAGTTCAAGAGGGGAATGAAGTAAGGAAACTTCTTATCCCTTGAAACTATCATCCTAAAAAAAATAAAAATAAAATGATAACTATCAAAATAAAGGATAAAACGAAAATAAAAATATAGATAAAAAGAAAGCTTGAGAAGGGTCATTTTCGATATTTCTTGTAGTCCATCCGTACCCTCTATCGGGTGACAATATTGCCCACAAAGAGTTGGGCCAATGTGCTTGCAGCTACTCCTTTTTACGTTACCATAGTAGAGGTGTCTTTCTTTCTTGTTCCCTTGTAGTCCAGGCATACCCTCCATACTGCTACTCTTTTTAAAGGTAGGGATATATTAATAGAAACAATATATCAACACCCACCCATTTTATTATCTCACTCTCATCGACTTCCATCATGGTTGGATGTAGAAGGTTGTCGTGGGAATTGTTGTGCCAGCCAATTTCCATGACAATCTTCTGCCAAAATTCTATGAATTTCAAGGGAAGAACCAAGTTTTTGAAAAGCTTCATGAATCCAAACACCATTTTCTTTAGGCTCATCAAACATCTCCATTAGTAGAGATTTTGATGGCTTCAAATCTACTAGCATTGATTTCTCAAGAAATGCCTGTAATGGATGAGGTGAGTTTTTAAAGAATTCAAAAGGTTCAACCATCACCTAATCATATTCCATTAGCAAAGTATTGTCATCTTCTTGATCTTGCATGTGGTCTTGCAATTGCCGTGGCAAAGATGGATGAGAGCAATCTCTAGATTCCTATTTTAGCATTAACGTTATAACATTTCGCGCATCAAATTCCTCAGAATTTGCTGTAGCAATACTTTGCTTTGCCTCACTAAGTGTTGTCGTGGTATTGCTCTGTTCAGACTCCGCAATTGTCGTGGCAATTCGTTGTATAGGCTCAAGTGTCGGACAGTCTTTCTCATTGGCAGGCTCTCGACTTGGAGGTTTTAGTTGATCCTCACACATCAAGGATCTCTCTTTGTATTGCTCTTTCTCATCTTACCTTAGGATTTTAGTATCCCTAGGAATTAATTGTCGAGGCATGTTTTCCATGGCATATGTGAATCTCATCAACAATTGATCTTCTAAATCCATCAAGGGTGCATCTAACTTAGCTATCCTTGCATCTATAGACTTTGATAGCTCTCAAATCTCCTCAATTGATCTGTCAAGTCTAGCCAAGAAAGCTGGAAATGTTTTCTCCAAGGAATTGGAATGCTCTTGAAAATGACTATATTGCTATGACATGTCTGTTGTTGCGGTAAAATTGAGCTTTTTGATCATACCATGAAGGATTTTACTGTTGGTTCCATCTATGGTCCTCCATGTAGCCATATGCATAGTGTAGCGATGTTTGTTTCGCTAAAAATACCGAGTTTTCGAAGTGTTTGTAGTTTTTCGGGTATTAAAATATTTATCCGTGGGGTTTTTTTTAAAACGCGTTATATTAGAAATTGGAGTCGCCACCGGCCACTTAGGTAGGCCGGACACCATAAAACCAGAGATTCAAAGACTTTGAGTTCGGGAGTCGGTTACGGATGGGGAAGGATTAGCACCCCCACACCGCCCAAAATTGATACTTTAATAATTACCGCTTTATTAATATTAGACTTTCCGGATTAAAGTGACGATTAGTTTAAAATTCGGTTATAATTGCGAATAAATTTTAAAGGCCCCGTTATCCGAGAGTAAACGCCCAACCACTATCACTACGCCTGATACTGGCCCTATTTACGCTCGGATAAAAGGGCACCGCATTGACAATTTATATATCTGTTATGCAACCTAAAACATGGCGAATATAAATACAATGCGATAAAATATAAATAAATGCTAACATAAAATACTAATCTAACATAAATAAAATACTAATCTAACATAAATACAATACTAATCTAAAACATACATACATAAATATTACTCATAAAAAACAAATTTGACATAACTAAAATATTAATATAAAACATAAATTTAAAATATAATAAATACTAATCTAAAGCATAAATAAACATACAAAGTAAAAAAGAACACAATTTTAAATTAACTAATACTTCATTAAATCATAAAAATTACAACATAAATAAAAAGGAAAGAAAATATACCTAACTAGGAGCTCGAATAACAAACCCCGACTGAACCCCACCGGAATCTACCACGACCTGTCCAAAATTATTAACTAGATCGGACCTAAAATAGGACCCCGATCGAATGTTGGATCGAACCAACTGGGGTCGAGGGCACTGCCCCCAACCCCGGCCAGCCTTGCGGCCGGCCTAGCTCCCAATTGGGGAGCCAATTTCATGGCCATTTTTTGGCAATTTGGGCGTGTGAAAATTGCCCCTGCCCCATGCCTTTATATAGGCAATTGGGGTGGGTTAAGGGTGACGTGGTCATCCCAAAACCACCCATTTCCACTTTTTTTTTACTTTTAATTAATTTTTTATATTATTTATTATTATTATTTTTTTAACTTTTTATTAATTTTATATTAATAATACTACCATTAAAATAATACTAATAACACTAAAACCCGGTCAAAAATGAGTGATTACAGTTGCCCCTCTTTGCTTGTTCTTGTGAAACGAGGACAAAGCAAAGATCAAAAGCACTCATTTTTGACCTACTTTATTGTCTTTGGCTTCGGAATCACATGTTCTTCTGGAACCCTCCGCTCTTCCTTAGCTGAATCTTCAAGCTTGTAAGTTCTTCCTATATAGAACTTCTTCACCTTTTGATCTCGGAACTATAGGTCATCCTTATATAGAACATTTCATTATGAAGTCTTGAGTTATGAGTCCCTCCTATATAGAACTTTTAACTCTGAGACCATAAAGCTTGGAGTCCTTCCTATATAGAACTCTTCACCTTTAACGCTGGTTTCTCCTATATAAGACCTTTTGCGCCGCTGATGGATTCTTCCGACTGGGAGTTCCTCCTGTATAGAACTGTTAGTCTTCAAACCCTGGAGCCGTCAGTCCTTCCTATATAGAACTTTTAGCTTCTGAAATCTCAGAGCTACGGGTTCTTCCTATATAGAACCTCTCACTCTAAGACAGTAAAGCTCAGAGCCCTTCCTATATAGGACTCTTCACTTTCAACACAACAGGTTTTCCCTATATAAAACCTTGTGTATCATGGGTGAATTCCTTCGGCTGGGAGTTCTTCCTATATAGAACTGCTAGTCTTCACCCTGGAGCCGTCAGTCCTTCCTATATAGAACTTTTAGCTTCTGAAATCTCGGAGCTACGAGTTCTTCCTATATAGAACCTCTCATTCTAAGACAGTAAAGCTCAGAGCCCTTCCTATATAGGACTCTTCGGTTTCAACACAATAGGTTTTCCCTATATAAAACCTTGTGTATCATGGGTGAATTCCTTTGGCTGGGAGTTCTTCCTATATAGAACTGCTAGTCTTCACCCTAGAGCTGCGAGCCCTTCCTATACATAACTTTTAGCTCTTGAAGCCTCGGAGCGGCGGATTCTTCCTACATAGAACCTCTCGCTACGGGAGCTTAAAAATATAGGCCCTTCTTATATAGAACCTTTATCTTCGAATTTCTCTTTTCTCTTATTTTTCTCTTTTTTCCTTTTTCTGCTCTCTTTTTTTCTCTTTTTCTTCCTTTTTTCTTCTATTCTTTTTTTCTATCTCGTTTTTTCTACAAGGCCGTTGATATCTTTGGACTTACGCTACTTAAGACTACCGCATCATGCCCAAAGGACTTACTAATGGCCCAAAGGACTTATCACCATGCTTGAAAGACTTACTGGTGGCTCGAATGACTTAACATCGTGCCCGAAGGACTTACCGATGACCCGAAGGATCTAACATCTGGGCCTCACACTGTTATGGCTGTCGATTTTTCTGGACTCACGTTGCTAAGGCCGCCGAAATCTTTCTTCAAATTTTGGGATTCACGCCAAAAATGGCTACCGAACTTTCTTCAGATTTGGGGATTCACACCGAAAATGGCTACCGATCTTCTAGGACTCACGCTACTATAGCTACCGAAATCTTTCTTCTATTTTGGGGACTCACGCCAAAGGTGGCTGCCAAAATCTTCTTTAAATTTGGGGACTCACGCTGAGAATGGCTGCCAACTTTCTTCAAATTTGGGGACTCACGCCGAAAAATAGCCGCCAATCTTCTTCAATTTGGGGACTCACGCCGAAAATGGCTGCCAAACTTTCTTTAATTTGGGGCTCACACCGAAAATGGCTGCCAATCTTTCTTCCAATTTGGGGACTCACACCGAGAATGGCTGCCAATCTTCTTCAATTTGAGGACTCACACCGAAAATGGCTGCCAAACTTTCTTTAATTTGGGGGCTCACGTCGAAAATGGCTGCCAATCTTCTTCAATTTGGGGACTCACACCGAAAATGGCTGCCAAACTTTCTTTAATTTGGGGGCTTATGCCGAAAATGGCTGCCAATCTTTCTTCAATTTTGGGGACTCACGCCGAAGGTGGCTGCCAAAATCTTCTTTAAATTTATGGACTCACGCCGAAAATGGCTGCCGATCTTCTAGGACTCACGCTGCTATAACTGCCGAAATCTTTCTTCAAATTTGGGGACTCACGCCGAAAATGGCTGCCAATCTTTCTTTCTTTAATGAAATCCACTTCTTAATACTCTTTGACAATTCTTCAAGTACCTGTCCAAAAACAAGCAAAAATTGGCATGTCTTTATCTATATGATGCATGCAATGTCATAATTTCTTTTTCTTCTTCTCCTTTTTTCTTTTTCTTTTTTTCCTCTTCTCTCATTTCTCTCCTTTACCTCTTTCTTCTTCTTCTCTTTTTATCATCATTTTTCTCTCACTTTCTTTTCTTTTTTGTATTTCTTCTTTTTTCTTCTCTTTTTTTGTTCGCTCTCTTTTTGTTCTAAAGTATCACACCCTGAAAGGTCGTTCCTCAGATTTCTTCATCTCTTTATTTCTTCACTGTATGCTCTTAAATCCTCATTTGAACCTGCTTTTAAACCTTTTGTGCGGAAGGCTTTCTTGTCTTCAGGGTTATCACTTGTCTTTATAAATGCTCATCTGGTTCTTATATTATTCTTATAAGAACCATTGTCATCTTCTTCGCTTGGCGTTGCCCCATTCAACCACGGTCTCCACTGCTTTGAATTTTCTGACCCATCATACAGAGCCTTGATCTATTTCTAGTCACCAGGGTGAGCCAAAATGCTTCCATCCCCTAAGCTCATCCTTGATCTTCTCGGTAGCACTTCAACGGAACTAACTCTCAGTCCCTATGCTTTAAATCTCATCATCATTCATTTTTAAAGTAATGCAAAAGGCAATTTACTTGTGTATATTTCAAAAAATAATGATTGTTTGAAAAAGATAATGATCATTTGAAAATCACAACTTGACGGGATACCAAACATTTTGAAAACATTGTTTGGAACAAATGGTAAACATATTTATTTTTTCTTCTTTTTTTAAGGACCAAACATTTTTTTATAAAATAATGCTTGGAGAATGGTAAACAAAATTGAAGTGTATTGCCAAACATTTTTAAAAACTAATGTTTGGGGAAATGGTAAACATCAAAACTTTGGGAGAAAATGTCAAACCTTTTAAAACATGTTTGCCCCCGAAATATCAAACACCATAGCTCATCTGCTTCAAGTTGCCAGAGATCAACTCTAATGAAGCGCATATTTAGAAGATCTTGACCATTGTGGAGATATATGCCAATGTATAGTTTCTTCTGGTCTAATATGCTTTTGAGAGGAACAACCCTACCTAGTTTCTACCCCGTTTAAGGTGACTCTCTTAATCTCGCTATCTCACCATACCCAATCCTTCCCTCATTTGGGTGTCGATCAAGCACTTCGAAGTTTGACGTTCCTTGAAGCAAAGTTAACCCTTATAGGCGGAATAAAATCTGAAGACATTCTCATTCAACTTGGATATCTATGGATGACCAGAATGGTCTTTGGGGCTTGTAATGTAGGCCTTTGGTTTATGGTTAAGTGGAACAATATTTCTGTACTTGTGTAACTTGGGTATGCCCGTTATTCCTTCCCTTTTTTGGATCACTCTAGACTGTCCGTTTTCGGGTTTTCACCCTAGAGTTCATTTACTTTCTTTTTATTGTAGGCTGTCTTGCATTCTGGCTATATACTGATGTTCGTTTTCTGTTCAATAATGTTTGATCCTTCAATACTCCTCGAAACTGAGATTTCTTGAATGAAGGACTATGAATACATTTCTGGGAATTCTTGTGATTGGCAAGCCCAGATGAAATATTATTCTTTCTTTCTTCTTTTCTCTTTTTTTCTTTTTCACTTTTTTCTCTTGGATCGCTCTAGACTGCCCATTTTTAGGTTTTCACCCTAGAGGTCACTTCTTTCAGTGTATTTTGGTTGGATATTGATGCAACAGGCTCAGGCAGACTACTCTTTTTCTTCATTTTCAGGATCACTCTAGACTGCCCATTTTTTGGTTTTCACCCTAGAGGTCATTTCCTTTTTCGAAATTGGCAATCTTCGGGCCGACTTGTATTGACTTGGCTTCAATTCGAGCTTCTGTACTAATTTTCAAAACTGATATTTACTTGCAATGTGGATTCCTTGTGTCTCTTGCTATAGTTGAAGTCTTGTTCTTGTATTGTTTGATCTGTGTGTGAAGCATATACAATATTCTTTCTTTCTTTTTCTTTTTTCCTTTTCTTTTTTTTCTTTTTTCTTCTTTTTTTTTTCTTTTTTTTCTTCCTTTTTTATTTTATTTTTTTTATTTTTTTCTCTTTTTCTTTTCTTTTTTTTTTCTCTTTTTTAGACTGCCCATTTTGGGTTTTTAGCATTGAATCTCTTTCTTCTTATTCGAGTCTATAAATGTATCCTCGAATCAACACGTATCTATACTGGTATTGATGATATCTTCCGCTCGAAGTTAATTGTCTCTCTGCAGCTCTTTTGATATTTACTCGATCTGGATTGCTTCGGCCTTCCGATTGCCATTTCTTTTCTTTTCTTTGGTTTTTCGTTTGGACATATCCATGTTTTCAACCACTTTCTTCTGATGATTTTTTGATCTTCGTATCCAATCTGTCTGGACTCATCTCTGTCTTCTGGTAAAGTAAAAGAATATCATTCGTTGTCAAATTCACAGATGTCCTGAGAATGCCTTCAGGGGGTAGAGCTTAGGGTCAACTTTCGTTTCAAGGATCTTAAACGACAAGTGCCTGAGAAGATAAATTCTTAAAATGGGAACTGCCCATTGTCTAAACACTCGCTTTTGCTCCTCTATTGGCCTAAGTAAACTAGCAGATACTCACATTTACAGTATCCCCACAACATTTAATCTCTTCTAAATATATGCAACTTAGAGTTGATCTTTGAGTCTGAAGCAGATGTACTGTTGCATTCAAAATTCGAGGACCTGCTATAGAAATGATATATATGTCTATTCAAAAATGCGTGTATATGCATATGGGAGAACAAAACTACCCTATAAAATAAAATGTTTAAAGAATCAAAAATGTAAAAATGCTTTTCTAAATGGAAATGTGATTTTTAATTCTAAAAATATCTGTTTGAGAGTTTTTTTCTTCTTTTTTTCAAAGCATTGAGCATTTCTTTGTGAACTGATGGGAAAACCATAGGGACCTCCGGACTACCTCCCGAGTACTAACTCATTCCAGTCCTTTGTAGTGTAGGCTTGTGCCACTTCTATTGTTTTTCCTTGCTG
Source organism: Hibiscus mutabilis (assembly GCA_019671005.1). Taxonomy (NCBI): domain Eukaryota; kingdom Viridiplantae; phylum Streptophyta; class Magnoliopsida; order Malvales; family Malvaceae; genus Hibiscus; species Hibiscus mutabilis. Next base: position 72,059,262 of record CM033712.1, on the reverse strand, counting down.
GATCAATTCTTGTCACGACTTCCTCGTCAACCAACTTCTTGATTTCTTCTATTAACAACCTCAAATTTCTTGGTGCCATGCCCCGGTGCCTTAATGTAGAACTCACATGCACTGTATGGATTAAAACTGTGGGCAGATGAGCTGGGTGTAATCTTTATTGGCCCGGAGGTAAGGTACTAACCCTTGACCAGATGAGGCCATAAGGAATACTCTGAATATCTCTAAATATGTACTTGTTCGAGGAATTTTTCTCGGTGATTCGGAGGAATCTACCTGTCTTCTTCTCTTATGATCACGAGAACCTTGAAAGTGGTACCCATTTATCTCTTTCTTTCCTTCTGCTCCTAGACATGTCTGGTTTTTAAACTTAGGTCTTAGAGTGCATGCTCGTTTCTCTCTCCGACTGTCATTAAGTCCTCAAAGCTGGCCTTTATTTTTTCGAGCATCTTATTAAAGATGGCATGTAAGTCACTTTCCTCTTCATCTACGGGAGGCTGTACCTGGGTCGCTAAACACAACCACCTCAAAGCACGTTTCTTGAAGCCTTCATCAGGTTTCATCTTCGTACCCTGGAGATACTAATGACTTGGTGATAGGTCTAAAGTATATATGTATTGCCCATAAAGACGTCGGTTAAGTCTTCGCATGACTACACTTGGTCTCTACTCAAACAGTTGTACCATATCACGGTAGGTCCTGCTAGACTGTCATAGAAGTAGTGGATCGGCAATTTTTCATTCTCGATGTAGCTCTCTATCTTTCTGCAGGACGTGGTCAGGTAAATCTTGGGGCAGCTTGTTCCGTCATCATGCGTAAATATGAGAATCTTTGAAATCTGGAGGAATGACTAAATCAGGGTTCAAATAGAGTTTTCTTGTATCGAAGACATCAAAATTCTTTTTTTTTCTTTTTTCCTCTCGAGCCCATCTTTTAACAGCTCGAATCTTGATTTTTGAGTGTCTTCAATTCTTTTATCCATGATAAAACCCTAATTGGTCTTTGAATTACTCCTTATAAAATTTATGCGAGGTAATAATAATGCAAGGTAATGATAATGTCATGTAAAATATGTCAGGATCGTGCAAAGCAATGCAATGCAATCCTAAAATATAAAAAAGGAATTCAATAAGGTATTGATTCCAAAAGTGATTCCCATCGAACGACATTCATTGAGGCCAAAAGGTTTCATTATATCAGATATTAGATATTTATAGTTACTGATAAGATTCAGTGCCTACTTTCTTAACTTCATCCAATAGTCCGATCAGCTTGCCTCTGTAGTTCAACACTTGGTCCATGTTCTGACTAAGCCTGCAACCTTGTTGAGCCGCCTTACCTGCTCGAGTAATATCGATCTTCGGGACTTCATCCATCCCTTACTTAGTCTTTCGTAACTTGGAAGTTGCCCTTTCCAGCTGAAGAGTGTTGAATTGCCATTGCTCTGTCGTAAACTTGTTTCCAAAACTCTTGTTAATGGCTAAGTTATTCTGTAGCTCATCTCTGGAGACTGTCGTACCTATTCCTAATTTCCTCAAACTTACCTGATAACATCCTGACTTGATTCTTGCTTGACTAGTTTCTCTTCTTTCAATATTCCGAGTCGTCTTTCAACTAGACAATATCGTTCATCTATTCTTTAAAGGTGACCCAATCTGGTATTCTTAAACACTTAGGAAAGCTTCTGATGATCATTCTGCAAATTTAATTTTATCCAAGTTATCTCTCTCTTATCTGAGCTGGCTGAACTCGAAAGAATATCCCTCTCCTGGGATGCCCCTATCTCCGATCTTCAAATTTAACTCGCTTGAGTGACCCACTTCGGTATTGCTCGAACTTTGTCCTGGATATCGATTCCTCCTCAACTTTGCCCCTCGGGTGATTGTTAGCTCACTATAGAATTAGGGAACTCCGTCTTCGAAACCTAAAATCCTCATCGCGATAAGATCTTGAACTCATTCCTCAGGGCCCCGCAATCCTCAATACCGTGACCCAAACTTCCTAAACGGCAACTGCCTCTAGCACGTGTGTCAAAATCTCTCGGATAAGACGGTCTCTTCGCTAGAGACTTCACCGAGGTAATAAGGCTCTTTTCGATGAACATTAGAAGTAGTTCGGTGTACCTCATAGGAATCGAGAAATACTTATTTTCATTACTTGCTTCTCAAGTTTCTTTTGGACCAAGCTCTATTTTTGAAAGCCCGACTCAAGCATACATTCCGCCTGTTTATTGATGCAGATCACAAAAAGGGTTCAATTTGTCGTATTTGGCTGACTTGGAGGTAGAATTCTGACCATCTCGCTCTCTATTCTGATCCTTAATCGGTTCTTCTTTCGGTTTGATGGATCGCTTACCTTTCGTCAAAGTATTCATCTGATTCATCACGTCTTCCCTCTGCTTCTTTCAACTCTTGCACTTTACTTTGCTCATTACCAGTATCGTGTCTCCTTACCGTGTCTGACCTGAAGTCTTCAGATGGTTCCTCTTCTATTGTCTTCGATCTTGTTTTGGGACAAAACCCTAGATCCGTGCCCTCTAATATCTGACCAGACGACCCTTTGCCAATTATGAACGATTTCTGAGATTTGAGGAACCACTTCAGGAATCAATACCCTATAAATGCAAGAATGCATGCAAATGCGATGTTGATTCTCGAACAGTCTTTGAAAAACTTTCAATGGAGAAAATGTATGTTTGCAAGAAATTAATAATGAATTACACAGCAAATGATTGAATTTATTCTGGAGACCTTGACTTCGGGAAGCAAAACCTGTGCTCCACGTCTCGACGCCGTCTTCGGGATGATGGATGACTCCGTCTTCTCCTCTTATTCTATTCTATGGACTCGTGACGTCGTGATCTTTATTTTTGTGGCTTCTTAAAAGGACATCAGACAATATATTTTCTTCTGTAGATCTGGGTACGTCTAAACATGGATAGATTCTATAGATCCTAGGGGAGTACTTTAAAATTTTTTGGGGTTTAAATTAAAATTTTCAAGGATCATTTGGTTTAAAAATTTCCCCTTTTTATTATCAAAAAGTTTTAACTTACTTAAAAAATTAAACTTTTAGGTTTCTTTTTGTTATTATTATTATTCTGAAAGTTTTATGAGGGAAGAAGTTTCAAAGCAAAATAATAATATTTTCAAATTTTTCTTTTTTTTAAATGAGTTAAATTAAAATCTGAGATTTTTTAAAAAATGGTCAAATGTGAAGATTTAAAATTGGGGTTCTGCGGCCCTGACTGAATCTTCTACTTCGCACGTGCCTTACTATCGTACCGTCTTCTTTCTCGATTGGTCTTTGCTTGGCCTAACTTGTTCTTTGTAATATTTACGTTTTCGCAAAGCATACTTTTTCTATTTTGAAAGCCTTTTAATGAACTGTTCTTGAATCAACACCATGATATGCAACATGAATGCAAATAAAGGCGTTGATTCCGCTGGTAATCACCCTTTCGAACGACTTTCATGGGAATTAAAGGGTCCAGATTACAAAAAAGGTCCATATTACAAAAGGAGTCTCTATTACAAAAAGAGTCTCTATTAAAAAAAGTCTTAATTACAAAACAAATTTCTACACATAAGCCCTAGCTCTACCTCCTAGCTCCTCGATGACTCTCCGAGCAACTTGATAAACCTTGGTGCTTATTCCATGTCCGGGGTTACGAAAGGTCGGAGAGAGTCGCAACCCGGTAGCTAAGTCATTCACACGCCTTGCAACTCGTCGTATGTCCACCATCGTGGTCGTGTGTATACTTTGGCATTACATGCTTGCTCGACAAATTGTTACGGATCTGTTGATTAATCTACGATCGATGTCGCGATCGGATTGATGCCCGTCCTTCCTAAGACACCTTTTTTCCATGATGAAAGATTTTCTAATCGGGCAAACCACTTGAATCAACGCCTCTATGTAATGTGGATGCAATGATAATGCAACAAAAGTATGTGTAAAATAAAAATAAAAATAAAACACAAAAAATGAGTTAGTACCGGATAAAAATAATAAATACATAAATAAAAGGACAAATTAAATAAGGTAAACAAACAAAACAACCCTATTTATCCAGTCTAAAACACCTAAGGTTATCCGCATGGCTCTAAATGGTGGGTTTCTATGTTCTCTACATGCAGTGTTGGTGCTAGGAGGTACCCAAATTGTCCTTGCTGCCCCCTACTAAGGGTAGCAAGGCCCCCGATCATCACCCATTATAGGCTCCTTTCAACCGGGTTCAATTCAGGGGGACCCATTCGCTTATGCCCGTACGAAGGAACGATATCCTTACGAAAGCATAAGGTACTCGAGCCCTGAAGGTACTTGCTAGGCCCATACGAGAGAACAATATCTCCACGAAAGCATTAGCGTTTTCCCCCCACTTAAAAAAACGGGTTTATATGCCATATTTTAAATGCGTTAAAATAAACGCGCAATTATAACTGAATGTTAATTTAATAGTCACTTTAACTTGGAATTTCTAATATTAATAAACCGGTAATTATTTTAAAATCTTGACTATCATTTTTTTTATTAAAAAAACAAAAATGTTCCCCAGCGGAGTCGCCATCTGTAGCGATGTCTGTTTCGCTAAAAATACCGAGTTTTCGAAGTGTTTGTGGTTTTCCGGGTATTAAAATATTTATCCGTGAAGTTTTTTTTTAAAACACATTGGAGTCGCCACCGGCCACTTAGGTAGGTCGGACACCATAAAACCAGAGATTCAAAGACTTTGAGTTCGGGAGTCGGTTACGAATGGGGAAGGATTAGCACCCCCACACCGCCCAAAATTGGTACTTTAATAATTACCGCTTTATTAATATTAGACTCTCCGGATTAAAGTGACGATTAGTTTAAAATTCGGTTATAATTGCGAATAAATTTTAAAGGCCCCGTTATCCGAGAGTAAACGCCCAACCACTATCACTACGCCTGATACTGGCCCCGTTTACGCTCGGATAAAAGGGCACCGCATTGACAATTTATATATCTGTTATGCAACCTAAAACATGGCGAATATAAATACAATGCGATAAAATATAAATAAATACTAACATAAAATACTAATCTAACATAAATAAAATACTAATCTAACATAAATAAAATACTAATCTAACATAAATACAATACTAATCTAAAACATACATACATAAATATTACTCATAAAAAACAAATTTAACATAACTAAAATATTAATATAAAACATAAATTTAAAACATAATAAATACTAATCTAAAGCATAAATAAACATACAAAGTAAAAAAGAACACAATTTTAAATTGACTAAACTTCATTAAATCATAAAAATTACAACATAAATAAAAAGGAAAGAAAATATAACTAACTAGGAGCTCGAATAATGAACCCCGACTGAACCCCACCGGAATCTACCACGACCTGTCCAAAATTATTAACTAGATCGGACCTAAAATAGTACCCCGATCGAATGTTGGATCGAACCAACTGGGGTCGAGGGCACTGCCCCCAACCCAGGCCAGCCTTGCGGCCGGCCTAGCTCCCAATTGGGGAGCCAATTTCATGGCCTTTTTTTTGGCAATTTGGGCGTGTGAAAATTGCCCCTGCCCCATGCCTTTATATAGGCAATTGGGGTGGGTTAAGGGTAACGTGGTCATCCCAAAACCACCCATTTTCCTCTTTTTTTTTTTACTTTTTATATTATTTTTTATTATTATTTTTTTGACTTTTTATTAATTTTATATTAATAATATTACCATTAAAATAATACTAATAACACTAAAACCCGGTCAAAATGAGTGATTACACATAAGATTGTGAGGGCAGTCTTCAAACACATGATGTTCTTCAAAATAAGCATAAGAGTTTTCCACGGTATAGGCTTTTTGGGCTTTTCTCGGTTGGTATAGGTAATCATCAGTGAATGTAAGAAATTCTTGATTGTATTGATTCCTATCTTCTCACATCAAATCTCGAATAAATCGACTTTTATTTCCCCACATGTTGATGTTCCTTAACTTGTAGCGCACTTAATTTTTTTTGATAAAAAAAGAAAAGTTAGTAAAAATAATAAGAAAAATACAATAACAAAAACAACTAACACCAATTGCCAATCCCCGACATCGACGCTAAAAACTTGTTGCATGTTTTGAGTGCTACAAAAATGGTGCAAGTGAACATGTCGCAAGTAATAAATGATAAGTATCAAGTATCGTCTCTTTAGGGATTGGCTTGGGCCATTTTGCTTAAGTTATTACACTGTAAAAGAAATAATATTGAAGGTGATAAATATCAAGTAAAATAAACTAAACAGAATAAAGTAAATAGAAAGGAGTAATCGATTTAAGAGAGTAGGTCGGGTTATCGTAGGTAGTGGTGCAATTACGGAATAGATTGTCGTGGCAATTGAATTCTGCGGCAACTGGGTTCCTTCCTTCAAAGCTCGGCGAAGCATTCTTCAATTCTTCTAGTTATCCCTAACCGAAGAACTAGTTAATTTTGCATGCCTTGGTAATACATTCATGCGTTAACCTTGGGTGAACAACAACCGAACGTACGCTCCTATTAGCCGTTGAAATCCAACTCTTATTCCTAAGGTGGATTAACCTCCATTAACGATTTGTTGAATGAAGATCATGCTCATTTGTTTCTTGAATTTTAACTCTCTCGAGTCTAGATAAATGGATAATTCTTGAGATCCTCTCCCAATTCACTCGAAATCAAAAGTAAAAACCAAGAATGAACAAACTTTGAATTTATTGAAATAAAAAACCTAAAACATCCAATCGTTTATTACACCACAAAACTCAAATAACCCTAGCCAATTTAAATCAATTCATGGTTAGGTTCGAAAGAAATACAAAGGAAGAATTTCCAGCCATGGATTGCATGAAGAAGATGAAGAAGGTGTGTGCGATCTACTCTCTCTATCCCAATCGACTCCCTCTTTTGAAGGCTGCGATTTGGTCTCTATTTATAGAAGATTATTAGGTCAGATTTGCTATTGATGAGGATGGGTTTAAGTTGGATTGTATTCGGGTTCCATGGAGATAGGATCCTCATCCGATTTAAACTCTTCAATTCTACAAATAATTCTTGCTGATGAGGATATGATTAAACTTGATTTAGTTTGGATAAAAAGATAATTAATCTTTTTCTATCTTTATCTCCAAGAACTCCTTACAAATTTGAGTCTTTATCTCCATCAAATTATGCTTGTAAATTCAGATTTTGGGAGTTATCTCTGACTTTTCGAGTTTATCCAAAACTAGGCAGATTTATCTAGAATCGTCGGCAAGTCCTTCAGAAATCAGCTTCACTTGCCATGGCAAGCGCTTCAGTTATTCTCTTTAATTGCCACGACAAGTAACACTTGCCACGACAATCTTAACCTACACAAAATAAGCACACCAACAACGATTTTTCCACGAAAAACAACAAAAAACAACTAAAATGCAATACCAAGCTCAATAATGAAGGAAACTAGGAAATTATGCATTAATGCAACTAAAATGTGTCTAAGTCTAACAATAATATGAGCAAAAAAGTCAAGAAAAACAGTACTTTTGCAAACTCATCACTACTATATATAGATACATAGATAGATTTAGTTTTAGATTTTCATGTGACAAATTCTAGTGATTATCTATCATTGGTCTTCTTTTAGGCACACAGAATTATAAAATGAAAATTAGTTACAGTAGCTTTCAGCATTAATGGTGTTTAGTTATCATCTAAAAATAACCAAAAAAAACCAAATTTGAGTTGATTTTTTAGAGAATTTATTTCAAGGATAAGTTAAAATTAAGCATACAAGGCAAGGTGTTGTGTATTATTAGATAATAATTATCATTTAATCCTTTTTGTTTCATAATCTACACATATAAAACCATTCATCCATCAACTTATTCTCTTCATCGTTCTCTCTATCTCTTCATTATGTTCAAACAAATGCCTCTTCTGTTCCCCCATCATTTATTGATCGATCCATTTGTTTAGTAACGCAAATTTAAAAAAAAAAAAACAAGGGAGAAAAAAGGGGAAAAATGGAAACTGGGTCTTTAAGGCTAGGCCTCATGGCAGTCTTTGCAGTTTCCGGAAGTATAGTCTTCATTGCAAATGAAGTCCATAAACGTCTCCTCTCAAATTTCATGAAAAAGATCGAGTTCGAATTGGCTGGTAATAAATACATAGCACACATGCATATGTTCGCACATAGACACACACACATGAAAACAATGAATTCGAATTGACCGGTTATACGTACATATATATATATATGCACGCACGCACACAAACACACAATTATAATTATTTCTCGATGTTTATCTTTATGGAATGAAATTCCGGTTTTTTTTCTGGCTTAGAGAATGGGAAATGTCAAGTGAAAAGGGTTCGTTTTGCCGATGATGTGAGGGAACCGTCATCGAATAACAAAGAATACAGGAAGAGAAGTCGTAGAGCTGTGGCCATTGCAAAGAAGGCTAAAGTTGGGGGTGATGCTGATAGACGACAGGTTCTTAAAATGCCTCTCAATAGGCAGGTTTTATATAAAGGGATTCTTCGATGTAAAACCCTTTGAAAATTTTCTCCTATTATACGTTGCAATTTGTATACACATTTTTAATTCTTTGAATATTTTTTGATGGGTTCGTGTTGAATTTGTATATGTATATTGTACTATTAAATAAAAATAATTTCAGCACAAATTACAATATCTAAACTATTTATTATCTCGCAATACCTAAATCAAAGATAAATACAGTGAAACGAATCTTAAATAATTTGGCAAATATTTTTAGAGTATTGTTTTCATTCTCAAGTTTAAACTTTTAACTGATTTTTTCTCGTTCTGTTAGTCTATACAAGAGGTAAATATTGATGATAAGTTTTAAAGTTACTTTAGGTTTAATGATTGAACTCTACTAATAATTAAGGTAGAAAAGATTCTTACAATCTCATCTACGCTCAATGGTTACATTTTTTGCAAATTTAATTCTTATTATATTCGATTGTTTCTAATCCTCCAAAGGGCATATTTTTATTACTTAATTCAACTTTTTCCAAATGTAAATTTTTTTAATTTTTGTTAAACAATTTTAAATTTTTGTATCCTGAATCAAATAGTAGTTATGAAATATGTGAAGTTAAACTCTATTGTTATTTTTTGTATTATGTATATATTGTAGACTTAATTTATGTTATTCGATTCAACCATTTCAAGTACTATAATTCAGTCATATTATTCCTTTGGGCTTTGAGTAATGAGTTGTGACTAAAATATTAAAATTCAAAAAATAGAAGACAAATTTGACAAGTTTAGAGTACATGAACTAAATTCATAATTTATGCATAATATAGGGACTAAGTTATAAAATTTGACCTTCGATTCTTCCGATGAAATTGAACATCGGCGACAAAAGTAGATGAGATCAAAAGATTTGCTTGGATATGAGGCACTTATTCAGATTCCATCACTTTCATTCACAATCTGGGATTCGCCTCCATTTCTCGATACATAATCCTATCTCTCTTCATTTTTCATCACTCTTAAAATCATCCAAACAAACGAAGAAAGCCCAACAAACTGATTTGAAGAACCAAGCTGAAACTTGTAGCGTCCCATCACTCTTCAATGAAATAACTGATATTTTAGGATCTGTTAATGTAACTTCAGATGAAACAAAATCTGGGTTGTCATTAACTCCACGAAACAATGCCGGGGAGCTTGGTTTTATAGAACAATTGTTGTCGAGAAGGCCAGGTGTTTGTCGAAATGCCCAGGAGAAGAGTGAATTGGTGGAAAAGGAGGGGAATGAAATAACTGAAATTTTCGGAGCTGTTAAAGTAACCTCGGATGAAATCCCATCTGGGTTTTCAATAACCCCACGAACCAATGCCGGAAAGCCTGAGTTTATAGAGAAATCCTTGTCTAGAAGGCCAGCTGTTTGTCAAAATGCCCAGGAGAAGATTGAATTGGCCGGAAAAGAGGATAATGTAACGGTTTTGGATGATATCCAGATGGGGAATTCGATTGAATGTGATGTTAGTCCAGTGGTTCATGAGATAACTAAGATAGTTAGAGCTGAAAATGCCTTGGTTTCCATGGAGGAACAGTTGGAAAAATCAGGATTTTCGTTTGAGCCAGAGATTGTAGAGAAAGTTTTGAAAAGGTGCTTTAAGGTGCCACATTTAGCTTTCAGATTCTTCAACTGGTGAAGGTTAGAGAAGGTTTTCGTTATACGACTGAGGTTTTTAATACCATGCTGTATGTAAGTGGTCAGGCTAAAGAATATGGGCTGATTGAGAAGCTATTAGAGGAAATGGAGGTGAAATCTTGTAAGAAATATATAAAGACTTGGACAATTCTAATTTCACAATATGGGGAGTCAAGGTTGATTGGCAAAGGGCTGGAAATCTTCGATAACATGAAGAAATGTGGTTTCGAATCCGACACAACGGCTTATACAACGATGTTGTGTGCTCTTTGCAATGCTGAAAAATGTGATTTAGCAATCGAGTTTTACATGGAGATGGTTGAGAAGGAAATGAGCCTTGATTTGAATTCGTACAAAATGCTGTTGAATTGGATTGCAAAATCAGGAGACAACGATGGAGTTCACTTGGTTGCTGATAACATGATGAGGATCTCCAAGATTCCTGAACAAGAAGTTTATGGTTATGTATTAAAGAGTTTCTGTATTTCTGGAAGAATCAAGGAAGCTTTAGAACTGATTAGGGACCTTAAGAAGAAAGATTTGTCTTTAGACCCCCATTATTTTGAGATTCTGATCAAAGGATTGTGCAGGGTTGATAGGATTGCTGATGCCATGGAAATCGTTGATATTATGAAGAGAAGACAACTGGTTACTGAGAAGGTTTATGAGATTATCATCAATGGGTATTTGAGAAGAAATAATCTTTCTAAGGCACTTGATCTTTTCGAAAGCATGAAGGAATCCGGGTACTTGCCAACGGCTTCTACGTACACCGATCTAATGCAACGCCTCTTTAGATTGAAGGAGTATAAAAAAGGCTGTGATTTGTACAATGAGATGCTGGAGAAAGGTGTTGAGCCTGATACCGTTGCTGTTATGGCCATGGTTGCAGGTCATATCGGCCAAAACCGCATATCCGAAGCATGGAAAGTGTTCAATTCAATGGAGGATCGGGGCATTAGACCCACTTGGAAAGCATATTCAGTATTCATCAAGGAGCTTGGTAAAGTTGCAAGGACAGGTGAAATTTTTCATGTTTTGAGCAAAATGGAGGTGAAGATAGTCATTCGAGATGAGATATTTCGTTGGGTTATATCTTGCATGGAGAGAAACGGAGAGATGGATAATGTTGAAAAAGTAAAGCAGATGCAGAGAATAATTAAACTTCATTCCCAAACCGATGAGGTAAGCAATAACTGCTTCAAAGGACAGTACCTCCTCCCGGACTAGGGCAATAAACATTTAGAGCCCAAGAGGACAGACTGTCACCAAGTACAATCCCTTTCGAAGGCATTCGATGAGCAGGACCTGGAAGAAGTGTATAGAATATTATCATCCTCAAAGGATTGGTTCATTGTTGAAGAAGGTTTGGAGAGATGCAATATTAAGTTTACACCAGAACTTGTTTTGGAAATACTGCGAAAGAGCACTTTTCATGGTAAAAATGCTCTAAATTTCTTTTCGTGGGTAGGAAAGCAAGTTGGTTATCCGCACACTTCAGAAACTTACAACATGGCTATTAAAATCTCGGGATGCAGGAAAGATTTCAAGAACATGAGAAGGCTCTTCTATGAAACGAAAAGGAGGGGTTGTTTAGTATCGGATGCATGGGCGATCATGATAATGCAATATGGTCGAACTGGTCTAACTGAAATTGCATTAAGGACTTTTACTGACATGAAATCTGACGGTTGTAACCCAACTGCAAGTACCTACAAGTATTTGATCATATCACTCTGCGGGGGAAAAGGTAGGAAGGTAGATGAAGCCGTTAAAATCTTCCAAGAAATGATCCGTTCTGGATATATCCCCGACAAAGAGTTACTTGAAACATATCTTGGTTGTTTATGTGAAGTTGGCAAGCTAGCAGAAGCTAGAAGCTGCGCAGAATCTCTCAGCAAGATTGGATTCTCAGCTCCACTAAGTTATTCCCTGTATATTAGGGCACTTTGTCGAGCAGAGAGACTCGAGGAAGCTTTGGAAATATTAGATAATTTCGTGACAGAACTATCCCCATTGGATCAGTATGTTTACGGAAGCCTTGTCCATGCACTACTACGAAAGGGTAGATTCGAACAAGCACTGGTTAAGGTGAATTCCATGAATCAGGCCAGCATTCATCCAACCGTCCATGTTTATACATCCTTAATAGTTCATTTCTTCAAGGAGAAGCTGATCGGGAGCGCATCGGGGATTTTGGCAAAAATGGAAAAGGGAGGTTGTCAGCCGACCGTCGTTACTTATTCCGCAATGATTCGTGGCTACATGGACACGGGAAAGGCTGCTGATGCTTGGAATGTCTTTCACCATATGAAGATGAACGGACCGAAGCCTGATTTTAAGACTTACTCGATGTTCATTAGCTGTCTTTGTAAAGTAGGTAGGTCCGAGGAAGCTATGCAGCTTTTATCCGAAATGCGAAACTCAGGGATCGTTCCTAGTACCGTCAATTTCTGGACAGTTTTTTACGGTCTGAATAGAGAAGGTAAGCAATGTTTAGCTCAAACTGTATTGCAACAAAAATGTGCTCTAAGAAGTGAGCGCAAGCTTTCACCTTGATTTATATTGTTTCATTGTTTCAATTCATATTTGGCTGAATACCAATCACTTGAAAGATGATTAGAGCATGAAACCCAATGGCTTGCAGATATTGAACTACTTATTTTAAACACGATTATAACACGAGAAAATACATTAACATGGTCCGAATACCCGAAAATAAGCGTGCTCTTTCATGGGGGACACCATTTCCTGGGATTCCCCTACACAATCTATCCTCACTAATGGCTGTCTCTTGGTATGTGGACCTCATAAGACTTTCCCAAGCTCCCTCATTAATGGCTGCCTATTCATCATAGTTGCAGAGATCCCATCTACGCCCGACTCGAAAGGTACTTTTCATTTTGATTCAATAGATTTTCGGTTTTGATTAGTATAAGATCCTCTCCCTCTCTATATATTGGTTAGGATTCACTTACATTGTGCAAAACTCAATTACTTTTACACATTTTTAGACCGTTGGATGATAGTAATAAATGATTAAGATTATTTCCTTATTTTTTTTCTCAAGTGATAATCTTCAATTTTTTACTGTTAATCTCATTCATTTCACTCCAACGATCCAAAAAACGTGTAAAACATAAAAAACTTTTACACTATGAAACTGGATCCTATCCCTATATATATATATAAATACGGGGTTGAAGTAGTCATATATTTAATTTCATGCAATCTTGTTGCATGAATTTTCATTTCAACTGATTTGCACATGCAACAACGACAGCAGCAGCAACATACTTCATCTTATCTTTTAGGTTAGCCAAACTGAGGTTGAAAGCTCGGCTCGACTTCGATCGAGTTTTATTTTTAAAACTCGAATTTGATTTGAAATAAAAGAAATCAAAACTACTGGATATGTCGGGTAAAGTGATTTATCTAGTATGAGTTATATTTTCATGCTCGACTTTGAATCAATTATTCATGCAGAGCTTGAACTACAACTCAAATTAAAATCGATGTTTTCAACACTGATTACAAATAAAAAAGTTTGACAAACATACCAAATACTCGAATAAAATATTAAGATATTAAAATAAGAAAAAGTCGTTTGATTTATGGTTGATTTTAAGATATTCGAATTTTAATATTATGAGTGAAATAAATTAAATTAAAATAATTATTTTTATAATAAAATTTTATAATATTCCATTCGGATTAATCATTAATAAGTCCGATACTGACTGTTATAAAAAAATTAAGGACGATAATTATCAGCCAATTGGCTTGTTTCTGACTGAATCTGTGGCTTTTCGTAAATGGGCAGCAATAAAATATCCCACCACTTTCTTTTTCTTTGCTTTACTTTTTTCGTATTATAAATATAATATTAATTTAATTTAATTTATTTATCATGGTTGGTTTTGGTGCGTCTCTTACTTTTTTTTTTTTGTTTTATTGCTGCCTTTCAACTTTCTCCCTTTCTATTCCTCTAAAGTTTTTCACATTTTTGTTTTCACTTGAAATCATTAAAATAAATTTAATAATTTTATACGAGTAATTATTTTACACAATGTTAATGAATAAAAAGTTACAAGTAAATTTAAAATATTATCGTGTGTTTTTTAAATAAAAAACTCATAATACCAATATAACTTAGTTGTAGAATTTTTTATTCTATTGTCAGTGTATTTAATAATATTTAATTTAATTCTTTTATGAGTTGAATTAAATTTTATTTAGTTATCTATTTATTATTATTTAGATTAATAAAAAGGGTTATGTTATGGAGAGCCTTAAAAACACCATATATTCTTATAATTAATGATTGTTTTGTTTTTAATAGAATATAATTAATTAATTTTTAAAAATTTGTGTTCCATTAATTTAAACTTTTTAATATAATTAAACATTAAAACCTCAAACCTTAAACCTCCCAACCAAAACCTTAAACCCCAAAATTCAAAACTAAAGCCCTAAACCCTAAACAATAAACTTCTAAACCATAAACACTAAACTCTAAATCTTAAATCTTAAAACATAAACCCTAAACAATAAACTCCTAAAACCATAAACCACCACACCTTAAATTTTAAACCTCAAACCTTAAGACCTAAACACTAAATCTTAAACTCCTAAAACTCTAAACCCTAAACTCCTAAAATCCTAACACTAAACCATAAATCATTTTAAGAGAGTATTAATTATATTAAATAACCTAAATTAATTAAATACGACTTTTTAAAAATATAATTAATTATATTTTAATAAATTCTATTAAAAAGCAAAACAAACATTAATCATAACTATATATGGACTTCTTACTGACAGAATAGCAAAATCCTTAATAAAATCATATTTTTTTGAAGCATGAAAGGGAAAAGGTAATATAAATTATTTCTTAAATAAAAATCCTATAAATTAATCATATTTGACTAGTCAAAAGTTTTTCCTTTAAGTTATTAGTCAAAAAGTTGATGATTAGGCAATTAGCTAATCAACCCAAGCGTGAGTGTGACACGTGGCAACAACCTACACCACCCATGGAAAGCTCTTGTCGCTCAGCATTAAAGCATATACTCCTAACCTTTCAATATATATATATATATATACTCCTAAGTTCTAGCAAGGAATTACTATTGTTTTTAAAAATAAATTAATTATTTGTGATTAAAATCTTTTGAATCTTTTTAAAATTTACTAATTCAACTTAATCTTTTTAACATCTATTAAAAAAATTGGCATATTTGATAAATAGCGGTTAGAGCTAAATTAGAGGCTTGACTAGTCAAATCTGCTAATTTTGATATTTGGTGAATAACTAATTGAGGTAAAACTTCTAATTTTGAAAAAACTGCTAATATGAGCTTTTTGAAAGTAGAGATTTTGACATAAGAATTATAACCATCATTCTACCCTTAACAATTATAAAAAATCTCCAAATAATCTAAATTTAATCTTTTCCATGTTAATTATTCACCCTCACGTATTTATATTGTGACATTTGTAAACTAATATTTTTTTTCTTTTTATTCTTACACATTTATATTTGTATTTAAATTTAATAATTAATTAAATTGTATTAAAAATAATTATATAAATAATGAATTAATATATAAATCTTTCAAATATGCTTAATAATGTTATTTTAAAAAATATTTTTTACAATCTAATTAATATTAATAGATATAAAATATTGATAAGTAATAAACTATTCAAACAATTATCGAATATAATTGTGTCTTTATATGTCATTTTACTTGTTTAAAAAATCAAACATTTGTCAGCTATTTGTTAATTTTGTCAAACACTTTTATACAATCAGCTAATACAATTCGCTACTCAAATTAGCTAATACAATCAGCTATCAACTGTTAACTAATGCAATCCACTATAAGCTATCTGCTAATTGTTAAATAAGTCCTTTTTCTTTTAACATAATATTTTCCACTTTGGTTCTCAACGATTTATATTTTCATCTTAATTCTTCTAATAAAAGATTTTTGGCTTCGTATATAATTTTATCATATGCAAATTATTTGTAGATTTATTTTAGATTCAGATGTATTCTTATTATTAGTTTAATCATGTTTTATAATAATGAATTCTGATTATTGTTATTAGTGTGATTAACACCAGACGATTGGCGGGGGCCTTAACCTTCGTGAATTTGTTCTTTGGTCCCTAGAATAAAATTGTAAAGCTTTTAGTTAATTAAATGTTAAAATTTTCATTTAGCCCCCTAGTTTGGTAAAAGTATCCTCTTGGTCCCAAATTGTAAAGTATTATATTATTTATAAATACAATTATAATTCCCTGTAATTTTTAAAATAAATAAATTTAGCTTTTTTATTCTAGATGACATAATTGCCTTGTTGGCTTTACGTTGTAAACATTTGCATCTCTATATATATAATTAAAAATGTTATTCAAAGTCTTAATCATAACTTTTTGACAAAAAGATAGAAAAAGGTCGATGGTCTTTTTTTATTAATATTTTCGTCTGTTTGAACAAATATATTCACCAGGTTGGCAAATTGTTTATTTTTTTTCTTTATTTTTTTTTAAATTATGAGTTTAAGACTTACTAAGAACATATTATTCTTTCCTAGAGTCTTCTCTCCCTCTCGCTTTCTCCCTATATAAAATTAAAACTAAAATTAAGATTTATTAAAAAATATCGATCGATTTTGTTTGACATTTTTTATTAAATTGTTAATAAAAGTAATATTACGGTCTTATTTAGTTGTTTTAATTGACATAATAACATATGTAGTCCTTAATACAAATACATCCGGATGAAAATCTTCTGCCTCATGATCATGCCTACTTTGGTGCCTCCACTTTAAAATAGAGGGTTTAAGGTTTAAAGCTAGAATTCATGGTTAGGGTTTAGGGAATTAGGGGTAGGGTGTATTTTTAGGGTGTAGAGTTTAGGGTTTAGGATGTGAAAATTAGGATTAGAGTTTAAAATTTAACTTTTAAGCATTTTTTAGTGTGGGGCATAGAAGGAGGCATGCTTGGGTGCATAAGATTTTTGTTCAACACATCCTACTAATTTAAAACTTTAAAGTTTTATATAGTGCAAGAGAATTCTATCTTTTAAGAGTTAAAATCCACTTTAAAACTTAAGTTTTATATAGTGGTAGAAAATTCTATCTCTTATTCTAAATAATTCAATATTTTCGGATCTTACAAATATTTATATATTCTATCAATGGTCGTCACTAATAACAGCTATTGTTTCTTTTACAGTGCGGACATATTGAGTTTGATTTGATTTAGATTATTATTTTAATATATGTATTATGAATATTATTTTATTTAAATTTAAAGTAATTTTAAAATTTAAAATTTTTTCAGTGATTTTTTAACAGGGAAAATTTTCAATATACAGTCCGTGTAAACTTTAGTTTATACAAGCCTTTTAATTTTAAGGGTTAGGGTTGTAGTTTAGGGTTTAAATTTTAAGGGTTTAGATTTTTGAATTTAGAATTTAATATTAGTTTTTAGAATTTAAGGATTATGGTTTAAGGTTTGAGGTTTAAGTTTTAGGATGTTAGAATTAGAAATTTAAGATTTGAGTTCTATAAAATAAAAACACATACATGTGTAAAATAAATTTTACACAGCATGTGTATCAAAATTTTATCTTTTTAACTTGTAGTTTTGCTATCTGAACCTATGATTTTTTTAGAACTATCCACTAAATCCATCAATTGAACTTCCACACAAATATAATCCAATAAAAGCAACTATGTGATTGAATATTTAAATTACTAGTAATGGACCAATTCAAAGATTATAATTATTTAATGCTAGGATAATTTATAATTCAATTCTGATCCCTAAAAATATTTTTTTGACTTCGTTTTCTTAATATCGTTTTTATAATCGAATCTATTTTAATAATTCATGCAAATTCTGAACCTAAGCTGTTGAATATGGTCCTAAACTTTATTATGGATTTGGCCAACAAAATAATCATTCAAAATGTTTTTGAGGATAAGAAATGTTGAAGCAAATTCAAGTTGATAATGAGTTGCCCAACATTATAAGGCTCTAAATACACCAAGCATTGCCCTAAAGCCAATGGAATTGTCCCACACCCCATGATTGATGGTCGAAAGGCAAAGTTTTTTTTCTTCTTCCGAAACTCTTGGTGTTAGACAATTACACGAATCTCGATTATTTCTCGAATTAAGTCAAATTAAATTATTAAATAAAAGACAAAACCTTTTTTAACATTATTTTCTCATCCAAAAAATTAAAGCTTCATACCTTACTTAAGAAACATCGAACTCCTTAACACTCGACTCAACATATATGGATAGATCTTTCTCAATAGAATTTGAAAGTGAGAAAACTTGAAGTTTGTCATTTTTATTACTATAATTATTGTCCATAAAATAAATGTTTTTCGAATTTAATAATATGGTTGAGATGCTGTTTTTAATACTTTTTTTATCAACAAGCAAAATACTTTTACCAATTCAAAGAAGAAAAAAAGTTTGATACACAGTTCGTGTAAATAAACATTTATATGTGTTTTTTAAATTTAGGGATTAAGGGTTTAGTTGAGGGTTAGAAGTTTAGGGGTTTAAGTTATAGGGTTTAGAATTTAAGGTTAGTGTTTAGAATTTAGAGTTTAGGGTTATGAATTTAAAATTTATATTTTGTAAGATAAAAACACATATTTGTGTAAAATTAATTTTACACACGATGTGTATCAAAGTTTTATTCTTCAAAGAATCGTAATTTAAATAATTATTTACTATCATTTTCATATTTTCCTAATGTTGTTTTTGTTTCCGCGGTGGGCTCTGCGGTAGAGTCTAAAACGGGATTCCACGAGTTTAGTGTTAGACAATGAAAATAGTAATAGTAGTTTAAATTTATAATTAAATAAATCAAATAGAAAAATACAATTAACTTTTAATATCAATTAAATTTTGGAATATATAATACTAATTAACATTTTTCTTTGAGAAAATGGAGAAGAAAGAGGACTTTATGCCAACCCATCATCCTATGAAGGAAAAATAAATCATAGTGGTAAAGGAAAGTCAAAAAGGATAAAATTATAACATTACCAATAATTTTTGGTGTGGAAGAAGCAAAATTTGGAGAAATTATTAGATGAACCCTGTTTATCACGTCATCCGTGGTCCAACCAATCAGGTTTGTCCATCCCAAAATAACAACCTAATAACTACTCATTCTCTAATTACATATAGAAAAGAAGTGATGATTCACTTTAGAAAAAAATGAGATGGACGAACCTGATTGGTAGGGGCCACAGATGACATGGTGAACAAAAATCATCTAATAATTTTTCCAAAATTTGGGTGCATCATGTTTGTGGTTGACTTATAATTCAATAATACAAATATTCACCATAAGTATTATATAATACTTACACCCATATAATACTATATAATACTAACAACTAGTCAATTTAATGGAATGAGATATTAATTAAAGATTCATGTTTCGACATTGTAAATAAAACAAATTAAATTGAAAATATTATTCTATAAACTTTTGTGTTATGATATTTGCTTTGATATAATAATTGAAAAATAGTTTTGGACTAAATTTAAAAGATTTCATAAATGATTCTAAGTCCAAACAACTTGAAAATATGCTTGATGGATTTTATAAGGTTTTAGAATGATTTAAAATGTCTTTAAAGTAGCCAAACCTGAGTTTTTCAAGTAACTGTACTGATACGGTATTCCCCGTATCGATACGCCTTAGGGTTTCAGCTATAGTCTATTTGAAACTGCCCTCGTATCGGTACGGAGAGGGATCGTTTCGATACGCTTATTAGCGTTTCGATACGCCTACGTGGCAAAAACCCCAACGGCTATTTTCTTAACAGTCTTTTAAACTGCAGGCCGTACCGATACACTCCTACGCGTATCGATACGCATCAGCTGTGAAGAGCATAACGGCTAGTTCATGAAGAACCTGTATCGACACGGTTACCCGTGTATCGACACAGACAATTCTAGAACCACATTTATTGTAGGAAATAAAGGCCCCAACGGTTCCAATTCAATCACAACGGTCTCCAACGGCTAGAAGCTCAATTGAGAGTATAAAAAGGACCTCCAAGCATTTTTAGAAGACTAATGATCTACAAGTCAACAACATTATGATCAAGATTTGTCTTAGTGCTTAATTTCTCATTCTTTGTATAGACTACACTTGTTGAGCTAAAATGTCAATGTATGCTCAAGTGTATTAGGTTTTGGCTGAGAGCTTAAGAGTGCAAACAATTACCTTTTAGAGGGATTCCTAGTTTGTTAAGTTTTCTCTTGTTTGAGAGAGTTCCCAAAGCTCGGTTTGTGAGCTTTGGATGCTAGATTTGGTTTGTGAGCTTTGGATGCTAGACTTGGTTTGTGAGTCTAGGTTGTAAAAGGTTGCCTCCTTAGCCTAGAAAAAAGGGAGAATTCTTAGTGAATTGGTTGAAATCCTTAGTGGGGAAGCTAAGGTAGTGGATGTAAAGCTTGGTTAGAAGCTTGAACCACTCCAAATTCTTTGTGTCTCTTTTCTATCTTTTTGCTTCCACCACCATCACCCAAATTACATGTTCTCTACCACTTGACAAGCAATTCGGTTGTGATTATCGGGCTCAACAATTGGTATCAGAGCGAGGCTCAATTCAAGAGGACTTACATCCTATTGAGACGATCCCGACAAGCTCGACCGACAAACAATCAACCGAAGCTATGGCATAATCCATTGACCGACCACCATTCTTTGACAAGACCAACTACTCCTATTGGAAGAATAGGATGATGTATTTCATGAGAGCCAATGATTATCATCTTTGGGGCACTGTTGGAGACGGTCCGTTCGTGCCACAACGGAGCAAGGCAGAATCGAGTGCTGGTGATCGCAAGAAGATGGAGCTAAATTGCAAGGCTTTGCATATTCTCTTTTGCGCTTTTAGCCCGAACATCTACGCCAAAATGTCTTCTTCTGAGAGTGTTAAGGAAGTATGGGACAAGCTTGAAGTCACATACGAGGGAACCAACGGCGTAAAGGAGACCAAGATCGGCCTTCTTAACCTTGAGTATGAGAACTTCAAGATGGTCTCAGATGAAGATATCAAGAGGATGTTCGACAATTTCTCCACAATCGTCAATCAACTCAAAGGTCTTGAAGAGGAAATTTCGGAAGACAAACTCATTCGGAAGTTGATCTTCTCACTTCCCGAATCATGAGAATCTAAAAAGACGGCCATCGTAGAAGCAAGAGACTTGAAGGAGCTCAAGCTTGATAAGATTGTGGGATATTTGCTCACCCATGAGATGATGTTTCAACCTTTAAATAGGGAAAATGAGAAGAAGATCAAAGAGCAAGGTATTGATGTGAATGTCATTGCTCTTCCAATCTCCACATGCCAACATGTAGATTCAAGTGAGGAGGAAAGTGAAAATGAAGAGGTGGCCAAGCTCTTTAACAAATTCATCTGATTCATGAAGAAAGAAAAGGAAGAACTAAGACAAGAATCAAGGATGAAGAAGAATGGGCCAAGCTCTTCAAGTCATAAGAAGAAGGCTTATGTGGCTACTTGGAGTGATGACGACTCCACCGAAGATGAACTAGCCAACCTTTGTTTTATGGCCATCGAAAGAGATTCAAGGATAACTTTTAATTTATCTACTTCTAGTTCATATTCTTTTGATGAATTAAAAGATGCATATGATGATTTAGTTTTAGAGTTTAAAAATCACATTTTGAAAAACAAGAAAGTGATTTCAAATTTGAAAACTCAAAATGATTTGATTTCTAAAACCAAAATTGAACTTGAAACAAAACTCAATGAGTTTGAGCAAAAGTGTATAAATTTACAAATTTGCTTCATAAAGTTCAAGAAGAAAAAGATTTGATTTCCAAAGAGCTTGAAAAGAAAACCAATTTTGAAAAATCAAATTTTTACCAAAGATAATCTAGTGCCCCTAGATTTTTGAATGAAAAATGTTTTAGAAGTATTTGTGTCCCAAACGGACTAATTACTTCAACTAAAAGGATGAAATTGAAAAATGGATTCCTAAGGGGACTAAACTTTTTGCTACTAACGTTTATGGATCCAAAGCAATTTGGATACAAAAAAATACTTGATTGTCTTATTTTAGGTGTGATGGAGAGTGATCAATAAAGTACAACATTGAGGGGGAACCCCATACACACAAAGATGACACTTGAAGAAGGAAGGCTTCACATCCTACCTTTGGTTCAAGTGTGGTAAAAATTAGTTGAATTTTTTAATTTGATTTATTTATTTTAATTCAACTAGTTTATCATAATTGTTGGACTAACAATTTGATTGATGCTAAAGTAAGGGGGAGCCATTTTAAAGCCAAAATTCTTATTTTTGTCAAAATTTTTAACCTCCGTTGTTATTTTGAACTTAATGTTATTTAAATTCTTTTTGATATAACAAAAAGTGAGAGAAATGGTTTGAAAAATTAATTTTTCAAAGTGAATAAAGGGGAGCTTTAACTACATTTAAACTTTAAAATCTCTTATTTAAAATTTTCAATACTAAGGGGGAGAATCACAAACAAATTTTAAAGTTGGTTTTATTATATTAAAAGGGGAGAAATTGTTAGGATATTTGTTTGATATAATAATTGAAAAATAGTTTTGGACTAAATTTAAAACATTTCATAAATGATTCTAAGTCCAAACAACTTAAAAATATGTTTGATGGATTTTATAAGGTTTTGGAATAATTTAAAATGTCTTTAAAGTAGTCAAACTTGAGTTTTTTCAAGTAACCGTACCGATACGGTATTCTCCATATCGATACGCCTTAGGGTTTCAGCTACAATCTATTTGAAGCTGCCAAAACCTATACCGATACAAGGCTTGCTCGTATCGATATGAAGATGGGTCGTTTTGATACGGCTATTTCCCAACGGTCTTTTAAATTACAGGCCGTACTGATATGCCCTTACTCGTATCGATACGCATCAGCTCTGAAGAGCATAACGGCTAGTTCATGAAGAACTTGTATCGATACGGTTACCCGTGTATCGATACAGACAGCTCCAGAACTGCATTTATTGCGGGAAATAAATGCCTCAATAGCTCCAATTCAATCCCAATGGTCTCCAACGGCTAGAAGCTCAATTGAGAGTATAAAAGGGACCTCCAAACATCTTTAAAAGACTAATGATCCACAATTCAACAACATTATGATCAAGATTTGTCTTAGTGCTTAATTTATCGTTTTTTGTATAGAATACACTTGTTGAGCTAAAATGTCAATGTATGCTAAAGTGTATTAGGTTTTGGGTGAGAGCTTAAGAGTGTAAACAATCACCTTTTAGAGGGATTCTTAGTTTGCTAAGTTTTCTCTTGTTTGATAGAATTCCCAAAGCTCAGTTTGTGAGCTTTGGATGCTAGACTTGGTTTGTGAGTCTAGGTTGTAAAAGGTTGCCTCCTTAGCTTAAAAAAGGGGAAGAATTCTGAGTGAATTGGTTGAAATCCTTAGTGGGGGAAGCTAAGGTAGTAGATGTAGAGCTTGGTTAGAAGCTCGAACCACTCTAAATTTTTTGTGTCTCTTTTCTATCTTTTTGCTGCCACCACCATCATCCAAATTACATATTCTCCACCACTTGACAAGTAATTCGGTTGTGATTATCGGGCTCAACACTTTAAAAACTTGATTTGATTTATTTGATCGATATTCCTTCTGTCTTACTAAAACTATCACATGTTATATTTTTCTGATCAATTTTTTTAACTTTGACTATAATTTATTTAAATATTTTAATTAATTAAAACTTATAAAATATATATTTAAAAGTTACTTGATTGAATGTTTTCAAAGTATATATTTTTATAATTGTATCAATAATATGTTTTAAATTACCGATAAGTGTTGGGTGTACTGGTAAGACACAATGAACTCATCAGAAGAGGACATAAGTTCAAACTTTAATAACGACATTGTTGAAAGGGACATGTGTTAGATGTTTAAAATTTAACACTATAAATAAAGAAAAATTCATATTAAACTCCTGTAAAATTCGATCTGAATTAACACGTGGAATTGGATATAATTATCCATTCTGGATAATGTCATTTACAGAGTTCCAACATTTGTAGAAGTAGAACTCTTGCCTTGCTTCATTTCCCTTACCCTCTTTTAAGTTTTAACCCTTGTAGTAGTTGTTAACCTTTTTTCATTTTCATGCTCTTTCTCTTTATTCTTACATTTTCATTTTCTGTTCCAACGTTCACTCTCTGTTTTTCTCTCTCCCCATTTATTATAAAACCATCCTTTCCCTTCTCTCTATCTTTCCCAATTGGTTTTCTGTTCTTCAAAATCAAATTAAACCAATTCCCCTTGTAACTGTTAAAACTCTCCATTTTTGATTAACTACCCTCCTTTTGGTTCAAGAGCCCCCGGATTATCTATTTCTTTCCTTCCTTTCGTCTTTGTGTTTATATTACAGAAAACCCAGAGAGTCAAACATATTAGATTTCTGGGTTTCTTTGTTTTTCTGTTAACAATTCAAGGAAATTAAGTTTTTTTTTTCATAAATGGTGGTGAAGATGATGAAGTGGCGACCGTGGCCGCCACTGGTTTCGAAGAAGTACGAGGTGAAGTTAATCGTAAGGAGGCTAGAAGGATGGGATCCGGTAAGGGAAGTTGCAGAGAAGCCGGAGAAATTAACGGTGGAGATTCGATGGAAAGGTCCAAAAGCTTCCCTCGGTTCTTTGAGGCGAACGGTGAAGAGGAATTTCACGAAAGAAGTCGACGGCGTTGACGAGAACGGTGTCGTTTTCTGGGACGAGGAGTTTCAAACCCTTTGTAGCTTATCGGCTTATAAAGACAATGTATTTCATCCATGGGAGATCGCTTTCTCTGTCCTCATTGTAAGTTTTTTTTTTTCAAAATTAAATCATTTTTTCTTAATTTTTGAGAATTATGGGTTGGATTTATTTAGAATAATTTCTACTGTTAAATTAGATTGGTTGTTTTTGTTTCTTTATGACAGTTGTCTTGGAGTTTTGATAATTCTATTACATATTTGTTGGACCAATTGTGTTCTGTCTTAACTTTTTGGGTGGTTTAGCTTTACTTAAACATGATAGTATGTAGGAACTGGGGTTGATTAACTGATCATTGGAGGCTGCGGGATTCAGGATTCTTACCTGAAGGGCTTGTTTATCCTCACACTTTTTTACCGTTTTTGGTTTAGAGAATTTAGCTCTTTAACTCTTCGAACTAATTCGAAGCGAATTTTCTTGATGCAGAGGTTGAACCAAGGGCCTCAGAACAAGTTTCCTGTCATCGTCGGGACAGCATCATTGAATCTCGCTGAATATGCTTCTTCTTCTGAACAGAAAGAGTTTGAGTTAAATGTTCCGCTCATGGTCTCTGCTGGTGCTGCTGAGCCTGGTCTGCGGCTCTACGTATGTGCCTTGACTTGAACTATGTTTGATTCATGTATCTTGTTTAGGTTTTTATTTTTTGTGATTTTAGGTTGTCATTAATTGTATAGGTATCACTCAGCCTGTTGGAATTACGAACTGCTCAAGAAACCACTGAGCCGGTACAAAGTGCATTAGTGCCCGTTGCATCACCTGTCCGGTCTGGAGAAACGGTCTCGATGGAAAAGGATGAGTGTTCTGCAATTAAAGCTGGTCTTAGAAAAGTGAAAATTCTTACAGAGTATGTTTCTACCGGAACAGCTAAAAAAGACTGTCGAGAAGATGAGGGCAGTGAAGGAAGGTGTTATGCAAGGAGTGATGATGGTGAGTATCCATTGGACACAGATTCACTTGATGATTTCGAGGAAGGAGAATCGGATGAGGGAAAGGATGATTCTATTGTCCAGAAGTCATTTAGTTACGGTACTCTGGCGCATGCAAATTGTGCTGGATCATTTTACTCCAGCATGAAGATCAACGAGGAAGGTGAGGATTGGGTGTACTACAGCAACCATAAGTCTGGTGTTGGCTCCTCTAACACCGAGGAATCTGATGCATCAGTGTCAGAGCCATCCTTGCTGCCGAGTTCGAAGCGCAGCATTTTGCCTTGGAGAAAAAGGAAGCTGAGCTTCAGATCTCCAAAAGTTAAAGGGGAGCCGTTGTTGAAGAAATCCTATGGAGAAGAAGGTGGGGATGACATCGATTTTGACCGGCGTCAACTTAGCTCTGATGAATCTCATGCACTTGGGGTAAGAACCATTTCTCGAATATTTTTAGTTTAATTCACTTTGCATCTTTGTTTGCAGTTTTCCTGAAGAAAAGTGAAAGAAAGTACAACCTCGGATTAATCCCGAGTTTTTTTATCCAACATTCTAACTACAATTTCTTTTGGCAGTGGCACAAGACGGGTGAAGATTCATCTGCAAATCGTTCATCGGTTTCTGAATTCGGGGATGATAATTTTGCTATTGGCAGTTGGGAACAAAAAGAAGTGGTAAGCCGTGATGGACACATGAAACTTCAAGCACAAGTCTTCTTTGCTTCTATTGATCAACGGAGTGAGCGAGCAGCCGGTGAAAGTGCATGTACTGCCCTTGTTGCTGTCATTGCCGATTGGTTTCAGAATAACTGTGATCTGATGCCTATTAAGTCCCAATTTGATAGTTTGATCAGAGACGGCTCATTGGAATGGAGGAACCTCTGTGAGAACGAAACCTATAGGGAGCTGTTCCCTGACAAGCACTTTGATCTTGAGACGGTTCTCCAAGCAAAAATACGTCCTCTTACTGTAGTTCCAGGAAAATCCTTTATCGGTTTTTTCCATCCAGAGGGGATGGATGAGGGAAGATTCGACTTTTTGAATGGTGCAATGTCTTTTGATAACATCTGGGATGAGATTAGTCGTGCCAGTGAAGAATGTCGTAACAATGGTGAACCACAGGTTTACATCGTTAGTTGGAATGACCATTTTTTTATCCTTAAGGTCGAAGCGGAAGCTTACTACATAATTGACACATTGGGAGAGAGGCTATATGAGGGATGTGATCAAGCTTACATCTTGAAATTCGACAGCAATACTGTAATTCACAAGCTACCAAATACGGCTCAATCATCAGATGATAAAGCAATTGGCAATCAGCAGACAGCAACAGTTGCGACTGAACCTAAGATTTCACAGGTCAATGGGAAGGAGGTTGGTTCCGTTGCAGGGTCCGTAGTAACCAAACCTGAGGAATCCGTAAAGAGTGAGGACGTCGGGGAGGTTGTTTGCCAAGGAAAGGAGTCCTGCAAAGAATACATAAAGAGCTTCTTGGCTGCTATACCTATTAGGGAATTGCAGGCAGATATCAAGAAGGGTTTAATGGCATCAACACCGTTACATCACCGACTACAGATTGAATTCCACTATCCCGAGTTCTCCCAACCACGACCCGAGACTTCTGCAACTCTGATGACAGCCACTACTCAAATAACAACAGCTGAACCGCTGCTGGCCGAAGCTCCATTAACCAAAGTTGCTGCATAGAGACTTACTGTAAATTCTAGGAAAAATGTGATTTACCCCAACTTGTTTTCTTTCTTTTTGCTACGAATATATTATGATGTGAATGCAGTTTAATTTAACAAAGAGGAACCAGTTCGAGCTTTCTTTTGACTATGTTATTCGGACCGAATATGAATGAGAACATATCCAATTTCCCATATGATTGCTGATGACCATTATGATTCTTTGACTAAAAACCCAGATTTTCTTTTCTTTTCTCCTGTAGCGTGCAGAAGGCAAAGCTGAACTTTCTCAAGGTTGGTGTTTGGAGGCCGAGAAAAAAAAAGATTCTTTAGAACATATGGTCCAATTACAGAGAGAAAAAAAGGAAACTATCTCCTAAAGTTGCTTCTTTTGATTATTTCAACAATTTCCTTTCTCTGCCAAAACATCTTGACCAAGTTGAATAATTATACCAAATGTTGAGCTAATTGGTTTTGCAGATTTTCTCTTTTGATCTTCTGAATTATTCCTTTACTGTTGTTCAAACATTCATTTTCTGGTTTACGTTGTGCTTGGGGATCGTTATAAACAAGATAACGAGAATCTAACAAGAATATGTGTGGGCTCGGATACTATAGTGTACATCTACGGAAAAGAATAGTATATCACGTTGTTATATGGCATGAATTGTATGGGTCAAATTATAGTTTTGGTCCCTCTAGTATGTTTAAACTTTGTTATATCACTTTGTTGAGATTTTTATTTCAAGGTTTGGAGTATTTTTATATTTCATGATTCATAATGGTTCTTATCAAATCAATAATTTTGCTGAAGTAACATGCATTATGGTCTCAAGTCGGTATGATTATAGGCTGATTTCACCTTTATTTGTCTGAAGTATGTATGTAGTCCCAACAACTTTTAATGGGACTATAACAAATGCAATAGATCATGAAATAAAAACAAAATACAATATTTTGTAAAATGATTTTTCCACGTGCAATATTGCTGCAAATTACCCTTCAGTCCCAAACCTGGCGATATGCATATTTTTGTACACTCCTATTATATTGGTAGTAATTATTTTTGTGTTATAATAATGCTATTGCTATGGTTTTAGTCCCCTTAGTATAATCAAATTTTGGATTTAATATTTATAAATGCTTTAATTTGACATAATTTGATCGTATACTTTTATAGAAATATTACGGGTGATAACGAGTCGAACTGAGCACGAACCTTGGTAGGTTGGTTGACAATGAGCATGTATAGTATCTGATCTAGATTAGTCGGATAATGAATCGAATACCAATGATTTAAAAAGGGTCAACGTTGATAATTTTGAATAGAATTGTTCACCCTGTTCGGAACAACTGATGATCTTGTAAAAGCAAATAGACTAAATTACATCAAATTAAAATATAAGGATTAAATGTAAAAAACTGACCCGACCTAAAAATCTGATTGAAATCAACCAATCTCCTATTGACCCAACCTAAAAATAATTGACTTGGTATGACCGAACCGACCCAATACTCAAACCAAATGGGTTAACTACTGGAATGATCACTTATGTTTTCCACAGTACAATTTTGGTCACCGATTTTCAAATTCGACCTATAAGGTCACTTACGTTTTTGATCTATAAACTTATGGCCACTCGAAATTAAGTGATGATAAATGGGTGATGTGGCTGTTAAAGAGAAATTTATATAATTACACATTTGGTCCCTATTAGTTACTTATTATATCAATTTGATCCTAATTTTAATTTAGTTAAATAAATTAATCACTCAATTAAATGCAGACACGTGTCATCACCTTATTGAAGGAATTTAATATTTGTATTTCTACATTGGTTTAAACATTTTTTTATGCATCTCAAGTATGTCATGTTCGAGTCCCCTTAATCTATATTTATTTCCTTTTCCTTGCATTAACAAAATACTAAAACATATGTTGTATTTTGTACTTTATATCACAAATGACCACTTGGTTCAGTGGCAAACTTACACCAAGGAGAACCTAGGTTTGATTCTTAGCCCAAAGCAAAATAACTCTTTATTTTATTTTCCTCATCCAATCACATGACACATATCACCATCTGAATTATATAAAATTTCCTTAACAGCCACATCACCCATTAAGACACTTAACAGAAATCAGTGTTCGAGTGACTAAAAGTGTATATGACCTTATCGATCGAATTTAAAAATTGGTGACCAAAACTGTACCGAAAAATATAAGTGATCATTCCAGTAGTTAATCTCGAACTAAATCACTATAGACACGAACTAAAATTAAACCATACCGAACAAAAAATGAACCAAATGTAATCAGGCATAAAACGACCTGTTTGCCACATATCTATGTACTGTCTCCTGATGACAAAAAAACAATGTTGTGTTTTTTCTGTACTATCGGAGATCCGTCGAGGTGCCGTCGGTTATCCATCGAGGGATCCGTCGAAGGATCATTTGGGAATACTATAAGGAGATATATCGGGAGATACGCTGGCTCGAAGATAGGCGCTCTCAGCAGTATATGCTTTCATTGTCCATTATCATCTACAAACTTGAATCGCCAAAGCCGATGACGTCCATGAAAAGTTTGAGAAACTTTACTAATCGGCCCATGGCTACTTTTGGCCTGAAAATAGGATTGGAGAGATTAATCACTATTCCATGGTTAGTCTTACAACAATTAGTATACTCACTAGTAATCTAGAGTTTAGATAACAATAAGCAAAATGAAGGGATTAATAAATTATTTAGTGATTTGGGCTGGTTTAAATTGTAAATTTTTTAGTTGCTTCTTTCATAGAAACAAAGATGATCTGACTCAATATTTTTACGTAGATAGATGTCAGAAGAGAAAAGAAAGAAAAGGACATATCGTACATCCATACTAAAATGACAATGAAGAGAGAACATTTGTATTAATATTAGTAGACAATTACACCTTATCAAAGATATAAGCCTTTTCATGGCCGCATCGAAAAGAGTGAAATGCAGGTGAAGGATGGGGATAGTATGATTCGGTGTTGCTGAACAATTCATACGACAATGAGAAACTTGGCTATGATGCAGTGAAAGATAAGACACAAAATCTGCTCAGTAGATATAAGGAAATCAAGCAGTTTTTATCCATCGAGCAACACCAATGGCTTTGCTCCTATTGTACCTGTCATAGACCGTGAGTTCGGATCCGAGACACATGCACACATAATTACCGAAAATGTTATTAAGGAGATTTTAGGTTTGAAGAGACCACCACTTGGCCCGATCTATTGAAAATTCTAGAACACCCACATCTATGTGAACATAAGATTTTTTAGATAGAAGATCGTAACGTAAAGAATATTTCATGTTTGTACTATTGTGGTAGGTGGGCTTCGATCTTAGCCATCAATGTAATTCATTAGAAATTGTCGGATGTAAGGGGACTCAACTATAAATAAAGATATTCCTACCTCATTAGTATCATCCATTGTTTGAGAGAATAAAACATTTGCTTTCAACTTTTTCTTGTGTTATTCGTGTTCTTCCTTTGTTATTTGTAGCTTATTCGTTTATTTAATTTCGCTTATAAAATATTTATGTTTTCAATATCTTAAAAGAGTGATTTTTTGAGCGAGATTGAAGGATGACTTAGGAAGTCTTTGTGTTCTTCCTTCGTGTTCATTGTAGGTGCATGGTTTGCTAGTCAGAAGACCTAGCCCCGTGATGCAAGAACGTGTATTATTATGGTCAAGTATATTCTATAAACATTGGAATCAGTTAGAACGCATCTACAATAATATTAACAATAATAATTCGGATTAAAAAAGTTGTAAGGTTTTTTAATATATGATATAAATTGGAAGTTGAAAGTTACTAATTAGCATCTACAACAAAGACTATGAAACCCCTATTTGTCACTTCTTCAATCTTGCAACAAAGCTCATTCCTAATATTTGCAACAATAAAATGATGAAAACGAGTGTACTGTGGTGTACACGAGGTGAGAATAGTGGTTCTCACCAAAGGAGGAAGGAGGGGCATAGAATTAGTTCATGGTCTACCGAAATATCTAACAGTAACACTATATTCGAATTTCATTCTCAATATTTACAATAGTAAAATGATGAAAACGAGTGTATTGTGGTGTACACGAGGTGGGAATAGTGGTTCTCACCAAAGGAGGAAGGAGGAGCATAGAATCAGTTTACGGTCTATCGAGATATCTAACAGTAACACTATATCCGAATTATTGTTAGAAGTGACTCCTAATGTCATCATCCTACTGTTCACATATTACTTTGAGTTCCGGCAAACACTCATTCTGTTTAAAATTAATCTTGGTGTCATTCTTCATTCGTGACACGTGGTCCACTCAAATGATGTCCCCCTTTGTATACTAAGTCTCTTCTAACCATGTCCACATCGATGTATTACCTTTTCCTTGTCTATCAAATTCTTCGACTATTATGAATACTTCTTAATTAACTAATTCTCGAATCGATACCCCTATAAATACAACATGATACCACGTAAAAAACAACAAAAACAAGACAAAA
Source organism: Hibiscus mutabilis (assembly GCA_019671005.1). NCBI lineage: Eukaryota > Viridiplantae > Streptophyta > Magnoliopsida > Malvales > Malvaceae > Hibiscus > Hibiscus mutabilis. Next base: position 72,027,068 of record CM033712.1, on the reverse strand, counting down.
AACAACAACAAAAAATGTTTGATATATTAATAAAAACATTGTAATTTTAAAAGTAATTTTCTTTTAATTATTTTTTGTTTTTAATAGTTTGTATTCGGAACTTTAGGTACTTTTGTAATTGAAATGAATATGAAGTGCAATTTGATATTTTATTGGAATTTCTCTATCCAAATTTTTATTTATGTTTGATATATTAATAAATTTATTTTCTAATTGATTTTTCCGTTAGTTTTCCTTAGATGTTACTTGAATAAAAACATTTTTTTGTATGTTAATGCATCTAGTTTTATTGTTAAATATTAATTTTAATAGGTACAAAATTATAATATTATTAAGTGATAATCAATCTAGCATATCGTTTTTGACTTTAAAAGTATTTTTGACGTCAAAATTACTTTTAAAAATCCCATACTAAACATGTCTGAGTGGTGAGCAAATGTTAACTTTTAATCTAGGTTGAGTTTTGCTCACCCCTAACCACGTTTAATCACCTTAATCTGGTATTCGTCAAACACAATAGTCTCAGCACCCTGTTATTTTACGGACTAGCAAAACACACATCATTATCCAAGGAATAATGGTGAAGGCGTTTTTATACAAGAAGAAACTTTGAAATATAAAATGATATAGAGCTCTCCATAAAACTAAACCTTAGATTCCAATTGATTTTCCTACCAATCTTAAACAAAAAATTTATTCTCTAATTTTGAAAATAAGAGAAATGCTAACTAAACTAGACGGCATTAATCAAATCATTTGCCCTCCAAATACCACCCGACGGAAGTTGAATCCAAGTAATTGCATGCTCTGTTACCTCGACACATTTACGGAGGAGTAGTGATCCCTTTCTTCTTTGGGACAACTTTCTTTTAGAGGATCTGCTGCCATAATATCTTATGGGGCACTCCGTTAACAACGGCCTCCCATGCACATTTTTTTTTCATAATAAACAATGGTGTTTGCTAAGTCACTTGTTTCCCCCACTGCTGGAACAGAGAAAGAAGAGCACCCAATAAACAACGCATGCTTATTCAAATCTTTTTCATAAACCCAACACAACTGTAAAAAATCAAACTTGAAAAATTTAAAATCATATTGATCGAATACACAAAGGTCTGCATCAATCACAACGAGGCAGCCGTTGAGGGGAAAAGATCCTGATGAGCCACATAGTATGGTCCATTCTTCAGGTTCAACATTGAAGGCACCCAATTGACCATGTAGGAAATGACAATAGAAAACTCCATTGGCATAAATAGCAATAACTGCACGACTACCGTCAATACCACTATTCAACTCAAACCTCTTCCATGAATAATCACCAGGAGAACAATACTTGAGATAATATTTGTTCTCTTTCCATGCCAAAAGAAAGACGACACATCTTGGGGAGGTTGCATCAAGGAAAGCGTAGCCACCCGAAACATGGGGAACTCCTTCAACTCCGGGAGCTTAATTACCTCACTTGTAAAGGGAGAGTATAAAAATAACAATGTTCTTCCAGAATATAAGAAATTTTGGAGGAGAACCCACCCATATACTGAAGCATAAGGTATAGCTCCAAAGCAACAAATAGGGGACCTTCCAAAAGGTTTTTCGACAAAGGAAAACCGACATTCTTCCCCTCCCACTATTTTTTCTCTAACGTATTCCCCAGAAAAAGGGTCAAGAAGCAGAAAATCACAATCTCCCCACCAAAACCGTTTCAGTGCCCAGGGGAATTTATCAATGGCGGCAATGGCGGAAATGTGACGGTTAACGACTGACCAAGCCTTGCAAACTGCTCGTATACGGATTCGATCTTCCAAACACAAATATCTAATTATACATTCAACGATGTCGCAAGGACTATCCGAGCAATTGCGCCCCTGTTTTTGTATTTGCAGCCTCTTTGAATTCGGTCTTTTTTTTATGATTTCCTGATCTCTTTGTTTTGCTTCTTGAAGTAGTCATCTCTGCTTCCTCAAAATTAAGTTGGCTGTTGAGGTCAAAGTGATTGATTCAAGAAACAAAATACAAGAATAAAAAGAGATTTTTTTTGTCAAAATTTAGATTTATAGACGATAAGTAGTCAATATGTTATAGAATTCTAATTATTATTGAATAATTATAAAACCCTAGTCACAAAAGGCATCAAAGAGCTAATCATAAAACTCTAATTCTAAAGTTTAACAAAATCTTGCAGAACATCGACATCAATATGATTGTCAAAATAGTAAATTTCTTGAGGGAAGGAATGCCACCTTTACCGAAGCCTAATCTTGCAGAAGCGGCGGCGGTGGATATGACGGTCACCGTGGATGAGAATCTGGTGGTGGACGCTGTGGTGTAGGAAAATACGGTGATGGAGCGTCTCGTTAATCAAGAAACGGCGGTGCTTCCGAAGGTAACCGGAAGTCTTAGATAGAGAGAGTGTAGGATTTGAGTGAGATTGCATTTTTATTTAGGGTTAAAGGGTAAAGTTGAGAGATAGTCACTAAACTACATCTTTGAGTTTTTTGCCACAAACTTTAAAATCATACAAAATAGCCATTAAACTAACATTCTTTTTACAAATTAGTGACGTGGCAGTTTGGATAAGGTTATTTAACATTTAGTCATCCATATTCATACATTCAATTTTTTTGGTCTTAATTTGAACAAGACAAAAAAATTTAAGCTCATTACTAAGTAAATTCTACCAGTTTAATCCCAAACTTTAAATTCTCAAAATCTCTAAAATTCCATAAACCCCAAAATATCAAAACATTAAATCTATAAATTTCTGATACTAAGATCCCAAATCCTAAAGATAAAAAACCCTAAGCCCACAAATTCTCAAATCCACCAATTGTCGTCGTCGACCATCAATTATCGACGTCGCACTGAAGTCAACTCCTCTTGTGGCGCACATCGTCTGTTATTTAGTTGTTTGTCGCATAATTTTATCGTTCATTAATTTTGTATTTCTTAAAGTTTATCATTTGAGATTTTACTTCGATTTAACAAAAATCATCATTGTCAAGTTACACAGTAACAAATTAGAAAATTTATATTGCAGTGTTAACTTCCTCTAAGAGATGTCAACTATTTTAAAGTGATGTAAAGTTTATTTTTGATATTTTATATAGATTTTTTTAAAAATAAATTCTCGAAGCATTTTGGGTGTCAATTGACAAATGGCATTGTGCTTTGGAAATCAAAGAATGAAGGTGATGGTTTGATCATTTTGAGGTAGGTCATATGATATAGCAATTAGCAAGCGTGCAAAGGCCGCATCAATCCCATTAGCTAGGCGCCATTGTAAGAAACCAAAATATATATTCTATACGAATATAAACCCAAGATCTATATATATGTCAAATCATTAAGAATAAAAAACTAGATTTGCAGAAGCGTACCTGAATCCATCGATGGAGATTTTTCAGAGAGGGTTTGATCTTCCGAGATGATAGATTACCTCTTGCCACACAACTCTCAGACGGGGAAAAGAGATATGCAAGTTAACCTATATCTCGGGGACCACTACCCTTTATATAAACTGAATTAAAACAGTTTATTAATATTTACAACTCTGCCCCTCATTGAGTTATAAATCTAACTTATGGTATCTACACTTTTAATTCCATGACAACTTAGTACCTATAACACGTGTAACATAATTGGTCACTTAATTACGTGTTAAACTCTATAATAGCAACGTACATTATACATATGTGCCCACTATTATTGAATTTTAATCCAACAATCTCCCACTTGGGCAACATATGTTACCTGACAAATGTACGACCTTATGAGCTCAAAAATTTGCTATCATGTAATAGGTATTCTATAACAATCTCGTCCATCAATTATATCCATATAGGATCAAAGCGGTCTTTGCCATATCAATCATGAATGGACCCATCAATGGTCACGTATACAAACATAATCAAATGACATAGATCAATCATGGATGCGTAGCATGGAAATTACATGTAAATGTGAACCGAACATGCCTATTTCCAAATGGTCCTCTTTAAACATAAGTGAGGTCCTTATCCAAATAAGAAAAGAGTGAATTAATCAATACTTTATTTCGATCGAGAAAATAACCAAATACATAAATGTCTGAAAATAAACATAAACATAAAGTGAACAAATAACAAACTCCCACTCAAACAATAATATCCTTAAATGATGTAACACCCATATGAGCAGTGTGCTCATGAAAGACCTTGGGTGGTAAACCTTTTGTGAGCGGATCCGCTATCATAGAGTTTGTCCCAATGTGTTCTATGGATATTTGTCCACTTTGCACTCTTTCTTTCACAACTAGGAACTTTATGTCAATGTGCTTTGACTTAGACGAGCTCCTATTGTTGTTGGAATACAACACTGCTGATTTATTGTCACAAAATAATTTAAGTGGTCTTTCTATATTCTCCAAAATACATGATCCAAGAACAAAATTTCGCAACCATATTCCATGATTAGATGCCTCGTAGCATGCTACAAACTCTGCTGCAATAGTGGAAGAAGCTACAAGTATACATTTGGCACTTTTCCAGATATAGCTCCACCCGGCTAACAGATAAATATAGCCTGATGTAGATTTTTCGCTATCTTGGCACCCAAAGCAAAATCAGAATCCGTATACCCTACGACCTCCAAATGATCTGATTTTTCTGTATGTGAGCATATAATCTTTTGTTCTCTCAAGATACCTCATAACCCTCTTGGCTGCTTTCCAATGGTCCATACCAGGGTTGCTTGAGTATCCGCCTAACATCCCAACAATGTACGCAATATCCGGACGCGTACATACCGAAAGCATACATTAGACTCCCAATAGCTGATGTATAAGGAATCTTATGCATTTCTTGAATTTCAAGATTACTTTTAGGGCATTGGGCAAGATAAAACTTGTCTCCTTTAGTGGCAGGGGTGTCTATTGGTTTACTATTTTGCATGCCAAACCTTTTAAGTACTTTATCGATATAGTTCTTTTGTGAAAATCCAAGAATACCCGAGATCGATCTCGATGTATCCAATTCCTAAAACAAAAGAAGCGTCCCCAAGATCTTTCATTTCAAAATGCTTAGATAGAAATCTCTTGGTTTCGTGCAGTAAGCCTATATCATTTGTGGCAAGCAAAATGTCATCGACATATAAAACCAAAAATATGTACTTACTCCTACTAAACTTGTGATACACGCAATCATCAACAATATTCATCTCAAAACCGAACGAGACAATTACTTGATGAAATTTGTGATACCATTGACGAAAGGCTTGCTTGAGTCCATAGATGGATTTTGTTAATTTGCAAACTATATTCTTTGGGTCTCTCGACTCAAAGTTTTTTGGTTGCACCATATAAATTGTTTCTTCAATGTCTCCATTGAGAAACGCAGTCTTAACATCCATCTGATGTAACTCAAGATCAAAATGAGCTACAAGTGCCATGATTGTCCTAAATGAGTCTTTCGATGAAACTGGAGAGAAAGTCTCTGAAAAGTCAATGCCTTCTTTTTGAGTATAACCTTTAGCTACAAGACGTGCCTTATACCTCTCCACATTACCATTTGTATCCCTCTTGGTTTTAAAAATCCATTTACAACCAATTGGTTTTGCACCTTCAGGTAATGGGACAAGTTTCCAAACTTTATTGTCTTGCATGGATTTATACTCTTCTTGCATGACATCAATCCACTTTTGAGAGTTAATACTTTGCATGGCCTGATGAAAGTTGATCGAATAATCTTCCATCATTCCATTATCATCCTCATTTTCTTGGAGAAATACAATATAATCATCCGGAATAGCATTTCTCCTTTCTCTCGTGGATCTCCTTAATGGCACTTGTTCTTGAGGTTGCTGAGTTTGCTCTTCTGGAACAATTACCTCATCCTGAATAAGAGGGAGCTGTTCGATATTGTCTTGTTGAGGTTCTGGATTTACTTCTAGATTGATGATCGGTATAGAAACTTGAACATCATCAAAAGTGATAGTAGGAACTGAGTTAAAACTCAATTCCTCCTCAAAGACAATGTCTCTTACCTTATTTCTCCCTCCAAACTCAACATCCTCAAAAAATATTGCAATTCCCATCTTAAAAATATTCTTAATTATGGGATCATAAAATTTATAGCCCCTAGATCGCTCAGAATAACCAATAAAGTAGCTGCTTACTGTTTTGGAGTCCAATTTCTTTTCAAGTGGCCTATAAGGCCTTGCCTCAGCTGGACATCCCCAAATGTGAAAATGCTTTAGAGTGGGCTTTCTACCCACCCAAAGCTCATAAGGTGTCTTTTCAGCTACTTTAGTGGGTGCTCTATTCAGAATGTACGCTGCTGTCTTTAATGCTTCTCCCCAGAGTGACCCAGGTAAGGTAGAATAAGCAATCATACTTCTTACCATATCCTTAAGAGTCTTATTACGTCTCTCAGCAACACCATTCATACTAGGTGATCTGGCATGGTGTTTGTGGGACAATACCACATTCCTCTAGGAACTTTGCAAATGGTCCCGAACGTTGTTCACTGATCCATCATATCTACCGTAGTACTCACCACCACGACCGGATCGAACTTTTTAATCCTTTTGTTGAGTTGATTCTCAACTTCAGCTTTATATAGATTTGAACACGCCCAAAGATCGAGATTTTTTCATGAATGAGATATAGGTACCCATAACGTGAGTAATCGTCTATGAATGTTATGAAATATTGTTGACCATTCCAAGATGCCGTAGGGAATGGCCCACAAATATCGTATGAATTAATTCTAAGACGTCAGAGAACGATTGGCACCTAATCTCTTAGTTTTGGTCTGCTTTCCCTTGATGCAATCAACACAAACATTAAAGTCTGTGAAGTCAAGGGACTCTAAAATACCATTAGACACAAGACGCTCAATCCTACACTTTGATATATGACCTAAGCATTTATGCCATAATGATGCTGAATTATCTTTACTTAATTTTCGCTTAGTACCACGTGATTCCACATGCAAGATTTCATTGTAGGATGCAATCGTATCTAACAAATAAAGGTTGTCATAAGCATTTAAATAACCAGTTCCAACAATACTTGAATTTAAAGACAAAGTAAACTGATTGTTTCCAAATGAACAATAATAACCAAATTTGTCCAACAAAGAAACTGAAACTAAATTCCGCCTAAAAGACGGAACAACAAAAGTGTCTTTCAAATCCAAATAAAAACCAGTTCCTAATAACAACCTAAAATGCCCAATTGCTTCCACTTCCACTGATTTTCCATCGCCCACAAAGATGTTTCTTTCACCATCACTTGGCTTTCGGTAGCTCAGCAACCCCGCATAGAAACACTTATGTGAGTAGTAGCACAGAATCTAACCACCAAGTGTTTCTAGGTACTGAAGCTAAATTAACCTCAGAACAGACCAAAGTAAGATTCATACCTTTCTTTCCAAGCCATGATTGATATTTGGTACAATCTTTCTTCATGTGTCCAGGCTTGTCACAAAAGAAACAATTATTTGGAACATTCTCTTGTTTCTTTTGAGTGGACCCCTTAGCGACTTCATTCGATATTTCCTTTTCTTGCCCTTGTCTTTAGAGGCACTAGACAAATGAGCACTTTCTGTTTTCTCACGCTTCAGCCTTTCTTCCTCTTGAACACAATGAGAAATGAGCTCATTTAGAGTCCACTTCTCCCTTTGTGATTATAACTAATTTTAAATTGGTTAAACTGCAGGAAAGCGATACCAAAACTATAAGGATGAGTAAATCATCGTAAAAACTCGATCTTAAGTGCCTTAAGTTTTGAAGCAATATGAGACATTTCTATAATGTACTCCCTTATATTTCCTTGACCCTTGTACTTCATAGACATCAAAGAATTCAGAAGTGATGTCATCTCAACCTTATCGTTTTTAACAAAACGTTGCTCAATATTGTCAAGGAAATCCTTAGCTTTGAATAATTTCCTCAGATTCTCGCACCCTAAAGGTTTCCGGAATGCTATGTTTCATGATCATCAGACTCATACGATTAGAACGTTCCCACCTCTCAAAATCCCTTTTTGCATCAGGGGTGCTTGCCGCAGTGAGAGGTGCAGGTTGCTCTTCCCTTAACGCAAGGTCTACGTCCATACAGCCAAACACTATCAGTAAGTGCCTTTTCCATTCCTTGAAATTCGTCCCATTAAGCATGGGTATAGAATTGACATTAGCAGATATTGTGGTAGCAGAAGAACTAGCTGAATATAGAACAAAAGAATAATAAATAAATAAATATGCTCACACCAATAATTCATAAGTAAACAAATAAATTCAAAATAATGACTAATTCCCCTCAAGATACCAAACACAACATTAATATCAAGTCTTTGGACAGTAATATTAACCTGAAGCGGTACTCTTGTTGTAGCAATCAAACATTGACAATAAACTATGTCGAACAACAGGTTAATCTTTGGACTAACGTATTGCACACATAAATTACCTTATAATTGTCACACATTTGTCACCACATGTGTTATTTAAAATTCGGCCAAATATTAATTTTTCTTTGGGCCAATTAATAAACGTATGAATTACAAAAACACAAACATCTTAATATTTTAAATAAGTTAATCTACGCAGAAGCGGTCACTTTGGTGACATTGTGGTTCAATTAACCCACTAAAATATCAGACATAGGCAAGACATGAATTTATCTGTTTCTAAATATTTGTCTTTATACCTAATGATCAAAACTGAAATTTTGATCCAACCAAATTAAATATATATTTTAAATAAAATATATATTCCATACATTAAGTTACTGTATCATAATGTATGAGCAATTACATCTTCAAGAAGGGTTATAACGTAACTAATGAATTCATAAAAGGGCACAAATATTTATTACTGTTAAAAAAAACCCTAAATTCAACGATGCAGTAAAGGGTTCACACATGATGAATCAAAACATGGAATATCATGCAACCAGAAATATTATGTTGCCGATTTCAATTGCACATTAATAATCCAAATTAAAAACACAATTAACAATTGCAATGTACTAAGGTAAGAAACGACAAAATTTTAGAATCCAAATTGTCGATTAACAAAATTAGGGAAATTTTGCCCAGAAAACACAATTAACAATTTGCGTCAATAGTGAAGCATTTAGGCTTCAAAATTATGCGGCGCTTGAACAATCAAAGAAAAAACGATTGTTATATTTTCCATAAAATTAATTATTTTCTCAATGATTCGACATAACCTGTCTCTGATGCCACTTGTAAGAAACCAAAATATATATTCGATACGAATATAAACCCAAGATCTATATATATGTCAAATCAATAAGAATAAAAAACTAGATTTGCGGAAGCGTACCTGAATCCATCGATGGAGATTTTCCAGAGAGGGTTTGATCTTCCGAGATGATAGATTACCTATTGCCACACAACTCTCAGACGGGGAAAAGAGATATGCAAGTTAACCTATATCTCGGGGACCACTACCCTTTATATAAACTGAATTAAAACAGTTTATTAATATTTACAACTCTGCCCCTCATTGAGTTGTAAATCTAACTTATGGTATCTACACTTTTAATTCCATGACAATTTAGTACCTATAACACGTGTAACATAATTGGTCACTTAATTACGTGTTAAACTTTATAATAGCAACGTACATTATACATATGTGCCCACTATTATTGAATTTTAATCCAACAGCCACAACTTGTCACGTTTACACTTTTGACATGGAATTACATGTTTTATGGACTTGACATCGACCTACTTTAAATAGCCATGGTTAATAAAGTTGTATAGTTTTATTACATGAGTATTTATTTTATTTTGTCTCACTTGTTGTTATTTTTATCATAAATTAAGGTGATAATTGAGATTCACTAATTGGTCGAATAGTCGAGGATGTTGATATTATTTATGTGAGTTCGAATCCTGACATTTAACTTAAAAATATAATATATCTTTAATTAATTAAAAAAATGGTAATTTTGATATCAACAGGCAGATTGGAAGTGCACAGCTCAAATTTGAGACTTCACAGCAAAAAGTCATTCAAAAAGGGGAAACAGAAGAAGAAACAATTGTATATGAAGATGATGGAGAACCTTTGAGCAATAGACACCAAGACTAATCTGACTTGAAAACAATGACACTAAAAGTATTATCTTATAAAAAAATTGTGTAATATATCGAGTTAGATTGGATTGAAATTAGAAAATTTTATAATATTCATTTTATTTAATTTTCAAAAGTTTATAAATGTTCTTTAATTTTATGGTTATGGGGTGGCCAAGTTGGATCAAACTTTTTGATATGATTCTTTTTATACAATGACTATTTTTTTTATATTTTTAAGTTAGTAGATATTGAGCGTTTAAATATATTCGATCTCATGTCCTTTTTAATGTTATACTTATAACAATGTCAACTAAGTTAAATTCAATTGACATTCATGGTCTCAAAGATGTTAGAATTTTGGAGAAACTAGAAAGTATTTGAAAGTTCATAAATATGTATTAGACACATTTATTAAATACAACTATACCAGCACTTAAAGAAAATTACGAGTAACAATTGTAGGGTGAATGAATGTTATGAGAATTGAGGAAAAACAAGAGTCCAACCAACAATTTTCTTCACATCAAGCACCGGGCCTGCTCGGCAAAGGAACCGGCTGATCATCAGCAAGCTGCGTCGACAATTGTGTCGGGAGCGGCGGCTGACACGACGGCCGATAGGGCGAAGTTAGGTGTTTTTTGGGTTTTACCTTCCGGCGAGCGGCGACGCTCACCAGAAGAGAGGAGAGAAAAAAGGAGCTCCAAGGTTCATTTTGGCCAAAAGAAGCAAAAATGGCCTGAAAGCCCTTATTTATCTTGTTTTAACGATTTAAAAATAGCTTAATTATCATTTAAGGACTCTGTGTCCTCTTAATCCCGCATTTAGCCCTTTCGCACCTCTTAATCACAAGATCAATCCCTCCACCCTATTTAATTGCCTCTTTTAAGCCTTTTGTTTCTTAAAACCCCTTCTCAGGTCCCTGTGTTTTTAAGCTTTTTAATCTGGTCATTTTGTAAACCAAAATCTATTTTTGTTAGATTTAATCCCCTGTTTTAATTTCTTTTCGATTTGGTCCAGATTCCGGTACACTATTTTCCCCCTTTTCATGCATTTTTTTCTCTCCCAGTTCTTTTATTATTTTTAATCTTGCTTTAATGTTATAGATCTATTTGTTATGTGGTTTTTTTGGATGTATAATTTGTGGTTTGATGAGAATGCTTGAAATGTGGCTACATTATATGCATAATATATGTTTTTATGTATATAATATATATATATAGCTTTACATAGTGGATAGTTTTTTTATATAATATATATAATATATAGTTTTTTAATATATATATAATATATAGCTTCTATAATAGATATATAACATATGTTTTTTATAATATACATTTAATGTATAATTTTCTTTAAATATATAATTTTTTTAAAATTATAATGTATGTGATTTTATAAAGATTATAATATATATATATCATTAGGTTTTTTAATATATATAATATATAAAGTTTTGTTTTTAAATATATATAATATAAGCTTTCTTATGATGAGTATAATACATAGATATTATAATATAAAGTTTTTATATATAGTGTATACTATATATAATAGTATATAATATATACAATGTAGTTTTAAATACATAATATATTTTTATACATGGCTCATGATATAATTAAAGTTTTTAGTATACATGTGGTTTTTGATAAATGTTTAATTTGGTTAGCTTGGGCTTTTAGTTTTGGGCCTTTTAGTGTTTTGGGCCTAGGGTGGCTTTTGTTTAGATGGGCTAGACATTGTTTTTGCTTAAAGGGCTTTAGGCTTGTTAGACTAGTCCTAGATTAGATTTAGGTAAAATTAATTCGATTAATTTAAAATCGTGTGCTCGTCTCATAGGGACATGATCTTTAAATTAATTATATTAATTTAGGATTAGCGTTTTAGAGCCTTAGTTAGATTAGGGTTCGAATTGATTTAGTGAATTTAAAGTTACCCTTAGCTTATTGGGATAAATATTAAGTTCATTAAACTAGTTGGACATTTCTTAATTACTTTTGAGTTAAAATTAACATGGAGACTAGATTGACAGTTAAATTAAAATCATGATTAATTAATTTAATTTACTTTAAATAGTATTCTTGCCTTATTGGAATACTAGTTTAAAATCGATCGAATTAATTATCATGTTACAAGATAAATCATAATTTGTTAGGTTTTTTAGTCTTTTAGGGCTAATTAATTTAGGGTTAATATTAGATTCACTTAATTAATAAATAGATCACCAACTAGCTTCCCATAATTTGGGCCTCTCCGGTTAGGACTTTGGGTGGACTTTTCGTGTGTTTATCTTTAAGCCTTTACTTGTCATCCATGTTAATTGTCATTCATGAGGCCCACTTGTTTTAAATTAATTAATTTAAATCATAAAAATGACGGTATTTATTAATTCTGATATTTGTATCGTAACAGTCCGAGCTTAAAGGATGTTGACCAAATATTTGAATTAATTTTCACCGACTCAAGGTAAAATTAAAACTTGACAAAATCATTACATCATATTTTAATTGCTTGCATCATGCATAAAGGTGACGTGTGGGATTCAAACCATAAACTAACATGACAATCATGCTTATATGATGTCGGTTTAGTCTATGGTTCGATGTATTATCAAACTTATTAATTAAATGTCCAATTAATTTGAACCCACCAATTTGATAAAGCCCGCTCAATTAAAGTTATTTTTCAATTAAGGTCACCAAATTAAATTCATTTCGAATTTTGATAATTTCCTTCAATTAAAAGCAACAAATATTTTGGTACCGATTTTCAGGCGTGATGGGGGTGCTAATCCTTCCCCACGCGTAACCAACTCTCGAACCCTTTCAAAATGAATCTCTGGTTTTGTGGTGTCCGGCCTACCTTATCCAAGTGGCCGATGGCGACTTCAAGTTTTTATTATTTTTAAAAGATTACAATTTTTCAAAAGAAATCCATTTAAACCAAGATTTCAAAAGTGATTTATGGGATAATTCGTATCGACGGATTTTCTAAAAGAAAACCAAGCTTATTCTTTAAAAGGTAAAAAGAAAAAACGTCGCTACAGCATGGCGACTCCGCTGGGGGTAGAATTTGTTTTTACAAAACAAAAAGAGAGTTAGGCTAAAAAAATATTTGTTGCTTTTAATGATGGAAAATTGTTGGAATATTAATTGATTTTAACAAGGTTGATCCTTTCTTGGAAATGTAACTACGATTGTACAGGCATTGATAATTGGTGGTCTTCGAATTAATTTTTTATTTAATTTCTAAGGAATCACCGTCATGTGTTGCACCATATCATCAGGCTCTATACCCGAGCTCCATCCTTTAAGTGGGAGTGAAACACCACATACCCACGTGAGTAGCCTTCCACGGGTTAGTAATTCACTTTCGGGATCCACGCCTTTTGACACGTAAGCAACCCTCCACGTCACTAGGTCATGTTTTCCCTCGAACCGAAACCAATTCGCAAGCTTATAATGGGCCAGAATTGGGGTTCTTGTTGCCTTAGTAGGTTATAAGATAGGTTCGAGTACTCTTAATTAGAACCGAACCTATGCGTGAGAACCTAGGAAGCCCACTCCGTTAGAGCAATACGAATAACCTTAACGAACTAGAATTCATGTGGTCATGTTTTTTCTTTCTTGGTGTGTTTTTTTGCTTAATTCCCTCGCGTTAATCTTTTCTCATTTTTCTATTTATTCACTATCGTTTGACTAATGCTTCTTCTTGTTTTCTCTCATTCCCTTTTTATCTTTTTGTTTTGCATATTTTATCATGTCATGAAGAGCACATTGAGTTGGAAATAGTTTGACGTTAAAGACTATATCATTGGGAGATTTAGTTCGTAGCAATAAAGAAAAGAATTATGATATTTAGATATGGTCGGAAGAGGAGCAACTACATGATGGAGACATTATTTCTGCCGGGTTCATGTCAGCAATGGCAACCGAGACATTCATGAACATGAGGTTTAATGATGTGTCTGATTTGAAGCCGGTTTGGAACAGTTGGGATTTTGAAACAAAGAGTACTTTTAGAGAAGAGTATGGTGACATCGCGTACTTGCTAGAGGTCCTAGTTGATTAAGCACTACTACAAGCCTTGGTGGGTTTTTGGAACTCTGCCTATGGCTACTTTACGATTGGTAACATTGATTTAACTCTGACAATCGAAGAATATTGAGACCTTATAAATTGCAAGAAGATTGACATGGATCATGTATATTCTAAGCCAAGTAAGAACAAAGCTTTTCGAGTTAAGTTAAAGAAGTTCTCAGATATGTTGTTATCTTGGGTCGAGCATCAAGTCACTACTTGGAACAATAAAGAGTATCTCAAGTGGGAGGGGATCTTGGCCTTAGCCTCTGTGCATCCTATGGGTCGAATTCAGTAAAATCTCTTTGCTTTGGTGATCTACGGATTGGTACTCTTTCCTCGAGCATTGTGATTCATTAATCCATCAGTTTTGGATCTATTTGATCGTTTGAATAGTGAGACTAATCTGGTGCCCGTAATTTTGGCTGAAACTTTTTGATCTTTGAGGTTCTGTCGAGAGAATAAGGAAGTCACTTCCGAGGATGCCCACAACTTTTGACTGTTTGGTTCTACAACCACCTTTGGATCGATCCCAATTTCTCTAAGCCCCTTTACGATAGAAAGTTCTCTCCCTTAGAGGAGTTTCTACAAAAGAATGATTGGCCAACCTGAAGATCCGAGGAAGTATAGCTAGATGTCCTTCGAAATCTAAATGAGAAATATATAGTTTGGAGAGCACCGTGGTTGTTGGAAAAGAACATTCTCTATAGATGTGGAGAGCATTTATGGGTACCACTGCTTGGCCTTTAGGGGCATACTACATATCCACCTCTTCTAGTCTTGAGGCGGTACGGTTCGAAACAATTTGTGCCGGCTACCAAAGGTCTAAATGAGTTCAACATGGATTATGCGAATGAGAAAGGCTACAAGACGGTGGTATATAACGCTTCTTCAACTTGGAACAATGCAAGACGAGTTAGGATCCTAAATGCTCTGTACATGGTCACTCCCGAGCACGAAGCGTGGCGATTTAATCGTGTAAATGATAACATCCCACAATTGACTCCCGATGCAAAGAGATCTATAGAGGAGAGATTGGCCATGCTTCCTACCAAGCCCGATGTTGCGTGTTTTTAGTGCAACACAAATGGTGCAAGTATACACGTCACAAGTGATAAAGTGATATGATAAGTATCGAGTATCGTCTCCATAGGGATTGGTTTGGGCCACTTTGCTTAAGTTATTGCATTGAAAAGAAATAGATTGGTAGAGTAGAATATCAAGTAAAATAAACTAAACAAAATAAAGAAAAAAAATGAGTGATCGAATAAAATAGAGTAGGCCGAGGTATCATGAGTCATGGAGTGATAGTTGAATGGACTGTCGTGGTAATTGAGTGCTGGAGTAGCTCAATCGTTTCGTCAATTGAATACAGTCGGATTGCCTGGGCAGTTCTGCGATTTCCTGGGAAATTGGGAATGGAGTGATTGACTGGGCAATTGGGCGACAACCTTCAAAGTTTGGCGAAGCGTTCTTCAATGGTTTCTCATTATCCCTAACTCGAAACAATGTTAATTATGCATGCCTAGATAATACATCCCTGTGTGAACCAAGGGTGGACAACAACCGATCTTGCGCTCCATTTAGCCGTTGAAATTCGCAACATATCCATAAGTCGAATTAGTCTTCACCATCGATTGATTGAATAAAGACCATGCTCATTCGTTTCTTGAATCTAACTCTCCCGATATTAGATAAATGGATATATTCACGAGATCCTCTCCCAATTCACTCGCAAAATTAAGAATCAAGAATGAACAAACTTTGAATTAAAATTGCAAACTCAAATACCTAAACAAATCCAATCATTCTCGAACCACAAAAACACAATAACCCAAACCAATTTACATCAATTTATGGCTGGGTTCGAAAGATATACAAAGGAAAAATTCCTAGACATGGATCGAATGGAAATAATAAAGAAGAAGAAGATGTCGAATAGCCCCTAGCTTTCTCTCCCAAGTCGAACTCAAGGGTTGCGGCTAGGGCTTCTTTATATAGGAGATGACTAGGTCAAAGTCTTTCTTGAAGAGGAAGTTAAGTTAGAATTAAATATAATAAAAGAAATAAATCTCTTTTATTATATTTTTATTCCTCCAAAAACTCCTCATAAAACTCTTGGAATTTAATCTCTTTTTGATTTCTTCATGGAACTCCAACTCTTCTAGGATTTATCCTTGCTTCTCGTAATTAACTCAAATTTAATAGATTTATCCTTCAAGAAATTGGTAGCTCTCCTTCTTATCCTCAATTTCCTCGACAATTTCCTACTTGCTTGGGCAATTTGATCCTGCACACACAAAACACACATCCACAGTATCTTCTTCCACAAAACAACTAGATTATGAAATCAAGCATGACGGTGAAGGAAACTATGCAATTATGCATGAATGACTAAAAATGCAACTAAAATGAGCCTAAGTCTAACAATAATATGAGTAAAAAGGGTTATAAAAATAGTACTTTTGAACACTTAACACACCTTTAAACTCGAACTATTGCTTGTCCTCAAGCAATGCAAACTAACAATTACCTGCTAAGACTTTAATCATCAAAGACATGCTTTAAATTTGAATTCAAACATCAGAACCGTGGCACAAAGTATGATCACCTTTTGAATTTTTGGATAGTACAAAAATTACCCAGAACCAAACTATAATGCTCATGATAATGTGTGTGCGTAGTTGTATACAAGTCGATTTTCAAGATTCCATGTGAACAATAGGCTTTTATCAATTTAATTACTGGGGTATTTATTCATCTTTTTACTAGAGCCAATTTTGGGCACCTCTAGTAAAGAAAGCAATTTCTTATTTTAATTTATTTTTTTGTCGACTAGAGCCAATTTCGGGCACCTCTAGCGATATCTTTAATGTGCAACTACTAGAGCCAGTTTCGGGAACCTCTAGCAAGAAATTAACCTTTAATTTTCAATTTAATTTTACCCAAATTTTAGGCAACCTAGGTTCACTAAGTTTTTTACAATCAACAAGCCACAATCGTGCTCATAATATTTAGCATCATAGTAAAATTCTAAGTTCTTTTCATGCAATCCTAAAATTTAAAGGGTTTTTCAATTAAGTGCGGTGGCGAAAATTCATCATCGAATATTCAACAAGTTCAAGCAATTAAATTCAATCAAAGGCATGGCAAGTAACATATGCAACCTATATGCGATTACTAAATATGAATGCAACAAAACATGAAACTAACTAGAAACAAACCCCCCCCAAATCGAGAGAAGCATTATCTTCAATGCTTGCAATTAAAAATTAAAAACAAAATTAAATGCAAATGAGTTAGTCGAAAAGGTCATCACCTTGAATGATGAGTTTCTTTCGGTTTGTTTGCTTGATTCTTTTTTCGTAGAGCGATGGTTGGATGCGGGTGGCTGGTGGTGCAGCTTAAACCTTTGCAATCTCCTTGCGTGCTTCACTCTCATCATTGGTCTCCTCAATGATCAAAGCTCTTCGCTTTGGCTTTGGCGGTGCGACCAGTTGTGATGCTACAGGTTCAGAGATGAACTTATCATCGGTAAATCCATTTAGGGATTCAGCGTGAGCTGGTTCAGCCATAGGTACTTTACCTTTGTCGTGTGCGGTAGTTGCCTTAGCATATGTAGTTGCCTGGGTAACTGGTTCTGTAGGAAACACCGAGAAAGGCACGATGTTGTCGGGGTACCTTTTGAGGATCACTCGTGTGATGGCAACGTTGTGGTCCCTCATGTACCGCATGAATTGCAATTGCTGGGCCTCCATTATCTCTAATCGGTAGGATAGGGGGCAAAGCTTCTATTCAATTTGATCCATGTCCACCGAAGTCGGGTCGGTTGCCCAGGCATCTTAACTTGCCGAGGCATCAAGAATTGTCAAGGCAATGTTGGTTGTCCGAGAAATTTTTGGTGTTGGGGTTTTCTTTGGCACTTCTTGTTCTTTAGCTGGTACTTCACCCATAATCTTCAAGTAATGAGCTCGATTCCACCCAGTTTTGAAGGGTAATTTCTCGTCCGTCGGATCACTTGGCACCTTCTCTTTCTCGCATAGTTGGGATATTAAGTTCAGAAAGAAGAGAGAACCTACATCCTTTTGACTAAAAGCAAATATCTTATCACATATAATTTGTCCACCATTAATAATTTGCTTGTTCAAAATAGAATGAATCAACAAAAGATGAGAATATGAAACGGTGGTATTGTGTGTAACGAGTATTAAACAAGTTTTAACAAATTTATTCCACAATTTTGCCTCAGGTTTTATCATGAGGTGATTTACCGTCCCTTTTAGAGTAACTTCATTCTATTCGGCCCCTTCGATCGCGAGGTCCTTGAAGACTTTCTCGACTCCTTCAGGCGTGATGTTGTCGACAAAATCCTTGTATTCATCATTCTCAATGTATATCCCATAGAATATGTTGATGACGTCGGCATCAATAAGGATAGCTGTTACCTCTTCAAAAGTATTGTTTTTCATTCCTATTTTGATATGCTTTTGTTTGTTTTCAAGTACATTTAGTTGCATTAGTTTGTTAGAATCGTGCATTTACATAAAAGAGTTAGTAGGCTGCCTATACCAGTGTCATGGGTTGTTTTTAGTGGCCTTTGCGCAGGTTGGTGGTGGAATGGCATGAGGAATGGACGCAGGGACACAATTAGGAATGCCAAGGTGAATGCCAGATGTTGCGGGCACGAAAGGGCCAGATGTTGCGGGCACGAAAGGACCAGATGAGTGCCAAGCATTTGTTGGCAGAGAGGTATGCCAACAGCCATGCCAAGAAGAGATGAACCCCCCCAAAAAATAGGAAAGGATCAGGCTCTTAAAAGATCGTAATTGGATCAACTTCCGAAAAAATAGCGGATAAGGTGATGCCAAGTGATGTTGGCAAAGTTGTGCCAAGCTCGTGTGCCAGGATGGCCATGGCATGATGACGTTAGCCCTAGCCTGATAAGCTATCACACCAAGCTGATAAGATATCAAAATGATTGGATAGAGCTCTATCTCTTATCTCTTGACCATTTCAAATTCAAATTCAAAGGCTTATCTCATTATTTCCCCTACACGCATATATAAAGAACAACCGATCAAGCATTTGAGAAGGGAAAAAAAGAAAAAAAGAAAAGAATCGAAAAGCAGAGACGAGAGGTGGTCGGAGTAAGGTGTTGAAGTGACGAGTGACAGTTGGTGCAACATAGGAAGGGTGGTTCAAATTCTTGGCTGAGAGCCTGGCGTGGAGGGCTGCACCGAGAGACCCCTCTGCCTATTCCCTTGGCAGAAGTTGTTTTTCTTTAGTTTTTATTATGATGGTGATTTTAAAAACGTTTGTTAGTTTGTTGGTTAACCCCCACACCATGAACTAATTTAATAGTTGGTGAGAGATGTTTTGGTTTTAAACGTTGACTTTTATGCCTTAGTTCATTTATAATAATAATAATTCTTTTAGCAAAGTTTGTCTATTTTGCATACTTTAATTTTTCCTAAGTACTGTGCCAAAGCGAGAGCTGGCACAATTAGCTTATTGCCTTCCAATATCTTAACAGACATGTGTTGGCAACGATCAAAATTGCTGAACACTTGGGAGAAAATCTTCGAGAGAAGTTGTTCAAGTAGATGAACTTACTTCGGAAGTGAAATCTACCCCTACGGAGTATAGATTGGTTTTTAAATCAAATTGGTTTAAGGAAAACATACACTGTAGAGATATAGGGGTTTTTACTTGGCCAGTTTAGGGCAATGACCATCGAGAGAGGCTTTGCTATTTTTGAATCTGCTTGGCAACCAATGCCAAGACAATTTTGTCAATAAAGGTTGGCATGAACCACGTTTGAACCAGGCATTCCTTGCCAACAGTCATCATTCATTTGAAAACACCTTTCTTGCCAGCACTTCACTTCACTTTGGTTTTATTTTATTTTCTTAGTTTTAAAATTAACTATTTTAAACTATAATCCTTTCTTCCGAAACAAGTAACAAACTAAACAATCGAATTCCAAGTCAATCTCTGTGGGATCGATACTCACCTTACCAAGCTGTATTACTTTTCGACTGTGTATACTTGCACGCAAAAGACTCTTGGAATAGTTTATCTTGCCCAAATACATACAATTTATACCTTTTGCCAGCATTCATTTTACACATCTCCTTGAGAGTCAACAAGTTTTTGGCGCCGTTGCCTAGGATTGCAATGGATTTGATTTTTTTTAATTTTTACTTGTTTTGTTTTTGTTTTCATTTATCTTTGTTTTCACCATTGTATGACCAAAAATCACCCAGTGGTGGACGATTGGCCATACGATCTATAAATTGAGAGAACCTTACGGAGGTTAAAGAGGCGATACCGAGAAATGAATCAAGGCAATCAGAGGAATGGTGTGGTGAATAATGATCCACCCATTAACAATCATCCTAATAACAATGCACCATCGCCTCCTAATGTCCCAAATATGGTTCAAGAAGAATAGAGGCCAACCGAGAACATTCAACACCTAACATTGCAAATCTCATGCCAGGACTTATTGGCACTGATGCCGATGAGCCTAACTTTGAACTTAAACCCGTAATGATCCAAACTCTTTTGAATGTAGGTCAATTCGATGGAGCACTTACTGGAGACCCGAGACAACATCGCAAATAATTCATGGAGATATGCCAACTGTTTCAACAAATATGAGTATCTAGAGATATTGTGAAGCTAAAATTGTTTACTTTTTCCTTGAGAGACAGAGCCAAGGCATGGCTCAATTTTTTGCCACCAGGATTAGTTACTTTGTGGTTAGACCTTTTCCAGAAGTTCCTGACGCGGTTTCAGCCACCAACACTCACTGCCAAGTTGCGTGGTGAAATTATTACATTTAAACGGGCCGAGGATGAAACTTTTTATG
The DNA here is from genome assembly GCA_019671005.1 of Hibiscus mutabilis. Taxonomy (NCBI): domain Eukaryota; kingdom Viridiplantae; phylum Streptophyta; class Magnoliopsida; order Malvales; family Malvaceae; genus Hibiscus; species Hibiscus mutabilis. The sequence continues at coordinate 72,006,022 of CM033712.1, read as the reverse complement.
AAGCCTGGGAAAGATTTAAAGATTTGTTGAGAAGGTGTCCAATGCATGGGTTCCCAAATTGGACCCAAATACAAACCTTATACAACAGATTGAATGCACAATCAAGGACTGTTATGGATGCTTCAGCAGCCGAATCATTGCTTGATAAGAAGTACACTGAGGCTGTTGATATCTTTGAGAGAATTTCGATCAATGACTTTGAGTATCCTGTTGCTAGACTTGGGACCGAGACTAAAGCTAGTGGGAAATTGAAAGTTGATGAACTCACGTCCATTCATGCCGAGATTTCCAACCTCACTAGAAAGGTGAGAACATTACAAAAGAACTATGAGGCCCAAGAAGTAAAAGCACTGGATCCATTTTACACCATTTGTAGAGATAACTACCATATGGATGAACGCCTTGTTAATCCCGAGTCGGTAAATTTTGTTGGGAATGCTGGTCATTTTTATAATGCTAATACCTATAATGCAGGTTGGAGACAGCACCCCAACTTAGCTTGGGAAATCAAGGAGGTAATCACTACAATGCCCCGCGCCAAAACATCTAACGACAGAACAACAATGCCATACCAGCATTTTATCAAAATACCATGCCATAGAAAGTTCATAACAATTTCCAACAAGGGCAAGGAAGCAACCAAGGAGGAGATCTTACACAATATATGGAGCGAAATGAAGTAATAGTCCAAAGTTTTGCGGCATCAGTAAGAAACTTGGAAATACAAATTGGGCAGATTGCTAATGCACTTAGCAATCGACCCCAAGGTACTTTGCCAAGTGACACTGAAGATGCTCGGCACAAAGAAAATGAACAATGCAAGGCAATAACTCTTCAGAGTGGTAAACAGTGCGAAACAGAGATGGCTGCCAAGCAGCCAATCGTCAGCCAAGATGCAAAGCTTGTGCCAGCAGACATACTAGAGAAGTAGAGAAGGAAAAAGTAGATGATGCCAGTAAGAGTGCCAAACAGGATGCCAGTCCTAGTTTCAACAATGACACCAACAATAATGATAAGTAGACTGATTCCAAAACAGATGCCAGTATTGCCTCGACAAAGCCGACAACGCCAACATATGTATATCCACTGCCACTATTTCCAACAAGACTTCAAAAGCATAAGCAGGACTATCAATTTAAACACATTTTGGAAGTGCTTAAACAGTTGCAAATTAACATTCTATTGGTGGAAGCCCTTGAACAAATGCCCAACTATGTAAAATTCATGAATGAGATCTTGTCCAAAAAGAGAAAGTTGGGAGAATTTGAAACTGTTGCTCTCACTGAGGGATGCAGTGCCGTGATCCTAAACCGATTTCCCCCAAAGCTAAAAGATCCAGGGTGTTTTACTATTCCTTGCACAATTGGAGACATGTTCATGGGGAAGACGCTGAGCGACTTGGGAGCCAGCATCAATTTGATGCCACTATCAGTTTTCAAGAAGCTTGGCATAGATGCAAGACCTACCGCAGTGACACTTCAATTGGTAGATCGATCCTATGCACATCCCAAGGGTAAGATTGAGGATGTGTTGGTAAAGGTAGACAAATTCATTTTCCCTGCTGATTTTATCATTCTGGATTATGAAGCTGATATTAATGTGCTAATTATTTTGGGTAGGCCGTTTCTTGCTACTGGAATGGCTCTTATTGATGTTCATAAAGGGGAACCAACCATGAGAATAAATGATCAACATGTTACTTTTAACGTGTTTCAAGCTTTGAAATATGTAGATGAACCTGATAAATGTCAAGCCGATGAAATGATGGAGTTTATCTTTACTTTGGACATGGTACAGTTGTGCCAAGATATAGCAAGTGATGATGGCATGCTTGATGGTATGGCTGAACTGTTTGAGGAACCTATGGAATTAGCCTTGGAGGCTAAAGATGTAAGTTACTTCGAGCCACTCCATTTGGCCAGCAGAGAGGTAAAGAAACCAAAGCCATCTATTGAGGAACCACCAGAGTTGAAGCTTCAACCCCTGCCAGAACACTTAAAGTATGCTTATTTAGGTAAGAACTCGACTCTGTCGGTGATTATTGCCATTGATCTCACTCATGATCAGGAGGTAAGACTGCTGGAAATACTTAAAGATTATAAGAAAACGTTGGGTTGGACCTTGGCAAACATCCAAGGTGTTAGCCCAACCATTTGTATGCACAAGATCATACTAGAAAAATACAATGATAGGACCATTGAAGGCCAAAAGTAGCTAAACCCAAGCATGAAAGAGGTTGTAAAGAAAGATATCATAAATGGTTGGATGTCGGGATTATTTATCCTATTTCCAACAGCTAGTGGGTTAGCCCGGTATAGTGTGTGCCAAAGAAGGGTGGCATGACCGTGATCCAAAACAGTAAGGCCGAATTGATTCCTTCCAGAACCATCACTAGATGGAGGGTGTGCATAGATTAGAGAAGGTTGAACAAGGCTACAAGGAAGGACCACTTCTTATTGCCTTTCATTGACCAGATGTTGGACAGGTTGGCAGGTAAAGCTTTTTACTATTTTTTAGATGGTTATTCGAGATATAATCAGATTGCCATCGCCTCTGACGACCAATAGAGGACCATGTTCACGTGTCCATATTGGACATTTACCTTTAGAATGATGCCATTCGGACTATGTAATGCGCCAGTAACATTTTAACGTTGCATGATGGCCATTTTCTCAGTGTTTGGTGTAACATTTGAGGAATGTATCCATAGCCTGGAGTAAGTTTTGAAGAGATACATAGAGACAAACTTAGTGTTGAATTGGGAGAAATGCCACTTCATGGTGAAGGAGGGCATTGTTCTAGGTCATAAGGTAACCAAGAGAGGACTAGAAGTTGATCAAGCCAAAGTGGAGGTAATTAAGCAATTACCACCTCTAACAAGCATTAAAGGTATAAGGAGTTTTTTAGGTCATGCCAATTTTTATCGGTGATTTATTAAAGATTTTTTGAAAATTGCTAAACCTTTATGCTCATTGTTGGAATATAATGCCACTTTTGCATTTGATGATTCTTGTTTGAGAGTATTTCAGAAGCTTAAAGACAAATTGATTAATGCCCTCATAGTCATGGCATCGAATTGGAATGAGCCTTTTGAGCTCATGTGCGATGCCAGCGATTATGCCATTGGAGCAGTTCTGGGACAACGGCGTGGCAAGATGTTCCATGCCATCTATTATGCCAATAGAACCTTGAATGAAGCACAACTGAATTACTCTACAACCGAGAAAGAATTCCTCACGGTTGCATTTGCTTTTGATAAATTTAGATCTTATCTAATTGGTAATAATGTTGTGGTTTATACAGATCATTCGACATTGAAATATCCCTTGGCAAAGAAGGATGCCAAACCTAGACTAATCCGATGGACGCTCTTACTTCAAGAATTCGACTTGGAGATCAGAGTTAAGAAAGGCAGTGAAAAATTAGTAGCTGACCATCTCTCTCGGTTGGAGCATCACATTGAGGATGGTAAGTCCACTATAATTAGAGACAAATTTCCTGACGAGTATTTGCTTGCAGCCGATGCTATACCATGGTACGCTAACATAGTCAACTACCTGGTAAGTAATATTCTGCCATCAAACCTGGCATATAATGCCAAGAAAAGATTTTTACGAGAGATGAGGCAATACTATTGGGATGAACCCATGTTGTACAAGCAGTGTGCCGACCAAGTGATTCGCTAGTGTGTGCCAGAGGACGAGCAACAACATATATTGCATTTATGCCATGCCGCACCATATGGAGGACATTTTGCTTGGATAAAGTCTGCTACCAAAGTTTTACAGTCAGGATTCTTTTGGCCCACACTGTACAAGGATGCCCACGAGTATGCCAAGGCATGCGATAGATGCCAACGAACAGGGAATATCTCTGGCAGACATGAATTACCACTCCAAAGCATTCTGCTAGTGGATTTATTTGATGTGTGGGGGATCGACTTTATGGGTCCTTTTCTCCCATCGGTCAGTAATGTGTACATTCTCTTGGCTGTTGACTATGTGTCAAATTCGGTAGAGGTTGTTTCCTTGCCAACAAATGATGCCAAGGCTGTTGCCAAGTTCTTGCACAAAAATATTTTCATTAGATTTGGTGCTTCTCAAATGATTATTCATGACAAGGGTATTCATTTTAAATGTAAATTGATTTCTAAAGCATTGTGCAGGTATGAGATTCAGCAGCGAATCGCCACAACATACCATCCATAAAAAAATGGGCAGGCTGAGATATCCAATAAGGTGATTAAGATCATTTTGGAAAAAACTGTGAATCCAACAAGGAAAGACTGATCCTTGAGACTAGATGAGTCATTGTGGGCTTATAGGACGACATTTAAAACTCATGTAGGTACTTCCCCATTCAAACTTGTCTTTAGAAAACTATGCCATATGCTAGTAGAACTTGAACATAAAGCCTATTGGGCCATCCGGAAGATTGACATGGCATGGAGAATTGCTGGAGGAAAGAGGTTGCTTGAACTCAATGAATTGGAGGAATTTAGAACACAAGACTATGAGAACACTAAGATATACAAGGAGAAGGCAAAACATTGGCATGATAGTCGGATCCTGCCAAGACAGTTCGAAATAGGTCAGCTTGTTCTATTGTTTAACTCTCGGCTCAAACTTTTTCCAGGTAAGCTTAAGTCAAGATGGACGGGTCCTTATGAGGTTGTGAAGCCATATGCTTATGGGGATGTAGATATCAAGAACTTACAGACCGGAGAAATTTTTAAGGTGAACGGTCAGTGCCTAAAGCATTACTTGGAAGGTAAGCAGAGTCATGCCAAGGAGGTGATCCTCTTGGCAGAATTGGAATGAAGCATCCGCATGTTTGAAATTCTTTGTTAATATTAGGATTAGTTGTTTTTGTTTTCCCTTATGAATCAGTTTTTTGTTCTTGTTTCCTTTTCTTTCAATTTTTATTCCTTTGCTGCGTTACACGATTTTTCATTTAGTGTGTGCAGGAATTTTGATAGGAATTGATGCCGGGAATATTGCCAGAAGGACTGTGAGCCAGTGTGCTTGCCAACAGTTATGCCATGGCCCATGCCAGAGGCATGTGCGTATTCCGTGTGAAAGAAAAAAAACTTAGCTTGCAAAAAAAAGGAGAGAGGGAAATCTGGGGAATTTAACCCTTTTTGCCGCCCATATTTATGATAGGTTATCTTATCATAATTACCCTATCATTTCAAAATCGTTTCCATACCTTTATCCCTATCACTTCTCATTTAAAATTTAAACCCTTTTCCAATTAAAACTCTATAAACCTCATCATTATCCTCTACTTTTCGGCTACCCTAATTACTCCATCTTAAAGACTCAACCCTTTTTCTCTTCCATTCTATTAAAATTAATTCCCCCAAAACTTTTCCCTTTTACTCTCATTTGATTTTCTCCCAAGCAAGATCCAAGAACTTCAATCTTTTCTTTTCTTCTTCCCATCGATTCTCATCTTTTCATCTCCATGGCTTCATCCTCTACTCCCTTCAAGCGATTATTCAACGAGGAGATTCACAAAAAGTTCGATGAGATCTTCTCTTCAAGGTCGCTCCTTTATGAGAAACACTTCGACTTCCAATCTGATGCCACTATCAAATTCTCATCAGGATTTATGTCCATCGTTGATATGTATAGGTGGAGTTCATTCTTCCAGCAGAAGAGGGAGGTGTTTGCCACCATCGTGCAAGAGTTTTACACCCATCTCGTGGCCAAGGATTCTCCATTCTTGATGATTCGGGGTAAATGCGTTCATTTTGATGAAGGTTACATTAATTCTCTTTTCTCTTTGCCAACTAAAGGAGATGAATACTTTGAGTATGCTAAGTCTATGAATGCTGCTGATAAGTGTTCAAAAGTACTATTTTTTCTTACCCTTTTTACTCATATTATTGTTAGACTTAGGCTCATATTAGTTGCATAATTAGTAATTCATGCATTAATCCATGTTTCCTTCCATCGTTGAGCTTGATTGCATAACTTGATAGTTTTTGTGGGAAAAGATGCTTCTTTGGTGTGTTTTATGTGTATGTGTAGAATCACTTGCCAAAGCAAGGCTAGAACTAGTTGCCAGGGCAATGCATGAAGGAGATGCCGAGCTAGTTGCCAGGGCAATGTATGAAGGAGATGCCGAGCCAGTTGCCAGGGCAATTGTCGACAAAGAATAAGGTGATATGGTAGTCGAAATTGATGACTAGACAAGCCCAAGATGACATGGCGCAAAGCTAAATCCCAAAGGAGTTTGATTTCCATGAAGAGGTTAAAGAAGAATTAAATCCCAAGAAGATAGGAGAAGTTCTAGAAGGAATATAAATATAATAAAGAATTATATTCTTTAAAGATAATTTAATTCCAACTTAACTTCCTCCTCAAAGAAGGACTTTGACCTAGCCCTATAAATAGATCACCAAGCCGTCAACTCCAGGGGAGAGAGAATATAGAATTTTCGACAAGCTTCAAGGGAAGATCTCGACAAGAAGGCTTCATCCATCCTTCATCTTTTTCTTTCTTGTTCAATTAGGTTCATGCTAGGAATTATTTATCTTGTGTTTCTTTGGAACCTAGCCATGAACTAAATCTATTTGGCTAAGGTTATTGTGTTTTGTGGTTGTAAGAAACAATTGGATTTTGTTTAGGTAATAAGAGTTTGCACTTTTCTATTCAAGGTTTATTCATTTTTGGTTCTTATTCTTGTTTGCGAGTGAATTGAGAGATGATCTCGTAACTTCATCTATTTATCTAATATCAGGAGAGTTAGATTCAAGAAACGAATGAATATGATCATTATTCAATCTATTGATGGTGAAGATTAATCCGGCTTAGGAATAAGTTAAGGATTTCAACGGCTAAGAAGAGCGCAAAATTGGTTGTTGTTCACCCTTGATTCACGCAAGGATGTATTATCAAGGCATGCATAAGTAGCTAGAGTTTCGAGTTAGGGATAAGAAGAAACCATTGAAGAGCGCTCTGCCGAACCTTGAAGTTGCTGCCCAGACGCCCAAGTAGTTGCCCAAATAGTCGCTTAGGCAACCATCGATTAGTCGCCAAGGCAACCCCGTTGTGCAAGTTGCCACGGCAACTGAGTTGCCCGTGCACTCTTTTACCAAGACGATCAAATCGGCTATCACACCTCAACTCACGATAACTTGGCCTATTCTCTCTCATTTGATCACATCTATTCTTTTACTTTATTGCCTTCTACTTTAGTTATTAGTTAAACTCCTATAATCTTCTATTTGTGTTTTTACTTTTTATAGTGCAAGAGATTAGATTCTTGAAGTAGCACCAATCCCTGTGGAGACGATATCTTTTATACTATAACTTGTGACGTGTACACTTGTACAATTGCGGAGCACTTATTACGCGCAACAAGTTTTTGGTGCCGTTTCCAGGGATTGGCAATAGTAACTTTGTTTTTATTTTCTTACACTTTTTCTTTTATTTTTCTTGTTTAAGATTCAAAGGGTTAACAAAATTTGGTTTTGCATTGGTATATAACCAGGGCGAGATCGATCACACCAGAATATCCCTTTGATCCAGAAATCAAACGAACCTTACAAAGACTTAGACGAAGGTTAAGAGTAGCAATGGCTAATCAAGACAACAATATGAATCAATATGTTCCAGCAGGAGGAGGAGTGATTCTTGCACGAAACAGAACTATTCGAGACTATCTTGAAGAAGATCTTGATGGACTTAATCCAGGAGTTGTCGCACCTGAAATTGAAGCCGGCCACTTTGAGTTGAAACCGGTGATGTTTAATATGATCAACACAATTGGTCAATTTGGCGGCTCAGCAACTGAAGATGCACAACAACATCTTAAATCTTTCCTCGAGATTTGCAACTCATTCAAAATACACAGAGTCACCCCCGATGTTTTATGATTAAGTTTATTCCCCTATTCACTGAGGGGTAGGGCGAAAGCATGGTTGAATAGCATTCCTGCTGGATCAATAGGATCTTGGATCGATTTTTGTATGATTTCCTTACTCGATTTAATCCTACAAATTTGACTGATAAGCTTCGTAACGACATTACTTATTTTTGGCAGGCAGATAATGAATCCATGTACGAGGCTTGGGAGCGATATAGAGAACTTCTACACAAGTGCCCCCTACACAGATTCCCGATGTGGACACAAGTAACAATGTTTTACAACGCCGTGAATACACCAACAAGGATGATGCTAGATGCCTCGGCAAACGGCATACTCCTAGATAAGTCGCCGGAGGAAGCAATGCAAATTCTAAACAGGCTTTCCAAGAATGATTATCAATTCCCCTCTACTAGAAGATGAGGAGTTAGAAGCCAAGCCACAATACATGAACTAGGATCATCAGACTCAATTTCGGCACAATTGGCCACCTTAACCAAGATGGTCCAGAACATGCAGAAACCAAACAACACACATGAGGTCAAGGTAATGGATCCTTTTGTGAGTTATGTGGTGGTAACCATGATTCTTCTGAATGTATGCAGAATCCAGAATCCAGCTTCTATGTGGGGAATTACAACCGGAACAACAATGTGATGTCCAACACATACAATCTAGCTTGTAAGAAGCACCCGAATTTTTCATGGAGTAATCCCAACAATGCTCTAAACCAGAACAATCAGAATGCACAAGCATCGGGATTCCAGCAGAATATGCCACGGCAACAGTTGCCGCAGAAACAACCAACAATATCTAGTTGTTTGGAAAATTCTCTCAATGCTTTTATGTTGAAAATTGAATCTTATATGGCTGAGAATAGTAACTTCATAAAAAGAAATGATGCTTTTATTAACAGGACCGAGATGAGATTGCAAAACCAAGAGGCGACAATCAAATCATTGGAAAATCAAGTCGGACAATTTGCTCAAAACCTGAATACTAGACCGCAAGGAGGTTTACCTAGCGATACTGAAGTCCCAAGAGGAACTGGCCATGAGCAATATAAGGCGATCACCATAAGAAGTGGCCAACAACTTAAAGAGGCTCAAGCCCGCTCATCAAACAAAACTCCACAAAAAGATCAAGACGAACCCAGCAACAAAGCCTCGGATGCTGAACCAGGAATTGTCGCGGCAACCAGCAATAAGCATGCCTCGACAACCAACGATAAGCATGCCTCAGCAACTGACGATAGGCACGCCATGGCAACCCCAGTTGATGATGCCTCGGCAACTCTAGTTGCCCCAGCAATGCCATCAATAAGATTCCAGACCAATGAAAGGATCGAAGATATCCGACTGCCACCACCATTCCCACAAAGGTTGAAGCGACAAAAGTAAGAATATCAATTCAAGAAGTTTCTTGATATCATAAAGCAAGTCCACATCAACTTTCCATTGGTGGAAGCAATTGAACAAATGCCGAACTATGCCAAGTTCCTTAAAGACATTGTGTCCAAGAGAACAAGGCTCGGAGAGTTTGAAATAGTTGCCGCAACAGAGGGATGCATGGCCATGTTGCACAATCGTATGCCACCCAAGTTGAAGGATCCCGAAAGTTTCACAATACCCTGTTCCATTGGAAACCACTATGTTTAGCGACCTTGGGGCTAGCATAAACTTGATGCCTAAATTGGTTTTCCAGAAACTAGGAATCGGGAAGGCAAGACCTACTACAGTTATGCTACAGCTAGCCAACAGATCCTATATGCATCTAGAGGGAAAAAATCGAAGACATATTGGTAAAAGTTGATAAATTTATTTTCCCGCTGACTTTATTGTTTTGGATTGTGAAGTAGATGAGCATGCACCTATCATTCTTGGGAGACCATTCCTAGCAACAGGGAGAACCTTGATCGATGTTGAAAAGGGAGAACTCACAATGAGGGTGAATGACCAAAAAGTTAAACTAAATGTGTTCCAAACACTAAGGCATGCCGATGATCCGGAAGAATGCCAACTTCTTCATGCCACGGTAGAGTTTAACTTCGACAAGGAATTTAGTTGCCTCGGCAACTACATTGCTGATCAAGAGAAACCTGAGGAGTATGAAGAACCGATCGATGAGGAATAACAAGAAGAGGTAAATTGGCTAGTCAATCGACCAGGTACATCTTTTGAACCACTGGATTACTCAAGTAAGGAAGGTAAGCTCGAAAAGCCCTCTATTGAACAACCACCGGTTCTTGAGTTGAAACAGTTGCCAGAGCAACTAAAATATGCATAATTAGAAACCGATAATACATTGCCTGTAATTATTTCCTCTAAGTTACAGCCTGAGCAGGAAAAGAAGCTGATCAAAATATTGATGCTACACAAGAAGGCAATAGGGTGGACAATTGCCGACTTGAAGGGAATTAGCCCGGCAGTGTGCATGCACAAGATTTTGTTGGAAGATGATCACAAACCTTCAATTGAGGCCTAGAGGAGACTGAATCATGCCATGAAAGGAGTTGTAATGAAAGAAATCAACAAGTGGCTTGACACCGACATTATATACCCTATCTCTAATAGTACATGGGTAAGTCCGGTACAATGTGTACCGAAAAGGGAGGTATAACGGTGGTAAGTAATGAAAATAATGAACTCATTCCAAGTAGGACTGTGACCGGTTGGAGGGTTTGTATGGATTATCGAAAGCTAAACAAAGCCACTAGGAAAGATCACTTCCCATTACCCTTAATTGATCAAATGCTTGACCGTCTTGCAGGTAAACCCTTTTATTATTTTCTTGATGGTTATTCAGGTTACAATCAAATTTCCATAGCACCAGAAGATCAAGAAAAGACAACCTTCACATGCCCATACAGTACTTATGCTTTCCGAATGATGTCTTTCAGATTGTGTATGCCCCGGCAACCTTCTAATGATGCATGATGACACTCTTTTCAAATATGGTCGAAGACTTCCTTGAGATCTTCATGGATAATTTTTATGTTTTTGGTAATGACTTCGACAGTTGTCTCGGTAATTTAGAGAAGATGTTGGCAAGATGCGAAGAAACTGATTTAGTCCTCAATTGGGAGAAGATCCATTTTATGGTAGATGAAGGAATAGTGCTCGGCCACAAGATTTCATCCAAGGGAATTGAAGTAGACAAAGCCAAGGTGGACGTGATCAAGAGATTACCCCACCAAGTTCGGTTAAAGGAATTCAAAGCTTTCTTGGTCATGCAGGTTTTTACAGGAGGTTCATTCATAATTTTTCTAAAATTACTAAACCCTTGTGCAATTTGCTTGAACAGGATAAAGTCTTCAATTTTGATAATTCTTGTGCCCAAGCATTTGAAACCCTAAAGGAAAAGCTTACCTCAGCACCCATTGTTGTTCCACCAGATTGGACGCTACCTTTTGAGCTCATGTGTGATGCAAGTGATTTTGCGGTAGGAGTAGTCCTAGGCCAACGCACAGGTAAGACCTTCCATGTGATATACTACGCTAGTAAAACTCTTAATAGTGCTCAAGTGAATTACACAACAAAGAGAAAGAGTTACTATCTATAGTTTTCGCATTTGACAAGTTCTGATCCTATTTGATTGGTACAAAGGTAATTGTTCATACGGACAATCAAATATCTATTTGCTAAAAAGGATGCCAAACCTCGTTTGATTCGTTGGATATTACTTTTACAAGAATTTGATATTGAAATTAAAGATAGGAAAGGAACAAAAAATCAAGCGGCCGATCACTTATCACGTTTAGAATGCAATAGGGATGAGGACGCGAATTTAGAGATATGCCATGCATTCCCGGATGAGCAACTTTTAGTTGTCTCGGCAACCATGGATGCGCATGCCTCGGCAACCCTCGACGTCGCAACAGCCCTTGACGCGCAAGCTTCGACAACCACGGATGTGCATGCCTCGACAACCCTCGACGCCGCAGCAGCCCTTGACGCGTAAGTCTCGGCAATCATGGATGCGCATGCCTCGGTAATCCTCGATGCCTCGGCAGCCCTTGACGCGCACGCCTCAACAACTCTAGACGCACACACCTCGGTAATCTTGGGAGCAGTGGCCACGGTAGCACATGCCTCGGCAATACCCTGGTACGCGGATTTAGTTAATTTCCTTGTTTGTGGTATTTTACCTTATGGCCTTACTCACCAAGGGAAGAAGCGGTTCTGCCATGATGCTAAGCATTACTTTTGGGACGAGCCTCTTTTGTTTAAAAAATGTGCAAATCAAGTTATACACCGATATGTCCCTGAAGAGGAGCAGCAAAATGTACTCTGGCAATGCCATTCTTCACCCTATGGAGGACATTTTGGAGGAACTCGTACCGCGGCCAAAGTTTTACAATCCGGTTTGTATTGGCCAACACTGTACAAAGATGCCCAAGACTTTTACAAGCAATGTGATCGTTGCCAGAGGACGGGCAATATCTCTAGATGACATGAGATGCCGCTCTAAAACATCATCGAGGTGGAATTGTTCGATGTATGGGGGATCGATTTTATGGGACCTTTCCCATCTTCATTCGGTAACCTCTACATTCTACTTGCCGTTGACTACGTGTCTAAATGGGTTGAGGCAGCTGCAATTCCCAACAACGATTCCAAGACCGTGCAACGATTCTTGCAGAAAAACATATTTACACGGTTTGGGATGGCGAGAGCAATTATCAGTGATGAAGCCAAGCATTTTGACAACAGACTTATTGCCAAGATGTTGCAATGCTTTGGCGTATCACACAAGATTGCCACAGCATATCACCCACAAACCAATGGGCAAGTAGAAATTTCCAACCGGGAATTGAAGGGTATACTCGAGAAAGTTGTAAATCCCTCTAGGAAGGATTGGTCATTGAGACTAGATGACGCACTTTGGGCATATCGCACTGCATTCAAAACACCCTTAGGTATGTCCCCCTTCTGACTTGTCTATGGCAAAACATGTCATCTACCGGTGGAAATCGAGCACAAGGCATATTAGGCAATCAAGACCGTGAATATGGATTGGGAAAGTTCCAGAAAAAAGTATTTGTTGGACCTCAACGAGATAGAAGAATTCCGCGCACTCGTCTATAACAATGCACGAATCTACAAGGAGAAAACAAAGCAATGGCATGACAAGAAACTATTGCCGCGGTAATTCATGCCAGGGTAACTAGTTCTCTTATTCAATTCTCGGCTAAAACTTTTCCTGGTAAAACTGAAATCAAGATGGTCGAGACCATTCGAAGTTTTCAAACCATTCTCCCATGGTGCCGTGATAATCAAGTCCATCACTGACAAACATGAATTCAAAGTTAATGGATAAAGATTAAAGCACTACAAGTGGTCACCTTAGGAGATGCGTGAGCATGCTCTCCTTTCGATATTTTATTTTTATTTTTAAATTTTTTGAACTAATTATTTTTTATTTTTTTTATTTTTTAGGATAGATTTATTTTCTTTAAGATTAAAACTACATCTTTCTTTCATATTTATCTTTTTAAGTTTAAGAATTTCTTTACACATCTTTATTTATTTTCTTTTATTAGTTTATCTTTAATTTTAATCCTTATTTGATTTGTCTTTGAATTGTAGGAAAAGAGTTCAAGATAAAGAGGAATTTTGATTCAAGAAGGAAACTTCTTCAACAAGGAAATTAATGGGCTGAATCTAAGGCTTATATAAAGCCACCTACTTACCCTAAATAAACCCCCTAGCAGTCACCATTCCCCTAAACCGAAACCCTCTTTTTCTTCTTTCCAAAATTAATCTCACCCACCATATTTACTACCTATCTTTTCTATATAACCCATCACAATTAACTTCCAAGAAACCTATTCCTACTTTTCATCTTGCAACTCTTTAGTTTCTTTTATTTTCTTTTCTTTGTTTTTACAAAACTCACAACTAAGATCATCCATGGCATCCAAAATTGAATGTTTGGTTCATCCAAGTTCCTCCAAAGAACCAAGATACAAGAAGTTTGCTACACAGGTGGTTCAAGAAAGATTTCACTCCAAGTTTGAAAGCCGGAAGATTTGCGAAGAATAAGGCTTTGAATACTCCAACTCTCATCAAGATTTCGGCCTTGAACCATTCATCTTCGAGAGGATTGCACATCAAAAGTGGCAAATCTTTTGCCATCAATTAGAACCGGATAACATCTCATGGGAAAGAGAATTCTATGCTCACTCACCTAACTCGGATAATCCTTATGTTTTTGTTCATGACAAGGCCATACTTATAAGCCCCGAAAACATCAACACCTTTTACGGGCTCTACATTGAGAAAGACGAGCATCAAGCCTTTGTTGATCGAATCACGCCCAAGCAACTCGACAAGGTGCTTCAAGAACTCACGTTACCGGGAACTCATTGGAACAACGATAAATACAAGGGCACGGTAAATCGCCTTCAACTTAAACCCGAGGCAAAACTATGGAATAAGTTTGTTAAAACTTCTTTAATACCCACCACACACAATACTACCATTGATATACCGCGTCTTTTGCTCATACATTCTATCTTGCATAATTGCATCATTAACATTGGAAAAACTATTTGTGATGATATTTTTGTATGTAGCTCAAAAGACAAGGGTTCTCTTTTCTTCCCTTGCCTAATTTCCAATCTTTGCAAGGAGATGCATGTCCCAAGTGAGCCCACCGATGAAAAGGCCCTACCAAAGTTCGGTTGGAATCAAGCACAAATCCGAAAGCTAATGGGAGAGGCACCGATAAAATCCTCAAGGCCTCCAATTACCGCGGTAACCCTTGCAACCTCGATAACCCCTAATGCCCAAGAACATAATGCTCGGGCAACTCGGCCATCAACCCATGACACTTTGAAGCACTCTTGCAACCATTGGCGAGCCACCTTAGGTAAATTGACGATCGGAAACTAATGTTCATGCGGTACATGAAGGAGCACAACAATGCCATCACCCAAGTCATTCAAGAAAAGTACCCGGATAGCCGCGTGTCGTTCCCAATCTTTCCTGCCGAGATCCTTGCCACGGCAACCAATGAAGCAATCACCACGACAACCGCAACAGATGATGCCGCGACAACCTACACCGCGCCTGCCCAAGCAAATGACATAGTAACCAACCCTGAAGATGCCACGGCAACCAAAGCTAAAGACGCCCCGACAACCACTACAAAAGCCAAAGGTAAAGCACCTATGCCCGAATCAACTCGTACTGAATCATTGTCCAATTTTTCAGATTCGGACGAGTCCTCCATTGCACAAACAAAGACTGCACCAATCGAATCCTCCAAGCCCAAGTGAAAAGCCAATGGCATTGATGAAGAGGACGATTAGGACAACCCCGTACGAGGATCGATTCCACCATCGGCAACAAGGAAACAACCATCGCGTTCAAGCAAGAGAATCAAGACACCGACCAAAAGGAAACTAATCATCCATGACGACGAACTCTCGGAGTAAGTCCTCGTTTGCATTTTACTTTTCTTTTTTTATTTCTCTTTAATGCATGCATTGAGGACAATGCCTCACTCGAGTTTGAGGGGGATTGTTATTAGTTAGTTACCATGTTTAGTTGCATTCATGTTAAGTATTGCATTTATGATACATAAATTGCTTACCATGCCTTTAGTTGGAACAAGAATTACCTAGATTTGATGAATATCCGATGATGACTTTGCCAATGCACTTAATTAATAGAATTTTTATTCTAGGATAACCATGGAAACACTTAGAATTTTACTATGATGCTAAATTTTGATGAAACACTATTGTGGTTTGATTTATTTAAGGAATTCTAGTGAACTTAGGTTGATAGTTAAAAAATTGGGGGATTAGAATAAAAATTGGATAGATGCTAGAGGTGGCTCTAGCATGTGCTAAAAATTTGATTGCTAGAGGTGCCCGAAATTGGCTCTAGTATGTGCTAAAAAATTGATCGCTAGAGGCGCCCGAAACTGGCTCTAGTCAAATAAATTAATTAACTTAAGAAAACTAAAAACAAAACACTAGAGGTGCCCAAAACCGACTCTAGTTAAAACATGTTAAAAGAACCCAATGAAGTAATTTGAAAACCTTTTGTTTGCACAGAATCCGAAAAAATCAACTTGCACACAACTCTGCACACACTCACAAGCATTATAGTTTGATTATGAGTAACTCCTAAGTTTTCCGAAAAATGAAAAGCCAATCATACTTTGTGCCCCGGTTCTGAGAATTGAAATCAAGTTCAAGGCTAATTTTGTGAAAATTGAAGTCTTGGCGGGTAATTATTAGTTTGCATTGCTTGATGACAAGCAATGGTTCGAGTTTGAGGGTGTGATAAGTGTTCAAAAGTACTATTTTTTCTTGCCCTTTTTACTCATATTATTGTTAGACTTAGGCTCATATTAGTTGCATAATTAGTCATTCATGAATTAATCCATGTTTCCTTCCATCGTTGAGCTTGATTGCATAACTTTATAGTTTTTTGTGGGAAAAGATGCTGCTTTGGTGTGTATGTGCAGAATCACTTGCCAAAGCAAGGCTAGAACTAGTTGCCAGGGCAATGCATGAAGGAGATGCCGAGCTAGTTGCCAGGGCAATGCATGAAGGAGATGTAGAGCTAGTTTCCAGGGCAATGCATGAAGGAGATGCCGAGCCAGTTGCCAGGGCAATTGTCGACAAAGAATAAGGTGATATGGTAGTCGAAATTGATGACTAGACAAGGCCAAGATGACTTGGAGCAAAGCTAAATCCCAAAGGACTTTGATTTCCATGAAGAGATTAAGAATTAAATCCCAATAAGATAGGAGAAGTTATAGAAGGAATATAAATATAATAAAGAATTATATTCTTTAAAGATAATTTAATTCGAACTTAACTTTCTCCTCAAAGAAGGACTTTGACCTAGCCCTATAAATAGATCACCAAGCCTTCAACTCTAGGGGAGGGAGAAGAGAGAATTTTTGACAAGCTTCAAGGGGAGATCTCGACAAGAAGGCTTCATCCATCCTTCATCTTTTTCTTTCTTGCTCAATTGGGTTCATGCTAGGAATTCTTTATCTTGTGTTTCTTTGGAACCTAGCCATGAACTAAATCTGGCTAAGGTTATTGTGTTTTGTGGTTGTGAGAAACAATTGGATTTTGTTTAGGTAATAAGAGTTTGCACTTTTCTATTCAAGGTTTATTCATTCTTGGTTCTTATTCTTGTTTGCGAGTGAATTGGGAGAGGATCTCATAACTTCATCTATTTATCTAATATCGGGAGAGTTAGATTCAAGAAACGAATGAATAAGATCTTTATTCAATCTATTGATGGTGAAGATTAATCCGGCTTAGAAATAAGTTAAGGATTTCTACGGCTAAAAAGAACGCAAGATTGGTTGATGTTCACCCTTGATTCACGCAGGGATGTATTAACAAGGCATGCACAAGTAGCTAGAGTTTTGACTTAGGGATAAGAAGAAACCATTGAAGAACGCTCTGCCGAACCTTGAAGTTGATGCCCAGACGTCCAAGTAGTTGCCACCCAGACGCCCAAGTAGTTGCCCAACTAGTCACCCAGGCAACCATCGATTAGTTGCCAAGGCAACCCCGTTGTGCAAGTTGCCACGGCAACTGAGTTGCCCGTGCACTCTTTTACCAAGACGATCCAATCTGCTATCACACCTCAACTCACAATAACCTGGCCTATTCTCTCTCACTTGATCTCATATATTCTTTTACTTTATTGTTTTCTAGTTTAGTTATTAGTTAAACTCCTATAATCTTCTATTTTTGTTTTTACTTTTTATAGTGCAAGAGATTATATTCTTGAAGTAGCACCAATCCCTGTGGAGATGATATCTTTTATACTATAACTTGCGACGTGTACACTTGCACAATTACGGAGCACTTATTACGCGCAACAGCGGCCAAGAGAAAGAAGATTCTGGCAGACCTGTGCGAGTCTGGCACAACCTAGACCATTTCGTCCACTAGCCACCAGACCATTAAGAGGCTGGCATTGAAGCCTCAGATGCGGGGATGGAACCATTTCATCAAGCACAATCTTATACCCACATCGCACAATGAAACGATCTCGGAGGACTGACTTATCTTGTTGCACTACATTATCAAAGGGCACTAGATCAATGCCGGCAAAATTATTATCAATGAAACTTACAAGTGTACTGCCAAAGGTATGGGAAGTCTATTTTCCCCTTTTGTTGATTTCTAATATTTGTTTGCGCCATGAAGTGCCCACGATGGATGAGGATCACAGCCAGGTGATTAAGGGTACGACCATCACTGCTCATATCTAGAGAAACCTCACTAGAGGAGAGCCAAAGGAGAAGAGAAAGGGCGTGGCCAAGGGCCGAGCCAGCAAGTGTGCCAGAGACCATGCCAGCCAACTCGCTGGTAGTGTTGTCCCAGGTGTACTCCTGCCAGGAAATTATTCTCTGAAAATTGGAGAAGGCTGATGATCTCAATGCGAAGATACGACACTATACCAATGAACGAGATGCCATTATCAGGGAGGTCCTTGTGAAACTCTCTCCCGATGTGGTGCCTGTCTTTCCACCTTTTCCTGCTGAGCCAGCTACTAGTGATCCTCAACAAACCAGTCCAGTCAAGCCAACAAGTACAACTAGTCATACCAGTCCAGTTATTTCTACCAATTTCAAGTCTGAGACAACAGTTCCCATATCCCCGGTGCATATTGAATCTGCCAGCATCACCTCCTCTTCTAAGTTGGAGGAGATTCCTGCCACCAAAGCGAAGTCAATGCCAGTCACACCACCTGCTGAGCCTACCAAGCAGAAGGAGGATGTTGGAGCCTCCACTACTGCCACCAAGCAGAGTTGGAAAAGAAATAAGAGAATGGCCCCTGACCATAAGAGCTTATAAATGAGGAAGACCCGTGCCAGAAAAGAAGAAGAAGCTCGTGCCAAATGGAATAAAGCCTCGTCCGAAGGGGAGTCTTCTTCTAGCTAACTCATTCGCATTTCATGTTTGCATTTTCATGATCATGCATTTTTATTTTTCTGTTTCTCTTGTATATACGTGTCATTTCATGCATTGAGGACAATGCACATCTTAGGTTTGGGGGTGTGCATTTTCTCACTTTTATGCCATGCCATGCACAATTAAATTTTTTTGTAGTTCAAATAGAGTAGTTGCTTACCAAACCATTAAAAAAGTGAAAAATGAAATTTTGTCTCAGCTTAAATTTGAAGTTTGTTAACAACTGTTAGGCAAGCTTATTTTGATCTACTTGTTTGCCCGATGATGAGTTTATAATTTTCAGTTTGCCATGCCAGTAGAGTTGTATGCCATGACAATTGATCTCAAGTTCAGGTAATTGTTTCCACACTTAACACGTGGTATGTATCTAGTTCCCTAGCAAACTTAGGTAATTTGAAACTATACTCAGCTTTGAAAAAAAAGAAAAGAAAAATGATGCCAGGGTTAAATGTAAATAAGGCAGCAATGTTCTGCCAAGGCAAGAAAAAAATTTGAACTCTTCTCTACCTAGGGAAAATAAGTACTTAGGGCTTCGTGGTATGCTCCCTCTTAGTTCTTAAGTCCAAAACCTTAGTGTATGAGTTGAAGAGAAAACCTAATGGTAACTCGATTAAGGTGGGGATTCGTGGTATGCCCCCTCTTATCACTCACGCTAAACATAACCATGAAGCAAGCTAAAAGATAATGGCAATACCCTTCGGCACGAAAAATATAGAAAATAACAAAACTGAGTTTAGAAAGTAAATTGGCTAAGGGAGTGAATGGACGCTAGATGCATACTTCCCACACTTTGCGCACAGATCATGCACTAGGACTAGAGTTATATTGTTGCACTTGAACTACTATTTGCTTGGCACTGTGCACTGAGATTTCTGAGGGTAGCATTAGAATCAAACACTATTTTCCATCATTTGTTGGCATTCCAACCAAACTTTTGCTGATTTATTATTTTCATTATTTTTGTTTTTCTCTTCTCTTGCATTACTTGAAGATAAGCAATACGCTGGGTTTGACGGTGTGTTACCTTCTCAAAAGTATTATTTTTCATGCCTATTTTGATATGCTTTTGCTTGTTTTCAAGTACATTTAGTTGCATTAGTTTGTTAGAATCATGCATTTACATAAAAGAGTTAGCAGGCTGCCTATGCTAGTGTCATGAGTTGTTTTTAGTGGCCTTTGGCAGGTTGGCAGGTGGAATGGTAAGAGAAATGGACGCAGGATGCAGGGACGCAGTTAGGAATGCCAAGGCGAATGCTAGATGTTGCAGGCACGGAAGGACCAGATGAGTGCCAAGCATTTGTTGGCAGAGAGGTATGCCAGCGGCCATGCCAAGAAGAGATGAACCCCTCTAAAATAGGAAAGGATCAGGCTCCTAAAAGATCACAATTGGATCAACTTTTAAAAAATAACATATAAGGTGATGCCAAGTGATGTTGGCAAAGTTGTGCCAAGCTTGTGTGTCAGGATGGCCATGGCATTATAACGTCAGCCCTAGCTTGATAAGCTATCATACTGAGCTGATGAGATATCAAAATAATCGGATAGAGACCTATCTTTTATCTCTTGATCATTTCAAATTCAAAGGCTTATTTCATCATTTCCCCTACATACCTATATAAAGAACAAACGATCAAGCATTTGAGAGGGGGAATAAAAAGAAAAAAAGAAAAGAATCAAAAAGCAGAGATGAGAGGTGGTTGGAGCGAGGTGTTGGAGTGGAGAGTGATAGTGGTGCAACCGAGGAAGGGTGGTTCGACTTCTTGGCTTAGAGCCTGGCGTGGAGGGCTGCTTCGAGAGACCCCTGCCTATTCCCTTGGCAGAAGTTGTTTTTCTTTAGTTTTTATTATGATGGTGATGTTAAAAACGTTTTTTGGTTTATTGGTTAACCCCTACACCATAAACTAATTTAATAGTTGGTGGGGGATGCTTTGGTTTTAAACGTTAGCTTTTATGCCTTAGTTCCTTTATAATAATAATTCTTTTAGCAAAGTTTGTCTGTTTCGCATACTTTAATTTTTCCGAAGTACTGTGCCAAAGTGAGAGCTGTCACAGTTAGCTTATTGCCTTCCAATATCTTAACAGACTTGTGTTGGCAACAATCAAGTTGTTGAACACTTGGGAGAAAAGCTTCGAGAGAAGTCGTTCAAGTAGATGAACTTACTTCGAAAGTGAAATCTACCCCCACGGAGTATAGATTGGTTTTTAAATCAAATTGGCTTAAGGAAAACGTACACTATAGAGATATAAGGGTTTTTACTTGGCCAGTTTAGGGCAATGACCATCAAGAAAGGCTTTGCTATTTTTGAATATGATCGGCAACCAATGCCAATACAGTTTTGTCAATAAAGGCTGGCATGAACCACGTTTGAACCAGACATTCCCTGCCAACAGTCATCGTTCATTTGAAAATGCCTTTCTAGCCAACACTTCACTTTGGTTTTATTTTATTTTCTTAGTTTTAAAATCAACTGTATAATCTTTTCTTCCAAAACAAGTAACAAACTAAGCAATCAAATTCCAAGTCAATCTCTGTGGGATCAATACTCAGCTTACCAAGTTGTATTACTTGTCAACCGTGTATACTTGTATGCAAAAGACTCTTGGCACAGTTTATCTTGCCCAAATACATACCATTTATACCTTTTGCCAACATTCATTTTACATATCTCCCTGAGAGTCAACAATAGCCCTACCACGAACATAAACATACGGATTGTTGGGGTTAGGAAAATGAGAATAAAACTCTCTTACCCTTATGGCAAAGAATTTATTGATGGCAACGGTTTTGCCACTTGTGGTGCTCGATCACTTTGAAGATGAATGCATCAAGGTCGAAGTTCTTTTGGTCGATGGTGTAGGCGGAACCTTGCTCTTTCTATACCTTCCAGTTTGCAAACTTGGCGCGATATCTATCTTCAATGGTTGGTGTTGCAAATCGGCGGAATGTTGGTTCTTCAGAAGAACTTGGGTAAGGAATGGTCTTGATATTTTTGGCCATGGATTCTTTGTGCTTGTGGTTGGAATAAAAAAATGTAGAAAAAGAAAGAAAACTTTTGGGAGTTCAAGAGTAGAAGAAAGATGATGGAGTTTGAAAGTTTAATGGTGAAGTATTAAGGATGATGGTGATTTTCGACTAATGGTAGGAAAGAAAATAAAGTGGGTTTGAATGATGGAAATAAAATATGATGAGGGGATTGGTTGGGGTGGGCGGCAAGGTGGATTGGAGGAAAGGGTGGTTAACTAGGGTTAAGGGGATGATAATTAGGGTAAAATAAATGGGTTTGAATTATGGAAATAAAAGATGATGAGAGAATGTTCTGTAGTGGCATCTCGTGTCGCCTAGAGATATTTCCCATTCATTGACAACGATCACATTGCTTGTAGAATTCTTGGGCATCTTTGTAAAGAGTGGGCCAATATAGACCAGATTGCAAGACTTTGGCCACAGTGCGAGTGCCTCCAAAGTGACCTCCATAGGGAGATGAATGGTATTGTCGAAGCACATTTTGCTGCTCTTCCTCGGGAACACATCGTCTGATAACCTGATCTGCACATTGTTTAAAAAAATAGGCTCGTCCCAATAATAATGCTTAGCATCATGTCGGAACCGTTTTTTCCCTAGTGAGTAAGGCTAAAAGGTAAAATACCACAAACAAGAAAGTTAACTAAATTTGCATACTATGGTATTGCCGAGGCAACCAACATCTGCTCATCTGGGAATGCATCGCATATCTCCACATCCACATCATCTTCATTGCCGTGTTCCAATCGTGACAAATGGTTGGCAACTTAATTTTTTGTTCATTTCTTGTCCTTAATTTCTATGTCAAACTCTTGTAAAAGTAAAATCCAACGAATTAAATGAGGTTTGGCATCTTTTTTAGTAATTAGGCACTTAATTGTTGATTGATCAGTATAAACGATTACCTTAGTACCAATCAAGTAGGAACGAAACTTATAGAATACAAAAACTGCTGCTAGTAATTCTTTCTTTGTCGTGGTGTAATTTGATTATGCACCATTTAGAGTTTTACTAGCGTAGTAAATCACATGAAAAGTCTTACCTGTGCGTTGTCCTAAAACAGCTCCTATCGTGAAATCAGTTGCGTCACACATGAGTTCAAAAGGTAAGGTTCAATCGGGCGGAATGATAATAGGTGTCGAGGCAAGTTGCTTCTTCAAGGCTTCGAATGCTTGGATGCATGAGTCATCAAAATTAAAAGCTTTGTCATGTTCAAGCAAATTACAAAAAGGTTTAGAAATTTTAGAAAATTATAAATAAACCTTTTTATAAAAACCTGCATGACTGAGAAAGCTTCGAACCCTTTTGACCAAATTTGGTGGTGGCAATTTTTCGATCACTTCCACCTTGGCTCTGTCGACTTCAATTCCCTTAGAGGAGATCTTGTGACCGAGCACTATACCTTCATCTACCATAAAGTGGCACTTCTCCCAATTGAGCACTAGATCGGATTCTTCACATCGTGTTAGCCCTTTCTCCAAATTGCCGAGGCAATTGTCAAAGTTGTCTCCGAATACCAAAAAACCATCCATGAAGATTTCTAGGAAATCTTCCACCATGTCAGAGGAAATTGCCATCATGCATCATTGAAAGGTTGCCGGGGTATTTCATAATCTGAACGGCATCCTTCGAAATGCATATGTACCATATGGGCATGTAAAGATGGTCTTTGCCTGATCATCGGTGCTATGGCGATTTGGTTATAACCTGAGTAGCCATCAAGAAAATAGTAAAAAGATTTACCTACAAGTCGGTGAAGCATTTGGTCAATAAATGGTAAAGGAAAGTGATCTTTCCTAGTAGCTTTATTTAACTTGCGGTAATCCATACAAACCCTCCAACCGGTCACAATCCTAGTTGGGATTAGTTCATTGCTTTCGTTGCTTACCACAATTATACCTCTCTTTTTCGGTACACATTATATTGGGCTTACCCATGTACTATCGGAGATAAGATATATGATACCAGCATCAAGCCATTTGATGATTTTCTTCCTCACGACTTCCTTCATAGCAGGGTTAAGCCTCCTTTGTGCCTCAATTGTCGGTTTGTGATCATCCTCCAATAGAATTTTGTGCATACACATTGTTGGGCTAATTCCCTTCAAGTCAGTAATTGTCTATCCTATTGCTTTCTTGTGAAATGCCAACATGTCGATCAACCTTTTTTCCTATTCAAGCTACAACTTAGAAGAAATAATCACAGGCAAAGTGTTATCGTTTCCCAAATAAGCATATTTCAATTTTCCTGGCAATGATTTCAATTCAAGAATAGGAGGTTGCTAAATAGAGAGTTTTTCGATTTTACCTTCCTTACCTGAGTAGTACAATGGTTCAAAATACTTACCTGGATGACTTGTTATCCAATTGGCTTTATCATGCTCTTCATCGTCCGTTTCTTCAAGTTCCCCAGGTTCGGCAATACAATTGCTGAGGCAATTGTTAAGGCAATCTTCCTCTATGTTGAAATTGAATTCAGTTGTGGCTTGGATAACTTGGCACTCTTCTGGATCGTCGACATGCTTAAAGGTTTGGAAAACATTAAGCTTCACTTGCTAGTCGTTTACCCTCATGGTGAGTTCTTCTTTCTCGACATCGATCAAGGTCCTTCCCATTGCTAAAATTGGTCTCCCAAGAATGATAGGTGCAAACTCATCAGCTTCACAATCCAAAACAATGAAATCAGCATGAAAAATAAATTTATCAACTCTTACCAGGATATCCTTAATTTTTCCCTCTAGATGCACATAGGATATGTCTGCAAGTTATAGCATCACTGTTGTTGGCCTTGCCCTCCCTATTCCCAATCTCTAGAAAATAGATTTTGGTATGAGGTTTATGTTTGCTCCAAGATCGCATAATGCCTTCTCGACATAGTGATTTCTGATTGCACAAGGTATAGTGAAATTACTGGGATCATTAAGTTTGGGTGAAATCTGGTTGTGTAACATGGCCATGCATCATTCCGTCATAGCAATGGTTTCAAATTCTTCTATCCTCATTCGCTTGGAGACAATGTCTTTAAGGAACTTAGCATAGTTCGGCATTTGCTCTATCACCTCAACCAACAGCAAGTTGATGTGAACTTGTTTCAAGATATCAAGGAATTTCTTAAATTGATAGTCTTGCTTTTGCCGCTTCAATCTTTATGGGAGTAGTGGTGGAATTCAGATCTCTTCATCCTTTTTTCTGGGATTTTCATCACAACTTGCCTAGGCAACTGGACGTGCCGGGGCAATTGGAATTGCCTAGGCATCTGGAATTGCTTGGGCAATCTCCGCTTTACCAATTTTAGATGAGGGATTCTTGTTGATTACTTCTTTTTGAGCAAGGGGTTGCTCTCCTGGTCGGTTTATTGGCTGGGCAGGTGCATTATTAAGCTTCCTTCCACTCCGGGTGGTGATCACCTTACACTGTTTATGGCCTATTCCTTTGGCGACCTCAATATCGCTAGGTAAATCGCCTGGTGGTCTCATATTCAAGTTCTGGGCGAATTGGCCAACTTGTGTCTCCAAGGATTTTAAAGCTAGCTCTTGATTTTTGCAATCTCATCTCCGTCTTGTTCATAAAAACATTAGTCTTCTTCATGAAATTACTATTCTCAACCATAAAAGATTCTATTTTTAACATAAAAGCATTGAGAGAATTTTCTAAATAACTAGATGGTGTCGATTGTTGTTGTGACATCTATTGTCGTGGCATGTTCTGCTGGAATCCTGATGCTTGTGTATTCTGACTATTCTGATTAATGGCGTTGTTCGAGTTACTCCATGAAAAATTAGGTGCTTTCTCCAGGCTAGATTGTATGTGTTGGACATCACATTGTTGTTCCGGTTGTAGTTTCCAACGTAGAAGCTAGATTCTGGGTTCTGTGGACACTTAGAAGAATCATGGTTACCATTACGTAAATCACAAATTGAATCTACTACCTTGATCTCCTGTGTGTTGCTAGGTCGCTGCATGTTCTTAACTATATTGGTTAAAGCGGCCAATTGTGCAGAAATAGATCCTAATGAATCAAGCTCATTTATTGTGGCATTGCGTCTGACTATTCCCCTTTGGGTGGTTGGGAATTGATAATCGTTCTTGGCAAGACGGTTCAGAATCTCTATCGCTTCTTTAGGTGACCTCGTGAGAAGTATGCCATTTCCCGAGGCATCCAGCATCATCCTTGTCGGCGTGTTCACTGAGTTGTATAACAACATAACTTGTGTCCACACTGGGAATCCGTGCATAGGGCATTTGTGTAAAAGCTCCATGTATCGCTCCCAAGCCTCGTACATGGATTCATCACCTTCCTGCCGAAAAGAAGTAATATCATTACGTAACTTATCAGTCATATTTGTAGAACTAAATCTATCAATGAAATCACGACACAAATCCGTCTAAGATCCTATAGATCCGGATGGAATACTATTCAACCACATTTTTGCCCTATCCCTCAGTGAATAGGGAAATAATTTCAACCTTAGGATATCCTCATGGACTCCTTGTAGTTTGAATAAATTGCAAATCTCCAGGAATAATTTGAGATGTTGTCTAGCTTGTTCAGTTGTTGAGCCGCCAAATTGACCGATTGTGATGGTCATGTTGAACATCACTGGTTTTAATTCAAAGTGGGCTGCTTCTATCTCATGTGCAACAACTTCTAGATTGAGACCATTGAGATCTTCATCTAAGTACTCTTGGATAGGTCTATTCCTGACACGAACATGTTGTACGACTTGATCTCCTCCTCCTCTTGCTACGATGTTCTGGTTACCATTGGCATTAAAATTGCCAACTAGATTATTAGGGTGATCCGCCATTGCTATTCGTTGTTCTCATCTTCTTCTATGAAGAACTCGTTCTATCTCGGGTTCAAGTGGGTGGTCATGTGTTGTTGGTCTCGCCTTGATCATACACAGATGCAAAATCAAAGTTGTAAGTCCCTTGAAACCAATTAGAAATAAAGCAAAAATAAAAGGAAACAAAGGTGTAAGAAATTTAAAACAAAGTCGCTATTGCCAATCCCCAACAATGGTGCCAAAAATTTGTTGCGTGTTTTTAGTGCAACGCAAACGGTGCAAGTATACACATCGCCAGTAATAAAGTGATATGATAAGTATCGAGTATCGTCTCCATGGGGATTAGTTTGGGCCACTTTGCTTAAGTTACTGCGTTGAAAAGAAAAAGATTGATAGAGATGAATATCAAGTAAAATAAACTAAACAAAATAAAGAAAATAGAAAGGAGTGATCGAATAAGAGAGAGTAGGTCGGGTTATTGTGAGTCGTGGAGTGATAGTTGAATGGACCGTTGTGGTAATTAAATGTTGGGTTAGCTTAATCGTTTCGTCAATTGAATCCAGTCGGATTGCCTGGGCAATTGGGAATAGAGCGATTGCCTGGGTAATTGGGCGACAACCTTCAATGTTCGACGAAGCGTTCTTCAATGGTTTCTCATTATCCCTAACTTGAAACACTATTAATTATGCATGCCTTGATAATACATCCCTGCGTGAACCAAGGGAGGACAACAACCAATCTTGCACTCCCTTTAGCCATTGAAATTCGCAACTTATCCCTAAGTCGAATTAGTCTTCACCATTAATTGATTGAATAAAGACCATGCTCATTCGTTTATTGAATCTAACTCTCCCGATATTAGATAAATGGATGAATTCACGAGATCCTCTCCCAATTCACTCGCAAAATTAAGAACCAATGATGAACAAACTTTGAATTAAAATTGCAAACTCAAATACCTAAACAAATCCAATCGTTCTCACAACCACAAAAACACAATAACCCAAACCAATTTACATTAATTCATGGCTGGGTTTGAAAGATATAAAAAGAAAAAATTCCTAGCCATGGATCGAATGGAAACAATAATGAAGAAGAAGATGTTGAATAGCCCCTAGCTTTCTCTCCCAAGTCAAACTCAAGGGTTGATGCTATGGCTTCTTTATATAGGAAATGGCTAGGTCAAAGTCTTTCTTGAAAAGAAAGTTAAGTTGGAATTAAATAGAATAAAAGAAATAAATCTCTTTTAATATTATATTTTTATTTCTCCAAAAACTCCTCATGAAACTCTTGGAATTTAATCACCTTCTGATTTCTTCATGGAACTCCAACTCTTCTAGGATTTATCATTGCTTCTCGTAATTAAATCGAATTTAATAGATTTATCCTTCAAGAAATCGACAGCTCTCCTTCTTCTTATCCTCAATTGCCTCGGAATTTCCTACTTGCTTGGGCAATTTGATCCTGCACACACAAAACACACATCTGTAGTATTTTTTTCCACAAAACAAATATATTATGAAATCAAGCATGACAGTGAAGGAAACTATGCAATTATGCATGAATGACTAAAAATGAAACTAAAATGAGCCAAAGTCTAACAATAATATGAGTAAAAAGGGTTATGAAAATAGTACTTTTGAACACTTAACAGCCAATTTGATGAGGAAACAACCTGAAGAAGAGAGAATGAGGTACCTCAAGCTCGAAGAGATAGCCCATCAAGATAAGTTCAACTTCGAATTAGAGAAGACACAGTTTGAAATAGTGATTAAAGATCTACAAAGGAAAATAGATGAGTTGGAACTTGAGCTCAAGATGGGGAAGAAGGAGATTCAGAAGCTTAAAAGGTTAAACAGGAGCAAAAGAGCCACAGACGGTGAACGGAGCGAAGGGTTAGAGCTCCGGTTGAAGGAAGAGAAATCAAGAGCTGATAATTACAAAAGAATGTTTTATGAGCACAAAGATCAAGTGCTCGCTTTAACTGAAGAAGTGAAGAATCTACGAATCTCCCACTCAAGACAAATCGAGAATGAACAACACCAAAATGAAGCTTTGAAAAATAAGGTGAAATGTATGGAGAAATCTTTTTTCAAGCACAAGGGTTCGACTAGCAAGCTAAAGGCCAGTAACTTGGAGAATCAAGTTTTGACGACTCGCGTCGATGAGTTGGAGACAAAGGTTCAACGGCTCAAGGATCATGTGGCAAGCCTTAGGGGAGTGATTCAAGTTTGCCCAATGCCAAGTTTGGAACAACTACACTTCACTGTCTACACAATTTAGAGGCAATAGTTGGCACGATGGATGACTCAAATGTATGAGGTTTCTCGGAAGATACAGTTTCTGGCAGAAGATGCTAGCGAGCTTCATGATTGCGTGGATGATGAATCTGAAGAATGAGATAGGAATGTTTGGATCCTAAGGGAGATTATTAACCTCGATACTACCTTGAAGCCGTATGTGTAATTGGTTTTCTTTAAGTTATTGTAACAAGACAACGTTTCCATTAATGCAAGTCGTTTAACGATGATATTTGTCAAACTTAGTGATGCTCTTTGCATTCATGCATAGTTCTTTCATTTGCATTCTTTGTTTAAATGCTAATAATCATTTAATTAGTACATTTGTTTACATTTTTGATTAATTGCCATTAATTAATTAAAAAGCTTTCTATTTCCGAAATATTGCATTTTGCTTCTTAAAATTATCATCATTCCATACCCATATCACACTCGCTCACAGTCAAAGCAAATGGAGGAAAGCTTTGCCAAGTTGGAAGTCGACCTATGTGGGCAGATAGAGCGAACGCAACAAGATTTAAGGGACACTATCATCAAGTCCCAGCAAGGCATGATGAAGGAGATATCCTAGTTGTTGCAAGCCCGTTTAGGACCAGATCCGAGGGGCAAGAGTACCATTGAGAGTCCTACCCAAAACTCAGAGGATTGCCCTCATGCCCAGATCGTCAAGGACCCTCTGCTTGTTAATCCCTCTTTAAATTCTCCACAAGGTGTATCCTCCTCGAGATTATTAGGGATGCCATCTTTGAGCGTATTCATGAAGGGTCCTTGACGATTTGGGATGTCACGTCCCAAAATTTGATGAGTTGGAGAAGTTGAACCAAATGAAAGCGGAGTTCACTAAGCAATTGGAGGATACTTAGAGAGACCTAGAGGAAAAGTTTCAGGTGAAGGAAGACGATGATGGTTCCTACGGTTTAAGCGCTAGGGAACTTAGTTTGGTTCCCGACATGGAAATCCCATATAAGTTTAAGACCCTTGAATTTGAAAAGTTCAATGGAACCACCTGCCCTACTACTCATATAGTGATGTTTTGCTAGAAGATGGCTGGGTTTACCAATAATAAGAAGTTGCTAATTCACTATTTTTAGGACAGCTTAGTGGGATCTGCTTCAAGATGGTACAATCAACTAACAAGGGCTCAAATTAAGACGTGGAAGGATCTGGAAAAAGCTTTTGTTGATCAGTATAAGCATATAAGTGACATGGTTCCTAACCGACTGTTGTTGCAAGGTATGGAACAAAAGCGCAATGAGACCCTTTATGAATACGCTCAAAGATGGCGTGATGTAGCAGCACAAGTTCAACCACCGCTTTACGAGCACGAGATTTCCCCAATGTTTGTAGACACGCTAAAAAGGACGCTTTATGATTGATTGATCATCAGCCCCATTAGCAATTTTACGGAGATGGTCATGACCGGTGACCACATCGAGGCTACCATAAAGAGTGAAAAAATTGACGAAAGGGACCATTCACTCAAGCAGTACAAGAAGAAAGACCACGAAGTGAACAATACCAATGCCTTTGAGGTGACCAAGAACTACACTATTTCTCAGCCCCAAGCCATGACGGGAAATACCCGAAACTTTAAAAAAAGGAAGAAAAATGACCTAAGAAGGGAATGGATGATAGGTCTTTCACTCATTTGCCAATTTCCTATAAAGAACTCTACTCACAATTGTATAAGGCTGATCTATTTCGACCATACCACATTACTCCTTACAACCCACCTTACCCAGCATGGTATGACCCCAAGAAGCATTGTGAATACCATGCTAATGTCCTAGGACATTCAATTGAAAATTACATAGCATTAAAAAAGTTTGTTCAGAATTTGATCTGAACTGGGGTGCTACAGTTGGGGGAGCCCAGTACGGCCAATAATCCATTATCGAATTACGGAGGACAAGGCATAAATGCTATCGAAGATGAGTACATCGGGAAAGCTAACATGGATGTGTCTAAGGTCCAGTCTCCCTTGAGATGGGTCTTTCAACAGTTATGCATGGCACGCCTCATCGATCGGGTAATGGTGTTGGTGAAAGAAGGATGTGGCCCGTATTGTGAGCACCACCAATTGGGAGATCATGATATTCAGCATTGTGAGGAATTCTGTCAATTGATACAAGCCATGATGGATACAAGGCGATTGAGTTTTTTGAAAAAGAGAGAGGAATGAAGAGGATGAAAGTTTATACATTGGAGGGTCAAGAAATCAAGTACAGTGCAAAGAGACCACTTTTTCTCGGTCTTAACCTAAGAGAGGAAAATGTATCAAAGGCAGCCCCCAAGATGATAATTGCTTCTCCAAGGTCTTTTTCTTTCAAGGATACGAAGATAGTTCTATGGAACTACGTTGCGAGCATCACAATGCCGGGTTCCTCTGGTTTACAAAGAGGAAAAGACGTGGAAATAAGGATAAAACCCATTCAAAAATAACCTTTGGAATCAAAGGCCGGAAAGGTAAACGATGTGGAGCATCTCACAAGGAGTGGTTGATGCTATGCTCTAGAAAACCATAAGGCACCAGATGAACCAAAAGAGAAAGGTAAGGAAGTCAGAGATGACCCACCACCGAAGATCAAAGAACCGGTCATAGAAACTCAAGCACAAGAGTTTTTGAGATTCTTGAAGCACAGTGAGTATAGAATCGTTGACCAGCTTCGAAGGCAACCTGCTCAAATTTCCGTGCTTGACCTTTTACTAAACTCAGAAAAACATCATGATGCTTTACTAAAAGTTTTGAATGAGACCTTTGTTACAAAAGATATCTAAGTTAGGAGGTTGGATGAGATTATCAGCCATATCACCAACGTTAATCACATTACCTTTGGTGATGAAGAAATTTCGGGGGAAGGTACGGAGTCCACCGAGGCCCTAAACATCACCACTCACTACAAAGGTTATGTGTTACCGGTTGTGCTAATTGATAATGGCTCCGCATTGAATGTTATGCCTTTAGCTATATTGCAATGACTATCGGTCGACAGTTCACATATGAAGCTGTGTTACAATATGATGCAAGCTTTCGATGGGACCTAAAGAGATATGATTAGGAAAATAGAAGTGCCCCTGCTCATTGGACCCACCGAATATGTGTCGATTTTGTGGTGGTGCATATCTGGTCGTCTTACAACTACTTGTTAGGAAGGCCATGGATACACTCGACCGACACCGTTTCTTCCTCACTCCATCAAAAGTTGAAGTATGTCACTAAGGGAAAATTAGTAACAGTAAATACCGAGGAGGACACCGTCGCTTCAGTAACTTCAGACACACTATACGTCCATACTGATAAAGAAGCAATGGAGTATGCCTTTAGAGCCTTGGAACTTGTCAATGCTACCTTTGTTGCCGAAGGAAGCAAGATTCCATGCCCTAATTTGTCAAATTGTACTAAAATGGTGGTATATGAAACCCTAGGAAAATGAGCGAGGAAAAAGAAAGGCTTGGAAAAAATTTGCAAGGGCGCCCCCGTCCCATCAAGGTGATTCACAAAGTCAACCGCTTCGGACTCGGTTACAAGCCAAATTTCTTACAAAAAAGGCAAGAATGGAAGAAGAAATAAGAGCAAAGAAAGGCTATTCTTAGAGGGGAGAACATTCCATGGGCCCCTATTACCTACGGAGACTTTAAGAATGTTTTTATATCTGATGAAATTCTAAATTCGGAGGTGGACGTCCAAGAGGCAAATCGAGAAGGCGAGAGGTGCCTCCAGGAAGAGTTCAACAATTGGAATTTTGGGGACGTACCGACATTTCTAGGAACAAATCAAAGTAATGCTCAAAATAATCTCGTTACTTTTGCCCGAAAGTAACGAACATACTTTGTAAAAAAAGGCAGCTATGTTATATCTATCTGCTTTAAATGAAATAGATTATGTCTACATTTTCCTTCTCAAATGCCAAACACAACATTCATTCCATTCCATTCCATTCATTATGTATTTATTTATTTATTCTTTTGTTTATTTATGTAGTTATTTGTTCACATCATGAATTATACATTTCCTTTCCCAATACGCACTTTCAAAATCATGCATGCCTCTTAATATTAACTGTATGAACGATATAGAACCTAATCCTGAAGTAGATTTTGAACGACCTACGTACTTGGTGGAGGTAGAAGAGAAGGATGATGGGATTCCTGAGGAGCTTCTAATAATGAGTGAGGAATGGCAAATCCTCCCACACCAGGAGAAGATAGAGATTTTAAATTTGGGGACTAACGAAGAGAGGAAAAAAGTAAGGATCGGAGGTACCCTGTCACCAAAAGTCAAGCAAGAGTTGGTGGGATTGCTTATAGAATTTAAGGATGTGTTTGCATGGTCATACCAGGGTATACCAGGCCTAAACACAGATAATGTAACACACAAGCTCCGCATTAGGCCGAAATGCAAGCCTGTCCAGCAAAAGCTTCGAAGAATGATGACAGACATGTTATTGAAAATTAGAGAAGAGGTAGAGAAACAGTTTGAGGCTGGATTTTTGGAGGTTTCTAAGTACCCAGAATGGGTGGCTAACATAGTGTCGGTACCGAAAAATGATGGTAGGGTGCGTATGAGCATAGATTATAAGGACCTTAATAAGGCGAGCCCCAAAGACAATTTCTCTTTGCCTCATATTGATACTCTAGTTGACAATACTACGGGACATGCTTGGTTTTCCTTTATGGATGGCTTCTCAGGGTACAATCAGATCAAAATGCATCCCGAGGATATAGAGAATACCACTTTCGTGACCATGTGGGGCACGTTTTGCTACAAGGCGATGCCTTTTGGGTTGAAGAATGCTGGGGCGACATATCAAAGAGCAATGGTGACCTTGCTCCATGACATGATGCATAAGGAGATCGAGGTGTACGTGGATGACATGATAGACAAATCTTGGAACAAGGAGGATCACCTTCAAAATTTGCGAAAACTCTTTTAGAGGCTAAGAAAGTATCAGTTGAAGCTTAATCCCACAAAATGTACCTTTGCGGTAACATCCAAGAAGCTCTTAGGTTTCGTGGTAAGTCAGAAAGGCATCGAGATTGATCCTAACAAGGTGAAAGCAATCTAAGATCTCTCGCCACCTCAAACTCAAAAGGAAGTCCGAGGATTTTTGGGAAGGTTGAATTTCATCTCCCGATTCATATCTCAGTTGACCGATAAGTGTGACCCCATCTTTAGACTATTTCAGAAGAATAACCCGGGAGTTCAGGATGAAGATTGTCAAGAAGCACTAAAAAATATCAAGAAGTATTTGACTAATCCTCCAATCTTAGTAGCACTAGTACCTGATAGGTCGTTGATTTTGTACATGGCGGTTTTTGAAAATTCTATGGGATGTGTGTTGGGACAACATGATGACTCAGACAAGAAAAAAAGGCGATCTATTACTTGATCAAGAAATTCACTGAGTGTGAAACACGATACCCGTTGATCCAAAGATTATGTTGTGCCTTGGTATGGGCTACTAAGCGGCTCCGGCAGTACATGTTGTATCACACCACTTATTTGATTTCTTGAATAGATCCGTTGAAATTTTTAATGGAAGCACCAGCATTAACCGAAAAAGTGGCCTATTGGAAAATACTTTTGTCAGAATTCGACATCGTTTATATGAGTCAGAAGGTGGTAAAAGGAAGTGTGGTGGCAGATCTTTTAGGAAGTCGTGTCTCAGACAACTATGAGTCATTGTATTTTAGTTTCCCAGATGAAGAGTTGATTTGTGATCTATCCGAGGGAAGGTCCATTACGAGAATGAAGGTTAGAAGCTTTACTTTGATGGGGCATCGAATGACCTAGGCTATGGAATATGGGTAGTTTGGGTCTCCCTCGAAAATGTCTATTACCCTTCCACAAGTACGCTGGAATTCTTTTGCACCAACAATATAGCCGAGTATGAGGCCTATGTCATAGGAATCTGAGTATCTATAGAGAAAAAGGTCAAAGTGCTCCAGGTTTTTAGAGATTCTTCTTTAGTAATTTATCAACTTCAAAAAGAATGGGAAATTAGAGATCCAAAGTTGATCAAGTATACAACTTGATCCAAGACTTGGTCAAGGATTTTGAAGAAGTCAGTTTCACCCACTTGCCAAGAGAGAATAATCAGATGGCTGACACCCTAGCAACTTTGGCTGCAGTATTCGAAGCAAGTCGGGCAGCCGAGATAGGTCCAATCGAAATACAAAACTTTGAAGTACCAGCCCATTGCTATAGTTTGGAAGAAGAGGAGGACGGTAACCTATGGTATTTTGACATCCTCCAATATATCAAGTTCTAGACTTATCTAAATGGGGCTGATGATAATGACAAAAGGACTATAAGAAGGTTAGCATCAGTATATGTCCTTGACGGGGAAATCTTGTACAAAAAAAGCAAGGATCAGATACTGTTGAGGTGCGTCAGTGCTCGAGAAGCCAAAATATTTTAGTAGAGATCCACGGGGGCTTATATGGAACCTACGCCAATGGATTCTTGATGGCAAGAAAAATCATGAGATATGGCTATTTCTGGTCAACTATGGAGGGAGATTGCATCAGTTACGCAAAAAAATGTCACAAATGTCAAATCTATGCCGATAAGATACACTCCCTGTTGGTGTCTCTCCACACCATAAATTCTTCGTGGCCCTTTGCTACTTGGGGAATGGACATCATCTGTCAGATACACCTGAAGGCTTCCAACGAGCATCGCTTCATCCTATTGGCTATCGATTACTTCACCAAGTGGGTGGAATCTACCTCATACGCTAATATCACAAGAGCGACGGTTTGCAAGTTTCTCAAGAAGGAAATTATGTGTCGTTATGGTCTTCTCGAAAGGATCATCACCGATAATGCTTCCAATTTGAACAACAGGATGATGACCGAGGTATGTGAACAATTCAAGATTGTGCACCATAATTCTATCGTTTATCGCCCCAAGATGAACAGAGTGTAGATGCGGCAAATAAGAATATTAAGAAGGTCATAGCAAAAACTATAGAGACATTTAAGGATTGGCATGAGAGGCTCCCTTTTTCTTTGTTTTCCTATCGGCCATCCGTGAGAACTTCCATCGTGGCAACACCGTATTCCTTAGTATACGACATCAAAGCAGTACTACCTATTGAAGTGGAAATCCCGTCACTTCGAATTATGAACGAAGTAAAGTTGGATGAAGCCGAATGGATGCAAGCCAGGTTTGATCAGTTGAACCTCATTGAAGAGAAAATGTTGAAAGCTATTTCACATAATCAGATGTATTAGAAACGAATGATGCAAGCTTATAACAAGAAAGTTCGCCTGAGGGAGTTTCAGGAGGGAGATCTGGTGCTCAAAAATATCTTGTTGAATCAAAGACTTCCGGAGAAAATGGATGCCAAATTGGAAGGGGCCCTATGTTGTGAAGAAGGCTTTTTCTAGGGGGGGTGTTGATTCTAACAGAGGTGGATGGGAAAGAATTGAGCAACCCATTAAACTTGAACTCCGTCAAGAAGTATTACACGTAAGAGGAAAAAGAAAAGAAAAAAATAGGAAAAAGAAAAAAAGGAAAAAAGAAAAGGAGGGTTTAAGGTGAAAACCCGAAAATGGGTGCCTTAAAACCAAAAGAGGATCTGAATTGAAAATCCGAAATAGACGGTTCAGATAGATTTGAATTTCGGCATCCAACTAACAGGCATTGTTTCGATTAAGAGTCTATGCTTCGGTCTTCATATCATCATGAGAAAAGAACCAAGGGTGGCCAGCGAGAAATCTACCGTGGTCGATGGGTTTTCATCATTCATGCAGTCGATACTATCTAAAACTTTTTAGTACCGCTTCAGAGGAACGCATTTATCTGTTCACTACCGCTTCAGAGGAACGCATTTATCTGTTCACTACCGCTTTGGAGAAACATGTCATCTTTGTTTGGTCTTGTTTCTGCCACTTCGGGAAACAAGTTCATCTACCATCTGAGGACATTTGATTTGTTCGCTGCCATTTTGGAAGAACATGTCGTCTTTTTCCTGTTTATTTTCTGTCATTTCAGAAAAACAAAGTTGCTCAGATTCATTCACTGCCGTTTCGAAATAATGAGTCGTTTGAGGGTTAGTTGGCTCGTATGCTGTCGTTTCAAAAGAACATGCTAATGTTACCCATATTGTTTTCATCGTTTCAGGAGAAAAGTTATTTATTTCGTTCGCTAACGTTCTGGAGG
This sequence comes from Hibiscus mutabilis, assembly GCA_019671005.1. NCBI lineage: Eukaryota > Viridiplantae > Streptophyta > Magnoliopsida > Malvales > Malvaceae > Hibiscus > Hibiscus mutabilis. The sequence goes on along the minus strand of CM033712.1, from coordinate 71,968,903 downwards.
AATGAGTCGTTTGCTATCTGGTTCATCCTTAGCCGCTCAGGGAAGACATGCTAGTGGTACCCAGTTTGTTTTCACCTCTCCAGGAAAACAAGTTATTTGGATTTGTTCGCTGCCGTTTCGGAAGAGCAAATCGTCCAACAAGGAAGTAGGACAAAATTAGTGCTTATGGTCTTTGTTTTATTCTTGTTCCACAAGGATAAGCAAAGAGGGGCAGTTGTAATCGCTAATTTTGTCCGGGGTGAACCCGTTTTGTTTTTGTTTTTATAATAATGGGCTTCCTAATTATATGTTGTTATTATTTATAAAGAATATGTATTAAGAGCTTTAATTGTTTTATATCTTATGTAAATGACCTTTTTAAAACCCAAAAATATATCTAGTATCATGGGTAAGGTACCTTTAGTATATGTTATCTACCATACTTGTTATTTATGATGTGATTTAATTTGAAAACCCCTAAATATTATTGGAGTGGTATATTATTTCCCTTATGTTATCTTATTGCTTTGGTACTATTGTGACATCTTTATTATTATGTTTTGATATTAATGTTTTGATTACCATTCTTGTTATGTTATTATTATTGTTTTGCTATTAAACTAAACTGAAAATAAAAAAGAGAGAGATTAATATGGATAATAAAAACAGCCTCGAGTCTATTAATGTTATTAGCCCAAAAATATAGAATAAACTATGTTAATAAAAGCCCAAGTTTTAATGTACAATCTATTTACATTAAAAAAGAAAGAGCCCAAAGTTTTTTTTTAAATTACATAAGGCCTGTTTGGCCCAAAATTAAACCTAAACCCTAAACCAGATTGCCTCTCAAACTTGTACAGTCGCCTAATTCCAACCGTCAGATCTAGGTGAGATTTGACAGACCAGATTGATTGAAGAGAGACCTTCCAGTCCCCATATGGATCGAATGCACCAATCTTTCAGCTTCTGCACGCGCTCACGCACATCCTCCCATCTCCTCAGTCACGCGTAGAGTCCACCGCCCGGCCAGTTATCTTTCCGCGACATCTCCATGTCTCCACGGCAACACACAAAGCCAGTGGCTGAATGCCACATCCGTCATACCTCAAAAACCGGTCTAGTCAGGGTTAAGTTCTGGTGATTGAATATTTTGTACCAGTTAAATAATTAGCTCGATCTTGTACCTAATTTGAACCAGTAAAGATTATTTGGGCTAACCGTATCGGTTTATTATTATTATTATTATATTTATTAAAAAAGAGAATAATAAGGAAACCCCACGGCATTAGAAAACTTTGGCTAGTGCCAAGTACCCCATGCACGTGGGGAATAAGGCAATACATGGAAAGCTCTCCAATTATGTGGAGAGCATGAGATGCCATCGTCCCTTGGGCTTATGCCACATGGGCCAAGCCAAGGAGAATTACTCTCCAAAATTGCCACAGTCCCATGATTCGTGGAACATGGAGAAGCAAATGGGGGGCCAATTTAGCATAAAAAGGGATTTTATGCGCAACATATAGAGAGAAAATAAGGAACAAACAAAGTGATTCAGTCATAGGTTGGTAAGCCCGATTTTTCTGGTTCAATAAATTTGAGTCCCTACTATCGATTGGCTCAAGGGGTTGATACAGAACAACCGTCATCTCTTCTGAAAGCCACGGATAAAGGTGTTGTTATTCGAGAGTCTTAAAAGCATCGAGTTGCTGAGGTGAATGTAGTTGTGTTAAGGGATAGGCTCGGTGCCATCCCGTTGCATTATTTTGTGATTATGTTCGTATTTGTTTAAGGGCTCAAGTAGAGCAATTATGTCGAATTTGATTAGCAAATCTGGTAAGTGGCTTACATTGCTTTGATATGTGCAAACATGACTATGATATGCTACACGTATGTGATATATGAAAATGATATGAAATGTTACATGATATGGAGCTAAGGCTCATTTTGATATTTGATATGATATGACTTAAAAAATATGGACTATGTGAATTTATGTAATTATGGACATTGGATACAATTGGCATGCCATAGGATTATTGAGCTCAGTTAAGTAAGGGAGGAAATAAGGTCGACTATGTAAGGGATATATCTCCAGAGATACGGCTCAAGGGCTACGGCCCATTCCCCGTTATATGTGTTGGTGTACAGGGGAATCCGTGTATCCAATGGTACCTAATATGATATGTGCCTAAGAATTATGTTACGACATTATGATTTATGAATTGCGCTATGGCAATATGATTATGATATAACTAGTAAGTTTAATTTTAGTATGATCACCTTAATTTTGGCTAAGACCCTTAATTTGTAAAATTTACAATTTAGTCCCTAAGGTTAAAAAAGTTTAAAATTGACCCCAACTTCGATTAAGTTTAGTAATAAACAAAGTGGATAAGTCTTAAGAATAATCAATATGATACTTATATTAGGTTTTGAATGTTGAACCATATTCTGAGCCTCTAATTAGTCTTCCGATAACACTATCCAACCCAGATCTCTATTAGACCGGGAAAAGGGGTGTTACAACATCATGATCGCTCGCCCACATCGACCGCCATGATGGTAGACAGTCTTCTTTCTCCTCTAGTCCCCCCAACGCTCGATTCAGCCATGTCACATAAACAAACAAAGGAAGAGAATGTTAGAGGCAGTTAAAAATGCAGGAAATCAACCAAAAATCAAGAAATTCCAGAGAATTGCAACAACGCACATGAATCAGAGGGCAACCAATAACATTTTAGGGCCTTTTTTGCATTTTCAATAATCATGTAATATTTGGGCACTATATAACCGAAATAAAAAACAAATGTAAACCCTAGACGAGATTTGAAAGCAATAGATCAAAAAAGAAACCAAGAACCTCAAACTTTTTTGGAGGTATACTCATTCTTTCATTTTCACATTATCATACATGAGCATGATCATAGAATAGGGTTTTGAGATTTTTACCTTTGTTTTTGGGTCCCTTCAGTGTCGGTTCGCCTTTATTGTGCCCGGCCGATGCCCTTCTCGTTCGATAACAAGCCTCCTGACCTTCCTTATGGTTGTGCATGGTGAACCGGAGAAAATGGGTGACCAGAAAATGGTGGTTTCGGTCCTGGTTTTCAAAAAAGGAAAATGAATCAGTTTAAAAAAACAAACGACAAATCAGTTTTTATAATGGAAAATGTATCTTCTTTAAGGTTTTTTGAACGGCCGACCACCAACGAATGGCGACCGACATAGAGGTCGATAAGGCAGAAATAGGTGTTTTCTGGGTTTTACCCTGGTGAGCGACGACGCTCACCGGAGGAGAGGAGAGAAAGGGGGAGCTCCAGGGTTCGCTTTGGCCAAAAGAAGCAAAATGGCCTGAAACCCCCTATTTATGTTGTTTTAACGATTTAAAAAAGGTTTAATTACCATTTAAGGACCCCCACGACCTCATAATCCCGCATTTAGCCCTTCCGCACCTCTTAATCACAAGATAAGTCCCTCTACCCTATTTAATTACCTCTGTTAAGCCATTTCGTTTCTTAAAACCCCTTCCCAGGTCCCTGTGTTTTTTTAAGCTTTTTAATCTGGTCCTTTTGTAAACCAAAATATGTTTTTTGTTAGATTTAATCCCTTGTTTTATTTTTTTTCGATTTGGTCTAGATTTCGGTACACTATTTTCCCCTTTTCATGCATTTTTTTCTCTCGGTTCTTTTATTGCTATTAATCTCGCTTTAATGTTATAGATCTATTTGTTATGTGGTTTGTTTTGGATGTATAATTTGTGGTTTGATGAGAATGCTCGACATGTGGCTACATTATATACATAATATATGTTTTTTTATGTATATAATATAATATATATAGCTTTATGTAGTGGATAGTTTTTTTTATATAATATATATTTTTAATATATATATAATATAGCATCAATAATAGATATATAATATATGTTTTTTATAATATATATTTAATGTATAGTTTTCTTTAAATATATAAGTTTTTTTTAATTATAATGTATGTGATTTTATAAAGATTATAATATATATATCATTACGTTTTTTAATATATATAATATATAAAGTTTTGTTTTTAAAATATATATATATATATAATATAAGCTTTCTTATGATGAGTACGATACATAGATATTATAATATAAAGTTTTTATATATAGTGTATAGTATATAATATATACAATGTAGTTTTAAACAGATAATATATTTTTATACATGGCATATAATTAAAGTTTTTAGTATACATGTGGTTTTTGATAAATGTTTAATTTGGTTAAGTTGGACTTTTAGTTTTGGGTCTTTTAGTGTTTTGGGCCTATGGTGGCTTTTGTTTATCTGAGCTAGGCCTTGTTTTGCTTAAAGGGTTTTAGGCTTGTTAGACTAGTCCTAGATTAGATTTAGGTAAAATTAATTTGATTAATTTAAAATCGTGTGTTCGTCTTATAAGGGCACGATCTTTAAATTAATTAGATTAATTTAGGATTAGCCTTCTAGAGCCTTAGTTAGATCAGGGTTTGAATTGATTTAGTGAATTTAAATTTACCCTTGGCTTATTGGGATAAATGTTAAGTTCATTAAACTGGTTGGACATTTCTTAATTACTTTTGAGATAAAATTAACATGGAGACTAGATGGACAGTTAAATTAAAACTATGATTAATTAATTTGATTTATTTTAAATAGTATTCTTGGCTTATTGGAATACTAGTTTAAAATCGATCGAATTAATTATCATGTTACAAGATAAATCATAATTTATTAGGTTTAGTTTTTTAGGGCTAATTAATTTAGGGTTAATATTAGATTCACCTAATTAATAAATAGATCACTAACTAGCTTCCCATAATTTGGGCCTCTTTTGTTAGGACTTTGGATGGGCTTTTTGTGCGTTTATCTTTAAGCCTTTACTTGTCATCCATGTTAATTGTCATTCATGAGGCCCACTTGTTTTAAATTAATTAATTTAAATCATAAAAAGAGAGGTATTCATTAATTCCGATATTTGTATCGTAACAGTCTGAGCTTAAAGCATGTTGGCCAAATATTTGAATTAATTCTTACCGACTCAAGGTAAAATTAAAACTTGACAAAATCATTACATCATGTTTTAATTGCTTGCACCATGCATAAAGGTGACGTGCGGGATTCGAACCATAAACTAACATGGCAGTCAATCTTATATGATGTCGGTTTAGTCTATGGTCCGATATATCGTCAACCTTATTAATTAAATGTCCAATTAATTTGAACTCACCGATTTGATAATTAAGTCAATTTTCAATTAAGGTCACCAAATTAAATTCATTTCAAATTTTGACAATTTCCTTCGATTAAAAGCAACAAATATTTTGGTACTGATTTCCGGGCGTGATGGGAGTGCTAATATTTCCCCACGCGTAACCAACTCCCGAACCCTTTCAAAACGAATCTCTGGTTTTGTGGTGTCTGACTTACCTTATCCAAGTGACCGATGGTGACTCCAAATTTTTATTGTTTTCAAAATATTGCGATTTTTCAAAAGAAATTCCTTTAAACTAAGATTTCAAAAGTAATTTATAAGATAATTTGTATCGACGAATTTTCTAAAAGAAAACTAAGCTTATTCTTTAAAAGATAAAAAAAGTTGCTACAAAGGCCAATCCCATTTGTCACAGGGCTAGGGCTCAACCCTAGTGATCCGTGCGGCCTTAGACGCCATTGACGCTAATCGGTCGATTCCCGCGCCTAAGTAAGCCTTCAACCAGCCTTGCGAGTACTCCTGCTCGGCAACTGCTCGGACAAGCCCTCCAGGCTTCGATGGATGCGGAAGCGCTTTAAGCACTATGGTGGCTACTCTTGGCCACTCGAGAGGCAACTAGCTCGAAGAGCTTTGGGAACGAAGACAATTGAAAGAACAAGAGGAGAAATAGAGTAAATGCCTCAGAGTCTTATTACTCTTCTCAAATGAGAGAATGAATGGAATTGGATGGATGATACAAATGAGAGTGGGAAGCACTCTATTTACAGTTGAGCTCCCACTCAATCAATGGTCCGGATCGATTTACATGGATGGCCAGGATTAGCCCAAATCCTTACAAGAATCTCTAATCTAGGAAAGAATATCAAATCCTACCTAATTACATCAATTAGTAGGTTTCTTTCCTAAGATAGTTGATCACACCCGATATGGCAAGATTCCTCGTTTGACTTCTTGTCTCTTGCCATTTCCGAAGAGCAAGTGTGATCGGGCTCTCTAGCATTCTCCAAGTGTTGGGCCAAGTCTGGTGGTCTTGGCAAGTCCGATGATCCGCTTTGAACCTCTTGGGCGGATCCTTGCGCAACTGTCTCGGACCAAAAGATTTGGGCCGTGGCATTCTCCCCCACTGAACTTGGCGACGCCCTCGTCGCTGCACTAGAACGATCCTGGGTAGGGCCTCCTTGGATGTTGCTACTTGTTACCTCGGCTTGGTGCTATTCCCCCATATGAACTGCTCGCCTCGGCTCCTGCCGCCTTGAAATCCTTCGATCCTCTGCACCATTACTCACATCGTCTTGGTGGCTTCTCGACGTCTCAGCTTGCTCGTGTCCCTCCATAAGGACTGCTCGCTCCGACTCTTCCTGCCAAGTGATGTCGCGTGCTATGACGCCTTCAGATACATCGCCGTTGTAGGAGCTTTCTCCTACTAGCCTTGATCCCGCGGTAAAGTCTTGGGTGTTACCACGTTGAACACCGGACGAACTCTCAGACTCGTCAGCCCATCAGTTTGGCTTCTTAGAACTCTGAAAGGTCCCTTCCAAGCTTTGTCTCCTCCGCACCGATGGTTAGGTCCAGCTCGACCTATACTCATCAAACTCGGCAAATCAAACTCAAAAACACTAGAGTTGTGTTTGAGATGTACCTTTCTCTCGGTTGCATTTACTCCAAAATGGGTCAGCCCTTCTGTCTCCACGAAGTCTGGCCCCCTTTGCATCGAACCTCCCTCATTGAAGTTCTTTGCACGCATCGGCACCTTTTGCCCAATGTCCGTTGCCCCTCGTTGCACTCACCCCTCTGACTTGAAGTGTGGTGCACTCTTATTGCATCGACCCTTCTTCCTCGAAGTTCGGTGCTTCCTCTTGCGTTGGCACTTCTTCTCCGAAGTCCTTCGCTTGATCCCCACCTTGCCCATAGGTGATGTCTCCAAGGTTGCAATGTCCCTCGGCTTGGCCCCCTTCGGCATTGTATTGGTCTCAAAAGCGATGTTCTTTCCCCGAACATCCTCGGTAAGCACTCCCCTAGCCTTCCTGGACATGTTCACCTTTTTCTGCTTTCGGTCTCCCTTGGCCTTGGCAGAACTAGACGGCTTCGAACCAAGCTTTGTAGCCTCGCTTCCCTCGGGCTTGTCCCTCGTCTTGGACTCCTTGGCTCGAACTGGGCATCTCCGCAACTTGTGAGGCCCCTTACACTGGTAGCACACCAATTGCTTCTTCTTCACCCTCGGCTTGACGGTTTTCTCATTTGCTGTCGCACCGCGGCTCGACCTTGGCTTGACTACTTTGGCACTTGTAGTCGCACCTTGGATTTCCCTTGGCTCATTGGCACTCGCAATTGCGCCAAGTTGCGCTACTCCCCCTTCTGGCTCATCTTCTCTCTTGATGAGTGCAGCAAGGCGATTCTTCTCGGGACAGCTCCTTATCACATGTGGGCCATCGCAGAAGTAGCACTTCATCTTCTGGCTCGACTTCTTCTTTGGCACGGACTTAGCCTCACCATTCCCACAGTCACTCGTCGTGGGCTTGGACGTCTCGGTACTGACTGGCTTGTCTCCCGCAGGCTCGGTCAGCAACTCGGCCGCATCTTTGGCCTCCCGCATCTGGGCACCTCCTTGCTCCAATGCAAGCTTCGCCCCAGGCCTAAGTCTCTCGAAGATGGTGGCAAGCGCACCCCATTCACTCATTGCACTCTTGCAACTGAGTAGCTCTTCCTTGAGCTCATTCACCTCGATCCGCAAAGCCTTCACCTCGGCTTCGCAAGCATTACTCCCTCGAACATTCACCAACTCGTTGAGAACTCTTCGCGTCTCGTCCTTGAACCGACCCTCCATGGACTCCACTTGGTTAAGGCGGGACTCGAAAACACCTTGGGTTTGCTTGGCTTCCTCTTCGGATACTTCAAGCCTACATACCCTTTTCATCAACGGTGATAACCACTCGGAATGACGTTTGATCTGTTCAATCGTCATGTTGAGATATTCTTGGGCCTCTTTGGCGATTTCTTCCTTGAAAGAATCCACCTTCTTGGACAAGTCCTCTATCTGAGACCTGAGAGTAAATGTTCTATAATTAAGATCTTCAATGAAATCTTTTACCTCCTTCATTGTCATTTTTCTCCATTGTGATGCCATCTCGGTCACTTCTTTGCCACGAACTAGCTTGCTCACTTTGACTAGCTCGAACGCAAATCCTCGCCTATCTTGACTGCAACACCAAGTAGGCTCGAACGCAAGCTCCCTCGTCTCGCTCTGATACCACTTTTCACGGGGCTAGGGCTCAACCCTAGTGATCCGTGCGGCCTTAGACGCCCTTGACGCTAATCGGTCGATTCCCGTGCCTAAGTAAGCCTTCAACCAGCCTTGCGAGTACTCCTGCTCGGCAACTGCTCGGACAAGCCCTCCAGGCTTCGATGGATGCGGAAGCGCTTTAAGCACTATGGTGGCTACTCTTGGCCACTCGAGAGGCAACTAGCTCGAAGAGCTTTGGGAACGAAGACAATTGAAAGAACAAGAGGAGAAATAGAGTAAATGCCTCAGAGTCTTATTACTCTTCTCAAATGAGAGAATGAATGGAATTGGATGGATGATACAAATGAGAGTGGGAAGCTTTCTATTTATAGTTGAGCTCCCACTCAATCAATGGTCCGGATCGATTTACATGGATGGCCAGGATTAGCCCAAATCCTTACAAGAATCTCTAATCTAGGAAAGAATATCAAATCCTACCTAATTACATCAATTAGTAGGTTTCTTTCCTAAGATAGTTGATCACACCCGATATGGCAAGATTCCTCGTTTGACTTCTTGTCTCTTGCCATTTCCGAAGAGCAAGTGTGATCGGGCTCTCTAGCATTCTCCAAGTGTTGGGCCAAGTCTGGTGGTCTTGGCAAGTCCGATGATCCGCTTTGAACCTCTTGGGCGGATCCTTGCGCAACTGTCTCGGACCAAAAGATTTGGGCCGTGACACATTGCATTAATCTAGAGATTCCGAACTTGCAGAAGAATGTGAAGTTGGATATGGGACATGATATGGAAAAAAAAAACCCTTTCAGGTTAACCCTAATCCACCCGAGTCGGTGTGGTTGAAAGCTTGCCTTGTTGGTCAACTAAAAGGGATGTATAATGCCGATATGGTCCAACAAGCTTTAGAGGTAGATGGTTTCAGGTGCAAGCTCAGTGAATGGTCAGGTTTTTCGTCTTGATCAGATTCCCTTCTGGAGCTGATTTAGACAAGTTTTGGAGTCAAAAGGAGTCGCTACTAAAGTCCTGGTTCTCTGATCTCGACCAGGTTCAATCTTTCGAACAGAAGAAGAAATTGAAAGTCTGGATCAACCTTACCGGGGTGCCTTTATCTCTATGGTCAGACTGTTTTTTCAGAAATCTTGGAAGTTTGTGGGGGAAGGTTATAAAAATTGATGAGGAAACCCTATCAAAATCTAGATTCGATGTAGCTTGTGTCTTAGTCGGTGTAAGTTCTTTATCCGACATTCCACCCTCAGTATCCATATCTGTAAACGGCAAGATTTGCTGGATCAGGGTTTCTATGTCGGAGTATGAAGATGACCGTACGCGGATCGACGGCGGTAGCCCATTCGAACAGTCGGGGGGTGATTCTAGAAGCTCCAGTAGCGAGTCCTAAGAGAATTTTAATGAAGAAACGTTTGAAGGCTTTGACGTTCGAATTCCAGAGACACAATCTGATCAACTATCACCACGTGGCGTTGAAATAACGGGGGCGAATAATGGCGCTGCTGACTCGGATCCGGTCAAAGCCGATTCAGTTTTTGGGCATCAAATCCAGTTTATTCATGAGCCCACAAGTCGTCTCGGGCTTTCATCTGACGGTGCCCTTGTGGATATACCGGTTAACCAGGCCCAGGAGTCATCAAAAACTTCCTCTTCACATAGTGCCTCAGTGGCGCCTTGCTCGACAGTGGGTCGGGGCTATTCACGGTTAAACCAAAAATCCTCAAAAATCTGCGTGGCGAGCATCTCTTTCTCTTCAAATCAAAATTGGAGAGATTTCAATCCTGGGCTGGATCTTCCTTTCCCCAGGGCAAAAGGAAAGTCAGAAGCTTTCACAGTGCGGGCAGTCACAGAAATCATAATTTACGAGAGGCTTCCTCTAGTTCTTTGAGTTTGGGGGTCCCCAACCCAATTTCACCTAACCCTTCTCCTAACAAAAATTCTAAAGAGGTAGAGCTGCACCTCGAAGCCCGAAGATCTGTTGAAGTTTGTAACTCCCTGGGATTATGTTTCGACGCGAGTGAGAATGAAGTGGTAAAAAAGTTCATAGAAATAGCTCGTGAAAATGGGAGCCCCAATTAGCGTGAATCCCTTTGGTGTGACCCAGGTTTTTTTGGTGAGTATTATCTTTTAATTAATGACTAGTAAGGTATGCTACTTCATCTCTTGGAATATCAGGGGAATGGGCAGAATAGAGAAGAAGGCTGCCGTAAGAAATCTTATCAGAACTAATAGCCCCTATGTTACTTTTATACAAGAAACAAAATTAGCAGATGTTGATGATTGAGTAGTTAGATTTATTAGTGACAATTCCCAAGATTGTAGATCGGTGTCGTCTCTTCCTGTTGGTGCTTCGGGTGGTTTATTCTCAATCTGGAATACAAAGTTCTTCGATATGGAATCGAATCAAGTCCATAGATACTTTATCATTTTGCAGGGGGTGATTCTGCCACTGCAATTGAGATGTGTGCTGGTTATATCTACGCCCCAAACGGTCAACAGGAGAGGCTGTCTGTTTTTAACGAGACTTGATCAATTGTGAACCAGCTTAATCTCCCAATGCTGATCGGGGGTGATTTCAATATAGTTCGCAGCTCAGAAGAAAAGAGGGGTGTTTCACATAACAGAACAGCTATGAAAGATTTTTTGGAGTTTATCGAGAATCTGAACCTGATGGATCCTCGCTTACATGGCGGGTTATTTACTTGGTCGAATATGAGGGAGTCTCCGTCTTTCAGTAGGCTTGATAGATTCCTTATCTCCCCGGAAATTTTAATAAATTGGCCGAACTCGATCTAGGAGATAATTCCCAAGAGCCTTTCAGATCACAATCACATTTCAATTAGCTGAAAACAAGGAAGTAGCTAAGTTAATTCCCAAGAGCTGCAGGTATTCATCGGGCAGTGGCATTGACCCTACATTATGGGCGTGTAAATTAGCTTTCAAGGAATGGCTGAGACTAAAACACAAAAGAGATCCAGATTCGACTTCAAGTCTTGAGCTCCAGTGTCATGATCTTGAAGAGGCAATTCAGAAAGGAGGGGTTGATCATACGAAGATTGCTAGACTTCTCGAACTAAGAGGGAGGCTATGGGCTAAATATAGAGAGGAGGAGCAGGAATGGATCCAAAAGTCCCGAGTTAAATGGTTTCAAGCAGGTGATCGCAACACCAAAATTTTCCATTTGGTGGCTTCCTCTCGGAGAAGATCGAATAGTATTCACTCGATCTTAGTTGATAACAAATTGTTGGATGCTCCCGCTGATATCAAAATTGCTATAGAAAAGCACTTTAAGATAATTTATAGCCCCTTTCCAATCATTCCTGTCAAGCTTTTTGACTGCAACATGAAAAGCATCTCAGCAGAGTCGTCTTCACATATAGAACACGAATTTACAGTTAAAGAGATCAAGACCGCATTGTTTTCTATGGATGGCACTCGAGCCCCAGGGCCGGACGGCTTTAATATAGGCTTCCTACAGCATTTTTTGGAGAATCTTAAGGACGAGATATGGGCGTTCTTCCAAGACTTTTATAATGGGGTGGCTATCGACGGTTCACTAAACCATTCTTTCATTGTCCTCATCCCAAAAACTCAATTTCCTATAGAGGATTACAGGCCCATTAGCCTCATGGGCAGTGTCTATAAGCTACTCGCAAAGGTTTTGTCCAGAAGATTGAGTGGTTGTTTAGATGAAATTATCGGCGAAACCCAGTTCGCATTTTCCCCTGGAAAAAAACTTCTAGACTGCTCACTAATTTCTAATGAGTTAGTTGATCTCCTAAAGAAAAGAGGCATGCCAGGTATTATCCTAAAGGTTGACTTCTCCAAAGCTTATGACACTGTAGATTGGGAGTTTCTGTTCATGCTATTGGAAAAAATGGGTTTCGGTGAAACTTGGCGTAAATGGGTTGTAATGTGTGTTTCTACTGCTTCGATTTCAATTTTAGTTAATATCAGTAGAGTCTCAGTCAAGGGTGCCCTCTCTCACCCCTCCTTTTCAACATAGTTGTTGAGGGCCTAAGTTCGCTTCTAAACAAAGCAGTCACAATGGGATTCTTTTGTGGGGTGGGAATTAACAGTCAAGGCCTATCAATTTCTCACTTACAATTTGCGATTATATCATCCGCTTCTGCGGTGCCAGCGAAGTAGAGATAAAAAAACATTATACGGGTCCTTAGAGGTTTTGAGATAGCTTCTGGACTTAAACTCAACCTTAAGAAGTCCAAAATCATCGGGGTAAATGTTGAGCCATTGACTGTAGATAATTGGGCAAGCTCCATTCATTGCCAGAGTGAACCTTGCCATGCAAATACTTGGGATTACCTCTCGGCAACTCTAAGAATACGGTAGCTTTGTGGTCCCCTATTAATATTATAGACAAATTTGAAAAAAGCCTAGCGGGATGGAAGACGAAACTTTTATCACTTGGGGGCAGAATAACTCTGGTAAAATCAGTCCTTGTTAACCTCCCTATTTTCTTCATGTCTTTGTTTCGTATGCCTGCTTCTGTTTGCTGCTATTTAAACAGGTTGATAGCTAAATTCATATGGGGAGCTTTGGATCACAAATCGATTCACTGGTTGAGTTGGGAAACCTTACGCAAGCCTAAGAGCAAATGAGGGTTAGGGCTGTGTGTTATGCGAGTAAAAAACAGAGTCCTCTTGAACAAATGGTTATGGACATACGGAACTGAGTACAACAAACTTTGGCGGAGGGTGTTGAATGCCAAATACGAAAGAAATCAGACACAAATCCTGCCTGCAAATATCAATTCGACCAACAAATCGTGGATTTGGAAAGGAATAATCAAGCCTTTGTCGAATCAAGAGGATACGTTTACCCAACACATTATTAAATTCATGGCAGGTGATGGCAAGATGTTAGATTTCTGGAATGATCCGTGGTGTTCACCATCTCCATTAAGACTGGCCTTTCCAAGGATCTTTGCTTTGGCCATCCAGAAACAAGGCAAGTTATCTGATTTTGGGACATTTGAAGAAAACGCCTGGAAATGGTCGATACTATTGAGGAGAAGATTATTCGATTGGGAACTCGGTGAGTGGAACTCTTTAAACGATTTGCTTGCGAACTTCAAGCTAAATTATTTTACTGAAGATTCAAGTAGATGGTCTAGGGACTCAAATGGTCTATACAAACCATCTTCCTACTATAACTTGTGGTCTAATTCTCAAGAACTTGAAGAAATTTGGAAACTCGTGTGGAAGAACATTGCTCTTCCAAAGGTTGAGGCTTTCATTTAGAAGCTGATGCATGGGCGTATTCCAACTAAAATCGAGTTGTTAATGGGGGAGTATCAAATTTAAATGATAATATGTCACATCCCGAAAACTGGCTTAGTCGAAATTAGGTTTCGGTGATCGAAAGTTTCAAATATGATATGTAAAATGTTGTAATGAATGACCATTGTATCCTTTTTGTAATGAAATCACAATTTGGCCCTATACGGGTAAAGAGACTTCCCTGTATGCAATTCGAAGCCCAAAATGTAAATTCCAAGCAAGGCGTATCGATACGGTCAAGCTAGTATCGATACGGCCCAACTGTTAATAACTAACTTATCTATTTGGGTATGAGCGTATCGATACGGGTCCCCTATTTCGAATCTATTCAAAGTCAAAAGTTGAAAAGAAGTAAGCAAGTATCTTACTCACCTCCTAGCTTGCTTCCTTCCCCACGTGATTGGTTTCAGATGAAAAGATGGATATCCATCAAATGCCTTAAAATCCTAAAAGAGTCATGAGTTGAAAAGAATTAGTAAAATAAGCTTACCCTTGGACATAGGTAAGCATTCTATTGGCCCTTGTGGTGGTGGGGATTGACCAAAGCCCCTGGCTTTCTTAAATGGGCGGTGGAGCTCTCATCTTTTCACCTTCTGAACTCCCGAAAGCAAACCCAACACCTTGTCTTCCATTAAGCAAGCTCCTTCATTGCCATCTTCAACCTCCAAGTTAAGGTAGCACCTCGGTGCAATCTTCAATCTTCGTTCAAGTTTGATACTTCGTTTGAAAGCTCATAACTTCGGTAAGCAAAACCCCTCATTCGATTTGATGATCCCAGTCTTTGTTGGAGCTTAATTTCGAAATTAGGTTTCTCGTTCAAGTAGGAACCCATGAATTAGGAGTTTGATTTCGTTAATCCTAAGCTTCCATAAGTTTGAAATATGTTTCTGAATCCTTAATTCGAACTCTAATATGACCCTTAATTCGTGCTAGCTCAAGTGCTTGAGAAGGACTCACTGTCACCTCTGAAGGAAGCTAGGCACAACAGAATTTTGATTCAAGAGCCTCGTAATCAAGGTGAGTGTAGTCGTGTCATGGGATAGGCACGGTGTCATCCCATTGCATTATTGTGGTTTGCTATGCATTGTGTCAAAGCTCAAGTAAAGCAGCCGGTTATAAATTCGAACTGTAAGGTCGGGTAAGCCCTTGTGTCATTTTGATATGGTTATGGATATGCATGTGACATATGATCCGATATAAATAAACAATGAAAACGATATGTTGAAATATAAACAACTATGTTATATTATGTAAAATTGATATGGCTATGTGATGATTCGATGTATACATGTACGATGATATGTTATGGAGCTACGACTCACTTTTGTTTCCGATATGTTATGGCCTACGGGCACAAAGGTAAGAAAATACAATGATATATGTGAAACCTGGACATTTGTGAGTTTGGATACAATTGACATGTTATAGGGTTATTTGAGCTCGTATAAGTAAGGGTGAACTACGGTCTAGGGCTACGACCTATATGTGGGGGAGATAAGCATGAATTGTGTAAGGGACTTATCTGGAGCTACGGCTCAAGGCTACAACCTATATTCTGATATATGTGTTGGTGTAAAGGGAATTCATGTATCCATTTATTATATTGTCGAAGGGAATTAATATGTGTTTAATTATGATGTGTTTATGTGAGAATATGATAAATGATCCCAGACATGATGCTTATGAAATTGTAGATGTTACTATGTTGACATGTCATTCTTGATGATAGATTGCCATGCATGTCATGTTATTCTATTATGGTTGTTATGACTACCCCACTAGGCTATATAAGCCTAACATATGTGTGTCTCATGCATTTTCAGGATCTTGAGATCTCCCGAGCTCGATCGTGTAATCTCCCGATTGCAAGTCACTTTCGCAAGTTATATGTATGTTTACTTTCATTTCCGAACTCCTAGTAGGGTGGCATAAGGTCCAAACGTGTTGAAACAACCTATTTTGATGTGTTTGTATAAGCCTAAAATAGCCTAGGTAATGTTGTGATGAATGGTATGTTTTGGGGTTGGTAACCTAGTTAAAATGAGCCTAAATACACCAATTGGTAAAGTCGTAGTAAACGAATTCGAAAAGTCCTAAAATTCGACACACAATTAGAAATATTGTTTTTATGATTGCTGGTAAAGTTTGGTAAAATTTGGATAACCTTTACTAAGTTAATTCAAGTAAAAACCAGTAAAAATATGTCATTACAGGTTAGGGAATATCGATACGGGTGATGGTGTATCGATACGGTCCTTGCATAATTGGTTTGGTCAACCTTAGTCAAACAGGGAGTATCGATACGGTTTGGGCGTATCGGTACGGAATTTGGTCACTGAAATCTGGATGGGAAAAAGGTATCGATATGGTCATAGAGCGTATCGGTACGGGGTCAACATGTATCAATACTGGATTAGTTGTATCGGTACGAGTTTGACATCCTTCGAATCTGGAAATTTGAAATTAGGCTTAACGTATCGGTACAGTGTTAGTTAATTCGGTTATAAAGAATATAAAGAAGTTTTAGGCAGTTTGCAAGTTGGTCACTAATAATCATACGATCTAATTAATCAGGTTAACGATATCTGATAGTAATGAAACTTCACAGATTAATAATTGGTAAGTTTAATTACAAGTTGGTAATAAAAAATCCAGATTAGGGCCACTAATTTATGATTTAGTCCCTAAGTTGAAAAAGGGTTAAAATTGACCCTGATTCTAATACGACTAGTAACAAATAGGTTCGATAAGCCATGAGAATAATTTCGAACAAGTTTCGAACTCTAATTTCGTCTTTCGATCTCCGAATAATTTTTCGACAACACTTTCTAACTTGATTCTCTACCAGACTGGGAAATGGGTGTTACAGTTTTGGTATCAAAGCCTAGATTTAGTCGATTCTAAGATTAAACTGAAGGCCATTATGGGTCTGTATGTACTTATGCCACCTAGAAGTTATTTGTATATGTTATCTGTGACTTGCAGCTTACATGATTCAATTTTTCTGTATGATTAGATATAAATATGTCGGCGCCTACTGATAAACGCATTGTTAATGAATCGAATCCCGGCTCTTCCTCTACTCAAAGGGATAATCTGAGGGCAAAAGTTAGGCCTGAGCGAGTGGGGAAAAATAATCCGCCTTATCCTCTACCAATGCCTCCGGCTCAGTAGGAGTATTTGTTGTCGATGGCCGACATGATCAAACAAGTGGTTGTGTCTCTCCGACAAGAGCCGCCCTCTCAGCCTGCTAAAGCATCTCAATCAACTTCGAGAGCCCTATTGATAAACTCAAACAATACCCGGTTTACACGTTCACCGGCCAGAACCTGGATAATCTTGAGATTGCATAATACTGGCTAGAAAATACTCTGAAAGTGCTGAATAAGCAAATGAAGTGTCTTGAGGAGCATAAGCTAGAGTGTGCCTAAGATTTGATCGCCCATGAGGCACAAAATTGGTAGGACACTGTGACACTTACCGTGCCTGAGCATAGAATTACATGGGACTTCTTCCTTCAAGAGTTCTGCAAAAAGTACATCAGTGACCATTATATCGCTGAAAAACGTAAGAAATTCCTCCATCTGAGACAAGGGGGAAGACTCGTGGAGCAGTATATCCACGACTTTTGCAAATATGCTAGATATGGTGCCGAGATCATCCGTACAGAGAAGGAGAAGTGCTGAATGTTCATTGACGGCCTTTGTGACGAAGTATGTCCTCTTTTTGTTGCTCTGGAGATAGAAGACTTCCTGACCCTAGTCAATCGGGTGATTACTACTGAAGACTCTCAAAAGGCTTATGAAAGAAGGAAAAGGAACCAAGCCCAATCAGATAAGAGGTTTTGAGATAATTCCAAGCCACCCACATCTCAGAAGAAGGGTAGATAGTGTGACCAGAAGTCTGCTGCCTTTCAACAACTACCACAATTCGATTGCATACCATAGTTCCAGTCTGCAAGAACATTTGTTGCTTGTACAGCTTCAGTAGATAGTACATGTGGTTCTGCGGAAGGTTATCAAATCCCTATGTGTAATTTCTGCCAGAAGAGGCATCCAGGGCAGTGCCGTAGACAGACCGAATCCAGCTATCTCTGTGGCGATTCTGGCTACTTTATCCGAAAGTGCCAGCAGAATTCGTACGCCCCTACATCTGTATCTTCTCAGAGCAATCCTAGCAAAGAAAGAGGAGCAAAGCAAGTGCAATCTAGATCGACCTCGCAACACCAATGCCCCTCCGGCTAGTCGTGTCCCTCAAACTTCAGCCCAAATGTACCATGTTCGGGGTCGTAAGCAAGAGGATGATCCTGATGTGATTGCAGGTATGGTGGAATTATGTTCTGAACTTGTTTATGCCTTGGTAGATCCAGGCTCTACACATTCTTTTGTTAGTGAACCTTTGATTGCAAAGTATGCCTAAGAATCATAACCAGTCACTTCCGAGATTATTGTCTCTAATCTGTTAGGAGATAGTGTGATCAATTGATGGGTTTGTAAAGCTTGCCCTCTAAGGATCCAAGAGATCCCTTTCCCGGCTAATTTGATGGCCTTGCCATTTCGAGAGTTCGATCTTATATTAGGCCGCGATTGGTTAGCCTAACACCAAGCATGGGTAGACTGTTCGAAGAATAAGTTATATCTTCGTGGTCTCGGTAAGGAAAGCATAAACCTGATACAATCCGAACCCGAGCCTAAGAAGACTCTCATGTATGCTATGAAAGATCTAAAACTTGAAAGTGTGCATGTTGTGAAAGAATTCTCCAATGTGTTTCTCGATGAACTTTCGGGACTCCCTTCCATCCGAGAAGTGCAACCTGAGACTACCCCGATCTCCATCGCTCCGTATAGAATGGCTCCGGTGGAGTTAAGAGAACTAAAGGCCCAAATCCAAGAACTTTTGGATAAGGGATTCATCCGACCGAGTTTTTCACCCTGGAGAGCATCGGCGTTGTTCGTTAAGAAAAAAGATGGGTCGATGTGTTTATGCATTGACTACCGACAGTTGAACAAGGTGAGATCAAGAATAAGTATCCATTACTGAGGATCGACGATCTTTTCGATCAGTTGAAGGATACTTTTGTCTCTTCAAAGATAGATCTTCGATCTGGATATTATCAAATGCTAGTGAAGGAGTCTGATGTCCTAAAAATTGCCTTTCGAACCAGATATGGCCACAATTAATTTCTAGAGATGTCATTTGGGCTTACGAATGCACCTGCAGCCTTCATGGATTTGATGAACCGTGTGTTCTGGCTCTATTTAGACAAGTTTGTGGTTCTCTTTATAGATGACATCTTGATCTATTCGAAGGATGTTGCTACTCATGAAGAACATTTTTGGATTGTGCTTCAAACTCTCCGGGAAAGCAACTATATGCCAAGTTCAACAAATGTACATTCTAGCTATCCGAAATATCTTTTCTTGGCCATGTGATTTCTTATGCGGGAAAATTCAAGTTGACCCAAAGAAGATTCAAGCCATCATTAGCTGGATTCCTCCAAAAAATGTAGGAGAAGTTCATAGTTTTCTAGGCCTTGCAGGCTACTACCGAAGATTCGTTAAGGGGTTCTCACTGATTGCTGCCCCATTGACGAAGCTCATCCGCAAGAACACTATTTTCGTGTGGACTATGGATCAACAAAGGAGTTTCGATCAACTTAAGCAAATCCTTACTCATACCCTTGTCTTGGTGTAACCCGAGTCCAGCAAAGATTTTATCGTTTACAGCGATGCATTCCACCTGGAATTAGGTTGTGTTCTGATGCAAGAAGGCAAAGTCATAGCTTATGCCTCACGTCAACTCAAGCCACATGAGCTAAACTATCCGACTTATGATCTGGAGTTAGCCGCAGTTGTGTTTGCTTTGAAGATTTGGCGACACTATCTGTTTGGTGAAAAATGTTACCTATACACCGCTCATAAGAGTCTAAAATACCTCATAACTTAGAAGGAGCTGAACCTTTGTCAACGCCGATGGATGGAGCTTTTGAAAGACTATAATCTGGTCATTGATTATCATCCTGGTAAATCCAATGTTTTGGTTGATGCTTTTATCCGGAAACCCACTCCTTCTCTGAGATGTTTGAATGCCCACTTTCAACTTAAGAAGTGTGGCAAGCTGTTGGCTGAATTGAGAGCGCAGTCGACCATTATATCCCGAATCAAAGCACTCCAAAAATGATAAAGAGTTGCAGCCTCTCATTGCTAAGGTCAAGAATAACACAGATCCTGACTTTGCTATGAATTTCGAAGGCTTGATGTGTTTCCGCAACTGTATTTGTGTGCCTGATGATGATGATCTTCAGAATCAGATTCTGAGTGAAGCTCATTTTAGCCCATTCTCTATTCATTTAGGGGCTATTAAAATGTACAAAGATATAAAGAAGCTATATTGGTGGTCCAGAATAAAGAATGAGATCATGGACTTTATGATTAGGTGTTTAACTTGTCAACGAGTCAAAGCCGAGCACAAGGTGCCTACTAGTCTTCTGCGGCCTATCGAGCTTCCACAGTGGAAATGGGAGCGTATTACAATGGACTTTGTAAGTAGCCCACCTATAACCCCGAAGAATAATAATGTTGTTTGGGTCATTGTAGACCGATTTACTAAGTCCGCTCATTTCCTTCTGGTGATAATGGATTTTAGTTTGCCTAAGCTCACATAGTTGTATATCTGTGAAGTCATTCGGTTACACGGAGTTTCTGTGTCTATTATCTTCGATTGTGACCCTCGATTCGTAGCTCAGTTTTGGAGGACCTTACACGATGCCTTGGGAACGCGAGTGCACCTTAGCACTACTTTTCATCCTCAAACCAATGGCCAATCCGAGAGAGTTATTCAGGTAACTCTAAACTCACCTTTGAATTGAGTGTCTAAATTTTTTGTGTCAATCTCAATTCTTCCTTGTAGATTTTGGAAGATATATTTCGAGCTTGTGTCATCGACTTCGGGAATACATGGGAAAAATCCCTACCTTTAGTCGAGTTTGTATACAATAACAATTATCAAGCCTCAATTCAAATGGCCCCGTATGAAGCTTTGTATGGAAGGAGCTGCAGAACTCCTCTTTGTTGGACCGAACTCGGTGAAGGCAAGGTACTAGGTCCTGACTTGCTTTAGGATACCAAAAAAGGACAACCATTATCCCTGATCGGCTTAAGGCTGCCTTCGATCGGTAGAAATCATATGCTGATTTGAAAAGAAGAGATATCCAATACGAGGTTGGTAAGAAGGCCTTCCTCAAAGTATCTCCGTGGAAGAAGATCTTTCGTTCAGGCAAAAAAGGAAAGCTAAGTCCCTATTTTGTTGGCCCGTTCAAAGTAATTGAAAAAGTTGGACCTGTAGCTTACCGATTAGCTCTCCCCGATGAGTTAAGTCAGATTCACAACGTCTTTCATGTATCTATGTTACACAAGTACCAGTCAGATCCCTCCTACGTGATCGAATCGGAGTCTGTAGAGATCTAGTCCAATTTGATGTACGAGGAGGAACATGTACAGATCCTTGCTCGAGAAGTCAAACAACTTCGTAACAAGTCAATACCCTTAGTGAAAGTTCTGTGGAAAAGTCATTCTATTGAAGAGGTAACGTGGGAACCTGAAAAGACCATACGAAAACAGTACCCACATCTTTTTGCTTGAAATGAAAATTTGAGGACGAATTTTCTTAAGGGGGAGAGTTGTCACATCCCATAAACTGACCTATTCGAAATTAGGTTCTGGTGATCGGGAGTTTCGAATCTGATATGTAAAATGTTGTAATGAATGACCATTGTACCCTTATTTTGTAAAGAAATCATAATTTGGTCCTATACGGGTAAAATGACTTCCTTGTATGCAATTCGAAGCCCAAAATGCAAATTCCAAGTAAGGCGTATCGATACGGTCAAGCCAGTATTGATACGACCCAACTGCTAATAACTAACTTATCTGTTTGGGCATGAGCGTATTGATACGGTCACGAGCGTATCGATACGGGTCCCCTATTTCGAATCTATTCGAAGTTAAAAATTGAAAAGAAGTAAGCAAGTAGCTTACTCACCTCCTAGCTTGCCTCCTTCCCCACGTGATTGGTTTCAGATGAAAAGATGGATATCCATCAAATTCCTTAAAATCCTAAAAGAGTCATGAGTTGAAAAGAATTAGTAAAGTAAGCTTACCCTTGGACATAGGAAAACATTCTATTGGCCCTTGTGGTGGTAAGGATAGACCAAAGCCCTTGGCTTTCTTAAATGGGCGGTGAGGCTCTCATCTTTTCACCTTCTGAACTCCCGAAAGTAAACCCAACACCTTGTCTTCCATTAAGCAATCTCCTCCATTGTCATTTTCAACCTCCAAGCTAAGCTAGCACCTCAGTCCAATCTTTGATCTTCGTTCAAGTTCAATACTTCGATTGAAAGCTTAAAACTCGGTAAGCAAAATCCCCCATTCGATTTGATGATTCCAATCTTCGTTGCAGCTTAATTTCAAAATTAGGTTTCACGTTCAAGTAGGAACCCATGAATTAGGAGTTTGATTTTGTTAACCTTAAGCTTTGATAAGTTCGAAATATATTTCTGAATCCTTAATTCGAACTCTAATATGACCTTTAGTTCGTGCTATTTCAAGTGTTTGAGAAGGACTCATTGTCACCTCCGAAGGAATCTAGGCATAACGGGATTTCGATTTGAGAGCCTCGTAATCAAGGTGAGTGTAGTCGTGTCATGGGATAGGCACTGTGCCATCCCATTGCATTATTGTGGTTTGCTATGCATTGTCTCAAAGCTCAAGTAGAGCAATCGGCTATAAATTCGAATGGTAAGGTTGGGTAAGCCCTTGTGTCATTTTGATATGGTTATAGATATGCATATGACATATGATCCGATATAAATGAACTATGAAAATGATATGTTGAAATAAGAACAACTATGTTATATTATGTGAAATTGGTATGGCTACGTGATGATTTGATGTACACATGTACGATGATATGCTATAGAGCTACGGCTCATTTTCATTTCCGATATGTTATGGCCTACGGGCACAAAGGTAAGAAAATACAATGATATATGTGAATCCTGGACATTTGTGAGCTTTGGATACAATTTGCAAGACATAGGGTTATTTGAGCTCATATAAATAAAGGTGGACTACGGTCCGGGGCTACGACCTATATGTGGGGAGATAATGATGGATTGTGTAAGGGACTTATCCGGAGCTACGGCTCAAGGCTACGACCTATATTCCAATGTATGTGTTGGTGTAAAGGGGAATCCGTGTATCCATTTTTTATATTGTCCAAGGGAATTAATATGTGTTTAATTATGTCGTGTTTATGTGAGAATATGAGAAATGATCCCATACATGATGCTTATGAAATTGTAGATGTTATTATGTTGACATGTCATTCTTGATGATAGATTGCCATGCATGTCATGTTATTCTGTTTTGGTTGTTATGACTACCTCATTAGGCTATATAAGACTAACATATATGTGTCTCATGCATTTTCAGGATCTTGAGATCTCCCGAGCTCGATCGTGTAATCTCTCACCTGCAAGTCACTTCTGCAAGTTATATGTATGTTTACTTTTATTTCCAAAATCCTAGTAGGGTGCCATAAGGTCCAAACGTGTTGAAATGGCATATTTTGATGTGTTTGTATAAGCCTAAAATAGCCTAGGTAATGTCTGTGATGAATGGTATGTTTTGGGGTTGGTAACCTATTTAAAATGAGCCTAAATACACCAATTGGTAAAGTCGTAGTAAACGGATTCAAAACGTCCTAAAATTTGACACACAATTAGAAATACTGTTTTTTATGATTGCTGTTAAAGTTTGGTAAAATTAGGATAACATTTGTTAAGTTAGTTTGAGTAAAAACCAATAAAAATCTATCATTACAGATCAGGGAGTATCGATACGGGTGATGGCGTATCGATACGATCCTTGCATAATTGGTCTGGTCAACTTTAGTCAAATAGGGCGTATCGATACGGTTTGGGCGTATCAGTACATAATTTGGTCACTGGAATCTGGATGGGAAAAATGTATCAATACGGTCATAGAACGTATCGGTACGAGGTCAACGCGTATCGATACTGTACGAGGTCAACGCGTATCGATACTGGTTTAGCTGTATCGGTACAGGTTTGACATCCTTCGAATCTGGAAATCTGAAATTAGGCTTAACATATCGATACGACCCTTAGGGTATCGATGCGGTGTTAGTTAATTAAGTTATAAAGAATATAAAGAAGTTTTAGGTAGTTTGCAAGTTGGTCACTAATAATTATACGATCTAATTGATCAGGTTAACGATATATGATAGTAATGAAACTTCACAGATTAATAATTGGTAAGTTTAATTACAAGTTGATAATAAAGAATCTGGATTAAGGCCGCTAATTTGCGATTTAGTCCCTAAGTTGAAAAGGGGTTAAAATTGACCATGATTCTAATACGACTAGTAACAAATAGGTTCGATAAGCCTTGAGAATAGTTTCGAACAAATTCCGAACTCGAATTTGTCTTTCGATCTCTGAATAAGTTTCCGATAACACTTTTCGATCGGTTCTCTACTAGACCGAAAAGGGGGTGTTACATAATATATGTGTTTTCTGTTGTTCCTCCCCTGAAACAGTTAACCATTTTTTTTCTGTGAATGCAGAATATCCTGGCAGATATGGGCGAAATGGTTCAACATATGTGGAATCAACCTCATTATCCCAAAAAATCCAAAGAATTTGTTGCTTGTATGGGACCAAACTCATAGTGGGTTCAAAGAACACTCAATCTGGTTGATGATATTTTTTAGTGTGATTTGGACTTTGTGGCTATTTCGAAATGATCTAGTGTTCCAAAATAAAACCATTGACAGAGATCAGTTGTTCTAGTTAACTGTTTTAAGGGTTTGCAAGTGGGGAAAAGTGAAATGGTCATCACAGTTTCCCCATGTTTCATGTATCATGAATAGAAGTATCGCCCTAAGCTCAATATCTATTACTCCTCAGAAGTTACATCGAAGTGGCTGGTCTGTAACACCTCATTCCCGGTCTGGTAGAGAACCGGGGTGAAAAATGTTATCGAAAACTTATTCGAAGATCGAAAGATAGAATCAGATTTCGGTACTTGTTCGAAATATTTTATTAGTCATTATCAGGTCTTATCGAATCTATATATTACTAATCGTATTAGAATCAGGGTCAATTTTAACCTTTTTTCAACTTAAGGACTAAATCGTAAGTTTTACAAATTAGCGACCCTAATCTAGATTCTTTATTACCAATTTATAATTAAACTTACTAATTATTAATCTGTGAAGTTTCATTACAATCGATATCGTTAACCTAATTAATTAGACAATATAGTTAATAGTGACCAATTTGCAAACTGCCCTAAACTTCTTTTTACTCTTTATAACAGATTTAACGAACACTGTATCGATACTCTAAGGGACGTATCGATATGCCAAGCCTAACTTTAAATTTCCAGATTCGGAGGATGCGAAACCCGTACCAATATAGCTAATCCAGTATCGATACGCGTTGACCGTGTTGACTCCGTATCGATACGCTCTATTACCATACCGATACCTTCTTCCATCCAGATTCCAGTGACCAAAATCCGTACCGATATGCCTTAACCATATTGATACGCCCTATTTTCTTCTAGCCAAATTATGCTTGATCGTATTGATACGCCATCACCTGTATCGATACACTTTGACCTGTAATGACATAATTCTACTGGTTTTTATTCGAATTACCCAACCAAACGTTATTCAAATTTTACCAAACTTTACCAGAAATCTTAAAAATAAAATTTCTAAATGCGTGTCAAATTTTAGAGCATTTCGAATTCATTTACTACGACTTTTCCATTTAGTGCCTTAATGCTCATTTTAGCCATTTCAACCATTCTCAAACACCATTGAAACCATGCCACACCTAGTTACTAATAGGTTTGGACAACCGCATCAAAATAGGCCTTTACAACATATTAAACCTTATGCCACCGTACTAGGAATTCGAAAACAAAAACAAACATACATATGATTTACGGAAGTGACTTGCAACCGAGAGATTACAAAATCGTAGCTCAAAAAACCTTAAGACCTTGAAATGCATGAGACACACATATGTTAGGCTTATATAGCCTAGTGAAGTAGTCATAACAAGCATAAAATAATCAAGTGACATGAATAGCTTACTATGATCATAAACAACATATCATCATGCTTAGATAACATAATTACTCTATTAGTCACATGAGCCTCATGCTTAAGTCATTTACCATACTTTCATATAGTCATAGAAAAACTTAGCACACATCAATTCCCTTGGACAATGTAACAAATGGATACACGGATTCCACTTTACACCAATACATATATAAAAAAATAGGTCGTAGCTCTGAATAAATCCCTTACACAATCTACCCTTATCTTCCCCACATATAGGTTGTAGCCCCAGACCTTAGTCCATCCTTACTTATACGAGCTCAAATAACCCTATGGCATGTCAATTGTATCCAAAACTCACAAATGTCCAGGGTTCATATATATCAATGTATTTTTCTTACCTTTGTGCCCGTAGGCCATAACATATCGGAAACGAAAGTGAGCCGTAGCTCCATAGCATATCATCGTACATATGTACATTGAATCATCACATAGCCATATCAGTTTCACTTAATATAACATATTTGTTCATATTTCAATATATCATTTTCATAGTTCATTTATATGGATCATATGTCACATGTATATCCACAACCATATCAAAATAACACAAGGGCTTACCAAACCTTACTATTCGAATTTATGGCCGATTGCTCTACTTGAGCTTTGACAAAATGCATAGCAAACCACAAATAATGCAACGGGTTGGCACTGAGCCTATCCCATGACACGGCTACACTCACCTTGATTACGAGGCTATCGAATCGAAATCCCAATGTGCCTATTTTCCTTCGGGGATGACAATGAGTCCTTCTCCAACACTTGAGCGAGTTATGAGCTTTCAAACAGGGTATTGAAGTTGAACGATGATCGAGGATTGCACCGAGGTGCTAGCCTAGCTAGAGGTTGAAGACAACAATGAATGAGCTTGCTTATTTTGGTAAAAAGGTGGGTTTAGTTTACCAGGAGGTTTAAAGATAGAAAGACGAGGGAATAAATGCTTCTTCCCTTATTATTCATATAAAATCCACATCAATTCTTTTAATGATTGTCTACCAAAGTTTGGACCAATGAAAGCATTTCCCTTGGGCAAGGGTTTGCTCAATTCATGATCATCATCTAATAACTTCTTTTCACTTTGATATAAATCACTTTTCTGATGATTTCACGTGGGAATGGTCAAGCAAGGAGGTGAGTAAGCACCTTGCTTACTTTCCTTTCAATTTTGACATCGAACTAATTCAAAACAGGGGACCCGTATCGATACGCTCGTGACCGTATCGATACACTCATGCTCAAACAAATAAGTTAGTTAATGTCAATTGGGCCATATCGATACTGGCTTGACCGTATCGATGTGCCTAGCTCAGAATTTGCATTTTGGCTTTGAATTTCGTACAAGGAAGTTCATCCACTCAAATAGGACCAAATTGGGATTTCCTTACAAAAAGGGTACAAAAGTCAACTATTACAAACGTATAATACATCAGATTCAATGTTTTCAATCACCAGAACCTACTTCCGACTAGGCCAATTTTCAGGATGTGACAACTCCTCTTACGAAAATTCGTCCTTGAATTTTCATCTCAGGCAAAAATATGTGGGTACTACTTTCGCATGGTCTCTTCAGGTTCCCACGTTGCCTCTTCAACAGAATGACTTCTCTATAGAACTTTCACTAAGGGCACTGACTTGTTACGAAGCCGTTTGACTTCTTGAGCAAGGATATGTACAGGGTCTTCCTCGTACGTCAGATTAGACTGAATCTCTACAGACTCTAGCTCGATCACGTGGGAGGGATCTGACCGATACTTGCGTAACATAGATACGTGGAAGACGTCGTGAATCTGACTTAACTCCTCAGAAAAAGCTAATCGGTATGCTATAGGTCCAACTCTTTCAGTCACTTCGAACGGGGCAATGAAACGGGGGCTTAACTTCCTATTTTTTTCCAAAACAAAGGGTCTTCTTCCACGGATATACTTTGAGAAAGGCCTTTTCACCAACCTCATACTGGATATCTCTTATCTTCAAATCAGCATATGATTTTCGTCGATCGAAGATGGCATTAAGCCGATCAAGGATAATGGTTGACTTTTCTTCAGTTTCCCGAAGTAAGTCAGGACCTAACATCTTGCCTTCACCGAGTTCGGTCTAGTAAAGAAAAGTTCTACATCTCCTTCCATATAGAGCTTCATACGGGGCTATTTGAATTGAAGCTTGGTAACTGTTGTTATATGTGAACTTGACTAAGGGTAAGGATTTCTCCCACGTATTCCCGAAGTTGATGACACAAGCTGGAGCATATCTTCCAGAATCTACAATAAATAATTGAGATTGACACAAAACATCTTAGACATACAATTCAAATGCAGGTTTACAGTTACCCGAATAACTATCTTGGATTGGCCATCGGTTTGAGGATGAAAAGTAGTGCTAAAGTGCACTTGCGTTCCCAAGGCCTCGTGTAAGGTCCTCCAAAGCCAAGTTGCAAATCGAGGGTCGCGATCAAAAATAATAGATACAAAGACTCCCTGTAATCGAATAACTTTACAGATATACAACTCCGTGAGCTTAGGTAATCTGAAATACATTCTCACTGGAAGGAAATAAGTGGATTTAGTAAATTGGTCCACAATGACCCAAACAACATCACTCTTCTTCGGTGTCATAGGCAGGCCACTTACAAAGTCCATTGTAATACGCTCTCATTTCCATTGTGGAAGCTCGATAGGCTGCAGAAAACCGGTAGGCACCTTGTGCTCAGCTTTGACTCATTGGCAAGTCAAACACCTAGTCACAAAGCCTGTGATCTCATTTTTCATTCCGGACCACCAACAAAGCTCCTTTAGATTCTTGTACATTTTAATAGCTCTCGGGTGAATAGAGAATATGCTAGAATAAACTTCACTCAGAATCTGGTTCTGAAGATCATCATCATCGGGCACACAGATACGATTGCGGAAACATAACAAGCCTTCGAAATTCATAGCAAAGTCATGATCGATGTTATCCTTGACCTTAGCAATGAGAGTATGCAACTCCTCATCATTTTCTTGGAGTGCTTTGATTCGAGATACAATGGTTAACTGTACTCTTAATTCAGCCAATAGCTTGCCACACTTCTTGAGCCGAAAATGAGCATTCAAACGTCTCAGAGAAAGAGTGTGCTTTCGTCTAAGAGCATCAGCCACAACATTGGCTTTACCGAGATGGCAATCAATGACCAGATCATATTCATTCAAAAGCTTCATCCATCTTCATTGACGAAGGTTCAAGTCCTTCTGAGTTATGAGGTAATTTAGGCTCTTATGATCGGTATATAGGTAGCATTTCTCACCATACAGATAGTGTCGCCAAATCTTCAAAGCAAACATAACTGCGACTAACTCCAGATCATGAGTCGGATAGTTTAGCTCATGTGGCTTGAGTTGACATGAAGCGTAAGCTATAACTTTGCCTTCTTGCATCAGAACATAGCCTAACCCCATGTGGGATGCATCGCTGTAAACGGTGAAATCTTTTCCCGACTCGGGTTGCACTAAGACAGGGGCATGAGCAAGGACTTGCTTGAGCTGATCAAAACTCATTTGCTGATCCATAGTTTACACAAAATGAGCGTCCTTGTGGAGGAGCTTCATCAAGGGAGCAACAATTAGTGGGAATCCCTTAACGAATCTACGGTGGTAGCCTACAAGGCCCAGAAAACTATGAACTTCTCTCATATTCTGCAGAGGAACCCAGTCAAGGATGGCTTGAATCTTCTTTGGGTCAACTTGAATCCCAGAAGAAGAGATCACATGACCTAGGAAAGATACTTCGGATAGAAAGAATTCACATTTGCTGAACTTGGCGTACAATTATTTTTCCTAAAGAGTTTGAAGTACAATATGGAGATGTTATTCATGAGTAGCAGCATCCTTTGAATATATTAGAACGTCATCTATGAATACCACCACGAACTTATCTAGGTAAGGCCGGAACACACGGTTCATCAAGTCTATGAAGGCTGCAGCTGCATTCGTAAGCCCAAATGGCATTACCAGGAATTCATAGTGGCCATATCTAGTTCGGAAGAAAGTCTTTGGAATATTAGACTCCTTCACAAGCATTTGGTAATATCCGGATCGAAGGTCTATCTTAGAGAAGACATAATCATCTTTCAATTGGTCAAAAAGTTCATGAATCCTCGACAACAGGTACTTGTTCTTGATCGTCACCTTATTCAATTGACGATAGTCAATGCATAGACGTATCAACCTATCCTTCTTAACGAGCAACACCGATGATCTACAGGGTGAGGAACTCGGTCGAATAAATTCTGTATCCAAAAGGTCTTTGATTTGGACCTTTAGCTCTTTTAACTCAATCGGGGCCATTCTATACGGAGTGATAGAGACTGGAGTAGTTCTAGGTTACACTTCTATCTCGAGTTCCACTTCTCGAGTGGGAGGAAGTCCCAAAAGTTCATCGAGAAATACATTAGATAAATCTTTTACGATAGGTACATTTTTAAGTTTTAGATCTTTCATGGCATACATGAGGGTCTTCTTAGGCTCATGTTCAAATTTCATCAGGGTTAAGCTTTCCTTACCGAGCCCACAGAGATACAATTTCTTCTTCGAACAATTCACCCATGCTTGGTGTTTGGCCAACTAGTCGAGGCCTAATATGAGATCGAACTCTTGAAAGGCAAGACCATCAAATTAGCCGGGAAAGGGATCCATTGGATCCTTAGAGGACAAGCTTTACAAACCCATCGAATGATCACACTATCTCCTAACGGATTAAAGACAACAATCTCAGAAGTGACCGGTTCTGATTCTAATGTATACTTTGCGATCAAAGGTTCACTAACAAAAGAATGCGTAGAGCCTGGATCTACCAAAGCATAAACAAGATCAGAACATAGTTCCACCATACTTGCAATTACATCAGGATCATCCTCCTACTCATGACCTTGAACATTGTATATTTGAGCTGAAGTATGAAGGTCACGACCAGCCGGAGGGGCATTGACATTACGTGCTCTCCCTATTGATCCAGTTTGCACTTGTTTTGTCCCTCTTCCTTTGTTTGGATTGTTTGAGAAGCTACAGAGGTAGGAGCATGCGGACAATTCCTGATAAAGTGGCCAGATTCACCGCAAAGATAGCACGATCCAAATTGTCTATGTCACTACCCATGGTGCCTCTTCTTGCAAAAATTACACAAAGGGATCTGAGAACCTTTTACAGAACCACATGTACTGTCTACTAAAGCAATACGAGCAACAGATGTCCTGTAGACTGGAATTGTGGTACATAACTGGATCGTGGTAGCTGTTGAAAGGTAACAGACTTCTTGTCCCACTGCCTACCCTTCTTCTGAGATGTGGGTGGCTTGGAATCATCTCAGAACCTCTTATCAGATCAGGCATGGTTCACTTTCCTTCTTTTGGAAGTCTTCTGGGAGGCTTCAACAGCAATGGCTCGATTAACCAAAGTTTGGAAGTCTTCTAACTCCAAGATGGTGAAAAGGGGACGTAGTTCGTCACAGAGGCCATCAACGAACATCTGGTATTTTTCTTTCTTTGTGCGTATAATCTCAGCACCATATATTGCATACTTGCATAAATCCTAGGTATACTACTTTACGGGCATTCCTCCTTGCCTCAGATGGAGGAACTTCTTACGCCTCTCGGCGATGTAATGGTCACCGATATACTTTTTGCGAAACCCTTGAAGGAAGAAATCCCACGTAATTCTGTGTTCAGGCACGGTGAGTGTCACTATATCCCACCAACTCTGGGCCTCCTCGACAATCAAGGCTAAGACGCGTTTGAGCTTATGTTCTTCAGGGCACTTCATTTACTTATTTAGCACTTTTAGAGTGTTCTCCAGCCAGTATTATGTGGCTTCATGGTTGTCTAGATCCTGGCCGGTAAAGGTGTAAACCGATTATTGTTTGAGCTTGTCAATAGGCACCCTCGAGACAGTCGAAGTCTCTGCAGCAGGCTGAAGGGGTGGTTCTTGTCGAAGAGACACAATCACTTGCTTAATCATGTCGGCCATAAACATCAGATATTCTTGTTGAGCGACCAGCATCGGTAGAGGATGAGGTGAATCATTTTACCCCACTAGTTCGAGCCTAATTTTTGCCCTCAGATTATCTCCTTTAGTAGAGGATGGGCCAGGGTTTGGTTCATCATCGGCGCGTCAATTAGTAGGTGCGGACATATTAGGATCTAATTATACAGAAAGATTAAATCGTGTAAGTTGAAAGTCACAAATAACATATACAGATAACTCATAGGTGGCATAAGTATATACGGACTCGTAACGAGCTTCAGTTTAGTCCTAGAATCGACTAAACCTAGGCTTTGATACCATAACTGTAACACCCCTTTCCCGGTCTGGTAGAGAACCGAGTTGAAAAGTGCTACCGAAAACTTATTCAGAGTTCGGTACTTGTTCAAAATATTTTATTAGTCATTCTCAGGGCTTATCGAACTTATTTATTACTAGTCGTATTAGAATCGAGGTTAATTTTAACCTTTTTCGACTTAAGGACTAAATCGTAAGTTTTACAAATTAGCGACACTAATCTGGATTCTTTATTACCAACTTATAATTAAACTTACCAATTATTAATATGTGAAGTTTCATTACTATTGGATATCGTTAACCTGATTAATTAGACCGTATAGTTATTAGTGACCAATTTACAAACTACCCTAAACTTCTTTTTACCCTTTATAACAGATTTAACTAACACCGTATCGATATGCCAAGCCTAATTTCAGATTTTCAGTTTTGAAGGATGTCAAACTCGTACTGATACAACTAATCCAGTATCGATACGCGTTGACCGTGTTGACTCCGTATCGATACGGTCTGTATCGATACCTTTTTCCCATCCAAATTCCAGTGACCAAAATCCATACTGATACGCCTTAAATGTATCGATACGCCCTGTTTTCTTCTAGCCAAATTATGCTTGATCGCATCGATACGCCATCACCCGTATCGATACGCTTTGACTTGTAATGACATAATTTTACTGGTTTTTATTTGAATTACCCAACCAAATGTTATTCAAATTTTATCAAACTTTACCAACAATCTTAAAAACAGTATTCCTAATCGCATGTCAAATTTTAGAGTATTTCGAATCCATTTACTATGACTTTTCCATTTAGTGCCTTAATGCTCATTTTAGCCACTTCAACCATTCCCAAACACCATTTAAACCATGCCACACCTAGTTACTAATAGGTTTGCACAACCGCATCAAAATAGGACTTTACAACATATTAAACCTTATGCCACCTACTAGGAGTTCGGAAACAAAAGCAAACATACATATGATTTACGAAAGTGACTTGCAACCGGGAGATTACACAATCGTAGCTCGAAAAACCTTAAGACCCTGAAATGCATGAGACACATATGTGTTAGGCTTATATAGCCTAGTGAGGTAGTCATAACAAGCGTAAAATAATCAAGTGACATTAATAGCTTATTATGATCATGAACAACATATCATCATACTTAGATAACATAATTACTCTATTAATCACATGAGTCTCATGCTTAAGTCATTTACCATACTTTCATATAGTCATAGAAAAACTTAGCACACATCAATTCCCTTGGACAATGTAACAAATGGATACACGGATTCCCTTTTACACCAACACATATATCAGAAAATAGGTCATAGCCTTGAGTCGTAGCTCCGGATAAATCCCTTATACAATCCATCCTTATCTCCCCCACATATAGGTCGTAGCCCTGGACCGTAGTCCACCCTTACTTATACGAGCTCAAATAACCCTATGGCATGCCAATTGTATCCAAAACTCACAAATTTCCAAGGTTCACATATATCAATTTATTTTCTTACCTTTGTGCCCGTAGGCCATAACATATCGGAAACGAAAGTGAGTCGTAACTCCATAGCATATCATCGTACGTGTGTACATCAAATCATCACATAGCCATATCAGTTTCACTTAATATAACATATTTGTTCATATTTCAACATATCATTTTTATAGTTCATTTATATCGGATCATATGTCATATGTATATCCATAACCATATCAAAATAACACAAGGGCTTACCAAACCTTACCATTCGAATTTATAGCCGATTGCTCTACTTGAGCTTTGACACAATGCATAGCAAACCACAATAATGCAATGAGATGGCACCGAGCCTATCCTATGACACAACTACACTACCTTGATTACGAGGCTCTCGAATTAAAATTTTGATGTGCCTAGTTTTTTTCAGGGATGACAATGAGTCATTCTCCAACACTTAAGCGAGTTATGAGCTTTCAAACGGGGTATTGAAGTCGAACGATGATCGAGGATTGCACCAATGTGCTAGCTTAGCAAGAGGTTGAAGACAACAATGGAGGAGCTTGCTTATTTTGGTAACAAGATGGGTTTAGTTTACCGAGAGATTTAAAGATAGAAAGATGAGGAAAGGAAAGCTTTTTCCCTCATTATTCATATAAAATCCACATCAATTCTTTTACTGATTGCCCACCAAAGTTTGGACCAATGAAAACATTTCTCTTGGGCAAGGGTTTGCTCAATTCAAGGTCATCATCTAATCACTTCTTTTCACTTTGATATAAATCACTTTTCTGATGATTTCACGTGGGAATGGTCAAGCAAGGAGGTGAGTAAGCACCTTGCTTACTTTCCTTTCAATTTTTACTTCGAACAGATTCAAAATAGGGGACCCGTATCGATATGCTCGTGACCGTATCGATATGCTCATGCTCAAACAGATAAATTAGTTAATGGTTGTTGGGCTGTATCGATACTGGCTTGACCGTATCGATATGCCTAGCTCAGAATTTGCATCTTGGCTTTGAATTTCGTACAAGGAAGTTCATCCACTCAAATAGGACCAAATTGAGATTTCCTTACAAAAGATGGTACAAAAGTCAACTATTACAAACGTGTAACACATCGGATTCAAAGTTTCCGATCACCGAAACCTACTTCCGACTAGGCCAGTTTTCGGGATGTGACATGGTCTCCCCCCAATTTTGGTTGTCTTAAATTTAACACTGACGGAGCTGTATCTGGAAGTTTTGGAGCCGCGGGTATAGGGGGAGTGTTGAGAGATCACGAGATCAAGATTCGTTGCTATTTTTTGAAAAACATTAGCATTTCAGATGTTAATTCTGTGGAACTCTTAACAATCCAAGAAGCTATGTTAATGCTCAAGAATCTTTCTTGCTCCTAGTCTAAGCTCATTATCATAGAGTGCGACAGCAGCAATATAGCTCATTGGATCAAAAATGTCCAGTCTTCCCCAACGGTGTTTAAAGGTATGGTTCAAAGTATTTTATCTTTAGGCGCTAGTTCTAATTGGAAACTCCGTTGTATCCCTGGAGAGGAGAATGTTTTGGCTGATAGTTTAGCAAAGCGGGGCATATCTCGAGATTTTGATTTAGTAGTGACCAATCTAATCTGAAGGCTTTCCCCCTTGGAGTTGGTTTTTACTTCACTGAATTCTCACAGTGCGCATTGTTTTCCTCTTTGGGAATCTTTTCAATCCACTTTGTTTCTGAGGCAAGGACGGGTTTTGTAGTGGTTGTTCCTAATGTTCCTTAGCATTCAATCAGAACATTTGATGTGGCTTTATGGTGTTAGTGTTTGCTCTATGGGGTTGATCTAGACTGCGATGGGTTTGTGTATGTGGGCGATCGTCCTGGAGGCAAAACAGGTTTCTTTGGATTCTATTTATTGTCGCGTCTGATTTGTATGGAATTAGTGTTCGTGTGCTACCGATTTTGGACACTTTGTGGACTCGGCATTGACAAGATGCACTCTTTTTTCTCAATTAGGCTTAGGAGATTTTTTAACGAGGCTCATGTCAATGGATTAGTATAATTATATTAATAAATTCATACTTTCTCTTTCAAAAAAAAATAATTATGTTAATTATAACCGACTAGTGGACATTACTAGTTTCAACTAGGCATGGTGCAAACATAAGATAAGGGTGTGTGTTTTTAATCATCAGTATTAGATTCATTGGTCGACTAATCTAAATCAAATTTTATAGAGTTCTAATATAGGATGAAAAAAGTTTATCTTTTAACTACACTCATAAAATGTTTACGAAATATCGTCTGACAAGTTATAAATTAGGTCATATTACTAAGATGATCACTTTTATTTTATCAATGTCCACTTTTAGTCATTGATTTTAAAAATTTATATTTTGATCATTTATGTTATTGATTTATTACATTTGTTCATTTACGTTATTGATTTGTAATATTCTAATTATTGAGCCGTTATCTCATGCTAACTTGATGGCATGACACTTAGTAAAAAAATACTTTTTAATTTGATCTCTAAACTTTAATTATAATATTATTTTACCCTTTAACTTTAAATAAAATAACAATTTAATCCCTAAATTCAACTAAAATATCCATCACGGACAACAACTCATAAGAAACCGAAGAATTTATACAAAAGGGACTTGAACCCATGTTTTAGAACATAAATTGACTTGCATTTTTCATGCACCAATTGCCTGCGACACGTGTCATATATGTGCCACAAGAGAACTCCTCAAAGATAACATCTTTAGACGTTGCCAAAAACATCTTGCCAAATGTAGGTTATGCCGTATATCTCTTACATGTTTAACACATGAAGTTTTACCTTTGATAATTTGTTATATTAGAAGATTACATTACATGCATCTCTTGTATATTTAACATACAATGTTTCGAATCTATTGGATAATCCTAGTGATAAATGAGATTGTGAAATCTTAGGTGATTTAGATTCGACTGTAATTAATTTTTATGTGGGCATGAATTTATTTAAAATTAAAATCAGACTAAAATATTATTTATAATTGAATTAGAATACTGAAAAAGAATACGATGTTCTATCGTATCCAATCACCATCTAATACATAATTATCAAGAAAAAACGGATGATTTTATTAATTACATGTAAGAGAACATATCAATGTTAAAAAGAATAGTTATGTCTTTTTATAAAGAAACTGTGAAATATGATAAATTTTTGCCATCTATTGTTATTTCATTGAATAGTTTTTTTCTTACAAGATTTCATTTTTTTTGAACCAGAACAATATTTCATTGAATAGTTGACATTTGATGCAAGTGATATCAATAATGGTGCGCTTTAAGTACTCATGGGCGGAAATTCATAGAGACAATTGTCATATCTGCTTTTGTTGTATGATATAAAATTTTGACATGAGAGAGAGGGTCTCTATTGTCATATATGCTTTTGTTGTATGATATGAAATTTTGACATGAGAAAGAGAGTGAGAGAGAGAGAGAGGTGGTGGAGGGAGAGGGGGAGGGAGAGAGGGAGGGGGAGGGAGGGAGAGAGAGAGAGAGGGGGTATCTATTGTCATATCTGCTTTTGTTGTATGATATGAAATTTTGATATGAGAGAGAGAGTGAGAGAGAGAGGGGAGGGAGGGAGGGAGGGGGAGGGGGAGGGAGAGAGTGTAATTAGAAAAAATCGGTGATCTAATAGAGAGGGAAAAAGAGAGAGGGAGAGAAAGAGAGAGAGAGGGAGGGAGTAGAGGAGAGGGAGAGGGAGAGGGAGAGAGAGAAAGTAATTAGAAAAAATCGGTGATCTAATATGTTAAATCGTATCTGTGATAGTTTATCAATGCAATCAGAACCATTAACAAATTGTAAAATTAGTTTGCTCAATCACGTCAACTACTTCAATACTTTTGTGTTTAGATCGATAGTATTAGAATGTAATTAGATGAAAGTTGTTGTAATTAGTTGGTAGTTTGTTTAAGAATTTATTAATGGTTTATGTTCTAGTTTGGGCTATATAAGCGGCCATGTATAGGGCTAAACACTATGTTATTGTGATAATTAGTCCACTTTAACAAAATAACATATCATCATTCATTATTTCTTTATTTTCTTTGTTTAGTAATCTTAAATATAATCTATGCTCACTCAATTTCTACAACATATCGTCTATCACTGTTCGATTTTATTTCGACCGTCATGTCAGAATTTTTATAAATAGAGATAAAGAAATGATAATGATGATAATGATCTATGAGTTTAAGATAATTTCTAAAAAAATTGTTTTTAGACTTAAAATGTGTTTTTAATTATATTTTTTTACTATCGATGAAATCGTACTCTTTTTTTTTTATAAAAAACGAGTATATTGCATTAATGAGTAAATTAGAATATATTAACCCCAAAACTTAGTGGTATGACATAATTTGTCACTATATATTTGTTGTATTAACATTTTACAAATTATATATTGTGGGGAAATGACATAAGAACACCTCATTAAAGACCTTTGACTCACTAAGGGGAAAAACAAAGTTTATTTAACAGCTAATCCACTTGGGTTTCTCGGTGACAATCCGTATTACTTCCACCCTAAGTTGCTTTTCAGCAAGCCAATAATTTAATATCTTAAAAAAGTGCAAGAAATCCTTCACAAATTCCTACGTTTAACAATTGAAAGGTCTTTAATTATCCAATTATGATTAACTAATACCAACCACCAGTGATTGAGCCAGGATTGAACTTCAAGGGGTAGACCGATTAACTTTAAAATGAATATGGTCTTAAAAAGTAATTAAATCGTAGAAATCAAAGTAGTTTATGTTTAATTTTATAAATTTTAAAATTAAAAGGTCTTAAAATTAATTAAACTAGAAAAATGAGGAGTCAAAGTTTAATTTTGTTAATATTAGATTACAGAGTCCTAAAAAATAATAAACCATACAATTTTTGAGAGGGACAAAGAAGGAAAAAGGGCTAAATTGCAATAGTATCAAAATTACTAGGGGTCTAAAATATAAATAACCCATAAAATTTGGGGGAAACTCCCCCTCCCACAATGTATATAGATCCGTCCCAGCCAACCACTATAATTAGATATTTATAATAAAAGTTTATAATTGATTCGTCGATGATATATAAAAAATCAAATGATCATATATTATCAAAAAATTAAATTTAAAATTTTATTTATATTAAAAATCAACATAACAATTGAAACTTTGAAAGATAATGATCATATATTATCAAAAAATTAAATTTAAAATTTTATTTATATTAAAAATCAACATAACAATTGAAACTTTGAAAGATTGCTGTTCTCAAGTCAGTAGATTTATTCAATACACCAAAATATAAATCTTTGTAAAGAATTAACGTTATTCAGTAGATTTTCGTCATTAGTAATAATCAAAATGCTACTATGAATAACTTCTCAAATAGACTGATATGCTTGAGATAAGGCTACCCTACCATAGCAATGAGTTGCCTTATTAGTATCAGACTAAATCCAACAAAAATGTGTTGCGAAAGAATTGAATATTCATCTACTGCAAGAGTGACGACAAAATCAACCTGGAAAGAAAAACAAAACAATTGCAAAATCAAAACTAAAACTTGTATATATAAAAAAAGTGATATGTTTGTTTGTTACAAAATTTTAATCTAGTGATTTGTTTATTCCTAAACTTATAATTGAGTGACTGGATCGTTACTTTTAAAAAAGTAATATATTTGTTCACAAACTTATAATTAAGTAACTTATATATTACTCGTAGAAAAAAAAAAGACATGTTTATTATTAAATATATAACTAAACGACGTTTAGTGTATTTTATTCAATAAAAAAGATGAAAATCGAAAGAAAAAAAATAAAAGAAAGTGGAGGAAGGGAGAGGGATAAACAGAGGAAGGTTGATGATGACCCTCAAAGTAAGACAACAATAACAATTATTAGATTTGTTGTCCAAAGATATGAGAGAAAAAATTAAATTAAATTAAAAAGACTTTTTATATAATTTTATAGCTAGCCATTTATCTTTTTAATGAGAGCACTTTTGATAATGAGTTTAGTTACTGTTATTGGTGATGAATATTTTGGTTCAAACCTAAAAAAAATTATGTAATTTTTTATAATTTTAAATATTTTATGCAATTTTTCTTACTCTAATTTTATTTAGATTTCGTATTTTAAAATTTCCCTATTTCTGCTAACATCACTTCAGCACGCTTTTAGCTCTTTTTTCCTTTTTGTTTAGTTGAGAAAGAAATAATAAAAAATACAAAAGGAAAAGGAAAAGGAAAAGGCTACACGTCCCAACTGCGTTTTCAAAGGGAAAATCTGCGGAATGGGTGACGTGGAATGCAGTATCTAACAGTGCATGGAGAAAAATTTATAAAAGATTTCCAATTTGGATGGATCCGTGACCGTGAGTGCCAACAATGATTGTAAATGATACTTAATAGATTACGATTTATTTAAGTTAGATTCGTTTAAAGTTTGATTTTTAGATTCGACTTCGGCCTGAATTCAGCTTGAATTCTTATCGAGTCAAACTGAGTTATTTGATACTCTATTTAAAAAGCTCACAATCCCAAAAATATAATATATTATTTTTTAAATTTTTTAAAATTAAAACGAATTAAAATATGTGTTGTTGGATAATATAATTGTTGTTGTTGAGTAAATCAACTCAATAGTTATTATTATTATTATTATTATTATTATTATTATTATTATTATTATGAATAGGGTCGTAAATGAGATGAGACAGACCGCGAGCAATTCGAGTTCGACACCGTCAATACTCGACTTAAGCTCGAGCTCAGCACTACTTGAGCTCGACTCAGCTCGTTTACCCCTAGTGCCAACAAGGCATAACTTGCTCCCAATAACTTACACGTGGCAATCATCATAACCCATAAGAGTGAGAAATTACATGATAGACTCTCCTCGTCACGTTATTTATGGTTTCAACCAATAAAACACACACATTTCATTATTTTTTTTTCATGACATCTTTTTATCAAGTGAATCTTCACTCTATTAATTGTAATCAAATTTAAAATTAGTTTTTACCGAGTGAATCTAAAATATTAGATAGAAAAATTAATAGTGTTGCTTTTTAGGATCATAAATGACGTAACGAGAAAGATTATACAATTTCTCCCTAACAACATTTTAGTTTAGATAATCATGGTAATTTTTGTAAGTTCTGAATTTGTTTACTTATATTTGAATATAAACATTCATTAGTAAGTATGCGAACAAAATAATTATTTACTTTAAATTTATATTCAAATGTTTATATACCATAATTAGAAATTATTCGAATAAATAATTACTAATATAAATATTTATAAATAATTGAATAACGGAACCTGACCATTTCGTAATTATTACTTTTAATAGTTCCACAGTTACTAACTAATAAAAAATGTTTTTATATAAAAAAAAATCTTGCTTCTTATAAGACAAGTTAGTGGAAAGGGTCAATTTGGTTCAACAAAACAGAGTTGAAAAAATTATAAATTTGAAGAAAAGAAAATTAAACCATGTGTTGTTTTAGGGTCATTTTCAGTTTTCCACTCATAAGCTTTGCTAAATCAAAAATTCAATATTTAATTCGATTTTTCTGTAATTATTTTTTAAATAATATTCAATAGATTTAAATTTCAAAATTCATCGAATACAATATATATATATAGACTGCATTAAAAAAACAAAGTTTTTTATGTGCTTTGGTTAATTGTTCCATAGTTCATTAGCAGGTCATTTTCAATGTTGCCATGTCTTGTTATTATTATCAAAATTGTACAAGAATCAGGTCAACAAAAATGAAAGAAATTTTTTTCTCTTCAATAAAAGTCAATGAGATCACCAACTAAAAAAACTAGCCAATTTTCTAGATAAAAGTGGATTTTCAATATAAAAAAATCATAAATTAGATTTAAGCATATAACACAGTACATATCCTTTTCATTTTAATCATGTTGTCTAATTGATTTTTTCTTGAATAATTAGTTTTTATAAGAGAAAGAGGAGAGATTAGTTGAATTCGAATTTAGGACCCAGTGTCAATCAAAACTAAAGCGATGCCCTTTGCTAATAGTTTGAATATTTATTTTTATTGCTTATAATAATCAAAATATATATAATTCATCTCTGCCTATATAAATTGTAAGATATCACGCGCTTATGTGCACTTGAATCATCATTTTTTTTACATCTTATAACAACAACAGAATCAACCGAGCTAAGACACTATATATATATATATATATAAATAATTTATTAATGATTATTACCATAATTATTTTTAATACTTTTTTCATTTTTAATTCCTTATACTAACATAACTATCTTGCATTTAAATATAACTATTAAAGTTTTATTTGATCCCAACACTAAATTCTTGGTTTCATCCTACTAAAATCTTATTATATGTAAATTCTTTCTAGATTTATTTTAATTTAGTTCCACCATACGTTGACTTTGTCAGGATATAGTCATGTTATCAATCAGAATCATATTCTAAAATAACTAGTTTTCCGAGAAATGATTGTAAAAATTAATTTTAATTATAATTATTCAAACATATTAACTGTAATCATAATTGTATGTATAAATCCTTTAGAATGTGTATGCCTACCCTTAATTTTA
Source organism: Hibiscus mutabilis (assembly GCA_019671005.1). Classification (NCBI taxonomy): domain Eukaryota; kingdom Viridiplantae; phylum Streptophyta; class Magnoliopsida; order Malvales; family Malvaceae; genus Hibiscus; species Hibiscus mutabilis. Next base: position 71,926,496 of record CM033712.1, on the reverse strand, counting down.
TACTAGTGGTTCAATAAGACAACATACCTTTGTCTCAATCGTTAGATCATGGGTCTAATCCAATGCTTTACATACCAAAATGTCACATTTGTAAAAGTAAAGCTAAATAATTAAATGAAAAGCATTTCATATGATGTGGGACCCAATCATCACATTTGCTGGCATTTTTGAGGAGTTCCTCCCCTATCTTTTGTCAATATGTACAACACTACTCATATAAACATACCGACAGTCCATCACTCTAATAAGATTATATTAAATTCTTTAAATAAAGTTAAAATTTTAAATTCTAAAATTATAAATAAAGTAAATTAGGTTAAAAAAATTATCTCATAATGAAAATTTATAGTATTCGATTCAAATTAGTAATTAATGAGTCAGACAAACCATAAAATATCATAAAGATAAAGAATTTTAATAAATTAAAAATACTCTTTATAGTAATAGTAGTATATTTAAGAACTACGTAAATAAAACAGTTGAGCTGACCAATTCGGAGAATTTTCAAGTTCAAATCTTTCGTATGTAATTCGGATTTAGATTTATTCCGATGAATTATTCAAAGGATTATATTTTGGTACACAAGTTATGTAAAAAAATTACATAACCGTTCATATTTAAGCTGTAAAATCTAAAACCTAAACCCTAAACTCTAAATTCTATACCCTACAACCTAAACCCTTAAAATTCTATACCCTACAACCTAAACCCTTAAAATTCAACCTAAATCTTTAAACCCTAAAATTAAAAAGCTTTTACACAAGTTTGTATATCAAAGTATTTTCCTTACTCAAATATATAATTAATCATGATATATTTTATGCAAAGGTTTGTGTAAACTTAATTTATGTGTATCCAAGTATTTTTTCTATTTTATTCCAACTGTTTTAAGTCCATAATTCTCTCAAACTCTTTTTTTTTTTGACAAAAAAGAGAGATCTCTCAAACTCTTAAATTAAAGGCAATTACATTTAATTTTTATCTACAAGAGGTATCAACCCGGATAAAATTCATCGGATTCTATTATAGTTGTTAATTGACTTTAAACAGTTACAGTTGTTGATATAAATCTGTGTCAATTAAAAAACATTGACAAAAAAGTCGGTCATTTTTACCTAATTGGAGAAATAAGACAAAGAAAAAAAGTCTTAATCCCAAGCTTGATTTATTAAATTATAATTTTATTATCGGTATCAGTTGGTTCAGTGAAGTAAAACATTAAATTTTTAAGTTTAGAGGCGTAAAATCTAACGCTATGAATGAAAAAAATTAAATTAAAAGAGTCACTCTTATAACGAAAATGTAGTTTGGACTAATTGACTAATAAATTGAAATGATTATAAAAAACTAAAGTAGCAAAAGGAAAAAAAAAAGATGGGAGAAATAAATGAACAATGGAGTTCTGACAATGTCATTTGTTTCGTTTTGATTATATGTATTTTTTGTTGTTTTCATTTATTATTGTATCACTCATAGTAGAGAGAACTTTGCATGAAAAGTGAAGGTGATTGGTGAGTGGCGTGTATTTCCATTTATTACACTTGTGAAATGTAAGCTTTCAACAATGGCCGTCAATTCCCTTTCTCTCTCTAATTCCTTTTTGCTTAAATTTATAACGACATGACTCCTAACAATTGAGGTTTCTCTTCCGGCATCTTCTTCTCTTTGTTTCACTTTTTATGTTAGTTCTTATTTTGCTTAGTCTATGACGATCTCTATCTGTTTGATTTATTGCCTCTTTTACTTTTTTGTTCCCTTTTAACTCAATTCGTGTTTGTTTCTTCTTCTTCTTCTGAATTTTTCATATTTTGAAGCACGATTAAAGATGACGTAGTTTAGTGAACGTTAAGATTCGAATTTTTAGATCCATTTAATTGTGATTGTATGAATCAATTGATTGAACTATGGATTTATTTTACTTTTTAAAAAGAATTAAATTCGACTCTTTTAACATGAGATTTCAGATTTCTTTGTGTTTTTCATACTTGGTAAGTAAAGATGTGATTCTGAGAATATTCTAGTCTTGGATCAGATGGATGTTAACTTTGTATAAACCACCTGAATTGAACTCCGAGTTTGTTTTCGTTTTTAGAAGAAATTTAGCAAAATCTTGTGATAAATGTTTGATTCTGAGTTTGTATTTTGCAGGAAAACAGATTGATATAATGCAAGCTCTGTATCTTAAAGAGCATGATGGGATTGGAAATAATCCAATGGCATCAGTTCCATTGGGGACTCATCAATCCTTTCAATTGAAGCCTTTGTTGATGGAGCATCCCTCCAACGGAGATCATCTTAGTTCTACTAAACAACAACAACTCACTGTTTTCCCTGGTAAATCTCATATCTATTTCCAGTTTTATCTATAAACTATTTGTAAAAAATCTTGATTAATTTTAGTTAAGTGAATCAAATTAATTGTTAACCCAAAGTTTCTTAAATCTTTTCTATCAACTGAATTAAATTAAGTAATCTACTCGGATTAAAATTTGGCCAATTAATTTAGTTAGAATTGAATAACAAACATCCTTGCACATGGCTTTTAGACTTGAGGATTGATTACAAATTGCATTACGATGGTTTACTATTTGATACATTGTTAGTGTAATTTTATTCTCACAAACAATTTTAATCCGCCATCATGCGTCTTATTTATTTAAAAGTATTAATTAAAGATACATAACACTAAATTAAGGGGAGGGGAGGGGGGGAACTCCACCAATATATAAACAATTACTTTATTAAGATTATGATTTTATATTTAATATATTTATATTCATTAAGGAACATGACATAGGTAGCCGTGAGCCCCTTGATTAAATAGAAAAAATTTCGCTAACAACTGATTGGTTTAGTGGAATAAGATATTATATTCCTTAAACAAGATCAAGACTCAAAAATTTAAATCTCAGTGTTATAAATAGAGCTATTTAGATTAAAAGAATTGTCCCATTATAAACACACGTAGTACCTATTCAGCTTCATATGAATCTGATTATACAAAAAATAGAAAATTTTCCTTTTTAGCTCATTCTAAAACATTTTTTAAGGTAGCTCCTTCTAAAGCTATTGATTCAAAGGAAAATTTATATTTTTGGCCCCTCTCAAAAATCAAAATTTCAATTTAAGTTATTGTTACACAAAATTTTTAGCTTTGACCCTAAATATTATGATTTATTTCATCTTCTTACAGGGACGGAGCTCCCTTGGGGCCCAAGGGAGCCCCGACCTTGTTATAAAATTAATATATTTGATCGATTTTGGTCTAATTATTATCTTGCCCCTGTAAAAATAAATGTTCAAATTAAAAAATACAAGACTTTATTAAATATATAATCAAGTATGGATTGAACAAAAAATAATGAGATTATCAATTTTTTGGTCTAATATCAATTTAAGTCCTTATAAGTTTAAATATTCGAAAAATTAGGCATTGCCCCATGAATTTTGAGTTTTAAATACTTAATAAACCCTTGTACTTTTTAAATTCAATATTTCGGCCCTTGTAAATGTTCAATCTTGGCTCCGTCTCCCTACACAAAATTCCTAATTTTGATATAGTGCACTATGATTGTGTTAAACAATATAAATTTATATGTTGTCAATGCATCGAATATAAATCTGAAAAATTAATTGCAACATTTTTTTAGCACAATCTGGTTAGAGATAGGATTGCGGAAGGCAAGTAAAATATTCCCATGCATTTGGATATATATTCCCATATAATTTAGTATTTTCATACATTTGGAGGATAGTTGGAGGTCATATTCACATATTTATGCGTCGGGCATGAATATCAACCTAGAATTCAATGAACAAAATGATTATATAATTATTTATATATTCGTGTTTAATTTTTATGTTTAGATATACTTAGATTTGGATATAAGCGTATGATCCTCTAAATATATAAAAGATTACGCTCTTATTGAATATATATCCATATAGGATGCTTTCCTAGAATCCGGATAACACAAATCATTAATGTAATGAAAATAACTAACCAACCAACTGGTGTTTCTATTAAGGTGGTTGCAAAAATTCAGGGGATGAACATAAACCTCAGGCAGTTATCTCTCTGCAATCAGATCCTTCAGAAAATCGTGCTCGCTTTGAACTAGGATTTGGTCGGCCCATGGTACATTTTCTCAGAAATTTTCTTCTATAAATGCCTAGAAATGTTTGCATTTGAATTAAAAAGATTTCGAGAGCTTCATACATTCTTGTCATGTTCATGTTATTTTTTATAGGACAAACTACACGGATAATCACTCAACTATAAAAGTATTTCATTTTAGTCACCGACCTTTTTTGCAAACAAGCCACCAAATTTAGTTTTCATTTTCATTTTGGTCACTCATGCTTAATTCCGTTAGTATGTCACCTTTTGATTGGTTGAAAAATAAAATAATTGTTTGGAGAGTTGGAGCTGAGATTCAAATCAGGTTTGTCACAGGGGCGGAGTTACATTCAAAATTGGGGGTCAATTGATCTACTTGATTTGTGGGGTATGAGATTTCATGGAGCTAATGTAAAATTTTTCATAAGAAATATTAGAATTGACCTCAATTAATTTGTTGAGGTATGTGACCAACAATACTTATTGTAGTGGCATGGGAATCCCCATATCTCATGCTTCACTCTGACCCTACTATATGAGAATCTTGACTCCGCCACTAGTTTGTCCAAGACAATAACTAATACTTAACCTTTGGTGACTTGTTTGCAAAAAGATGATGACCAAAATGAATTTTTTTATAGTTGAGTGACTATTTGTGTAGTCTACCCTTTTTATACATGTTGAGATTGAGTCTTGTTATGTTAATAATATTTTCCCCCTTGTGAACAACTGCAGGCCTGTGCAAAATATCCTTGCATGGATCAATTCTATGGAGTTTTCTCAACTTATGGACCTCAAATCTCGGTTTGTCTTTCATTATCTCTGGATTATACTGTTAGCACACATTGTTATGTTATTATGTATCCTCCTGTCTCTTCATTTGTCTTGAAATATTCATGTGCGCTATATGTATCTAAAATATATTGAAAAAATATAAAAATATTTTCTTTCAAATATATAAAAGAAAATTCTAAAACTATGGAGTTTTCTCAACTTATGGACCTCAAATCTCGGTTTGTCTTTCATTATCTCTGGATTATACTGTTAGCACACATTGTTATGTTATTATGTATCCTCATGTCTCTTCATTTGTCTTGAAATATTCATGTGCGCTATATGTATCTAAAATATATTGAAAAAATATAAAAGTATTTTCTTTCAAATATATAAAAGAAAATTCTAAAAATTTAAATATACTCGCGTCCGATATACATACAGGTGAAACAATATTTAGTTTGGGCCCCCAAATTTTTATAAATACGTACAAGAAAAAAACATACTCGTATTTAATATTCATTTCGTGTTCAAATAATATAACTAAGAAAGATTAGGTTTTAGTCCCTTACAATGCAATGGAAAAACGATGTTTATCATGTGTTATTCAATTTATATATTTTTATTATAATTGTATTTAAAATATTTTGTTATATTATAATAGTGTTAACATATTTTAAATAGGGTCGTATAATGCTGCCATTCAACTTGGCATCCGAAGAGGGACCAATATACGTAAACGCCAAGCAATACAATGGAATCATGAGGCGCCGGCAGTCTCGTGCAAAGGCTGTGCTTGAGAATAAATTGACAAAAGTCCGGAAGGTACGTGTGTTATTTAGACTCGAGTGTAAGTTTCGAATATAAATATATACTCAGTACGAGTATATTTAGTTTTTTTATATGTGGTCAGTTTATTGAGATTATATAAGCTTTTGTGCATAATTTAAATGAAGAGAACTATCATAGTCCATTATTATAAGATTCTTGTTCTTCACTCGGAAAATTTTTAATGTCAAATTATTTAGGATCTACATTTTTGTTTCACAGCCATATATGCACCACTCTCGCCATCTGCATGCAATGCGCCGGCCAAGGGGATCCGGCGGCCGGTTCCTGAATACCCAAAGTTCGAGCTCCGACAAAGATGGCATTGGGATGAAGAAAGCTGCTCATGGAGTACTGATTTCTAACCCTACTGGTTCATCTGATAGTGGAACCTTGAACTCATCCAAGATACAAAATGGAGGTGTTTCTACATTTTCAGGGTCATCAGAGGTCACTGGCATGTACTCCATGGGAGACCTCGACCACCACTTCTTTATCGATCATCTCGGACTATCGGTCCACTCTCTCACATCGATGATCAACGATCGTCGCGACACTTTCATGGTTGCAACGGCGGACGACTGTTGCAACCTGAAAGTTTGACATCAATCCAGGGGATAATTGTGGGATTTGGTGCTGAATCTTGCACCAGAAACCACATTCCCCCCTGCAGCAACCGAGGGATGAACTTGGGTTTGCATTTGATCTTATAGGGTTTTTTGCTGCACAGGGCTTCGGTTGCTAGGCAAATCATTCTTGGCTCAAGTAAGCTCTTCTTTACCACTGGTTGAAGATGCTGAAACCTATATATATATGAAATATGAATCAGACTATATGATGGGTGTTTCTATTTGATCCAGTAAAAACTATGAAAGTTTGGTTATGGTGTTTGTAATATTAAAAATGCAGAATTTGTGGTGTGCATGAGTTGGTTACGGTGTTATGTTTGTGGACATAGTGTATTGAAGGATAATATGTTTGTATTTTAATTTGTGTTTCATGTTTTATTTTATATTTATTTGCTGTATTTTTCAATAGTAAACAGTTAAATCGGTTATTTTCAGGGACGGAGCTCCCTTAGGGCTAAGGGGGCCCCGGTCCCTGTTATAAAATTAATATATTCGTTTGATTTTGGTCTAATTATCATTTAGCCCCTGTAAAAATAAATGTTCAAAATAAAAAATACAAGAGTTTATTAAATATATGATCAAATATGGATTGAAAAAAAAATAACGAGCTCGTATTATCAATTTTTTTGGTCTAATATCAATTTAAGTCCTTATAAGTTTAAATATTCGACAAATTAAACATTGCCCCATGAATTTTGAGTTTTAAATACTTAATAAACTCTTGTATTTTTTAAATTTAATAATTCGACCCCTATAAATGTTCAATCCTGGCTCCGTCCCAGGTTACTTTTATGGTGATAACCAAACCTACTTAACATCATATTGGTTCGAAGTTCAATTGGTGAATCAACTTATTTTAGGGTAAATTATATATTTCATTCTTTTTTTTTTGTTGAAAAACTCTGGTTTCGAATTCTTTTTAATTTCGAGCATTTTTTTTTAACTCAATGGTGGGAGATGGAAGAGACCAACTAATATATCTTGATTCTACACTGATCAAATGATAAAAATTATAGATTATAATGGCTTAAAATTTCACGAGATTTTATAAAAAATTTAAACTAATAGAGTGAAAGGGGACAATGAAACAAGTTCATCAGTGTCCTAAGTGGACGAGGAAACGTCGAAAAACGACAATTTTAACATTAGCATGATGCATGGATGAAACAAAATCTAATATTTGAGAAGGAAGATAAAAGAGAAAAAGAGTGAAACCTCTAAATTGAGGCTAATTTAAGGCTGACCGGTTCTTTAGGTTATAGGTTTGTACATAAATCCTTACGAGCTATGTACATAAATGGTTACAGAAATTATAAGAAATTATGTATATACATAAAACATTACGATGTAAGAATTTATGTACATACATAGTAGCTTACAAGAAAACCTAATTCCTTACACTCTTGGTAAGGATTTCAGTAGGTACCTAAATTCTTAAGCTTTATACGTAAGTTATTACAACTATTGTAATGAAAGAAGTAGGTACCGAATTCTTTATACTTGGACACCAAAGCCAAAAGTAGCTCAACTAAGTAAAAGAATTTATGTACATACATAGTTTCTTACAAAAAAAAACCTAACTCCTTACACTCTTGGTAAGGATTTCAGTAGGTACCTAAATTCTTAAGCTTTATACGTAACTTATTACAACTTTTGTAAGGAAAGAAGTAGGTACCGAATTCTTTACAGTTGGACACCAAAGCCAAAAGTAGCTCAACTAAGTGCAAGAATTTATGTACATACATAGTTGCTTACAAGAAAAACTAATCCCTTACACTCTTGGTAAGGATTTCAGTAGGTACCTAAATTTTTAAGCTTTATACGTAACTTATTACAACTATTGTAAGGAAAGAAGTAGGTACCGAATTCTTAACACTTGGACACCAAAGCCAAAAGTAGCTCAACTAAGTGTAAGAATTTATGTACATACATAGTTGCTTACAAGAAAACCTAATTCCTTACACTCTTGGTAAGGATTTTAGTAGGTACCTAAATTCTTAAGCTTTATACGTAACTTCTTACAAATTTTGTAATGAAAGACGTAGGTACCAAATTCTTTTCACTTGGACACCAAAACCAAAAGTAGCTCAACTAAGTGTAAGAATTTATGTACATACATAGTTTCTTACAAGAAAACCTAATTCATTACACTCTTGGTAAGGATTTCAGTAGGTACCTAAATTCTTAAGCTTTATACGTAACTTATTACAACTATTGTAATGAAAGATGTAGGTACCGAATTCTTTACACTTGGACACCAAAGCCAAAAGTAGCTCAACTAAGTGTAAGAATTTATGTACATACATAGTTTCTTAAAAAATACTTAATTCCTTACACAATTGGTAAGGATTTCAGTAGGTACCTAAATTCTTAAGCTTTATACGTAGCTTATTACAACTTTTGTAAGGAAAGAAGTAGGTACCGAATTCTTTACACTTGGACACCAAAGCCAAAAGTAGCTTAACTAAGTGTAAGAATTTATGTACATACATAGTTGCTTACAAGAAAACCTAATCCCTTACACTCTTGGTAAGGATTTCAGTAGGTACCTAAACTCTTAAGCTTTATACGTAACTTTTTACAACTATTGTAACGAAAGAAGTAGGTGCGAATTCTTTACACTTGACACCAAAAGCAAAAGTTGCTCACCAATTCAGTATCGTGGTATCGAAACCACTTACGTTGGTTTCTTACAAAAAACCACTCTTTTGGCTAAATTCTTATGTTGAGAAGTTTTATATTTTGGGCTTAAGGTACCGAATTTTTTACACTTAAACACCAAAGGAAAAAATAGCTTAACTAAGTGTAAGAATTTATGTACATACATAGTTGCTTACAAGAAAACCTAATTCCTTACACTCTTGGTAAGGATTTCAGTAGGTACCTAAATTCTTAAGCTTTATACGTAACTTATTACAAATTTTGTAATGAAAGAAGTAGGTACCGAATTCTTTACACTTGAACACCAAAGCCAACAGTAGCTTAACTAAGTGTAAGAATTTATGTACATACATAGTTGCTTACAAGAAAACCTAATTTCTTACACTCTTGGTAAGGATTTCAGTAGGTACCTAAATTCTTAAGTTTTATACGTAACTTATTACAACTTTTGTAATGAAAGAAGTAGGTACCAAATTCTTTACACTTGAACACCAAAGCCAAAAGAAGCTCAACTAAGTGTAAGAATTAATGTACATACATAGTTGCTTACAAGAAAACCTAATCCCTTACACTCTTGGTAAGGATTTCAGTAGGTACCTAAATTCTTAAGCTTTATACGTAACTTATTTCAACTATTGTAATGAAAGAAGTAGGTACCGAATTCTTTACACTTGGACACCAAAGCCAAAAGTAGCTCAACTAAGTGTAAGAATTTATGTAAATACATAGTTGCTTACAAGAAAACCTAATTTCTTACACTTTTGGTAAGGATTTCAGTAGGTACCTAATTTCTTAAGCTTTATACGTAACTTATTACAACTTTTGTAATGAAAGAAGTAGGTACTGAATTCTTTACACTTGAACACCAAAGCCAAAAGAAGCTCAGCTAAGTGTAAGAATTTATGTACATACATAGTTGATTACAAGAAAACCTAATTCCTTACACTCTTGGTAAGGATTTCAGTAGGTACCTAAATTCTTAAGCTTTATACGTAACTTGTTACAACTTTTGTAATGAAAAAAGTAGGTACCGAATTCTTTACACTTGAACACCAAAGGCAAAAGTAGCTTAACTAAGTGTAAGAATTTATGTACATACATAGTTGCTTATAAGAGAACCTAATTCCTCACACTCTTGGTAAGGATTTCAGTAGGTACCTAAATTCTTAAGCTTTATACGTAACTTATTACAAATTTTGTAATGAAAGAAGTAGGTACTGAATTCTTTACACTTGAACTCCAAACCCAAAAGTAGCTTAACTAAGTGTAAAAATTTATGTACATACATAGCTGCTTACATTAAAACCTAATTTCTTACACTCTTGGTAAGGATTTTAGTACGTACCTAAATTCTTAAGTTTTATACGTAACTTATTACAACTTTTGTAATGAAGGAAGCAGGTACCGAATTCTTTACACTTGAACACCAAAGCCAAAAGAAGCTCAACTAAGTGTACGAATTTATGTACATACATAGTTGCTTACAAGAAAACCTAATTCCTTACACTCTTGGTAAGGATTTCAGTAGGTACCTAAATTCTTAAGCTTTATACGTAACTTATTACAAATTTTGTTATGAAAGAAGTAGGTGCCGAATTCTTTACACTTGGACACGAAAGTCAAAAGTAGCTTAACTAAGTGTAAGAATTTATGTAAATACATAGTTGCTTACAAGAGAACCTAATTCCTTACACTCTTGGTACGGATTTTAGTAGGTACCTAAATTCTTAAGCTTTATACGTAACTTATTACAAATTTTGTAATGAAAGACGTAGGTACCGAATTCTTTACATTTGAACACCAAAGGCAAAAGTAGCTTAACTAAGTGTAAGAATTTATGTACATACATAGTTGCTTACAAGAAAACTTAATTCCTTACACTCTTAAGTACCTAAATTCTTAAGCTTTATACATAACTTGTTACAACTTTTGTAATGAAAAAAATAGGTACCGTATTTTTTACCCTATTACTAAGGTTACCGGTTCACAGGGTATACATTTTTTTTATTTTTTTTAATCCAACGGTTGAAAATGATTCACCTAGATCTAAGGGTAAAAAAAAAACAAAGCCTTATATTAGCCTTAAATTAACCGGTTTTCTTTTAGACAAATTCAAAGAGTGAATATGTGACCGCCGCATCAACAAAATCAATCTACACCAACACATAGCTGTCACATCACCATCATGTGTATAATTTAAAGTGAGTGATTAAAAGGAGAGCAATTTAAAAGTCCAATTATCAAGCTAAAATATTCTAAAATTTAATGACCAAAATATGAGGTGAAAATTGAGTGATAATTTTTGTAATTTATCCTATTTTAAGTAAGAAGATATTTAAAATAATAAACTATTTATATGAATTAATAACAAAATGACATAAAAAAATCCTTTTTTTTCTTTTCACGTGTTTCCCTTATTGTTGTCCGAAAATTAAAAACAAAATGTTTCATCTACCTTCTTCACTCGGTTTTATCAATTCCTATTATACCAAGAATTGTACATTGTAGGCACCATAAATGTGAAATTACAAAAAATACTACAAACCAAAGATCTGATCAGTAATGGTGCATCAATAAAACTGATAAACAATAACTATCCTTTCAAGTGGATTCGAGCACGGTAAGGTTATACGGATATCCTTGGCAGGATCCGGATGACTTGTTCGCTTCTCCTTGGCTTACCACGTTGTCAACGGGTGTAAGATTCCAATTCAAAACGTAGTTCGACAAGTCATATATCCCCGGAGCGAAAGCACAAATATGAAGAGGAATTTCGGCGGTCGACCTAGGTTGAAGTGTGAGTTTAGTAGAGCTCAACCCTGACCAAATGAACTGGGGGACACTTTCGAGAGACAATGACTTGGAAGATCGTGTTGCAAGGGCATCGTTTGTGATGATCTTTGTATCACTGACAATGGGAATATCCGACCACCCGGCTTGGTTTTCCGGAGGCTGAGAGGCAGTAGAATCGTCTATGGGTTGGCTGTTACTACTGGGGGAATCGAAGGTGTTGATATGGACAGATGCAACTGAATCAGAGGTGTTGGTTATAGTCATCGTCAAATTTACTTCGCATAGAGGAGCTGAGAAGTTATGTTGAATGGTCCGAGGTCCATCTACTACCCACGATATTGGACTCATGCTAGAAAGACTACCAGAGAAAAGAAAAAGGGGAAATCGAAACAAACATCAGAAAACAAGTTTCATCTACCGATTCATCGTTAAAAGTTATTGTGGTTACCCGAGTCTTACCTGCAATCACAAGCATGATGGGAAAAGACGAGTGGCGTATTAGGAGCACTGGAATCAATATTACCCTTCAGTTGAGTGATGAAAATGAAATCAGCTTTATATTCATGCCCCTGGTCCATGAAAAATGTAAGCCGAAAGAATCAGCTGGCTAGTGTAAAAGATCCAAAGAATTAACAAACAACCAATCCAATCTATTTATACAAAAAAGGAAATAAGGTTACCGACCTGAGATGACATTCCCTGGCTCGATCTTTCACACTCATGGAAATCAGCCAAAGGTGAACTCGATACATCAAAGGGGGCTTCCCTACTATCCTGAGGGCCCAATCTTACATCACTTTGAATAAGCCAAAGAGTACTATCTTCAGAAGTTGATGACATCCTACGATCCTGAAGGGAAAATTAGAGTAATTTCGAATCAATTGGTGAAAAAGCTGAAAGAAACAAACAAGTATTACTTGGCAATCGAAGAATTTGGGATGACAAACAAACCATTAAGAAGCTAACATGAAGCATATAGCATACTTAGACAAAAAGGTGATAAAATCGGTAGGTGAATATAAGGTGGAACTACAACTTATGTAAAATCTACAAAAGTCGATGACCAAGCCCCAGATTTAACCCTTGCCTATTCATTTTACAGGTTGTCAAGTTTGTATCAATGCGCATTGAAGTTGGCTTATGTTCAAATGAATACGATCATGATCTAAAGTTATTATCATGTCCCATGGAGCCAATGGGAGGGCATTTGAGCAAACACCCTCTGGCCCGATAAAAGAAAAAGAAAAAAGTCGCCTAATGCTAGCTTTGCACATGTAACATCCTAGTCGTTATAAAGGTCAATGAACAAATTAGAAGGAAAAGTAGTGCATAAATATTTTATACCGGATGAATAATCCAAGGTGCTAGTTCTTGCATAGTTGTACCAACCTTAAGCATGAAGAAACATGAAAGTGGTTGACCAGCAAATAAAGATTGAGAAGGTAAGATGCTATCAACGGGTTGAAGCAACGAGATCTCCCACTGCCGCCCAACAGATGACAACTGATGAACCTGGAAGCATTCAGAACTGGTCTTGTTGACAACATCCACACGCAAGAGGAACTCTTGCGATCTTGATGGGCGAGCACTAAGTTCAAATGATACATCCAATGATGGTAAAACCTAGCAGAGATGAAGAGAAACAGTTAAGAATGGACAGGCAGCCAATTGACATGTATAGAGGCCGAAAGACACATGATCAATAAAATATCACTCTCGAATATATGAAATATATATGGATTCTTTAAAAAAATACAGTTAAGAGGGAGAAAAAAGGGATATAGAAACAACCCAGTTGAACTATACTTGGATAACATAATATGGAAGGATTGCTTCTAACATAATTGGCAAGTATAAATAGTATTATTAAGGAAGTATTGCCTGATTACCACCAGATGACATACACTAGCATTTTACTATTCTAAAATTAATTTCTAATTGAAGTACTTAGAATTCAATTTATTAAGAAGTGGGTTGTTATGGGCTCACAATGATTTAAATATCTCATGAGGAAATTCAAATGCACGAAGTTAGCACTCAACTTCCATATAATTTCTATTGAACTAGATTTTAACGGATATTTTCTAGCAATTAGCCGCAGCGCATTGCAGCCACAACCATTTTCTTTTTCTACAAATATATTAAAATGTTGTTGAGTGTACCTTTTACTTTGTTACTTTCCAAATTGATTTCATAAGACAACCTAAATAAAGACAAATCAAGAAACAATTCATATTTTGAGCTACCAATGGTAATAATATAGCAAAATCAAGGTAAAAGAAACAAACTAAGAAACAGCCTTCTCCTATTCAAAAACTTACCAGCAAATTATAATGCATGCGTAGAGTGCGATATTTCATGATGCTTGATACACCTTCCGTTTCATAATATATTGTAATGAACAAATGAATATTCCCGGGAACAGCAGCATGAAACCAAAGAGGCCATGATAATGATGTTTCCTCCTGCACTGATATACCCTGAAGCATAAATAAATGTAAAATGTATGAATGACAAGGTACTACAAACTAGGTATAAACTGTAAGCAAAGAATGCACAGTGAAACATTACCTCAGGAAAGTAAAAGACATTCCGCGGCATTTTATTACCATTAGTATGCCCACCACTTTTCTCAACATTCATCTTTTTTAAGCAAGCAGGAAAGTCTACATTCAACTCCCTTTGATTCCCAGCATACAGGAATCTGGGATTGCTGATCTTCATCTTTAGGTTCTGTCAGAACATTATAACCCATATTATAAAATAAATAACCATTAAACTATCCACGTATAAAAAGACAAACGACACAAATCCTGAATAAGCATATATGACGGAAACTGCAGTAATTAATGGCATAACGATTGAGGCTAGACCAAGCAAACCAAATGGAAGATGGGAGGGGCCTTGGTCCCCAAAAATGTTTTGGTCCAATGGCAACTTAGGTCCCTATAAGTTTAAAAATTAGACAAATTATACATGCATATAATAGATAACCACAAATTTTAACATGATTATGTTGCTCCGTGGTTCAACCATTGATCAAGGTCAGACAAATGACCCACCATTAGCTTGATGTCAGGGGCACTCAGGAAAATAAAACCCATACAAATACAAGATAAAGATAAAGATGTATACTGATTTTTTTTAGAATGAGACAGTTGACACTTAGTCAACAGCGATATAGAAAGATTATAACACAAATGAGTAAAGAAAACTGTACCTTGACAGGAAACTTTGATGGGTTACTTAATTCCAACACAAGAGGTCGCAAGTCTCCCGTGTAGGTTTTTTTTGGTAAAGAATGAATAAAACCGTCAAGTCTGGGTGTACTCTAGACATTCATAAAAAATCAGTGCAAGTCAGATGCAGTTCTACAAGGGGGAGAGAGCAAGGGAGACAACAACAAAGGCAAGTTCGGAGGAAACATGTGCACCTTAATCACTAGAAACTTCAAGTCATTGCTAGGACAATGCTTAGCCTTCCTTCTTCCCTTGACAACTCTTCTATTCACAGGGTTAGATTCAAAATTACATAAACCTACCACTGAACTTGACAATTTCCATTTCACACCAACTATTTTCAGAACGCCTTCTATTCTTGGAGTAACGGTTAATTGCACCTGAAATAAGATAATAACAAATATTCAGAAAATTATAGTAACTTATGAGAAAAGTATTTTAATTACGGTACAACAAGGATAAGAACATCAATTAGGTGATATACCGTTCCTCATAATTTCAATTTCCTACACAAGTCTATAAAAGTCAATAAAATCAATTTTAGAGATCTTCACAATATAACTAATATAGATGGAAATTAATACTAACACTCCCATATATAAATTATTTGAGTATTCCTGTAAAATACGCACCAAGGTTGTTTCACCCCCTTCTAATGAAAAGTCAACCTCAGATAAAATCAAAGACAAATTAGTATCCCTGCAGTCATCATGCAAACACCTATATCAGCAGTTGTATATAGCAATGAAATATTGAAACCTCCCAACAGGAAGAATATTGTACGCAAATCAATATATATACAGCCATATATAGGAACACGGCAACACATACCCAATGGAGGTTGATGATTTGCTTTCATTATTCTGGATCTCATTGTTTGAACTAGTAGCATCTGCATCGTAATTGATGCAACAAAAACAATTTTAATCAATATAGAGTTGAAAGGAACAATGAAAGGAACAATGCCTAAAAAGAAAAGGTTAACAGACTTTGGAAACTTGCCTTCTTCAGAATTTGCAGAGAGCTCACACATCAAAGAAACACTTGAGACCGAAATAGGGATTTGCAGAGGGTTTTTAAATTCAATATCCACTTTTATTGCTTCTGCAAAAAGATGAAGAATATATCCCCAAAAAAATCAATCAATGAAACAATAAATTACACTTATTACATATTCTCTTTGTTATCTATGAAATGATCATCATACATTACTAATACTATGGGTAAAAGTTTGAGATTTCAAATTAATGGTTCAATCTAAAATTCCATCCCAGGAATGCAAAATCCTCCACACTATGTTAGGAAAGGATCAGTACAGGAAATCTGATTGAACTATAAATCCCTGAAAATTCTCATTCACTGCCAATACAAAGAATATAAGCTAACGTAGCCTATCCAGTTAGTTAGGAAACAATAAACTATGAAGCCGACCAAATTGTCTTATATTTGTAGTATGCTTTGTTGCTAAAAGAACAGCAAATTTGAACCAGCTGCCAGCCAAAAACTTCTAATTATTTGTTTTGACAAAATTCTAAGTTTAGAAAACAATTATTAAAGTTATATATTGTATAACACCTTCATACCTCCTGCCACACAAATATTTGATTCTTTATACTTTCGTGGTATAAGCTTTGATTGTAAGTCCAGCCAGTTGGACCTGGTAGTAGACAATGATGGGATTATGTCCTCCTCCAGTGAACGCCATACACTTTCTCTGACACTAGCCTGAGAAAGAATGAAACACCTATGAATCTATGACATCATCCACAAATAATCTTACTTTTGAAACAAATTAGTTAAGCATATCAATGAAGTATGGAGGGCATATTTTGTTCATGTTTACAAATCGATTTAAGTAATTCCATGCAAAAAAATACAATACAAGTAAATCAAACTAGCAAGCCTTAAGCCAATATGTTTAGGGTCGGCTACAAGTATCAAGAGTATAGAAACATCTACATCAGAAACTTGAACCACCATCCTCTTTTCAAGTTATAATACTTCCATATCATTATTTATGCATGCTTTTCATGCATGCATAATCCATCAATAAACAGTGACGTTAACAAGTAAAAAGGTTGTGGTGTGTGCGAGTTTGGGGGGAGGTTCTTTCATTGACATTGAACAAAAAAAAATCACAATTCCAGATAAGAACAAATAATAATTCCACTTACAGCTTCAGCAGAGGCATTAGTTCTATGATCTTCAAAAATGACCTTAAGGGAGGAAATGTTGATAACAGGCAACTGTAGTTTCACCACCTCAAATGTCCTCCCAGTTTTCTGTATTGTCCGTGAAAAAAAAGCAATTAGACAACCCTGTTAAACTTGCACATTACAAATCCCACTTTTCAAACATAGGGTAGGTTTTCTATGATCTAAGAAGCCCCTATATCTTTTCAGATTCCTCGGTCAACAAAGCACAACGGAAATCAAATTAACTTCTGAACAACCTGAACAATCTGAAGAAAATCTCTCAGAAATAGCTCCTGCGTTGTCTTTGACTGATGAGTGCTGGCCAAGACCTTCAGCATATGAGAGACAGCAACATCATACATGCCAAGTAAAGAATACCACCTATATCAAGTGAGTGTTATTAGAAAAATTCCACAATAAAACTCTTCAACAACTACTTTCATATAGGATCCAGCTGCACCATATATGAAGCTTACCGTCCAATGTGGAAATGAACATGATCTTTGATAAGACTCCAAGTGGTTTCCTCATAAACAGGAATAGCACTTCTATATGTGCGAATCGCATGTTTAATCTGAAGAAGACATTGTAAAATATTAGAAGAGGGAGGATTGGATATATTCCAACAATACTTGAGGGTTTTGGAAACCTGATCACATTTTTTGTAATGATCGCCAGAGAGAACAAGATGAAACCCATATTTATGCAACATTGGTGGTTTTGATAACAAGTAGCAAAAAGATGCTTGCTCAAGCAACACAGCCGAATGTAAAGTATCCTAAGGGTAGAAAACGAAGAAGGTTGTGAGTGGCAGATAATATGCACATGCCCAAAGCAATTCCTAGGAAATAGAACATTACCTCACCACAAATGCGGAAATAAACAGTGGCAGCTTCTTTAATCTGGTCTCTTGCCTTCAACATCTCTACCCACCAAAGACCACATCTGGTAGCATTTTGTCGACCAGCAGATCCAAGTTTCTGCATTAATTGAATAAATAAAGGAAAAAGAAAAATCAATGGAAGGAATTAACACTTAGTTGGAGTTTGCTACATACAAAAATTTAACTTGATATCTGCCACTCCTAACTGTCACGACATCTGATCCTAACTTATGCAAACCAATATAAGATGTAGCTCAATCTAGAAAAACAAAAATTCCCAAATCATCCCCAAGACCATAAGTACTTTACATGTTAACTACTGGACCAGCATATAAGGAACAACAATGAAGATCATTTTTCATATACCAAGGGGATTTCTTTACTATTGAAGAACACATTAAGTTTATCCCTGGCTTATGAAGAAAACAACATCCACCTAGCTATTGGAAGCCACAATCCCCATCCACCACAAATCACATGCAGAAAACTTCACCAAATTTGGGCAAAGTCATTTGCATGACAACTTCTTCAATCCCAGCATACACATAAATCTTATTCATGGTTCAAACCTAACTGTTAATCTAAAAGCAAGTAACCACACCAACTATAGCAAAATGGATGTTGAAGATGCTGATAATTTGAGGAAGAAATGGCTATATCAAACAGGTCATTCTAATACAAGGCAAAATAGTGATGATATCTAGAATTAGTTCACTTAAATTTAGTGGTTTCAATTTTTTCCATATATTCATCGATTAATCAATTTTCTTCTTTAGCTTAAAAATCAAGGGTTTCAACTTCCATGCTATGGATTGCTTTTAAGAAAATAAAGGTACCAGAAGAAAAGCTATAAGGAAAATTCATATAAATTATATCTGACAAAATATGTTCAGTTCTAAAGCCTAAAATAGTAACAAGAAAAAAAAAGAAAGGATATAAATTATATACGACAAAATATATTCAGTTCTAAAGCCTAAAATAGTTACAAGAAAAAAAAAGAAAGGAGTCAAGAACTATACATACTAAATAAGTATTAAATGCATTTTCCATGCAATACTCCGCTTCTTTTCTTGATTGATCAAGCATGAAGTAGGTAAGCCCCATCATCTCCTGAAGAAATGAACAAGACACGATAAGGTTGCAAAATAGGTAAAATAAATCCATAAGAAAGCCCAAATATACAGTAAAAGGTTTTCATGAGATCTATTTCAAAGAGAATAAACAGAAATGCATGCCCTCCTTATATTTTGAAGTTTCAAGCCATTCGCGTGAAACACAAGCCAAGCAAGTGAAAAGAAAAATTCAATGTTGAGAACAGGGAAAACGGGATTGAGAGAGAGAGAGAGAGAGAACATTTCAAATAACCTGCACACCAGCATAGCGCTTCCAGGCTTTATCAATCTTGTAATCAGTGGAAATTAGGCGATAATTGGATAGTGCAAGTTCATAGTCTCCTAACATGAATGCATAGTCACCTAAAATTCTAATCTGAGATTCAATTGAGTTAAAGGTATACCTATGAACAGAGGAAATAAAACAAAATTAGGATAAACTCAAGAAGAAACGAGAAACAGATTCGAATCTCAATGAATGAACAGCATCACTTACACAGGACCATTAGGGGTATCTACTGTATCTTCTTTCCCCTTCCTCCACCACAAGTTCTTAATTTGGTTCCTAAAACCTTTCCTGGTAGCAGAAACCTAAGTTTAATAAGAAAGAAAACAAGAAGAATAAGAAAATTATTTGAAAATTTAAGGGGGAAAGGGCAATATATTGAAATTCTGATATGAACACAAGGAACAAAGTCGGGGAGCTAAAATACCTGTTCGTTCAACACACGTATCTTTTGTTCCATGCAAGGAATGATATGTTTAGATGATAATTCTTGCAGAAAATCCTTTATCTGTTACCAAATAATGCAACTATAAGTAGAATTACAATAAAAAATATTCAAGAACATCAAATCAAGGAGTTGGAAAGTTACTTCATTCAAGTCATCAAGATTGAGGAAGCCACCAAGATTTTCAGTAGGTAAAACATCATGTTTCTGTCACAAAAGTACATGAACTAAAGCATTAGACTGACTTTATCATATGCTTTAGCTGGCACCTTGAACCAACATAAGATTCAGCTAACATTTTCCTATGAACAAGTAAATAAACTGAAAGATAATAATCCCTTAAAGTCAAAGTAATTTACAAATAGCGCCCAAGGGTTATCTTGATGCTGGATTTGCCCATCTTGAGAAGAATTAATGCAAATTATTTGACAGTTATTTTGGCCAAATGCATTTCTCATCTCAGCAAAAAGCTTGGTAACCCTGCAACCAAAAAGGCAGTTAAACTAACATTCAGCTGGCTGGACTACAGATCTTATCATAAATTCATTTCGCTCATATGATATCCACTTAATTAACTGAAATATATAGAAAATTAGAAATATTATTGTTTAATCTATATCAGGTCTTTAGCTTCCTTTTTGTTGATTATGTTATCAAAACTATCCAACAATCAAGCAGAACTTATGAGAAAATCCTGAATAGCATAATGTGAATGTACCTTGGTCTGAAATTGGCTTCCCTAGCCTAAATAAAAGCCAAGTCATTTCCAATTTTCACATTATGGCGATCCATTTCCTACAAGCTTCTTTGAGGATGTTCTCTACCCAAATCATTTGTCTTATTCCATGTAATGTAGTTTTCTTCATACATGATGGGAATCTCAGTGATTTTTTGCTATTCAAACCCATGTTCTTGCTCATTCTTCACATGGTCTCATTTCTTAACACGTAGAGCTGATTGTTAAATCTAACGCATTCAATTAGGATGAACAGCTATGTTCTTCCAAATCATACACACAGTTCTTTTACATGTCTGAATAAGAAAAGTGAGAAAAAAATATAATATATCTGCATTTCTCTACCAACTTAAAATAGAAAAATAAAAGGTTAAGCCTATACATGCATGCATATTCTTCTGGAACGATAGATCAGTCTTTAACATCCTCATTGCCATGCTTGTACTTAATAATTTCAATCATAGCAAGATAATAAACTGTAGCATACTTATCTAAAGGACCGTCTTGATTATCATGCACAAGTAAGAAATGCTTCAAAATCTTTGGGTCCATTGCACCATCATTGAGAAGAGGGGGCAATTTGTTGGTGTTAAAGAGGTCCACAAATCTGTTTATAGGTTCATCATCCTTCGAGGACACAACCAAAAGGCCTACAAATCATTTTGGACAAGAAATAATCAACAACTGAATGCAATATGGTGCACAGAATAAACATTTAAACGGAACCCGTAAGTGAAAGAAACAAGATTAGTAGATTTAATCATGCAACATGAAAAAAAGGGAAGAAATGTCTCTGATAAATTTCCAAAGCTTACATGCCACAGGATGGTCAAAAGCTTCATGGTCTGAAAAAGACAAGGTACGTACAAGCTCTTTGTTAAAAAACTGAAACCATGATGGTATAATTTCAGATTCAGGCCCTGCAAAAAAAAACATATATATATCAAAGCAGCAAAGTGAACTTTTAATAAAACCACAAAATAAAGGGCAAGCAATGAAATTGGACGATCTCAATAGTATATTAAAAATGAAAAAAACTTAGTCACCAAGGAAACAAATTGCTAATATACTAAAAATACCAACAACAAATGTAAACTTACTAGAGAGAAAATTGTTAACTTGAGATGGCTCTGAAGATTCAAGAAAATTTTTCTCTCCCGCATGGATAATAACCTGCTTTAGTCTCTCTTTTGCTACCTAGGAAATCAAAATATAGTTTCAGAACAAAAAAAATCAAAAACTGAATAAGAATATTATAACATGATTGAAATTGAACGCGAACTATGTAGCTCAAATCCACCAACTTGGTTCCAAAACCCCATCAACTTCCCTCGTCAGTTTATTTTGCAATTAAAAGTTTTAATTAAAATACAGATTCCATTATTCCAAAGATAAAATACTTGACCAAATCTCAAGAATCAATACCGACAGATATTGTTCCAGGTAGCTTCCAACTCAACTAGTACCGATTCCAATTCATACCAATCGAATTCAACTGATTAAAACATCTACACACTACATTATTAAGCTACAAAACAGGTGATCTAAATAGAAATTACCTCCAGATTCGGTTGCCGAACATCCGAGGAGTAGAACAGACGCAATTTGAACTTCTGCAGCCTGTAGGGTTGATCACTCGACGTCCGTACAGGCACTGCCACAAAAACTCAGATAAGTAACAAGCAACAAACGAAGAAATCACCTCAAAGTGTGAGATACACAGATACAAAAACACGTATAAATGAACAAAATACAATCCGCATATCTAAAAATTATTGAAAATTTTCACCGTCAATGTTTGTGAAGTCGCAGAAAGGGGAGAGCATCTGGACAAGGTTGATTCCGTTCTTGAGGCAAGATTGTTCCACAAGTGGAGTGCAGAGCACCATAACCACGGGAGTGATCTCCTCCAATAGCATTTTGCCAAGTGGCGTGTTGGCCGGATCCGCCATCACTCTCCCCTTCTCCCTCTCCCTCTCCCTCTCCTCCGATTGTCGTCTGCGCTGGAAGCTAATGAGCCGGTGTGATTTCTGGGCGAGTTGACTCGGGGACTTTAAAGAATCAATTAGATCAGTGCCGGAGAATATAGCCTTCTTCTTTCAGCGGATTCTTCGATCCGATCTTCTTTTTGTTTTGCTTTGTTTTGGTGTCAAATTGAGGTTTCGAAGTTGTGACAGAGAGCGAGCGAGAGAGAGGTTGAAGAAATGAGTATAAGTGAAGATGAGTGACAAGCGGAAGCCTAGCCATAGCAAACACGATCCAATATTTTCAAATGGGCCATTAATTTCAAATTGAGCTAATGGACCAGGCTTTTGGACATTTGAGCTTAGAGCCCTAGAATCGGGGATAATGGATAATTTAAATATTTTTGAATAATATACCGGCTGAATTTATTAGAAAATAAAAAATATATTTTAAATAAAATAAAAATATAGCATAAAAATAAAAAATAAGAGAAAATTAAAAATATTAGATAACAAAACATCATACCAATAAAACAAGTTTAGTAAGTTGGAACGATAAAGTGAGATGAAACAGTGGAGAAAGGAGGTATCAATTAAAATTCTTGTTCTCTATTCAATTACACACTTAAAGATCAAAGTATGAGTGGTAAGCGAAACCAACAATATTATAAGCTGTTTTTGCAAAATATATCTGATTGCATAGACAAACAAACCACAAAAAAGATTATAGATAACCGCAAATCAGAGTCGAACATATTAAAAAAACCATCCACAAAAATAAAATTAATAGACAAAAATATATCATAAAGCAAAAACGTAATAAATATAAAGAGAAAAAATCTCACAAAAATATATAAAAAGTTAGAAAGAAACTATAATATTATATATATATATATATATATATATATATATATATAACTGAATATCCATGGTTGACAATCAGGATAACGGTCTTACACGTACAAAATTAAATCATATTTTTTGACAAATAAATTAATTTTTTTAATAGCGACAAATAAATTAAATTAAATCATGTTTGGAATCGAAATCTTTAATTATTATATATTGCATAGTCGGAGGTAGATACATGTAACTTTCAAATATCTGTTATCCAGCTCTATTTTACTTTTATAATTAACAAATTCATATTCATATATCCATCATCCAGATCTATTTTAATTATTTAATTATTTTTCTTATAAAATACATATGTTTTAATCATTCATATTCATATTCAAAAATTAAAATAATTTAAATTAAACAAATTATCTCAATAAAAAAGTGAAAAATGTTCAGCTTACAAAACTCAGATTCAAATCGCTTTTTTTGTACACAAAATACGTGCATTATAAAAGAGATAATAATAATAGAACGTCTCATTTATACATGCTACATGCTTATTTGTATAGAACAATGCTATATATATATATATATATATATATATATAATCCACTTACACAGTGTAAAACTTAAAGAGATTTACAAGTTTTTTGAATCGTTGGATGAGCGAAACAGATGGCTCAGATTAACTCCTTACTTTTTTTCCAAGTGATAATTTTCACATAACATACTGTTAATCTGAGTCATCTATTTCACTCATTCAACGATTTAAAAATGTGTAAAACTTAAAGAGTTTTACACTGTGTAACTAGATCCTATCCCACGTGTATATATATATATATATTTGAGAGAGATTGATATATTTAATATTGGTATATGTAAAATATAACGTATATATAACAAATATCACATTTATGATTTTAGTATATACATTTGTGGCATCTTTCTCCTTTGATGTGCTTTGAAGATAGACTTTAGAAAGGTTTTCGGCTCTCTGAGTTGAGATTTCATTTTGCAAGTTCTTAAGGTTTTGGGTATTTCAATTCTATTTAGAAGGTGGATTGCAATCTTCATCACTCAGCCTAGGTTCTCCATTGGACTTAATGGTGGATTCGTATGGTATTTTGTGGATGCAAAGGGATTAGGCAAGGAAACCCTTACCCCCTATCTCTTTATTATTGGTAGGAATGTTCTCTCTAGCCTGTTGAATCTTGCTGCTGAACATGAGATGTTTGATTATCACTCAGAATGTAAGAGGGTAGGTTTAACCCATCCATGCTTTGCAGATGACCTCTTAGTGTTTACTAGGGGAGACATTGATTTTGTGTTGGGTGTTACGAGAATTATGGAAGTTTTCTATGAGATAGCTAGCTTGCAGCTGAATGAGACTAAGAGTGCTTTTTTGTGCTGGACTGAGGGTTGCTGATGAGCATAATTTGGCTTTCCTGTCTGGATTAGATTTGGATGTTTTTCCTGTTAAATACTTAAGTGTTCCCCTTGTGACAAAAAAATTGAATAGGGTGGATCGTGAGTTTCTGCTAGAAAAGATCACTAAAAAAATCTCTAGCTGGCCCTCTAGGTGCCTTTCGTTTGCTGGAAGACTCCAGTTGATACATGTGGTGTTCAGTATTACAATTTTTGGGGTAGGATATTTCTTCTTCTAGCTAAGGTAATTAAACAAATTAAGTCTCCAAGTACTTCTTTTTTGTGGAAAAAGGAGATTGGGCCTGCTTAGGGAGACGAGTTAGTTAGTTGCAAGTGTGTCGGAAGAATGAAGGGGGTTTGAAAAATAAAGAATTGTATGTTTAGAATAGGGCTAGTTTTCTTAAGTGTTTATGGCTTATATTTGTCAAGTCTCGATTTGAGTTACTTGAATAAAAATATTTGTTAAAGGTTGCTGGATTTGGGAGGTCCAAGCTAAGAGTCATCATAATTGGGCTTGAAAAAACTCTTGAAATTGAGAGTGTTATGGCTGCAGATGGATGTGCATATGCAGAAAAGCTTCAAGGCTCGGCTCGTATGGGATAAGCTCAGGCATAAACAAGAGAAAAGTGCCCTGGGCCAAGGTTGGGGGGGATCTTCTTCTATTCCTCGATACTCCTTTATAACTTGATTGGTTGTTCTTGATAGGTTGCCGACTAGATGTCGATTGCTTGCTTGGGGGTGTGATGTTGATTTCTCGTGTCTGCTATGTGGAGTTGATTTGGAGTCGAGAGATCACGTGTTTGAAGATTGTATTTTTGTAAGGGAGTTAATTGGGAAGATTCTGTTGCATTGTGGTATTCAATACAGTTATAACTGTTGGCTGACTTGCAGAATTAGATACAGTTGAGGGGAAAAAGTAAGGCTTTGGTTGCCGCTATCATTCGACTTGCTTGCTTGCAACAACAACTATTTGATTTGGCAGGAAAAGCCTGGGAAAACTCCCAAACGGTTGAGGTTTGTTTTTGCGGATTAAAAAGACCGTCAGTATGAGATTAGATGGTTATACCCAATTGGTAAACTGTTCTTCGTTTTTGATAGACAGATGAAAATTGCTTTGTAATTAATTAGTTTTTGGTTGTTTAAGGGTTGATTGATTGTATTGGATGGTTTTTCTGTGGTTATTTGAATGAATAAAACAACATTTATCCAAAAAAAAAAGGATGAGTAAGAAATTTATAAAATCGTTTAATTTTTATCGTCTCCAATTCTTATATTAAATTAGGCTCCGAAAAAAATATTATTCTAATAATAATTATTTTGTATAATGTTCCGTTCAAATACAACTTAGAGAAGAGACCTTTAGAAATCTTAAGCTGCAGTCTAACCCGACCATGAATGCCTCGTTCATCCAACTCGACTACACCACTATTCGTTTCATTACGCACCCATTCTAATAGGTAAAATTAAAATCCAAATCTAATTGCCCCATCTTATTACAGCTTGTGCTGATATGTATAAATGTAATGTACTTACAAAGCATCGTTCAGTTTCACAATCTATAAAAAAATAAAATAATAAATTGGCATCTAATTTTTTAATCTACCAACGTAATGGTGGAAAGGCTGTCTAGATCCCAGTCCTCAAAAACTAATATTTTGTTTTCCTTTGATAGAATGAATGTAAGCAGAAGAGGAAAGGTTAGGGTCGACGGAATCCAAACTTCAGACTTGCTGGACGCTACTTCTTAAAGATAACTGCATAAACCAACAGGACTAAGTCCGGGACGAGCATATTAACTGAAGCAGAAAAAATCTCTAGACTCGCAACCATTGCTAGCTGGCTCCTACAATCAGGCTCCTACAATCGATACGGTTTTGCATCTCCTTACCAGCCATAGACGGGATTTTCCACTTGTGGAGCTAAGAGATGAAGGTCTTTACAATGTTGCTTTCCGTAATCCCGAGTACCTGGTATTGCTCCGGTGCAAAGCCGAAGGAATTCATTCCCTGTCAGACAATAGTGGGCGAATGCTATCCCTCCATCAACCATATCCGAAAAGCTTGGCATTGAAACCGATCTTGCAATTATTTTTCCATTTGATTTTCTCAACGTTGCACCATTATGTTCATTGTTCAAAAGTCTGTCGAGCTCTGAATATTCTATAAATCTCTTGGTGGCAGCCTCCCATGATAGGCTGTATCTTTGCTCGGGCGTAAGCGGTTGAGGCTCATTTGCCAGAGCTTCTTTCACTTTAACAACAAAGTCTTCCGGTGTCTTGTAAGTCAGACAGTTGGGAAATGACCTGAAGAACTCATTTGATGGGTGGTCTGCGCATACTACGAATTTTCCCATTGCAAGTGCCTCTGCAGTAGCTGTGCAGAGCACATCACTGACACTAGGGTTTATGAAGATTTTGTACCTTCAGGAAAAGAAAGTAATGTTCGAGGGTCAGACAGAATAACCATACCGAAACAATGATAACGTGCAGAAGGTTATGAAGAATCCCTCCCAATAAATTTTCAAAATACAATCACTGTAGTCAGGTAGAAATAATGTAACTATTAAAAGGCAGAGCCTAGAGGATCCTTACCCATGAAGAGAATCATCTGCATGGTCCCTTCCTTTCAGAAAATTAAGATTCAAATCCAACTTCTTAGCAGTACTTTGAACTTCGTGCGCATCCTCACCGTTCCCGTAGACATCCAGCTTGAAACCGTCAAGATCATTCTTGTGCTTTGCCAGCAAATCTATCAGCTCTTTGTATCCCTTTGCCCAAACCATCTTGCCTAAGAAGTATGCTCCTTTAGAGAAGGCTTGCTGCCCAAGTTCCCTTTCTTCAGCAACTTTTTCCCCGATTTTCAAAAACTTCGGGTTTACACCGTGAACATTGCAAATCACAGACTTTGGCATGTCTTGAGTTGCAGCAGAAAGACGAAGAACCTGAAGGTGAACACAAACAACTTAGTTTACACAATACAAAGAATTGATTCAAAGTTTACCTATACGACTTTTTAAGTGACTGACAGAATGAGCAGGCACCAAACCTATTATGATACATTTAGAATTGAAAAATAAGAAAACGATGGTCAGAGATGCCGCATAAGCATAAAACAAAATTGATACACACCTTGTGGCAATGTGCTCTGGTGACCAAATTGTTGATGTGTTTCACAAAGAAGGCTTGTAGAGCACCATTTTTCTCCCTCTTAATATATTCCAAGTAATTTGTGTGGACGATACCAACAACATGGTTGAATTTGTCAGTCCAGCGTTTACCATGATGGTACCAATTCAGGTGTTCTGGTTCTTCCAAAATAGCAATGTCAGCATCTTTTGATGGGATAAACTGAGAAGTATCTCCAGCAGGTATTATGCTTCGCCTTCCTCCCGAAAACTAAAACAATTTGCAAAAAGATTGTCATTGATAAAATGTGTGTAATGAGTGAAACAGTAGAACATTATGTAGTACATCAAAGGTTACCTTTCCCGGATAAAAGGAGATTCGAAAATCAGCCTTAAAACCAACCCTTTCTTCAAGCCAGTTACGTATATAATTCTCCTGCTCTTCTGGTGAACTGAAAGTGAGATTGTTGGGATAAACAAGTTCTTGATCAGATCTGCAAAGCCAGGGAACCAAGAGTGTGACTTTTTGTTTTTCCGATTTTGCCAAGTATGCTGCCCGAAAAAGTGGGTTTACTGCAGTTCCTGTCATCCATGGAAGGCTGGCAGTTGTAACAATGGCAACATGCCTTTTCCCATCTGTAACAGCAGGCTTCATTAAGTCTGTCCAGGAGCCAACACCCTCGCTGCAATGCCCTGTACTTTGAATAACACTGGCTATCCTTAAATCCAGTTCATCATTAATCTTATTAGGGTTGGCAGCAGGGAGTTCTCCTGCAGTGAGGGAGCGCAAAACAAGTTGGTTTTTCCGTTTGCTACACAAGCTTTCGACTATCTTGTCACATATATCTGAAATCACATTTAAGAAAACAGTTAAAAACACTTGCTCCTAGAATGAACGTTTTGGATCATTTCAAGCATAGAAATTTCATGACTGTTCCACAGAAATGGCATTAAAGATGCTACCCCAATTTAATCCAGAAAAAAAAAGCACCTGGTTAAATTGTCAGATGAAGCTTTCTTAAAAATTACTTATAGACAGGGCATGAGCTGAACTACAAACTATAATGGCCTACAAAGGAAATCATAACAGAAAGCACAAACAAGAGAACATAACCCTTCAAGTATATATAGTCACATTCACAAGAATAGATCAAACCGAAAGGTTATCGGTAATGTAAAGTTTAAACTCGATGAACGAAAAACTACTCATCCTTGCACATATCAAACAGAAGAATAATAGAGATGTAGCTACTTACTTCTTCTGATGCCAAATTGATCGAAAAAAGGTCCAGACTGCCTGAGCAAAACTGCTAACAGCTCTGGTACATCCAGTGGTGGTACTTCCTATATCAGACAGGAAAATACAAAAGCATTCAGCATAATGCAACAGCTAGTTTACCAAACATCTTAAAATCAAATTATGTTTTCATATGCATATAATACCCATTAACAGCTAGGTCCATGCTAAAATTAACATTCCCGAAAGAGTTGGTTCCATCCTCTAATAAAGATGTTTGTAATGAGGTGGTCAGGAAGAAAGTGTTACTAAATACTAATGCCAGGTGCTAGAAACTAGAAATAACTAATGATAGATCATGCGTTACTAATGCCATTTTTATGGAATTGGCATATCTGTAGGCCTTTAATTACAGTATACACATTGAAATGCCCATAAATGGAAAATTTTCGCTGAAACATATAAATAGCACGGATGCATAATAATTTTTGCAATTTATCACAAAGAGGAAATGACAGTCCATTGGTAAGAAGGGAACCTTTGACTCCTGAGGCTCCTTGCAAATGGCTTTCTGCAAAATAAACAAATTTATAAACAATTGCATTTAATTTGCAATAATCAAGATAAAAAATCATAACATAAACATCTAGAATATACAAAGAGAAGCTTTACAAGGTAAAATGTTCAAACCGAACATCATCAAACATAAATTTCATCTTATCCTTTAAAATCCATAACTACATGCTTATTTTTTTAATGAAGTCTAAATAATTACCATAAATTTCATCTTATCCTTTAAAATCATAAACATACAAACTTCATTCAAACCTCTGACATACCCATTCCGAATCAAAGTACAGCCAAGAAACAAAAAAAAAATGAAATAATAAAATTTCCCACTTAACAGCCACTTTCTGAGATGCAATCAAACCCTTCATTAGTAAGACAATGAATCTTCCAAGACCCTTTAAATTAACTTTTTTTATCATAAAAAATCAAGCATGCTAAAATCTCAAACACTTTAAGTCTCTGTCAGACAGTCAACATTGATCTCCAAAAATGTTCCAGATAGAGAATTGTACAACCAAAAATACATGTATAAAGCATAAACCGAAAACAAATAAGTGAACCTTATGTGTGATTACCTACAACCATCATTTTTTTGCCCTTCTAAAACTTAAGATTAACCTCTAATCACTTCACAAATTAATTATATGTATTCAAAAAAATTCACGCCAAAATAATAAAGAGCTTACCAAAATAGACTTAACTTTCTCCACGAACTCATTATTCTTAAACCCAGCAAAAAGTTCAATCTTAGAATTTTTCTTCTCAAACTCCCTTAACCTCGTCTTTAACGCCCGAATTGGTTCCCAATCACCAAATTGCCCATCCTCGTCGCGCCTGTCACTCCTCCCTTCCCTGACCTTATTAAATTCAATAACTCCTTCCACATCCTCCTCCTCGATCCCGTACACCTCCGCCGCGATCGTGTTCCTTATCCTTGACAAGTCTATCCCCAAGTTCGCCCTCGGACCCCATTTCTCCATCACTTTCCGCCTGATCTCCGGCGCCGAATAAACTCTACGAAACTCCGATACCTTAGGATGAAACTTCTTCATGAATTCGATCTCCGAGGATTGCCGGATCGGCGGAACCGAAAAAGGCGGGGTCGCTGAGTTAATCAAGTTCTCGATTTCCCTGTCGAAACTCGCCGTGATGTTCTTGAACGAGTTGGCTCGATCTCTCATCAGTTGCAAATCCGCGTCGGCCGAGTCGCGCACCTCTCTCCACCCTTTCGAAATGAACGAGAAAGCACTCGAACTCGACGGCGGCACCCCCTCCACCGCCGGAGCTTGCGTGTCGTTGGTCATGGCTCAAAAATTCAGCTTAGGGTTCCGTTATCAAACGACAAAATCTTCTTTCGGGGAACTTGCAGAAAAAGAGCTGAGAATTTTAAACGGTTAAAGTTGGTGTGTGTGTTTGTTTCTATATAATTCTGGAACTGGGGGAGTGACACGTAGGACGCCACGTAAGTAGATCTCTTCATGATGTGGCGTGTCTCGCGTGTGAATATGACGTGGCGGGTTTTGATTGGGTATTGGAGGAGTAATAGGGTTGAGCAAGGTGTAGGTTAGGATACCGTGGGGGAGAGAGTGAGGGAGAGTGTGACTGGGATTTCGTGCACGTGATTAATACTGGTCGGATGGCGTTGGCCTAAGTTTTTTAAGCTTTTATTTCTTCTATGCCTAACTTGGACATTTGGATCTCATTATTAACACGTGAAAATGAATGGTCCTTCGTTTCTATTTATCAATCGTGCAATATCATATGATCAATGTTGTAATTATTAGACGGTGATTAAATTCCGTTCATCCTTTTAAATATTTTTATTTAAAAATAAATTTATCCATTTAAATGATGTCAATTAAATTTTTTATCTTAAAAATTTAACAAAAAAATTGATGTGACGGTTAATATAAAAATTTATATAATTATATTACGTATATTAGTTTTTGAATCTAAAAAGAATACATAAATAGAAAATAACAATCCATTTTGAATTCGAATGTTCGAATGAAATATTTATATTATTGTTATATTGATTTTGTTATTGTTTCCGGATATCTCAATTAATTGAATTCGAAATAATTGCCCTCTTTTAATAACTACACGAAAGAACCGCTTCAAATAATAAAAATTGTTCTATTTAGATTTTAAGACAAAAGAGCACACTGACTATCAATTGAGTCTTAATTTTTAATTTAATTTAATAAATTTAATCCTTAATTCAGTCAAATTTTTTATCAATTAAGTGTTGACACGTATCACCATAATTGGTAGAAAATAAATTTAGTTCATTATACTTGTATGGTCTATTTTTCATGTCGTCTGTTTAACCCATTATCCTCCATTTACAAGTTCTTAAAGCATTATTGTTTTTCATTTTTACCTAGCTCGTTGTTACAACAAAATTTAAAGAGCTTTTGACATTCATTTTTTAGAGTTTGAGTTTTGGTTTTAATTTCACATAGATGAATTTTTGTAATCGAAGTGTTTTTAAGATTAAATGTTTTTTATTTTCGTAAAAGAAAATAATAAAAACTCATAAATTGAAATTGATACGGCTAAAATAAAAGAATTCTTAAAATCAAAATGTTTAGTACTTAAAACTGTTTGATTTACGGAGCAAGTCTAAAGGCATTAATCATAAACAAAGAAGAGAACATAGGCATGTTGTTTTCAATAACACAGTTTCCCGAAGATATGGTATTGGATAAGGCTTGACTGATTGTTAGCCTCTAACTAATTCGGTTACATTAAAAACCTAACTTGACCAACTAAC
Organism: Hibiscus mutabilis; assembly: GCA_019671005.1. Taxonomy (NCBI): domain Eukaryota; kingdom Viridiplantae; phylum Streptophyta; class Magnoliopsida; order Malvales; family Malvaceae; genus Hibiscus; species Hibiscus mutabilis. The sequence goes on along the minus strand of CM033712.1, from coordinate 71,893,860 downwards.
AGCTCAGCTGTACAACTGTATATTCAAGATCATACTCCAATAATAGTCCTGTTAATAATGATGGATCTAAACATTCAAGAATAAAAGTCTATTTTTTTCTCAAATGAATTTGTAATTTTATTCTCCTAACGCACTAAACTAAATTTATTTTAAAAAATATATTAAATTAGACTGTTTTATAAAAAAAAAAATGGAGATGCGATTACTAAGGTGAGTGTGAACGAATGTTTGAGGTTTCCTGGCATGCGGATAACGTAGAATTCCATGAGAAAAAATAACATACAAACCCTAATGTCATGTTGTAGATTTTTTTTAGATAAATTTCTTTTGTAATCAAGTTACTTATATAATAAATATGTAGTATGATTTAGGATTTATTAATTTGTTGCAAAATTATTTAGTTGTACAAACGTGTCATCTTGTAGTTTTTCAACATTATTATGAACTTTTGGTTGTATGTAGTTTTTTGTTAAGAATTTTCCATATAAAATCTGTGTTGTTTTTACTATCATTACTCTTCTACACTCTCAAAATTCGAAACGAAAAAAAAGAAAAAGAAATTCAACCCTTCGGTACGAATAATTCGGCCATCGAATTAGCATCCGACGCTTTAGTCCACTCAGCCAATGACTCATTCTCATAATGAGAATGTATATAGCCCTATTCTGGTTTGATCCAGTATGAAGTGGACTTATTTTTTTTAATGGTATAAAGGTAATTACAAAGTAGTATCTGTTCATACATATTTTTAACATTTTGACAATGTACATATACCTTGTAAACAAAGCGATTCGAACATGTATCTCTTAGAATAAATATTATCCGTTTTTTACTGAAACAATTATTGAATTTTTTTTCTTGAACACTTTTGGGTTCATGAACTCAACTTATAACCATAGAATCAACTCAACCTCAAATTATAGGTTACAAGTTCATAACCCATCCCATTCCCATTTTGGGCTTATCCTATAGCAATTTAAATCAGCTGAGAGGATGTCATCTCAATTCAAAGAAAACATGTTTTATGGCTGCGTGTCATAAGTTTTTAGAGAGAACTACTTATAAATCACTTATTAAATAATCCGTAGATGAGACTCGAACTTAATACACAATTGTAATTTTTTTATTAAATAGAGAGATATTATATTTTTATGCCGAAATTTAAACCCATATAAAATGCGACAATATAAATATTCTTAACCATTAGGCTAATTAGTAGATCAGCGCAATTGCGGAAGCTTTGAATATATCTTTAAAATTAAAATAAATTTTTTCAGCCAAATTTAAGTTTTGATTTGGAATAAAATTATCAATAACAAGAAAGTTTAACATCATAATTACTTCCTACTAACTGTTGAGGCGTGTACTTATGTTATATGCGGACAAAAATCCTTGTCCTTTTTTAGTATTTTTTTATGTCTCACATTAAAAAATTAAATTCTAAACTTTAGGCCTAAATTATAAATTTCAAACCATAAACCCTAAACCTTAAAAAATACACCATACCTCAAATTTTATAAACTTTAATCTTAAACTCTAACCCTACACCCTAAACAGAAATATAATATGATAACATAAATAGAGACACCGAACAAACACACAAAATTTGCCACTATTGGATAAAAAAAATACTTGCCTTAATGGCCTTGATTTTACTACCCATTTTGCGACCGTAAGCAAAGTGGTTTGAGCTGGAGAAGAAAACACGTACCTCTTCAGCTTGTTCCCGCTCATCAGATCCTTCGGCAAGGCTTCAGTATGGCTATCATCCGGTAAGTCTTCGACATCATACAGTGCATCTTTCAGCTCCTCAAGTCAATCTCTGACTTGATTGCTTCTGGTCACCGACCACTCTTCTGTGTCCAGAAGCACAGCTTGGATTCCGATGACCGCGCGTTTGATTGAACATGCAAAGCAAGGCCCTTCCGCCTCAAAAACAGTAACTTATTTGGTTTAAAGTGCCAACATATATCTAAACAGAAGTGAAATTGCATGTCTGGTTGATAGTTGCCTTTTTGGTTATTGTAACAAGTACTAAAGACATGCAGATACAAGAATGCACAAGAACACAAACACATTAGTTAGGCAGTTCGGGGTCACACCTACGTCTGCGGGGCATTTCCCCAGAGATAATTCCACTACTAAAATCACAGTACAAAGAACGATTGAAGTCGAACCGATCTCATAATTGTAGCAGCCTCACCTAGTATGAACTATCTCCCTCGACACATTTCCAACCGAAAGTGTTTCACTCACTGTAGTCCTGATTTATAATCTGTACATTGCATACATAATACTATTCCTAGCCATGAACCACATGTATGCTCTGTTAGCTCTTCTTCACTTGTACATCGAACATGGAGGACTTGAAAGCCTTGCTCGTATAACCCCCTCCTCGTCATTTAAACAGAAGATAAGGCTCTTCCTCCGAAAATATTGATGCGACGAGATGCTGTAGTCCTCCTCTCCAAGTATTCGGAAGAATGAATGTCTTGTTTTGGCTCTTTCCATTGAACTCATGCTGGCTGACAAAAAGGAACGTTCATTATGAGATGAGTGCAATTCTATTCTGAGATTATTAATTATGATTTAAAAGCCTAAAGCAACTACATAAGCTAATACCTCTCTTTCTGCATATAATTCTTCAAATACTCGAATGCCCTACTCCTACTGTAGGTCTTGCACCAAAGTCTGAAGATATGAAACAAGTAAGCAGTATTCACATGTTGAAAATAGAAAACACAATATATTGTTGTAAAAGTGGAGAAATGAATGATTCAAAGGATAGGAAGCACATACCCCATTCACCTCAATGTTTGGGATGTGAGCAATCTTATGCCAATCAGTTGTAACACTCTCGACCGTATGTCTCATTTGGGCCTCAAGCCCAAACCACTACCATGAAATTTTGACCTAATTTAGCCTAATCCATAAACCAATTTCCATAAAAACCATTGAAGTCCAATAACTTAACCATAGATATTAGTTTTAAAAATGTTTACAAGGGAGTTCCATTTAAAATTACATTATAAAAACTTTTGACTCACATTTAAAATTCAAAACACAAGTTACAAATATACAATAGGGCCTTACAAATACATAGCCTAAAGACCTAAGTATTGTACTCTGGTGAGCGAGGCGCTGGAATCCTTCACTGATGGTGCTCCTCCAAGCAACGTGCCGAACCTACCAACGTGCGAATGAAAACAATGATTCTGAATGCTGAGCTAACAAAAGCTCAGTGGATTGTAACACCCCTACTCGGTCTAGAAGATAAACCGGTTTAGGGTGTGTTACCAAAACAAACATACTTACTTTCTTGACAAACTTAAAGAAATTGATAATCATGCCTTCAAAAGACAGGGTAATTTAAAACCTTTAAATCTTTTTCAAAGATTCAACATCAACCTCCAATCATATAAAAACATAGGAGTTTCGACCGTTCCCACAATTGCTAGGGGAAGACCGATTAACCCTAATTGAGAAAAATATCTTGTTTTTTCATGATGCAATAAAAATCCCCTTTTTAAATGACATTTTATGTTCTTTTAATTTTTATGGGCGATTTAATGTTAAATATTATTTTTACATATTAAGGGTAACTAATCCTAAAGAGTAGTTTAAACACTTAGTGAGAAGAAGTTTCTTTCAAGAGGCAGAAGAATATGAATACGGGGGAATGACGTGTAAAATGCATGATCTTGCTATAGCAGTTGCAGGGAGAGAGAGTAGTATGTTAGATTCAAATTCAAGTACAAGTGAGGTTGATGGAAATTGTCGTCACATATCAATTAAGCTTTCACTATTTCCTTTGTTTAAGGGAAACAAGTTACGAACTTTGCTACGATTTCCTAACTTGGAAGATCGGCATATGGGCAAGACAACTTGGGATTTAATAATTTCAAATTGTTAAAGTTTACGTGCGTTAGAATTGGATGATTTAATTCTTGATGTAGTTCCATGCTCTATTCATAAGTTGAAATATCTGAGGTACCTTGATCTTTCTTATAATAATCTTAGGATCCTCCCTAAGAGTATTTGGAAGATGCAAAATTTGCAAGTGCTTAAACTTGACCGCTGTGTTTTTCTTAAAGAATTGCCTAAGAAGATTGAAAAATTGGTGAATCTTACCCACCTTCCGTGTGATAAGTGTGAGAGCTTAACTCATATGCCACGTGGAATAGGGAAGCTTACTTCGCTTCAGACATTAAGCCTGTTTGTGGTGGATGAACGTGGCTCTCGTAGTGGTGGTGCTGCTGCAGATCTAAGTGAATTGAGTGGGCTTAACAACTTAAGGGGTGAGCTAAAAATAAAGAATTTGGGATTTGTGAAAAACGCAAAAGAGGAGTTTAGGAGAGCTAACTTGAAGGAGAAGCAACATCTGCAATCATTGGTTTTAAAATGAAGTGACCATTTTACTACCGCTGATGATGAAGATGATGAAGAAAAGTCACTTGAAGACCTCCGGCCCCATCCAAATTTGAAGGAGCTCCGTGTGCAACGATGGAGGGGTGACGCCAAGTTTCCAAGTTGGCTTTCTTTGCTCACAAATCTCACTGCTATTGAAACATCTCCCTTGGCTCAATTGCCTCATCTTCAACGGCTGTGGATTGACTCCTTAACTGAGCTGGAGTCCATGGACGATAGTGAGCCCAGTGGAGGAGGAGAATCAGAATCGTTCTTCCCATTGCTCACATTTCTCGCACTCCTTGGATGCCCAAATATGAAGAGTTGGTGGAGGAAAAGACCGATCGATGATGATAACAACGGTGGCAATGGAACAGAAATACGAACATCAAGCACGGCATTTCCTTGTCTTTCCGGTTTACATATTCGCAATCACCCTTTGACTTCAATGCCGCTGTATCCATCACTTGATGATAAGCTAATCTTGATCAATACCAGTTCGAGGCCATTCAAGCAGACCGTTCAGAAGAACATCAATGGTATAACTCCATCAACCTCTTCTCTTCCTCTCTCCAAATTGAAATCTTTAGAAGTGGAGCATATTGAGGAACCGGACCCTGACATTCTAGATGAGTGCACGCAAAACAAGTTTTTATTTGGGTGGTTGCAACAGTTGACCAGTCTCAAAAATTTATCAATAAGAGATTGCAAGGAGCTTGATTTAGAGGGCATGCTATGGGAACCCCTTATGAATCTCTCTCATTTGAATATTGAGAATACTCCAAAGCTTGAGTACATGGACGATAGTGACCCAACTGGAAGACGAGGAGAATCAGAATCATTCTTACCGTCACTTACATCTCTCACACTCAACAAATGCCCAAATATGAAGAGTTGGTGGAGGAAAAGGCCTATTGATGATCATAACAATTATGATGACAATGGCGGAACAGTTATAGGAACATCGATCGTGGCATTTCCTTGTCTTTCCAGTTTACATATTGAAAATTGCCCTTTGACTTCAATGCCGCTGTATCCGTCACTCGAGGAAGGCCTAACCTTGATCAACACCAGTTCGAGGCCATTGAAGCAGACCATGAAGATGAATATAGCAGCGTCAACCTCTTCTCTTCCTCTCTCCAAATTGAAATCCTTCCATGTCAAGAATATTGATGAGCTTGACTTAGAGGGCATGCAATGGAACCCCTTAAGAATCTCTCTGATTTGGAGATTCAAAACATTCCACGGGTGGTGTCTCTCCCCCTTGGGCTTCGACATCTAACAAATCTGCAAAGGTTTTATCTCTTTAATTTGCCCAATTTAACATCGCTTCCGGACGAGATGCGTTTCCTAACCACTTTGCAAGAGTTATGGATAGGAGGAATTCCGGAGTTGAAGGAGAGATGTCAGAAGGACACTGGTGCTGATTGGCATAAGATTGCTCACATCCCAGACATTGAGGTGAATGGGGTGGGTGCTTCCTATCCTTTGAATCATTCATTTTACAACAATATATTGTCTTTTTCTATGTTCAACTTGTGAATATATCTCTTACTTGTTTTCTATCTTCAGGAAATGGTACAATAGTTATGTGCAGTAAAAGGTGCAATAGCTACCGTAGGGCATTTGAGTATTTGAAGAATTTATACGCAGAAAGAGAGGTTGTAGTTACGTAATTGCTTAATTTAGGCTTTGAAATCATAATAATCTCAGAATAGAGTTGTACTCATCTAATAATCAATGTTCCGTTTTTGTCAGCAATGAGTTAATGGAAGAGCCAAAAGAAGGCGTACATTCTTCAAGAGCTGATCCATTCCACGCCATTCTACTCCCATGAAATCCTCTTCTTTATTTATTCCTGGGTTGAAGATGAAGAGGCCCTCTGTTTCTTTTGAAATTGCACTTCACACCAAATACTTTTATACCGGAAGGCAATCAATATCATCCAATTCTTTACAACTTGAGTTAAAAATAATCCAAAAAAATAAGTACCCTGGCCCTAACCTTCATCACATGTTCTTTGCAGGGAAAGTGAGAAGGCTTTCTTATGATGTAACTACGGTGATGTGGACAGACCTGAGAAGCTTGCAATGCTATTCTTCTGGATTGATTCTTTTGAACATGGTTGAACCTCATGCTCTGCTTTTCAATTGATCCTATAAAAATGACACAAATTTCCTTCTATTTTTAGATTATTCAGATTTGACATAAATGGTGACCAAATTGAATACGGCTCAGATGGCACCGATGCGGTTGACATACTCCTAGAGGATGGGAGTTCGAGAGTGCCTAGGCAAGTAATGCCCTCTTCAGGTGAGCAAATTAGATAAGAGTTGGGCAGTTAAGTTATATCAGGAATCTCAAAAGAAAATTGAAGTTCACAACTTTGTTTGATGCAGGGCACCCTTTTAGATGGTTGCAATTTCAGCCAACTTTCTTATTGAAGCTTTGGGGTGAGGCTGATAAATTGTTTCCTTATTTATAGATGAGCATATATACTTCAAACTCGTATGTGAAATTCTTTGTATTACAGATGATACCCAATGTTTTCCGCTTTGTTAAACTTGCACCAGAAAAGCATAGACAACGGCTTTGTGGTTGGCCACCTTTGGTGAACAGATTATGAAGTTGTGTTTAGTAACAGTAAGTGCTTCTACATTATGATGATGCTCGATTTACATGAGACAAATTTCAACATATTGAGTAATCTGCATTTATAGCTTGCAGGTTCGTTTCTGTTGCACATACAAAATTGATGAGATTTATCGGCTTTACTAGAGCCTTTATAAAGGGCCACAATCCTCCATGATGTTCATGCATTTGGAACATCAAATCTTCTCAAAATGAAGTTCTTCATGAGCTTGAGAAGCATCAAATCTACTCAGCAAGAAGTTTTCTTTTATGATGCGTTTTTGGAATTCTCTCTTTCTTTGTAAACAGTGTTGATACAGCCTCTAGTAGGTAAGGCTGTTTGGGAGAATTCATGCAAACTGTTTCTTGTACTATGAATTCAATAGTGAATTTTTCTCTGGACAAGGTCCCGCAGATGTAGGTGTGACATCGAACTGCGTTAACGATCCTCGGTATTCATTGTTATGTTCTTCCTTATAGTTTGCGTGTTACTTGTTACAACTCTAATCAGAACTTACATTAAAACCAGTAATTAATTACGACAATGCACTGCCAATCATGGTCTAATAATTGTCACACAATTAGATGCAATTGAGGCGATACGACAATTCACTGTACCTTCGTTTAAGGGAAGGAAGTTACGAACTTTGTTACTCTTCCCAAACAAGAAACATCGGAAAATGAGTGATGCAATTTGGAAATTAATAATTTCAAGTTGTATATGCTTGCGTGTGTTGAAATTGGATCGTTTAAATATTGATACAGTTCCACACTCCATTCATAAGTTGAAACATTTGAGGTACCTGGATCTCTCTTGTAATGGAAATCTTAAGATGCTCCCAAGGAGTATTTGCAAGATACAAAATTTGCAAGTGCTGAAACTTGACTATTGTTGGGATCTTGAAGAATTGCCAAAGAAGATTGAAAGTTTGGTGAATCTGAACATGTAAAATGCATGATCTTGCTGAATCAGTAGCAGGGAAAGAGAGTGGTATTTTTATATTCAAATTCAAATGTAAGCGAGGTTGATGAAATATGTCGTCATGTATCTGTTGAGTTTCCATTAAATGTTTTAGGGTAATAAGTTACGAACTCTTTTATGTTTTCCAAACCAGAGATGTCATACAATGAGAGAGGCAACATGGGATTTAATAATTTCAAATTGTAGACGTTTGCGTGTGTTAAAATTTGATGATTTAAATCTTGACAGGGTTCCACACTCCATTTATAAATTGAAACATTTAAGGTACCTGGATCTCTCTTGTAACGGAAATCTTAAGATGCTCCCAAAGAGTATTTGTAAGTTACAAAATTTGCTAGTGCTGAAACTTGAGGGGTGTAGCCAGCTTGAAGATTTGCCAAAGAAGATTGAAAACTTAGTGAATCTTACCCATCTTGAATGTAGGAATTGTGAGGGCTTAACTCACATGCCACGTGGAATAGGGAAGTTGACTTCCCTTCAGACATTAGGCCGGTTTGTGGTGGATAAACGTGGTTCCCATGGTGGTGGTGGTGGTGGTCTAAGTGAACTGAGTGGCCTTAACAACGTAAGGGAAAAGCTAACAATAAAGAATTTGGGATGGGTGAAAAATGCAAAAGAGGAGTTCAGGGCAGCTAATTTGAAAGAGAAGCAACATTTGCAAGCATTGAGTTTAGAATGGACGGTGAAGATGATGAAGAGAAGTCACTTGAAGACCTCCAGCCCCATCCTAATCTCAAGAAGCTCCGTGTGGAAGGATGGAGGGGAGATGCCAAGTTTCCTAGTTGGGTTTCTTTGCTCACAAGTCTCACTGCTATTGAAATATTTTATCGGAGTAAATTTGTACATCTCCTTTCCTTTGCTCATTTGCCTCATCTTCAACGGCTGTGCTTTGATTCCTTAACTGAGCTAGAGTACATGGAGGATAGTAACCACAGTGGAGGAGAAGGAGAATCAGAATCATTCTTCCCATCGTTTAAGCATCTTCGCCTCCAGGCATGCCCAAATATGAAGAGTTGGTGGAGGAAAAGGCCGATTGATGATCATAACAACGATGACAATGGAACAGAACTACCAACATCAACCTCGGCATTTCCCCGTCTTTCCAGTTTAGAAATTAAAGATTGCCTTTTGACTTCAATGCCGCTGTATCCATCACTGGATGATGAACTATGGTTGATCAACACCAGTTCAAAGCCATTGAAGCAGACAATGAAGATGAATATAGCAGCGTCAACCTCTTCTCTTCCTCTCTCCAAATTGAAATCCTTCCATATCGAGAATATTGAGGAAATGGACCCAAACATGCTAGATATGTGCCTGCAAAATATGACTTCCCTCAAAGACTGGGGTATTGGTTCTTGCCATTGGCTAAAGTCTTTATTTGGGTGGCTGCAACAGTTGACCAGTCTCGAAACATTATTAATAAAAGATTGCAAGAAGCGTGATTTGGAGGGACTGCATTGGGAACACCTTAAGAATCTCTCTGATTTGGAGATGGATAATATTCCTCAACTGGTGTCTCTCCCCCTTTCCCTTCAACATCTGGTGCAGTTGAAATCGTTAGTCATTCAGAATTGCAATGGATTGAAGTCACTCTTTCCTGTGTTCCAACATCCCACTTCCCTTGAAATGCTTCGAATAATGAACTGCGAGGAGCTGGAGTTATCTACAGATGGCATCCAAACATTCCAACATCATACAAGCCTACGCTCTCTATGGCTGCAAAATATTTCAAAGTGTCGGCATCTTCCGGAGTGGCTTCAATGTCTAACAAATCTGAAAAGTCTTTGTCTCATTGATTTTCCCAATTTAACATCGCTTCCTGACGAGATGCATTGCCTAACCAATTTGGAAGAGTTACGTATGATACGGATTCCTGAGCTGGAGGAGAGATGTCGGAAGGACATTGGTGCCGACTGGCATAAGATTGCTCACATCCCACTCATTGAGCTGAATTGGGTAAGTGCTTCAAATCCTTTGAATCATTCATTTTACAACACTATATTCTCTTCTTCTATTTTCAACGTCTGAATATCTCTCTTGTTTTCTATCTTCAGATAAGGGTGCAATACCAAGTGTAGGGCATTTGAGTATTCGGCCAAAAGAGAGGTAGTAATTATGTAAATGCTTTAGGCTTTTAAATCATAATAATCTCATAATAGAATTGCACTCATCTAATTATGAATGTTCCTTTTTTTGTCAGCATGAGTTCAAAATAATCCAAAAATAAGTATCCCTGATTATTTCACCTAATTATCAGGAATATTCAAAGAAAAATGAAGATTCCAACATTCTTTGATGCGGGGCACCCTTTTAGCTGGTGGGAATTTCAGTCAAGTTTATTATTGTTCAGAATATTTGGAGGCGAGATTGATAACTGTTTCATTACTTATAGATGAACATCTATACTTTAAAATCATATGTACATAGACAAGCTGCTTCTGCTGCTGATGATGAGCATTTTAATAAAAAAAAATAAATTACTTTTGATGGAAGGTTTTGAGGTCTAAACACTAATGGAACTGTGAAATTGTTAGTAGTACAGATGATGGCCCAATGTTTGGCCCTTTGTTAAACTTGCACCGGAAAAACATGGACACCGGCTCTGTGGTTGGCCACTAAAGAAGTAATGTAGAAAGTGAAGTGAATGATGTTTATTGAACATGAATGAAGGGTTTATATAGGAAGAACCCTAACCGAAGTACATTATTAACAAAATGAGATAAAGCTAAATAATTTGAAAATAAAGATTTTAAATCAAGGATAAGATAATAACAATTGAAATTCAAATGGTAACATGATTATGTTTCATTACCCACAGAATAAGTTGTGTTTAGTAACAGAATAAGTTGTGTTTAGTAACAATAAGTGCTTCTACATTCTGATGATGCTCGATTTAAACGGGATAAACTTTAACATGTCCTACACTGACATTTACAACTTGCGGGTTCATTGTGGTTGGCCGTACGGAATTGATGAGATTTACTGACATTTATAAGGAGCTGGAGTTATCTGCAGATGGCATCCAAATATTCCAAGGTTATACAAGCCAACGCACTCTATGTCTGCAAAATATTCCAAAGTGTCTGTGTCTTCCGTAGTGGCTTCAACATCTAACATATCTGAAATGTCTTGATCTCATTAAATTGCCCAACTTAACATCACTTCCGGATGAGATGCGTTGCCTAACCAGTTTGGAAGAGTTATTTATACAAGAAAGTCCCGAGCTGGAGGAGAGATGTCGGAAGGACATTGGTGCCGATTGGCATAAGATTGCTCACATCCCACGCATTGTGGTGAATTGGGTGGGTACTTCATATCCTTCGAATCATTCATTCATTTCTTCACTTTTACAACAATATATTGTCTTTTTCTATGATCACAAGTGAAGAAGAGCTGACAGAGCATATATGTTGTTCATGGCTAGGAACATTACTATGTATGCAATGTACAGATTGTAAATCAGGACTATAGTGAGTGGAACACTTTCTGTTGGAAATGTGTTGAGGGAGATAGTTCATACTAGGTGAGGCTGCAGCAATTATGAGCTCAGTTGGACTTTAATCATTCTTTGTACTGTGATCTTAGTAGTGGATTATCTGTGGGCAAGGCCCGCAGATGTAGGTGTGATACCGAACTGCGTAACCAATGTGTTTGTGTTGTGCATTTTTATATCGCCATGTCTTTAGTACTTTTTACTACAATCAAAAAGGCAACTATCAACCAGACATGCACTTTCACTTCTGTTTAGTTATATATCGGCACTTCAAACCAAATAAGTTAATGTTTTTGAGGTGGAAGGGCCTTGCTTTGCATGCTTATATCAACTATGTAAATACTAGGAACTTCATGGCAGGAGTGATGTAACTCAGAAATTTAATGATTTCAAATTGTAAATACTTGCATGTATTAGAATCGGACCATACTTTTTCTTAGCCCTTCTGATAAGACACACATTGCAGATAAAGTTGCTCGAATCCGAGTCTTTTAAGATGAAAATCCTTCTTCTTTCTATTGAGACCACTCTCTATATTCATTAAATAAATTTTTTAAAACATTTCAAAATATTGAATTATATTTTAACTCACTCGGATAATTATTGTAATATTTCGAATTCGCTAAATTCATATAATAAATTTGCAAAAGTCAAATAACAATAGAAATTAATAAATTCATATAATAGATTTGCAAAATTCAAATAACAATAGAAATTAATAAAAATAAGGCTAAATGGGTATTTTTGCCCCCTGAGTTCGACCCAAAAAATCAATTCAGTCATTCCTCGAAAAATGCACCCAATTAGGCCCTCTAGTCTAGTTTATTGCATCAAATTGACCATTCGACTGACGTTGACCGTTACTATACTAACGTGGCAGATAACAGTGCTAATGTGACAGTCTATGTTGCTGACTTGTGGTCCTGATGATGACGTGGCAGTACACATGTGATGATGAAGTGACAGAGGGGCTAAATTGATTATATCAACCAGATTCAAGGATATGATTGATTTTTGCCGAATTCAATGGTATAATTGATTTTAATTGAAAGTTCGATAACTTAATCTTTAAACTAAAAAATAAATAAAAATTAAAATTTTAAAAAAAATATTTAAATATTCATAAAATATTAAAAAATAAAAGACTTAATGCACTTTTCCCCTTAAATTTTACCTATTTTCTCAACTTGCCCCTAAAATATTTTTTGACCACTTTTGCCCTCTAATATTTTTGTCGTTACCCATATTGCCCCTAATGTGAAAAAAATTGTCCTAGCCAATCAAAACATGCCACATTATGTTTTTAAATTTTAAAATAAAATATATTAAAATATTTATTAATTTAATTATATTTCTTAAAATATCCACATCTGCAGCGTCATCTCCCCCAATTTTCCATATCCTTTTGCTCTCGAGCTTCTTCTTCCTTGTTTTATTTCTCATGGCCGAGGTTTTAGACGACACTGAGTTTTGCCTTCTACCTCAGTTTCTAGCCCAAGATGACTTTCTCATGGATAAGAAAGATGACTTCGGGTTAGAGCTTGATGGTTCCAACCCTTTGTTTCCTTATGATTTTCATTCCGGCTTTGGGTTTTCTTTGGATTTTATTAATTCTCCGGTTGATTCTCTGTTGGGTTCTTTTGTAAAAAAAATTTACAGTCTCTCACAAAGCTTCTCCTGTAAATTTCTTAGTTGGCCATTATTTTTAGGGTAAAATACACGAGTGACCATCGAATTAATTTGAGATATTTATTTTGACCACTAAATTAAGAAATTCGTCAATCAGACCACCAAACTTATTAAATTGACTTTTTTTAACCATCGCCGTTAAAAAAGTAACAAAAGAGTGACATGGCAGTTAACAAAAATTTGTAAAATTACACATTTGGTCATTGTTATTTATTTATTCAATCAATTTGATTTTAATTATATTTTAATTAAATAAAATTAATCAACAAATCAAATGATGACATGTGTCACCCTGGTTAATGGAAAATTTATCAAGTGTTATTCTCACACCTTTACCACTACACCAAGCTACTCTTAATGATATAAATTGCATCCTTTTTATATACATATCTTATAATGCCCTAAATGTTAGGGGAAAAAAAGTAAAAATAGTTGAAAGGGGACTCGAACCTAGATCACTTGAAATGTGTATAATCACACAAACATTTGATTTAATTTAAATCTAAAAATTATTAAATATTCGATTTTAAAAGAAATTCGATTTAAAATATTTGAATATTTTTTTCATATTTAAATTAAATAGAATATTTATTAAAATATTAAATATTTGATTTAAAAATATTTTATTTAAAAGAAAAGAAATTTGATTTAAAATATTAAACCGAATATTTAAAGTATTTTAAATTTGATTTAAAATATTCGAATATTTTTTAAATCAACTTTCTATTTTTAAAAATCAAATATTTTTTAAATCAAATATTTAATATTTTAATAAATATTTGATTTAATTTAAATATGAAAAAGAAAAAATATTCAAATATTTTTTAAAATTGAATATTTAATAATTTTATGATTTAAATTAAATCGAATTTTTGTGTGATTATATACATCCCAAGTAATCTAGGTTCGAGTCTCCTTTTAACTATTTTTACTTTTTTTCCTAACATTTACTGCATTATAAGATATGTATATAAAATAGTGCAATTTATATAATTAAGAGCAACTTGGCGTAGTGGTAAAGGTGCATGAATAACACCCTTTGGTCCCACGTTTAAACCACCCAAGGCCATTCTTCCATTCTTTAATTTTGCTTTAACTAGGTGGTGACACATGTCACCACTTAAATGAGAGGGAAATATATTAAATATTAAATAAAATAAATTAAAATTTAAATAAATTTATCTAATTAGGTGATGACATGTGTCATCATCTGGTTGATTGATCAATTTTATTTAATTAAAATAAAATTAGGATCAAATAAATTGAATAAGTAAATAACAAAGACCAAATGTGTAATTTTACAAATTTTCGTTAGTTGTCACGTTACCCCTATGTTACTTTTTTAATGATGATGGTCAAAATAGGTCAATTTAATAAGTTTAGTAGTCTGATTGACGAGTTTCTTAGTTCGGTGGTCAAAATAGGTATCCTCAATTAGTTCGGTAGTAACTGGTATAGTTTACCTTATTTTTTATTCTCATTTCAATTTAATTCCAGTTTGGGTATGTAATATATTGGAAAAATTAGCTCTTTATGTAAGTGTATATATATAATTTATGTAATGCGAGACATTTCCCCATGATTATTTCGGTTAAATTTCTTCTTATATTTCTGCAGATTTTATAGATAAAAAATGGGTAAACTTCATTGGTGGTCCATTTTGTTTGAGTCGTGTTCTATTTTGGTTGCCCATTTTGAAAAAAAAGTTATTCTTTCCACTTACGTTCTTGATCTATTTTATTTTGTTCATTGTGTCGTTAGCACCCGTTAACTTAATGATGTGACACGTTAGTCAAAAATATTAATTTTTAATTTGACCTTTAAACTCTAAGTAAAATATTAGTTTAACCCCTAAATTCTCTCAACTTCATTTTTATCCCACAATGTCACTGCTCCGACCACCATTTTTTAGTAGGTGATCGCTCTGACCACCTTTATCTCCTTCTTCTTTCTGCCCCTTTTATCAGTGTCTCGACACTTAAGCCGCCACTCCACCCAGTCCCCTTCATGCTTAATCTGCAATCCACCAATGTGATCTTGCAGCAACAACGTCAACACTCCCGGATTCGTATGCGATGCAATGCATAGCCCACAGTGCATTTGCTCTGCAGATAATATTAATAAAATTTAGGGTTAGCTACACATCAAACTACAAATACATGTAGAATGTCCAAGGAAGAATCAGTTCGTCACGGTTGGAAAACTGTTGATTAACTAATTAAGTTAACTTGCCTTGAAGTCAATTGGCAAATAGATAAAATAATAAGTTCTTCAACAGTGCTCATCAATGGCTGCCATAAGCATCTTTGAAGTGTACCTGCAAAAAAATCACCATTTGGCTTCTTTTAAGGAGATCCGTGGAAAAGAGGAGGAATATTTACTACTCCATTTGTCCCACTAATTATGTCACTTTTTTATTTTAAAACTATCACAGTCAAATTGTTATTTTAAAAAACTCAACCAACTTTTTTAACACAAATTTATTTTTCTATCATTTTTTAAATTTTCCAACAAAAATAAAAGGTAACTTTCTAAGTGCAAACTTGTCATTGAAATTATTTTACACCATACAACTTTTTTTTAAAACTTTGTGTGAAAGTCAACATGTGACTCAATTAGTGGGACGGAGTAAGTACAATAAATGACCTTGCTATTGGATTCAATCCATAAATCTGAAGAATGAAAACAAGCACAACACCAAATAAATTATTCAAGTGTACAAACACCTCTAGTAAATTGCTTCAACTAAATTACAAGCTATGCCAAATTGAATGAATATGAAAATATCCGTCAATTAGTCCCAATATCAACAATTACTACTTTTGGAACAATGATGAGATTCTAAAGGCAAAGTACTACTAATCATCATCAGGAGGGGTGTCTGTGGGTTTAAGGTCACCATGGAAACCCATACTTCCAAGATATCCTATGTGAAAAACCTAAAGTTTCAGGAGACTCCCCAGCATAAGGATGCCGCATGTCCCAGAGTGCAGAATTAGGTGGTGCTGAGCCAATATGGTGGTGCGCAGGTGATCCTACATTGGCGATAGGCATGCATGCCATAGACAAATGATGGCGAATTTGGCCAAACCATGGCACTTGATGGATGTTGCTGGTGTGAGTTGTTGGTCTTCCGCATGTAATTATTTCCATTAACTGGCAAGCTTCCATTTTCCGATGACTCAAAAATTAGAAAGAATTTATTAGCAACAGAAAGTCAGAGAGAGAGAAAGGGAAAACAAGAGAGTTGAAGTATGGAGCTTAAAGAAAATTATTCATAAAATTATATAAACAAAAAACCGATTTACAACCAACTAAAATGCGTGGGGAAAACAATCGAAAATTAAATAGTCATTAACATTAGAAACATACAAAGAAATATGCTTCAAGGTTTATGAACTTAGCATCGTAATTGTCAAATAAATTATTCTTAATCTTAAAATAAATAATTAATAAGCGTAGTAAAGAGAAGAAAGAGTCGATCCATATGGACTAAGGAGCTTCTAATGTAGAGAGGTTTTGATTCTGACTTTGTTGAGAAAATAAAAAAAAAATTGAGGGTTTGATTAAGAGAATTAAATAAAGTAAACTTGAAAATAAATTTAGGAAAATAACGAAATAAAAATTTGAGAAGAAAATCAATAAAATAGAATAGCCTCAAGCTTCGTTTTGCCTCAATTTCAACTGATCATCGAAGAAGATTTTACTCCGGATATATGTCGATTACAGTCTACAAGGCCCTACCCTTGTAACTTACTTTATTTTCCGGTAAACCAACAAATCAAAGCCAATCTTTGAAATTCAGTCCTTATTTGGACTAACCACGACTATCGTCGCTAGCACCAACACAGTTTAAGTTTTAGAAAAGTCCGACTCAGGTTATGTTATCTCAATGAGAATCGAACCCGATCTCAATTTCCCTTAGCGAATCCGTCGCTAAGTGTGTTCAGAAAGTCGAATATGCTACAAGTTGATCCTTTCTCCCAACTTTTAAATCAAACCAACGAGCTCTTTTTGAATTGAAAGTGTAAATTTTTTTAAAGGAAAAGCCGATTGTCAATCCAAGTTTGCAGAAAATTGAGAAAGATATCTAAAGAAATTAGGTGCTTTTCAATTCTCACAATCAGAATTGAGACATCGCTTTAAGCCTCCGGCTAATTAAAAAATTAGCTAAGCATGATAGAAATCATACTTAGCATATTTTTAAGGAAAGTAAATAAAAACGTAGTTGAAAAATAAATACTTTTATAAAGGTAAAATCCCCAAGAACAAGTGAAGCTAAGTACATCTTTCAAGCTTCACCCTAAGGGGTATTTATAGCTTGAGATAACCTAAAGATAAAAATAAAATACCTAAAGATAATCCTTAAAATATTCAAATAAAATCCTAAGTGATAGAAAGATAAAATCCTAAATAATAAAGTGATAGAAAGATAATTCCCAAATATTTAAATTCAAACTCAATCTTAAAATCCTAAGTAAATCTCGGCCGTCCGTTCTTCTAGATGATGCTGACTAGATCTCCTTCTAGAAGCTGCTGCTGACTGGACTGCCAGAATCTATCACGTCGAACATCGTCATGCCTCAAGTCATGCCCATGTGTTCAGTCTTGATTCCAAAAAAAAAAACTACAGAACATGCTCTTTTAATGTTGTTCTTTAAAAATTGAAGTCTTGCGCAAAAACAAATAAAAACAACCCAAAATAACAATATCAAAGAATTAACAAAGAATAATTAACGATGAAATAATAACAAAATAAAACACTCATCATCGTTCGAAAAAGCAAGCATGATTTGTAGCAGGAAAAAGAAAATTCGGGACGACATGATGCAGGGAGAAAGAAGACAAAACTTCTATTTGGGCAATTTATCAAAATTTTTGGGATTAAATTAAAAATTAAATTTTTTATTAACGTGTCATGTCATCGTATTAATAGATGTTAACGGAGATTAACGGTCAAGTAACTAAAACAGTAACAGTTAAATACATAAGTGATAAAAATAATATTTTTTTCAAAACGGATGATTAAAATGAAACACGACTCAAACAAAAAGGACCGTCTTTCCCGTAAAAAATCTAGGTGTTGTCTTAGGATTTGAATAGAAGAAAACAATGGAACACGGGTCTTTCACCGATAAAAGTGCTGCAACTTTCTCTGACTGGTGAGGATCATACTCTAGCTAACTCTGTTAGGTTCACCTTGAATCAATAGTCAGTTCAATCTCCTCAGTTTAGTTTTTTCGTAATTGTTTTTGCTTGATTAATGATGAGTTTCCTTTGTTTAAAGTGATTATAATTTGAATTGTGCAGCCCAAAGGTAACATTTTGTGGGTACAGTATTCCTTATCCTTCACAAGCTCGGGTTAATATTAGAGTTCGAACAACTGATAACCCAATCCTATTCTCTTCTCTTTCCAGCTTTTAATGGTTCATCATTGTTCATTTTTATGCGTTGAGATTCATGGATATCAGTATGTTATATTTGAAAATTGGGGAAGAAGATGAGGTATTTTATGAAATATAATTAAATTAATGGGTAAACTACACAGATGACCACCTAATTATAGAGTTGGTGTCGAAATAACTACTATACTTTTAATTTTTGGCAAATATACCGTTAAACTATTTAATTAGTTCCAATCAGGCCACCAACCATTAAAATATAACAGAAAGACTGAGGTGGTTGTTAAATAAACTAGTATAATTACACATTTGATCCCATTTTTTACGCAATATATCAATTTGGTCCTAATTTAGGTGGTGACAAGCGGAGTATGCTAGCCTCTGGGCCAAGCATATTTTTGTGTTATAAAGTACACACCTTAGTATATGTCTTAAATGGTTATTAATGCCCGGAAAAATGGAAGCAAAGAAAATGGCCTTGAGTTGATTCAAACCATGATCCTTGAAGTGTGAGTTGTGTGTGCTTATCACTGGGACAAGTATATTTTTATGATATGAAGTACAACATTTAATATGTCTTATATGGTTGGTAATGTCTGAAAAAAGGAAAGAAATGTGGTTTTAGAAATTGAACATGACATACTTATGATGCATAAAACATCTAACTCAATTAAATAAATATAATAATTAAATTAAAGTTAACAATATTTTGTATATATTTTAAATTATAGTTAGTTCACGATTTAAAATAAAAAAATAAAATTATATTAAACTCATTTAACGAATCCAAACTCACGAACATAATTCAATTTTGAATTATGTTCGTAAGTTTGGATTTGCTAAATGAATATAACATAATTATAAAATTTTGATTTTTTAGTATAATTCAATTTTAGAATTATATTAAATGAATTTAATATAATTTTAAATTTTTATTTTAAATCGTGCACTAATTATAATTTAATATATATAAAATATTTTTAACTTTAATTTAATTATTAGATTTATTTAATTGGGTTAGATGTTTTTATGCATCATAAGTATATCATGTTCGAGTTTCCTAAAACAACATTTTCTTACTTTTTCCAGGCATTAACAATCATATAAGACATACATATATTAAATGTTGTACTTTATATTATAAAAATATACTTAGCCCAGTGGCAAGCACACACAATTTGTACTTCAAGGATCCTAGTTCGAATTTGCCCTAGGCTATTTTCTTTACTTTTATTTTTTCGGGCATTAACAACCATCTAAGACATATACTACATCGTGTACTTTATAATCCAAAAACATGCTTAGCTAAGTGGCAAGCATACTCCCCTTACACACACCCCAAGGACCTTGGTTTGAATTCGCCTAGGGATATTTCCTTAGCTTCCATTTTTCATTCTCCAATCAGGTGACATGTGTCATCACCTGATTGGAGGGGAAGTTAATTAAATAAAATAAAAATAATTAAATTCCTCTAATAAGATGGTGACACACCACCTAAATTAATTTATTTTATTAAATTAAAATTAAGACTAAATTGATAGATTGTTTAAATAACCAGGAGCAAATGTGTAATTATACTAGTTTATTTAACAACAATGTTAGTCTCTCCTTTATTTTTTAACAGTTGGTAGCCTGATTGAAACCAATTAAATAGTTTATTTGCTAAAATTGAAAGTATAGTGGTCATATCGACACCAACTTCATAGTTCTGATTGGTCAAGACAGATTTTTTTAATGGTAAGGGACAATATGGGTAACAGCGAAAACGTTAGGGGGAAAATGGTCAAAAATACTTTGGGGGTAAGTTGGGAAAGAGGTAAAGTTTAGGGGAGAAGTGCATTAAGCCAAAATAAAACACTATAATGAATTGAAAAATTAGAAAAAAAACATACAAAAGTTACAAATATAAAAAAATCAAAATTTAAAAATAATTATAAACCATCAGAAAATTCATCAATTATTTATGGTTATGCTTAGCGTAATAATATTCCTTGAATATATTTTCAACGAAATCATCTTTGTATTAGAGTAGTAATAAAACCAAAATTCTCCTTCATTTTTCTACATCAAATATTAATGAGCATCAATTTGATGTAGAAAAGCAAAAGAAGATTTATATTTAATTCTTACTCTAATACAAGGTTGATTACACTAAAAAATTGTTTAGCGAATGATAATACTCAAATTGACGAAGTCGAATACTTTTTTTGATGAAATTGTTCAATTGTTTCAATACTTTTTAACATATTTAAAATTTTAAATTTAAATTTTATCATTTTTAGTACATATTAATTTTTAAATTATTTTTATTTTGAATATCTTATTTATTTTTATTAGGTTTATGAATTTTATAAAAAAATTGAAGAATATTTTAATTTTTTTGTTAGAGTTCTCACTTTGCTTATTTTTAAAATTAATAGGGAACCAAAAGATATTTACACCAATTTTGTTAGGATATTTGTTTTGATATAATAATTGAAAAATAGTTTTGGACTAAATTGAAAAGATTTCAAAAGTATTTTTAAGTCCAAACAACTTGAAAATATGTTTAATGGGTTTTTATAAGGCTTTGGAAGGATTCAAAATGTTTTAAAATAGCCAAACTCATGTTTTCAGCATGACCGTATCGATACGATATACCCCGTATCAGTACACCTTAGGGTTTCAGCTACAATAATTTTCCAATAACCAAAACTCGTATCGATACAGTCAAAGTCTGTATCAATACGGTGGTCAAGCGTATCAATACACTTAAAGGTGTATTGATACGCCTACATGTCGAAAAACCCCAACGGCTATTTCCAAACAAGGTCGTATCGATACACCTTCAAGTGTATCCATACACCTTCAAGTGTATCCATACACCTTCTTGTTTCCAGGCTCAACAACTCTTTCCCAAAGAGGCTGTATTGATATGGGTACCCCGCGTATCGATACACCCTGCACCAGATTGGGAAAATGCATGGAAATCAGCCCCCAACAACTCCAATTCAATCCCAACGGTCACCAACGGCTTTGAACTCATTTGTGAGTATAAAATGGACTTTCAAGCATCTATGGAAGATTAATGATCCACAAGTCAACAATCTTATGATCAAGAAATGTCTTAGTGCCAAATTTGTCAAATTTCTTGTACAGAAAACACTTGTGAGCTTAGTTGTAAATGTATGCTCAAGTGTATTAGGATTTGTGTGAGTGCTTAAGAGTGCAAACTATCTACCTTGTGAGGATTTTACAAGTTTGCTTTTATTTCTCTTGTAAAAAAGGGTTTACTCAAGCTTTGGGATAGAAAGCTTTGAATGTGTAAGGGTTGCCTCCTTAGCCTAGAAAAGGGGAAGAAATTCAAGAGTGAATTTGTTGAAATCCTTAGTGGAGAAGCTAAGGTAGTGGATGTAGAGCTTGGTTAGAAGCTCGAACCACTCTAAAATCTTTGTGTCTCTTTTCTATCTTTTTTCTTCCACCACCATCACCTAAATTACATATTCTCCACCACTTGGCAAGCAATTTGGTTGAAGATATCGAGCTCCACAATTGGTATCAAAGTGAGGCTCAATCGAGAAGGTTTAACTACCTATTGAGATGATCTAGAAGCTCGATCATCAATCAAGTTAACTGGTGATAAATGGCACAATCTATTGACAAGCCACCATTCTTCAACGGTGAACATTATGCCTATTGGAAGAATAAGATGATGTACTTCATCAAGTCAAAGGATTATCGACTTTGGGACCTTGTTGAAGATGGAGCGTTCGTGCCTCAAAGAAGAAATGTGGATTGGAGTACCAACGACAAGAAGATGATGGAGCTAAACTCGGAGGCTTTGCATATTCTCTTTTGTGCATTATGACCGGAGGAGTATGCCAAAGTCTTTTCTTGTGAAGATGCCAAAGAAGTTTGGGACAAGCTTGAAGCCACATACGAGAGAACAAATGAAGTAAAGGAGACCAAGATCGGTCTTTTCAACCTTGAGTATGAAAACTTCAAGATGGGCCCAGATGAAGACATCAAGAGAATGTTCGACCATTTCTCCACAATTTTCAATCAACTCAAAGGTCTTGGAGAGGAGATTTTGGAAGACAAACTCATTCGGAAGTTGATTTACTCACTTCCCGAGTCATGGGAGTCCAAAAAGATGGCGATTATAGAATCAAAGAACTTGAAGGAGCTCAAGCTTGATGAGCGTATTGGTTCCTTGCTCGCCATGAGATGATGTCTACACCCTTGAAGATGGAGAATGAGAAGAAAATCAAATAGCAAGAAGTTGATGTGAATGTCATTGCTCTTAAATCCTCCAAATGCCAACATGAAGAATCAAGTGATGAGGAAAGTGAAGACGAAGAGATGGCCAAGCTCTTCAACAAATTCATCTGATTCATGAAGAAAGAAAAGTAAGAATCAAGGATGAAGAATGATAGGTCAAGCTCTTCAAGCCATAAGAAACACACTTGGCTACTTGGAGTGATGAAGACTCCACCGATGATCAAGTCAACCTTTGTCTCATGGCCATCGAAGAAGATTTAAGGGTAACTTCTAATTCATCTACTTCTACTTCCTACTCTTTTGATGAATTACAAGAAGCATATGATGAATTGGTTTTTGAGTTTAAGGCTTAATTTTCAAAAAAAATAAGAAATTGGTTTCAAAATTGAAAATCGAAAATAATTTGCTTTTAAAAATCAATTTAGAGTTTGAAGCAAAAATCAAAGATTTTGAGCTTAAAGTTTCAATTTACAAGAATTGCTTCAAACAATGGAAAAAGGTCATCAAAAGGAAGTTGATGATCTTAAGAAAGAAAAAGATTTGATTTGCAATGAACTTTAAAAGAAAAATAATTTTGGAAAATCAAATTTTTATGTTAGACAATCTAGTGCCCCTAGATTTTTGAATGGAAAATATTTTAGAAGTATTTGGGTTCCAAAAGAACTAATTACTTCAAATAAAAAGGATAAAATTCTAAAATGGATTCCTAAGAGGACTAAACTTTGTGCTACTAATGCCTATGGATCCAAAGCAATTTGGATACCAAAAATTACTTGATTGTCTTATTTTAGGTGTGATGAAGAATGATCAACAAAGTACAACATTAAGGGGAGCTCCATACATAGAAGAAGGATCACTTGAAGAATGAAGGCTTTACATCCTACTTTTGGTTCAAGTGATAAAAAATTTAGTTGAATTTATTTGCTTTATTTTGATTTATTTATTTTAATTCAACTAGGTAATTATAAATTGTTGGACTAACCATGTGTTTGATGATTGAGTAAGGGGGAGACATTTTTTAAACAAAACTCTTATCTTTGTCAAACTTTGTTTTTAAACCTCCATTATTATATTGAACTTAAAATTACATATTTTTTTGATATAACAAAAATTGGGAGAAATTGTTTGAAAAATTGATTTTTTCAAATGAATAAGGGGGAGCTTTTATCTCTTTTGAATCTTTAATCTCTTATTCAAAAATTATTTTATAAGGGGGGAATAACAAAAAAATTCAAGTTGGTTTTATTATATCAAAAAGGGGGAGATTGTTAGGATATTTGTTTTGATATAATAATTAAAACTAGTTTTGGACTAAATTGAAAAGATTTCAAAAGTATTTTAATTCCAAACAACTTGAAAATATGTTTGATGGGTTTTTATAAGGCTTTGGAAGGATTCAAAATGTTTTAAAGTAGTCAAACTCATGTTTTCAGCATGACTGTATCGATACAGTATACCTCGTATCGATACACCTTAGGTTTCAGCTACATTAATTTTTCAGTAGCCAAAGCCCGTATCGATACAGTCAAAGTCCGTATCAATACGGTGGTCAAGCATATCAATACACCTTTAAGTGTATCGATACGCCTACGTGTCAAACCCCCCCAACGACTTAATGGTATAAATACACCTTCAAGTGTATCAATGCACCTTCTTGTTTTCAGGCTCAATGGCTCTTTCTCAAAGAGGTCTTATCGATACGGGTACCCCGCATATCGATACACCCTGTACCAGATTGGGAAAATGCATAGAAATCAACCCTAACAGCTCCAATTCAATCTCAACGATCACCAACGGCTAAGAACTCATTTGGGAGTATAAAATGGACCTTTAAGCATCTATGGAAGACTAATGATCCACAAGTCAACAATCTTATGATCAAGAAATGTCTTAGTGCTAAATTTGTCAAATTTCTTGTATAGACAACACTTGTGAGCTTAATTGTAAATGTATGCTCAAGTGTATTAGGATTTGAGTGAGTGCTTAAGAGTGCAAACTACCTACCTTGTGAGGATTTTACAAGTTTACTTTTATTTCTCTTGTAAAAAAGGGTTTACTCAAGCACCAACGGCTAGGAACACATTTGGGAGTATAAAAGAGACCTTCAAGCATCTATGGAAGACTAATGATCCACAAGTCAACAATCTTATGATCAAGAAATGTCTTAGTGCTAAATTTGTCAACTTTCTTGTATAGACAACACTTGTGAGCTTAATTGTAAATGTATGCTCAAGTGTATTAGAATTTGGGTGAGTGATTAAGAGTGCAAACTATCTACCTTGTGAGGATTTTACAAGTTTGCTTTTATTTCTCTTGTAAAAAAAAGAGTTTACTCAAGCTTTGGGATAGCAAGCTTTAAGTGTGTAAAGGTTGCCTCCTTAGCCTAGAAAAGAGGAAGAAATTCAAGAGTGAATTTGTTGAAATCCTTAGTGGGGAAGCTAAGGTAGTAGATGTAGAGCTTGGTTAGAAGCTTGAACCACTTTAAAATCTTTGTGTATCTTTTCTATCTTTTTGCTTCCACCACCATCACCCAAATTACATCTTCTCCACCACTTGGCAAGCAATTCGGTTGAAGATATCGAGCTCCACAAATTTTTTAATTGATTTTTCATATATTCTATACGTAAAAGTTCAACTTTAAAAACCAAATTATTTATCCAATTTTATTAAAAACTAAATAGATTAATTAAATTAACTTGAAATTTAAACAAATTAGGATAAAATACTTAAATCATCATTCAACTTTGCGTTGTGACCTATTTTGGTCACTCAATTTTAATAGTGAACTTTAAACAATGACCTATTTTGGTTACTCCACCGTTAAATCTCTAACACTGTTATGACGAAAAAATAAAAAAAATATATTTTTAACAATATTTTAATACACTTATTAAAATAAAAAATTGAGCAAAATAGGTTAGAGATTCAACGGACATAAACAAGTACCAAAGGGAGAAAAATGGCTAATATTAGAGAAACAAGTTTGCAAACTCCACGAGCAGGATGAGATATGTATTCTGCAACCCTTTAACACATGAGTGAAGCCTTGGTGCAGGTTCTCGATACTAACATCCTTGCCCCTGTCATGGAAATGATTTCAACTTTAGACATGTTAAGTGTCTAAAAGTACTATTTTTTCACCATTTTTATTCATATTATTGCTAGACTTAGGCTCATATTAGTTGCATTATTAGCCATTCATGCACGTTTGCTTTGTTTCCTTGGTGGTTAAGCTTAATTTCATATTTTGCTTAATTTTGTGGAAAAAAGGGTGCTGCCGATAGTTGTTTTTGTGTGTGTGCAAATCACTTGCCTAAACAAGGCTGGAACTAGTTGCCAGGGCAGTGCATGAAGGAGATGCCGACGCAATTGCCAGGGCAATTGTCGATAAGGGATAAGATGATATAGCAGCCGAAATTGATGACTAGATAAGCCCAAGATGACATGGAGAAAAGTTAAATCCCAAAGGAGTTTGATTTCCATGAAAAGGTTAAAGAGAGATTAAATCCTAAAGAAGATAGGAGAAGATCTAGAAGGAATTTAAATATAATAAAAAATTATATTCTTTAGAAGTATTTAATGCCAACTTAACTTATTCCTAAAAAAAAACTTTGACCTAGTCATCTCCTACTAAAAGGAGACCAAGCCGTCAACTCCAAGGAGGGCAAAAGGGGGAGAGATTTCGACAAGGGCTTTCAACCATTCTTCATCTTTTTCTTTCTTGTTCGATTAGGTTTATATTAGGGATTCTTTGTTTTGTGTTTCTTTGGAACCTAGCCATGAACTAAATCTATTTGGCTAAGGTTATTGTGTTTTGTGGTTGTGAGAAACAATTGGATTTTGTTTAGGTAATAGGAGTTTGCACTTTCAATTCAAGGTTTACTCATTCTTGGTTTTTATTCTTGTTTGCGAGTGAATTGGGAGAGGATCTCGTAACTCTATCTATTTATCTAATATCAGGAGAGTTAGATTCAAGAAACGAATGAGTATGGTCTTTATTCAATCTATTGATGGTGAAGATTAATCCGGCTTATAAATAAGTTAAGGATTTCAACGGCTAAGAGGAGCGCAAGATTGGTTGTTGTTCACCCTTGATTCACCCAGGGATGTATTGTCAAGGCATTCACAATTAGCTAGAGTTTCGACTTAGGGATAAGAAGAAACCATTGAAGAACGCTCTGCCGAACCTTGAAGTTGCTGCCAGCCGCCCAAACAGTTGCCTAGGCAACCGTCGATTAGTTGCCAAGGCAACTCCGCTGCGCAAGTTGCCACGACAACTGAGTTGCCCTTGCACTCTTTTACCAAAACGATCCAATTGGCTATCACTCCTCAACTCACGATAACTTGGCCTATTCTCTCTCTTTTGATTACATCTTCTTTTACTTTATTGCTTTCTAGTTTAGTTGTTAGTTAAAACTCCTACAATCGCCTATTTGTGTTTTTACTTTTTACAGTGCAAGAGACTAGATTCTTGAAGTGGCATCAATCCTTGTGGAGACGATATCTTTTATACTATAACTTGCAAAGTGTATACTTGCACCATTTGCGTAGCACTCAATACGCGCAACAAATTTTTGGTGACCCTTGGTTAGGCACAAAACAAGTGCCAAAGCGAATAAAAATGGCTAATACTAGAGAAGCTGAAGCAAGGGGTTTCAAAGTAAGACCACAGATATATCGTCAACATAGACAACAACCATGGGTGCAGTAGATCTGAAACTTATGTAGAATACCCAGATTTAAAATCAGAAGGAAAAAATGAAAGGGGATAAGCATAAAACCAGTGGAAAGCTTTCATGGGTGGAATGAGGTTAACAATATTAGCATATCCTTTGATGAGTTCTTCAATCTTCTCGGGCGTGGTTTCATTTTTGAACTTTGCCAACAATATGTGCGCTTAACAACTTCTTTGGCTTCCTCCATTTTTTTCTTGATGTTGTTTATATGTCTCTATATCTTTCTCTGTAATCAGTCACTCTCTAAACACAACCGATGGAGAAGAGTAGTGGGTGAGATATATTATTTGTTATAATCACACCGCTTCATCGGTCAAACAGACATGAGTGTATTAAAATATATTTTTATTATTATTATTTTATTTCCATGTCATAATAGTGTGGAGTTATTAAAATAGGTCAATGTTTAGAGTTTAGTGTTGAAATTGAGCATTTTAAAAGTTGAGTGACCAAAATAGGTCATAGAGCAAAGTTGACTGATGATTTAGGTATTTTACCCAACAAATTATTTATCCAGTTTTAATATTTTTAAATTTTAATAATTTTGAGATCTACTGATTGGCTTAATGACTAAGGATGCTCATATTGTCTCTCATGTATGGGTTCGAATCCCGCTATGGGAATATAAAACATCTCTATTTAATCAAAATAATAATAATTTCCTAAATTCTTATTTTTTAACCTAAATATTAAATAAGATATTGAACTTTCAATTAGAATCAATCATGCCCTCGAATTCGGTTAAAATAATCAATCCAGCTCCTCTGTCACGTCATCAACACACGTGTATTGTCACGTCAGTACCAAAGACTGTCATGTCAGCAGCATAGACATCATGTCAGCACCATTAACTATCACGTCAGCACTGTAATAGTCAATGTCGGTCAAATGATCAATTTGATGCAATTTGTGAACTGAATGCCTAATTAAATGTCATTTTAGTGAGGGACTGAATTGATTATTTAGGTCAAACCTACAAGAAAAATACACCTTTACCCTAAAAATAAGAATTAATCATTCGTCATAACATCAACATGCTGCAGGCAACTACTATTTCTCTATTTTTATTCACAGAAGTCAAATACCAATACAAATTATAAAAATTAATGATGGTATCATAACACCAACTTGTGGCCGAGAACTGTTGTAAGAGAAAGCTAAATTAATTAAATTGTGGGGAAACAAAATTAAAGCTACCAATGAAAGGGAAATTGATTAAAAACGATATTTGGTCTCACGAGAGAAAATATTGTATATAATAATATGTAAAAATTATTGGGTAAATTATAAAAATCATCATTAAACTTTTTATATTGACCTATTTTGATTACTCGATATTATTTATTAATATTTTGGTATGGCTTGACATATTTTATTATCATTAAATATAAAAAAATAATTTAAAATAAAAATAAATTACTTTTATTTATATTTAATTATAAATGTAAAAAATATTTATAAACATAACTCCCAAAAACCCAAATAAAGAACCCTAGTCGCCGGTTATAAACCACCATCGTCGTCGTTGCTCCGACGACTCTTTTGACAGGTCGAGGCCACAACACCGAAGCCCTTCTCTTTTCTTTCTTTTCCTCCGTTTAGAATTGCCCGAAACTCACTCGAGATGGCTCGAATGGAGGCCAAAGGGTGGTTCGATGATGATGGTGAAGGGCGATGCCCGTTAGTATGTTGGTTAGGGTGGTTCGATGATGATGGTGATAGAGATTTTAATTATCTTTTTATATTTAATAATAATAAAATATGCTAAAATATTAATAAAATAATATTGAGGGACCAAAATGGATCAATGTATAAAGTTTAATGAGTAAATTGATCGTTTTAAAAGTTTAGTGACCAAAATAGGTTAGAGAATAAAGTTTAGTGGTGATTTTTTCTAATTTACCCAAATTATTTGATATACACAAGGACGAAACTTCATCGAGGTTGGGAGGGGCTATTGCCATTTGCCCTACACAGTGAATTTTTTACCTTTGTTTCTTTCTTCTTCTTCTTTTTTGAAAAAAATAAATTAATTTTTCACTTTTCAATGGTTATGTTTTGACGCGCCCTAAATTATGACTTCATTCTTAAATATACAGATATGCAAGTTTTAGCTTACAAAAACATGTTTATTTTAGAGTGTATGGATTTAATTTAAACTAGAATTTAGAGTTAAAATGTAGGGTTTTAAGACTTTAAAAATTAAGATTTTATAATTTAAACAGTAAGGGTCGTGTATAAATAAAATTACTCATAATATATTTATATATTTTTATTTAATTATGTGCAAATTAGATGGGAGGATACTTTACGGATTTTTTATTTAATCATTACTATCCGACTCATTTGTCGACCAATTTAAATCGGGTTTTGTAGAAACTTAATATCTCTTAGTTTAATTTTTTTCATTCATAAGGTCGGGATTTAAACCTCTAATACAAATATAGACTATTTTAAATTTAAAATCTAAATTTTAAATCCCTAGCTCTAAAACCCTAAACCCTAGAATATAAATCTTAAACCATAAATTCTAAACTCTAGCAATAAATTCTAAGCCTTAAACTTATAATCTAAACTCTAAACTAAATCTCTAAACCTTAATTCCCCGTGGAATAGTTTTTTCTTAATACGTACTCGATCCTAGTGGCATTTTTGTATGATTTCAAAAGAGAAGACTTTTCACAAGTTGATATTCTTTATTCACTAGTGGGTGGCGATGTCGTTTGTAAAGGAGGACTACGCTTAGGCTCTACATGCATTAATACCTGCGTTTCATTCCGATCATTTCACACTTCCTCCTCTTTTCAACCAGCAATGGCCGAAGCAGTTGCTTTCGAGGCTCATTACTAAACTGAGCCCCCTTGCCCTCTCTCAAATCGGACTGTGGTGGAATTTCAAAGATGACCTCGACGACCTCAAAAGCACCGTCTCCGCAATCAAAGCCGTGCTTCTTGACGCAGAAGAGCAATCTGTGACCAGCAATCTAGTCAAAGATTGGCTCGAAAAGCTGAAAGATGCTTTGTATGATGCCGATGACTTGCTCGATGATTTCTACACCGAAGCTTTGCGAAAGGACCTGATGTGTGGGAACAAGCTGAGGAAAGAGGTACGTGTTTTCTTCTCCAGCTCAAACCAGTTTGCTTATGGTCTCAAACTGGGACGTAAAATCAAGGCCATCAAGGCTAGATTTGCTTCCATTCAAAGTCAGACCAATGGGTTAAACTTGGTACAGCGTGATCATCCTGTGGAAATCCCATTCATGGGCAAAAGGAGGCAGCAGACGCACTCTTTTGTGCGTAAAGGTGAAATCATAGGGAGGGACGATGACAAAACAGCTCTTCTATAACTCTTGCTAGACAGAGAATTTCAAAGTAAAGGGAATGTTATTATCGTTCCAATTGTGGGGATTGGAGGCTTAGGCAAGACTGCCTTGGCACAATTTGTTTATAATCATGAAAGGGTTAAAGATCACTTCAATTTGAGGATGTGGGTCTGCATTTCTGATGTTTTTGATTTGAAATTAATAGTAGCAAATATTATCAAATCTGTGACAAGCAATGCACCCAATCAAAATCTCGAAATCGATCAATTGCAAAAACAACTTCGAGATAAAATTGATGGGAAAAAATACTTGCTTATTTTGGATGATATTTGGAATGAGAAAAAAGAACAATGGTTCAGCTTAAAGAAATTACTGATGGGTGGAGCTAGTGGAAGTAGGATAATAGTAACTATTCGCTCTCATAGAGTAGCAAAGATAACTAGTGAATGTAAACCTATGTTTTAAAAGGCTTGTGTGATGATGACGCTCGGTCTTTGTTCAAAGAAATTGCATTTGAGCAAAGATATGCAGACTCAACAAATCCAACTTTTTTGAAAACAGGAAAGGAGATATTGGGAAGGTGCGGTGGAGTTCCCTTAGTGATAAGGACTATAACTAGTACGTTATCTATTAAAGAAACCGAAAATGAATGGCATTTTTTTAAAGATAATGTACTTGCTACTATAATATCCCAAAAAGATGGTGAAATTATACCTACACTTAAGCTTAGTTATGACCATCTTCCATCCCATTTGAAGCATTGTTTTGCTTATTGCAGACTGCACCCAAAAGATCATAAAATCAAAGTACAAACGCTTGTTCAACTTTGGATAGCGCAAGATTTTGTAAAGCAGTCAAATCCGAGCCAATCTCTTTAAGAGATTGGGTTGGAGTATTTTAAAGATTTAGCGGAAAGAAATTTCTTTCAAGAGGTACAAGGAGATGAACACTGGGAAATGACATGTAAAATGCATGGTTTAATGCATGATCTTGCTGAATCAGTAGCAGGGGAGGGAAAGTAGTATTTTAGATTCAAATTCAAGTACATGTGAGGTTGATGAAAATTGTCATCACTTATCAATTAAGTCTTCACTAATTACTTTGTTTAAGGGAAAAAAGTTACGAACTTTATTACACTTCCCTAACCAGAAAGGTCTATATATGAACGAGGGAGCTTGGGATTTTATAATTTCTAATTGTAGATGTTTGCGTGTGTTAGAATTGGATGGTTTAAATTTTAATATAATTCCCCGTTCCATTCATAAGTTGCAACGTTTGAGGTACTTTGATCTCTCTGGGAGTAAAAATCTTAAGACCCTTCCGGGCAGTATTTGCAAGATGCAAAGTTTGCAAGCGCTGAAACTTGGCAATTGTTACCGGCTTGAAGAATTGCCTAAGAAGATTGAAAATTTGGTGAATCTTACTCATCTTGTGTGTGGAGGGAGTTGGAGCTTAACTCATATGCCGCGCGGAATAGGGAAACTGACTTCGCTTCAGACGTTAAGCATGTTTGTGGTGGATAAAGATGGCTCACATGGTGCTGCTGCTGCTGCTGCAGATCTAAGTGAACTAGGAGGGCTTAACAACTTGAGGGGAAAGTTACCTATAAAAAAATTGGGATGGGTGAAAAATGCAGAGGAGTTTAGGGCTGCTAATTTGAAAGAGAAGCAACATTTGCAATCATTGGTTCTACAATGGAGCAGCTATATTCCTGCAGCTGATGATGAAGATGATAAAGAGAAGTCCCTTGAAGACCTGCAGCCCCATTCTAATCTGAAGGAGCTTAAGGTGACAGGATGGAGGGGTGATGCCAAGTTTCCAAGTTGGCTTTCTTTGCTCACAAATCTCACTGTTGTCGACATTCAGGGTCCTAGTAAATTCAAACATCTCCCTTCCTTTGCTCAATTGCCTCTTCTTCAACAGCTGTGCATTGAAAAGTTCACTGAGCTGGAGTACATGGACGATCGTGACCTCAGTGGAGGACGAAGAGGATCAGAATCATTCTTCCCGTCGCTTACAAATCTCAAAATCATTAAATGTCCAAATATGAAGAGTTGGTGGAAGAAAAGACCGATTGATGGACACGACGATGACAGAAGAGTTATAGGAACATCAAGCATGGCATTTCCTTGTCTTTCAAGTTTACATATTGAAGATTTCCCTTTGACTTCAATGCCGCTGTATCCATCTCTTGATCATGAGCTAAGGTTGGTGAATACCAGTTCAAGGCCTTTGAAGCAGACCATTGAGATGAACGTTACTAGTACAACTCCATCAACCTCTGCTCTTCCTCTCTCCAAATTGAAATCCTTATGTTTGAATAATGTCAAGGAACTGGACCAAAGCACACTAGATGAGTGCCATTTTGAGAATCTCTCTTCTTTGAGTATTGCCAACATCCCACAGCTGTTGTCTCTTCCCCTTTCCCTTCAACATCCTGTTCAACTAAAAACATTAGAAATTCAGAACTGCAGTGGATTGAGGTCACTCTTTCCTGTGTTCCAACACCTCACTTCCCTTGAAGAGCTTCGATTAAGGAATTGCGAGGAGCTGGAGTTATCTGCGGATGGCATCCAAACATTCGAAGATTATACATGCCTACGTGATCTGTATCTGGCAAGCATTCCAAAGTGTCGGAATCTTCCTCAGTGGATTCAACATCTAACAAATCTTAGAAAACTCCATCTATATGATTTCCCCAATTTAACATCGCTTCCGGAAGAGATGTGTCGCCTGACCACTTTGCAACAGTTGATGTTGGAACGAATTCCGATGTTGGAGGTCGGGATGAGATGTCACAGAGTCTATGGCGAAGATTGGCATAAGATTGCTCACATCCCACATGTTTTCGCGCATGGGGTTGGTGCTTCCTATCCTTTGAATCATTCATCCATCAATTTTACAACAATCTATTGTCTTTTCCATGTTCAACATGTGAATAATGCTTTCTTGTTTTCTATTTTCAGAAGTGGATGCAAGGCCGTTGGTAGGGCATTTGAGTACTCCAAGATTTCCTTAGCTCGAGGACTACAGCCTCTCGTCGCGTCGAGATTTCTGAAGCAAGAGCCTTCAAGTCCTCCATGTTCGATGTACAAGTGAAGAAGAGCTGACAGAGTATGTATGTGGTTCATGACTACCAGCATTATTATGTATGCAATGCACAGATTGTAAATCAGGACTATAGTGAATGAAACACTTTCGGTTGGGAATGTGTTGAGGGAGATAGTTCATACTAGGTGGGGCTGCAACAATTGTGAGATCAGCTGGACTCTAATCATTCTTTGTACTATAATTTTAATAGTGGAATTATCTCTGGGTAAGGCCCCGCAGACGTAGGTGCATATAACACTGAACTGCGTAACCAATGTGTTCGTGTTCTTCTGGATTTCTTTTATCAGTTACCAGATTTCTTTCATTTTTTTGGCAGTTGTGACACTTAGTATACCAGAAATGCACTTTCAATTACGATAGTGGGATGGTTTAAAACGGGTGATTTAAATCAAATAGAAATCTTGTGTCCTTTTCGTGTATTCATGTATGCTCTAATACTAAATTTAATATTAATGTTTAGAGCTTAAAGTTTAGATGGTGAGATTTAATTTTTAAAGTTTATAATTTATTATTTAAAAATTAGGGTTAGAACATTGGGACATATATATAGCACCAAAAATGACATAAAATTTTTATTCTTCAAAATCAAGTTATAGTTAGACCTGGCAAACTTGACCCGCAACCCGAGAACCGAATCAATTTACCCGAATCGAGACTTGAAATCGACCCGAACACGATGATCTGAAACCAGAAATAAACCAAACCGAATTGCAGTTGAACCGAAAATGGACCTGAACTTATTTTCAACCGAATAATGGAATTGAACCGATTTTACCCAAACTGAATGAAACCCGAAATAAAGAAAATATATTAAAATAAATAAATAAAAGTGAGATGTGAACTGCCGCACAACTCACCAAAAAATCAAATATACTTGCTATATAAAGTCATTTATATGGTGGAAAAATCTATCTCGGCCTAAAAACCCGACTAAAACCGATCGATCTCCTAGTAACCCGTATTGCCCTGACCCGAAATCAACCTAATCGAAAGTCAACCAAAACGAAAATCAACCAACCCGACTTATTAGCCCGATACTCGAACCGAAATCAACATAGACTCAAACTAAAATCAAATCAAATCAAATCAAACCCAAACTGACCTTAAATCGAATACAATCAAACCCCAAAATAACTCAAACCGAAACTAAATCGAACAACCAAGAGAATGATGGGTTGAACTTCAACCCATCATATTCAATGAGTTCCATGTTTTTCCTTTTCATTCAACCTAATTTTTCATATAATTAGTTTGTAATTTATATTTAATGATTGACTTTGACTATGCATGTATATATAATTACTAAATCGAATGATATTATTATTATTATAGAAATAAATATAGATAAATTTACTTTATTGTTGTAATCGTGTAGTATAATAAATTTATAATATTTGTTCATAAATATTATTAACATTTTGACAATACGCATATATTACGTAAACAAAGCGAATTGAATCCGTATCTCCTAAGATAATGTTCTGTTTTTACATTGAGATATTTGTTGGGTTCTCATATCTAATATTTCTAATAAATCATTTTAAATATCATACATAAATTTATAGTTGGGCAAATATCCAATGGTGGAGCTATATTATGTATTGAGATATCAGTTGATACGATAAAAATCGTCGTCACCTGAACACGACTTTTTTAATAGAAAATGACAATTTCCCTAAATAACGTTTTGGTGTAGACCATTTTTTAATTTTTAAAAAATAATGGCCTTTTTTCCTAAATAGCCCTAATAAAACCAATTACTATTTATTAAAGGGGTATTTACTATTTTTTTTCCAACTTAGCACATATATGATTAATATGTGACACAAACATGTGCATAATTTTTTTAAAATATTTTAGTTAACAAAATTTTAATTTAAATCTGTAAGAAGCCATTGAATTTTTTTAAAAAAAATTTACACACAGTTAAGTTCTTCGGCCGACATTAGTTGTTGAATTTAATTAGATTTTTGAATCAATTGATGCAGCGTGTCATGTTATAGTGTTGTCACTTGACATTTTTTTAAAATTTTATTGTTTTATTTAAGAATTCTTTAAAAGTCTAAAAACCTTATAAAAATTATAAGAAAATATATTCTTATATAATCTGTAAATGTCAAATGATAGAACTGTAATGTGCAATGTGACATTAATATTTAAAGAAAAACTATTAAGATCTAATGGTCAAAATAGTCAAAAGACTTAATTGATTGATGTATTTGTTCAAGGGCTTAATTAGGTAGAAAAAAATTTAGAGACTTCGTTGATTTTTTTTCTTCTAAAAGGCTTCTTACGCCCTAAAGCCTAAATTTTTTTATATTATTTTTGGGACAAATTGAATAAATTGAAAAGTTAGGAGTTCAGAAAGCTAAAAACAAAAGAATTTATTACGTTAGTTGCAATTATATACAAAATGCTTCCCTCCATATTTATCCGAAACGAAAGATTCCTCACTTTTCCCTCGTTTTCTACTTTCTATCTCTAACGTCTAAACCCTCACTTTCTCTCTCTCCTCTTTTTCCCCAATTTCAATTCATCCCCGCCTCCATGTCCGGCGGCTCTCGAGTCCCCGATGGTACCTCTTTGCCGTACCCTCCTCCTTCTACGGCTTCGGTCGTACCTTCATCGACTGCTCCGTCGGTTGTTCCGCCGATACGTCGCCATCTGGCCTTCACCTCGACGAAGCCGCCGTTTGTTCAACCCGATGACTATCACAGGTTTTCCTCCAGTGCAGCAAATGCTCGTGGAATTATCGCCGATCAAGAAGTTGAAGCAATTGTTGTGAGATCTCCAGTGAGTTTAATTTTTTTTTTTTGTAAATGGCGGTTGCAGCGTAATTAGTCACAATATTTCAATTTTGATGAGAATTGTACTCTTACTTAACATTTAGTGTCACGTGCTTAATTTATTTGTGGATTTTCTGATCTGTTCATAGAGAGAACCTTTCGTGGTGGCTTGTTTTCTCAGGGGATAAATTATCGGTAGCATTATTTGTTTGTGCACTGAAATTGTTATGCCTGTACTTTAATAAGTGAACTTTTCGTGGGCCATTTACGTAGTTGACGATTTAGTCGAGTTTGGATAGATTAAACGGCTCATTTGCGAAACTAAGTTGAAATTTAATGAATGTTGGCCTCATCCGATGTCCAAACCTGATGACTTATACTTTCCTATGCCTGAAATTGAGAATGCCAAGTTTTAGTACCATAATTTTTTTCAGACATGCTGATGAGGCAAAGATCTAATGTTTAGTTTTGGGTTTTGGATTTCAAACATAATTGCAATTGATTGCATGTCCGTTCTATGTAATAAACTTGCTATTATCGGAGAGTAAGTTATGCTTATGCTACTGCATTCTTGGTTTAAAGCCGAACATTCAATGCCATGGCCTAGATGAAGAAACCTTGATGTCTGTTAGTTCTTTTGAAGTTGTGGCTTTGATGGATGTTTAATAAATAATTCAGTTGATATTCTTAATGACTATGACTGTATAATTTCTACTTTCTGTATCATATGTGTGCTGGTTTGTTGTGCAAACTTATGTTCATATACGATATCCCCTTTTATTATTGTCCTCTACATGATAACAGTGAATTACTTGTTGTTTTACTTGATTTTTTTTCTCGGAATCTGTTTCTAAGAGTTTTAGGCCTTTGTGAATACCTTTTTGAATCAAGTAGTCAAGCAATTCTGCTGGTTCTTATGGTAAACAATAAGTTTTCTTATGCATATTGCTGTCCTAAATCTGCGTTTGATAGACTTACTTTCTTTTTAGTGTTCCCCCCTCCCCCTTAATTCTTTTGGTTGTTAATGCAAATATAATCATGTGCAAATGATGAATAAACTTGTAATTTAGCCTGTCATTGTCACTACTTTCAAATACTGCTGTTTTTTTTTCTTTCTCAGCAATTAAAAAGGAAGAACACAGCGGACAGAAATGAAGTTGAGTATAGCCAATGGACAAGCAGTCCAGGAGTTACCAGCATCTCCCACAGTCCCTTCCAGACACCTGTATCTGCTAAAGGAAGGGTAAATAATAGATCAAAGACCTCAAAGGCCAATAAATCTACCCCTCAGACACCTGTGTCAAATGCTGGTGAGAACCATCTCCTACAAGCATATTCCATGGAAGGAAACGTATCATCACACCATACTATTATCAATACTCTAATGATTGAATTAAGAGAGAGACATTATGTGGAAGAGGAATTACTGACATCATGTACGGTCATTGGCAGGTTCTCCATGTCCTCTTACACCCGCGGGCAACTGCCGTTATGACAGTTCTTTAGGTAATCTTACGACTGTTATTTTTCTTTTAACATCATATTTTTGCCTCCTTAAAACCTTCTATGGATGGTGAGTACCGCAATAATGTGGTCATGATGTTTAGGTCTGTTGACAAAAAAGTTCGTTAATCTGATAAAGCATGCTGAAGATGGTATCCTTGACCTAAATAAGGCTGCAGAAACATTGGAGGTATATACAACTATTGAGTTTTGTATAGTTGGGTGTTTAGTGGGTGTTTTCTCATGTTACTTAAAGGATTTTTTCCCCCTCTAAATGTTGTAACAGGTGCAGAAGAGGAGGATATATGATATAACAAATGTCTTGGAAGGCATTGGTCTTATTGAAAAGAAGTTCAAAAACAGAATACACTGGAAGTAATTATTGCTAATGTTAAACATTTTTCTAGAATTTGATGTCTTGATTTGGTCTGTCATTCTGGTTAACCTTCAAAGAACTTGGCACTTATTTGAGGATTAATCAAATTTACCAGGGGTGTTGGTGTTTCAAGGCCAGGAGAAACACATGATGATGTCTCTGTGTTACAGGTACGTGAAAAGAATATCAAATTTCTTTCTTTGACATCCAGGAGCATTAGAATTTTTCTTTAGTTCTTTATGTTGACTAATTACTTTCAAAAGATCTTCAGTAAGTGCTGCTTTACCGATTTCTGGTGCATTTCCCATACATATGGGCTTGATTTCTATTCTTCTATTCAGGGAGAAATTGAGAACCTTTCCATGGAAGAGCGCAGATTAGATGATCAAATAAGGTTTTACATGGCTTATTCTTGTGTTAGACTAGTAA
The DNA here is from genome assembly GCA_019671005.1 of Hibiscus mutabilis. Taxonomy (NCBI): domain Eukaryota; kingdom Viridiplantae; phylum Streptophyta; class Magnoliopsida; order Malvales; family Malvaceae; genus Hibiscus; species Hibiscus mutabilis. The sequence goes on along the minus strand of CM033712.1, from coordinate 71,854,729 downwards.
CCATTACTGCCTCGAACCTGTTTAGGAATGCTGATACTTCTAAAATATTGCAGAGAAATGCAGGAAAGGTTAAGGGATTTGAGTGAGAATGAGAACAATCAGAAGTAAAATTTTCTTGCCTACGTAGAACTGGAATCCAATTAATTGAAGTTAACTGCTAATTATTTGCAAAAAGAATTTACAACTACCTATCTTCATACTGTTTCAGGTGGCTATTTGTGACCGAAGAAGACATCAAGAGTATACCTTGTTTTCAGGTTTGTTGATTTCATGCCACTAAATTAACACTTTTGCAATCATCTTCTGCATTTGGCACTAATCTCCCAGACATCTTGGTTTTATTGTAGTTAATTTTCCATGTTGCTTTTGGCAGAATGAAACCCTGATAGCAATTAAAGCTCCACATGGAACAACACTGGAAGTACCTGATCCTGATGAGGTAATATTGCTGGAAAACTTTAATGGGTTAGTACAATGTTCCACTTTCATGATTTAAAGGCATAATGGGGTTGCTCCTATATATTCTAGGATGTTGACTATCGACAGAGGAGATACAGGATAATCCTTAGAAGCACAATGGGTCCCATTGATGTTTACCTAGTCAGGTGTTACTCCCTTCTACATATTTAACCATTTATCCGTACATGTTTATGAACCATCTTTCTTTTGAAATAGAACTAATTGATGATGACAAGAGAGGTTGTTTTAATTTCTTTCTTTTCAAATTGTTGTTTCCTCAGCCAATTTGAGGAGAAATTTGAAGAGATGAATGGTGCGAACCCACCTCTGAGTCTCCCACTTCCTTCAAGTTCTGGTTCTAATGAAAACCAAGTTGAGTTGGCCAATACGGTGGGCATCCGAAAGGAGATTGAACCACAGGCACAGCAAAATCATCAAATTGGCTCTGATATTATTGCTTCACAAGAGTCTGTCGGGGGAATGATGAGAATTCTTCCGTCAGAGATCGACGTAAGTGCCTTTTTTTTCTTGACCAGTTATTACTCTTGCCAAGCTTTACAAACATCAAATATATGGAGTATGGACATTGGTTCGTCTCAAAGATTATTTCTGAATTTGTAATATTGACTGTATCTTTTTTTGTCTTGTCATCAGAATGATGCAGATTATTGGCTTCTATCAGATGCCGATGTTAGCATTACTGATATGTGGAAGACAGATTGTATCCTTCTATTTTTAGCTAATCAATCTGCTCAACCTGCCAAAGGCAGGAAAAAGCACGTGCAGAAACGTTTTTATACATGCTTCAACGGTTGAGCTTGTAACCCTTAACTCCAAGAATAGCAGGTGTCGAATGGGGCGGAGTCGATATGCTTCATCCAGACTTTGTAATGGCTGATGATGGTACCCCAAGGCCAGAAACTCCACCTTCTAGAATGACGGAAGTGCCACCTTCAGATTTTAACTCAACTCAATAGGTAAAATCAATTTTCCTAACCAAGTTCTGCAAAAAGAATGCCAGCACCCCTATCTTTAAGTTTACATGGATGGTAAGTATAGGGGTTATTGCAATTTACTGCATGGTTGAGTTATTTATCTATCCTATGGTTTTAGTTATAGAAATAAAATGTGCTGGCATCAGAATTCTGGTCCGTCAAATCTGATTATATATGCACATTAGCAACATCCCTTTGTTGATTCGAGTTTTTCTTAATTAGTCGTTAGTGTTACATATCAAAATCCGAAAGCAGCCATACGAAATGTAGATGTGTAGAATTGGCGCATGAGAGGAGAATCATCAGATTCTGTTGTTTCTACGATATCGATCATTGTATATGGAGATTGTGACCATGGCATCCATAAACTATCATATGATTACAGAAATCCAGTTTTTCTAACTACCTCAACTTTTCACTTTGTTGTTGAATTTGATCTATTGTGTTATAGCATTCATGGTTGAGATTTTTTGTTTTATTCTTGCTAATATAAGTTATGGAAGGATTTTTCAATATATTTGGGGTGGAAATATGGGCGTAAGCGAGTGATTTGTGATTGCAAGTTTCACGGATACGCTTAAATCAGAATCGGTTTAGAATTTGAGCTATCGAGCAAGTCGAATACAAGTATCTTAATATCTTCAGTAGTTTGTAAGATGAACTGAAAATTAAACTTCAAATCTTATATAATAATAATAATAATCTTTCTATAGAAACATAGTTTAGACAAAAGAAAATAAAGTAAAGAATGAATTGAATTTCACCCTAGCTATTCAAGAAGCAAATTCTGGGTTTCTTTCTTCTGTTGTCTTCGCAAATCTGTAGGGGATTTTATACAAGTGTTGTTCTTTTTTGTTACAAGTTGTTAACAGTGTGATTTCCCTGTTGAAGCTTGGAGTCACCATCAGGTTTGACTTAATGAGTTTTGCCTCTGAAGATTTTACGACGGACTGGCCGTTTTTCTTCAAAGTCCAATTGTTTATCTTGAATCGGGTCAATCTGCATCGAGTTATTGAAGAATTAGAAAACTTAAAACAGCTAATCATTTCAACTTAGATGTCAATTGAGAGAGTCATCAATCTAGATTAAGTAACGTCGGTTTGGGACATTTTCAGTTCTAAAATTTTCGACCGGTTTTAGTTTTTAAAGAGAAGAGTAACGAAGATTACCAGCTTGCCTTGCTTCAACCTCGAAGATTGACCAGACATGAACTGCAACATCTCAACCCATTTGGTCTGTCCCAACTCGGTGCAGTTTTCCCAATAATACAAAGCGAAATCCCAAGCTCTGGCTCTCCATTCTTGTATCGTTCGCTCGAATTCAGTTTCGTGTCTCATCATGTACGGCCGCAACAAGGTGTCGTACACATAACCAGTTCCCTTCATTGCCAAAAGAAGAAGCTTGTTAGTGTCTGTTAACTTTCAAGTTTTGCACTGGAAAGAAAAAAAAGAAACACCAAATGCATTGCTTGTACGTTTTGGTTTTACCTTGGTTTTGGGATACCATAGGTAGATCAAGAGTGTAAGCTTCAGCTCGTCATATACAGGCAACCTTGAGAATAATTTTAAAAAATATGTAATATCAGTATTCGACCTAATAATACATGTATTCGTATTATATTCGTGTTGCGTTTAAATTATTTTCTTATGTTGGAATGAAACGTACCATGAAAACAATGTGTCCCCTATGCTCTCGAAAACTGTCAGAAAAGCTACGACGATCCTGCAAATTCAATTGTCACAAATCACTCTCAGCTATAGCCTATAGCAAGCTTTATTCCCTAAATTATTTTTCGATTTTGAAGTCCTTAATTTTTTTCATAAAAAATAAATGATAATTTGTGTACGATAAATATGGAAACTGGAAGAGTTTAGGGATCAATTTGCTAATAAAACCTATATATAATTCCTACTTAAAGCATAAGTATGACATGGGACTAACTAAAACATAAAAACCATGTAACTAATTTCACCTCAAATACATATAATATAATACAAATTATCATCATATAAAGATATACACTATTTTCAATATATAAAATTATAGATTATTGTTATGTGCACTGTCAATAATTTTTTTTCACAGACATGATCGAAACAGTGGTAAGTATCGATTTAAAAAAAAAAAATCTATCACAAAGACATTATTTAAAAAAAAATTAAAATAATGACGAACTGAATTAAAATCAATAAAAAATGATTCTTCTAATATACATAGTTGGCACATCAAATATAAATTCAGCCAAAAGTATATGAAAATGACATAGAGATACCAATGGTCAAAGTTTGACAAGTTCAAAAGCTTATGAGCAATTCAAGTTTGGAAAAAACTAGAAGCTCAGCAAACGTTGAATTTCTCAACCATATAAGAAGGATCAAACAAGCAAATAATAATAAGATTCAATTCACCAAAGTCTATGCATGAATGAGAGAAAAAGTCAATTACAGCTAAGAACTCGAAATGAAAAATGCAAGAAAATGTGAAACACTAAGACTTTTGAAAAAAAAAATACCAATATTGACACCAAAATCTGAGTTCCTCGATCGAAACCTTGTTCTTCTCCACTGTTTTAAAGCATTCAATCGCTGGAAATCCATATCCAAGAACCAATCTGCAAAACCCAGAAATTAAACCAAGCAATTCCTTATCAGTTCGATTCAAAACCATAAAAAATATAACCCAGAAAAAATGGTAAAGTCATGACTTACACAAGCACTCTGGTAATGAATTCACCCAACATTTCTTACTGAAAATTTTCCCGGAAAAAATTAGAGTAAAGAAGCAAACCCAGATTTCGAAACCTTTTGAAAAAGACGGTAACCCAAATGGATTAACAAAGTACCTTGATCTGTGGTATTATCAACAACAATGGAAGGTGCTTAAAAGAACCAAAAACTCTGCGAAAGAAGAGAAACAAAGTGATGAAAAGGCGAGTTTGTTGAGATTCTTTTGAACGAAATTTGGGGTTAAAAGAAAAGTTAGAGGTTTTGGTCGATTTCGTGCAAGGAAAATGTGATGAGCGACCGACAGAGAATGAAAGAAAAATGATGATTTTCTTCTGGGATGAAACTTGAGATCGAAGGAAAAATTAAAGAACAATTTTTTTTGTATCATCTTTGCTTATTATATAACAAATATAAACTATGTGATTTACTTATTTTAATTGAAGTCTAGAAGATAAATTAGAGAGGTGACACGTTTCATGGTTTGATTTCGTCTTCCTATTGGTCTAGTCATTGATTTGACTTAAGTTTCTATTCAATATAATACGGAGTATATTTAAGATGGAATATATTTTGAGATTTATGATTTGAATTTAGAGGTTATAATTTAAGTTTTAAAGTAATATGGTGAGAGTTTATGTATTAATTTATAAACTCTAAATTCTAATCACAACTCTTAAATTTTAAACCTTTGACCTTAAACTCTTACACCCTAAATTAAATTTCTAACCCTAAAATTAGAGTGCTTGTGAAAAAAAATTGAACAATTTCTACATATGAAGAGGGAGAATTTGCTCTTAATGAGTTTTGAACTCACAACCTAGGAGAGATAACATAGTGTCAATCGAAAATTTTAACTACTTGCTTTAGAGATTGTTGACCGCTTGCGAAAATTTTTAGTTTTCACTCCAATGTATAGAATATTTTTTTCCGACAAATCGTAATTATAATCGTAGTCCTACTTAAAAGGATAGAACGAAAACTCTATGAGAATGAAAGGATGCTCATAGTGGATCTATAACCCATGATCTAAATAAATTATAATTATACACTATTGGGTAGACAATTATATCTAATGTGTTAACAAAAGATAATGTAATTAAATTTTAGGGGACTACTTTTTATCCCGTTGGATTCAAATTATTGATGCAATTAAAATTTTGAACCACATATAAATGCTTAACGACATATTAAGGCTAGCATTTAATGTATAGTCTGAAATTCAAAATGATTATTTTCGTTATTGATCTTTGAATCTACTAACTTGTTTTTTTAATAGACTAACTCGTTTTTTATTATCAAAAGTAAAAGGAAATTTCTTAGGGGACAAATAGATTTCGTGTAATATTAAAAAGTTTCACATTTTGTCCATCTTTTTCTTTAATTAATTAGGTGCATATCATACATGTGACAAGTTCACGTTTACATTTTTTTGTTTTTTGTTTATTGTTTGTTGCGTAATAAGTCTTTACTTAATTTGTGCAAGTATACGTCATAAGTTATAGTATAAAGATATCGTCTCCACAGGATTGGTGCCACTTCAAGAATCTAGTCTCTTACCTTTGTAAAAGTAAAAACACAAGTGAAGGATTATAGAAGTTTTAACTAATAACTAATCTAGAAAGCAATTAAGTAAAAGAAAAGATGAATTCGAATGAGAGAGATAGGCTAGGTTATCGTGAGTTGAGGTGTGATAGCCGATTGGATTGTCTTGGTAAAAGAGTGCATGGGCAACTCGGTTGCCGTGGCGACTTGCACAACGGGGTTGCCTTGGCAACTAATTGATGGTTGCCTATGCACTCTTTTACCAAGACAATCCAATCGCTATCACACCTCAACTCACGATAACCTAGCCTATCTCTCTCATTCGAATTCATCTTTTCTTTTACTTAATTGCTTTCTAGATTAGTTATTAGTTAAAACTTCTATAATCCTTCACTTGTGTTTTTACTTTTTACAAATGCAAGAGACTAGATTCTTGAAGTGGCACCAATCCTCTGTGGAGACGATATCTTATATACTATAACTTGCGACGTGTATACTTGCACAATTGCGTAAGCACTTATTACGCGCAACAAGTTTTTAGCGCGCCGTTGTCGGGATTGGCAATAGCGACTTTGTTTTTACTTTCTTGCACTTTCTTTTTATTTTCTTGTTTAAAATTCAAAGGGCTAACAAACTTTGGTTTTGCATTGGTATATGACCGGCGAGACCGACTTCACCGTAATATCCCTTTGATCCGTAAATCGAACGAACCTTACAAAGACTTAGACGAAGGATAAGAGAAACAATGGCAAATCAAGACGGCAATATTAATCAAGATGTTCGGCGGGAGGAGTAGTGATTCTTGAAAGCAGAACTATTCGAGACTATCTTGAAGAAGATCTTGATGGACTTAACCCGGGAGTTGTCGCACCGAAATTGAAGCCGACCACTTTGAGTTGAAACGGTAATGTTTAATATGATCAACACAATAGGTCAATTTGGCGGCTCAAAGAATCGAAGATGCACGACAACATTTGAAATCTTTCCTCGAGATTTGCAACTCGTTCAAGATACACGGAGTCACCCACGATGTCTTACGATTAAGATTATTCCCTATTCACCGAGGATAGGCGAAAGCATGGCTAAATAGCATTCATGCCGGATCCATAGCATCTTGGACTGATCTTTGTCGTGATTTCCTTGCTAGATTTAATCCTACAAATTTAATCGATAAGCTTCAGAACGACATTACTTCTTTTTGCAGTGCGGATGATGAATCCATGTACGAGGCTTGGGAGCGATATAGAGAACTTCTACACAAATGCCCTACACGGATTCGGTGTGGACTCAAGTAACAATGTTTTACAACGCCGTGAATACACCAACAAGGATGATGCTAGATGCCTCGGCAAACGGCATACTCTTAGATAAGTCGCCGGAGGAAGCAATGCAAATTTTAAACAGGCTGGCCAAGAATGACTATCAATTCCCATCTACTAGAAGAGGAGGAGTTAGACGCTAAGCCACAATACATGAACTAGGATCATCGATTCAATTTCGCACAATTGGCGCTTTAACCAAGATGGTCCGAACATGCAAAAACCAAACAACACACATGAAGTCAAGGTAATGGATTCTTTTTGTGAGTTATGTGGTGATAACCATAATTCTTACGAATGTATGCGAGAATCGAATCCGGCTTCTATGTGGGGAATTACAATCGGGCAACAACATGATGTCAAATACATACAATCCAGCTTGGAAGAAGCACCGAATTTTTCATGGAGTAATCCCAACAATGCTCTAAACCAGAACAATCAGAATACACAAGCATCGGGATTCGGCCAAAATATGCCACGGCAAATGATATGCGCGGCAACAACCGACAACATCTAGTTCTTTGGAAAATTCTCTAAATGCTTTTATGATGAAAAAACTGAATCTTATATGGTGAGAATAGTAATTTCATAAAAAGAACGATGCTTTTATTAACAGACCGAGATGAGATTGCAAAACCAAGAGGCGGCAATCAAATCATTGGAAAATCAAGTCGGACGGTTTGCTCAAAATCTGAACACTAGACCACAAGGAGGTTTACCTAGCGATCATCAAGTCGCAAGAGGAACGGCCATGAGCAATGTAAGGCAATCACCACCGAAGTGGCCAACAACTTAGAGAGGTTCAAACCCGCTCGTCAAACAAAACTCCACAAAAAGATCAAGACGAACCTAGCGGCAAAGTCTCGGATGTTGAACCGAGGAATTGCTGCGGCAACCGGCAATAAGCATGCCTCGGCAACCGATGACGCCTCGGCAACTTGCGATAAGCACGCCTCGGCAACCCCGGTTGGTAACGATCGGCAACTCGGATGTCCCTGTAATGCCGTCAATCAGGTTTCAAACCAATGAAAGGATAGAAGATATCCGACTTCCACCACCATTCCCACAAAGATTGAAGCGACAAAAGCAAGAATACCAATTCAAGAAGTTTCTTGATATCCTAAAGCAAGTCCACATCAACTTGCCATTGAAGCAATTGAACAAATGCCAAACTATGCCAAGTTTCTTAAAGACATTGTGTCCAAGAGAACAAGGCTAGGAGAGTTTGAAACAGATTTGCGCTTGACAGAGGGATGCATGGCAATGTTGCACAATCGCATGCCGCCCAAGTTGAAGGATCCCGGAAGTTTCACAATACCTGTTCTATTGGAAATCACTATGTCGGGAAAGCACTATGCGACCTAGGGGCTAGCATAAACTTGATGCCTAAATCGGTTTTCGAAACTAGGAATCGGGAAGGCAAGACCTACAATGATTATGCTGCAGCTAATGCCAGACAGATCCTATGTGCATCCGAGGGAAAAATCGAGGACATCTTGGTAAAAGTTGATAAATTCATTTTTCCGTGACTTTATTATTTTGGATTGTGAAGCGAGATGAGCATGCACCTATCATTCTCGGGAGACCATTCCTAGCGGCAGGGGAGAACCTTGATCGGCGTTGAAAAAGGAGAACTCACAATGAGGGTGAATGACCAGCAGGTAAAACTAAATGTGTTCCAAACACTAAGGCATGTCGATGATCCGAAGAATGCCAACTACTTCATGCCACGGCAGAATTTAACCGATGAGGAATTTAGTTGCCTCGGCAACTACATTGTCGATCAAGAGGAACCTGAGGAGTATGAAGAACCGGTCAATGAGGAACAGCCAGAAGAGGCAAATTGGCTAGTCAATCGACCAGGTACATACTTTGAACCACTGGACTACTCAGGTAAGGAAGGTAAGATCGAAAAACCCTCTATCGAAAATCCACCAATTCTTGAGTTGAAACAATTGCGAGCAAATGAAATATGTATACTTAGGGACCGATAATACATTACCTGTAATTATTTCTTCTAAGTTACAAACGAGCAGAAAAGAAGCTGATCAACATGTTGAAACTACATAAAAAGGCAATAGGGTGGACAATTGCCGACTTGAAGGGAATTAGCCCGACGGTGTGCATGCACAAGATCTTGTTGGAAGATGATCACAAACCTTCAATTGAGGCCCAGAGGAGACTGAATCATGCCATGAAAGGGGTTGTAATGAAAGAAATCATCAAGTGGCTTGACGCCGGCATTATATACCCTATCTCCGATAGTGCGTGGGTAAGTCCGGTACAATGTGTCTTTGAAAAAGGGAGGTATAACGGTGGTGAGTAATGAAAATAATGAACTTATCCCAACCGGGATCTGTGACCGGTTGGAGGGTTTGTATGGACTATCGAAAGCTAAACAAAGCCACTAGGAAAGATCACTTCCCATTACCCTTTATTGATCAAATGCTTGACCGTCTTGCGGTAAACCCTTTTCTTGTTTTCTTGATGGTTATTCAGGTTACAATCAGATTGCCATAGCACTGAAGATCAAGAAAAGACAACCTTCACATGCCCCTACGGTACTTATGCCTTCCGAAGGATGCCGTTCGGATTGTGTAACGCCCGGCAACCTTCCAAAGATGCATGATGGCGCTCTTTTCAGACATGGTCGAAGACTTCCTTGAGATCTTCATGGATGATTTTTCGTTTTTGGTAATGACTTCGACGGCTGTCTCGGCAATTTAGAGAGGGTGTTGGCAAGATGCGAAGAAACAGATTTAGTCCTCAATTGGGAGAAATGCCACTTTATGGTAGATGAAGGAATAGTGCTCGCCACAAGATTTCATCCAAGGGAATTGAAGTAGACAAAGCCAAGGTGGACGTGATCGAGAGATTACCCCACCAATTTCGGTTAAAGGAATTGAAGTTTTCTCGGACATGCGAGGTTTTTTAGGAGGTTCATTCATAATTTTTCTAAAATCACTAAACCCTTGTGTAATCTGCTTGAACAGGATAAAGTCTTCGATTTTGATGATTCTTGCACCCAAGCATTCAAAACCCTAAAGAAAAAGCTTACCTCGGCACCCATTGTCGTTCCACCAGATTGGACGCTACCTTTTGAGCTCATGTGTGATGCAAGTGATTTCGCGGTAGGAGCAGTCCTAGGCCAACGCACAGGTAAGACATTCCATGTGATATACTACGCTAGTAAAACTCTTAACGATGCTCAAGTGAATTACACAACAACGGAGAAAGAGCTACTAGCTGTAGTTTTCGCATTTGACAAGTTCTGATCCTATTTAATTGGTACAAAGGTAATTGTTCATACGGACCATTCGGCAATCAAATACTTATTTGCTAAAAAGGATGCTAAACCTCGTTTGATTCGTTGGATATTACTTTTACAAGAATTTGATATTGAAATTAAGGGCAGGAAAGGAACAGAAAATCAAGTGGCGATCACTTATCACGTTTGAACGCGCAATAGGGAGGAGGACGCGGATCTAGAGATATGTGATGCATTCCCGGATGAACAAATTCTAATCGCCTCGGAAACCATTGACGCCTCGGCAGCCCATGACGCCTCGGCAACCATGGATGCACACGCCTCGGCAACTCTCGACGCCACAGCAGTCTTTGACGACACGCCTCAGCAATTTTGGGAGCGAGACACTACGGCAAAGACATGCCTCGGCAATACCCCGTACGCAGATTTAGTTAACTTCCTTGTTTGTGGTATTTTTCCGTATGGCATTACTCACCAAGGGAAGAAGCGGTTCCGCCATGATGCTAAGCATTACTTTTGGGACGAGCCTCTTTTGTTTAAACAATGTGCAGATTAGGTTATACGCCGATGTGTCCCTGAAGAAGAGCAACAGAATGTACTCCGGCAATGCCATTCTTCACCCTATGGAGGACATTTTGGAGGAACTCGTACATGCCAAAGTCTTGCAATCCGGTTTGTATTGGCCAACATTGTACAAAGATGCCCAAGACTTTTACAAGCAATGTGATCGTTGCGGAGGGCGGGCAATATCTCTAGACGACATGAGATGCCACTCGAACATCATCGAGGTAGAACTGTTCGATGTATGGGGATCGATTTTATGGGACCTTTCCCATCGTCATTCGGCAACCTCTACATCTTACTCGCCGTCGACTATGTGTCTAAATGGGTAGAGGCAGCTGCGCAGTTCCCAACGATGATTCCAAGACCGTGCAACGATTTCCGCAGAAAAACATATTTACGGTTTGGGATGCCGAGAGCAATTATCAGCGACGGGGCAAGCATTTTGACAATAGACTAATTGCCAAGATGTTGCAACGCCGGCATATCACACAAGATCGCCGGCATATCACCCACAAACCAACGGGCAAGCGAAATTTCCAACCGGGAGTTGAAGGGAATACTCGAGAAAGTTGTAAATCCCTCAAGGAAGGATTGGTCATTAAGACTAGATGACGACTTTGGGCATATCGCACCGCATTCAAAACACCATTAGGTATGTCCCCTTCCGGCTTGTCTATGGTAAAACATGTCATCTACCGGTGGAAATCGAGCACAAGGCGTCTTGGGCAATCAAGACCGTGAATATGGATTGGGAAAGTGCGGACAAAAGCGCTTGATGGATCTCAATGAGATAGAAGAATTTCGTGCACTCGCCTATAACAATGCACGAATCTACAAGGAGAAAACAAAGCGATGGCATGACAAGAAACTATTGCCACAGCAATTCACGCCCGAGGCAACTAGTTCTCCTATTCAATTCTCGGCTAAAACTTTTCCCGGAAAGTTGAAATCAAGATGGTCGGGACCATTCAAGTCGTCAAACCATTCTCCCCACGGTCTTTGTGATAATCAAGTCCATCTCGACAACCATGAATTCAAAGTTAATGGACAAAGATTGAAGCACTACAATGGTGCCCATGTGGAACGTAACAAGGAAGTGGTCAATCTAGGAGATGCATGAGCATGTTCTCCCTTTTGATATTTTTATTTTTATTTATTTTTATTTTTGTTTTTGTCGATTATTTAATTATTTATTTTTCATTTTTTTCGATTTTTTTATTATTTTGCCGATTATTAGTAGTTTTAGGATAGATTTTTTTTATTCAAGTCTAAGAATCCTATTACACATCTTTATTTATTTTCTTTATTAGTTTATCTTTAATTTTAATCCTTATTTGATTTGTTTTTGAATTGTAGGAAAGGAAGTTCAAGATAAAGAAGGAATTCTAAACCAAGTAGGAAAACATCTTCAACAAGGAAACATCTTCAAAGCATGAATGGCGACTAGTTGGGCAACTACTTGGGCGACTGGGCAGCAACTTCAAGGTTCGGCGGAGCGTTCTTCAATGGTTTCTTCTTATCCCTAAGTCGAAACTCTAGCTACTTGTGCATGCCTTGATAATACATCCCTGCGTGAATCAAGGGTGAACAACAACCAATCTCGCGCTCCTCTTAGCCGTTGAAATCCTTAACTTATTCCTAAGCCGGATTAATCTTCACCATCATTGGATTGCATAAAGATCATATTCATTCGTTTCTTGAATCTAACTCTCCCGATATTAGATAAATGGATGAAATCACGAGATCCTCTCCCAATTCACTCGCAAACAATAATAAGAATCAAGAATGAATAAACCTTGAAATAGAAAAGTGCAAACTCTTATTACCTAAACAAAAACCAATAGTTTCTCACAACCACAAAACACAATAACCATAGCCAAGTAAATTTAGTTCATGGCTAGGTTCCAAAGAAACACAAGATAATTAATCCCTAGCATGAACCCAATCGAACAAAGATGAAGGAAGAGGCTTGTCGAAATCCTCCTTGCCCTTGATGCTTGTCGAAAATTCTCTCCTCTTGCCCTACTTGGACTTGCCGAAATTTCCCTCTTGCTCTCTCCTGAATTGTCGAAATCTCCTTGATATTTATAGGGCTAGGCCAAAGTCCTTCTTTGAGGAGGAGTTTGAGTTGGAATTAAATTATCTTTAAAGAATATAATTCTTTATTATAATTTTATTCCTATTAGAACTTCTCCTATCCTCTTGGAATTTAATTCTTCTTTACTCTCTGCATGGCAATCAAATTCCTTTGGGCTTGGACCTTGCTCCATGTCATCTTGGGCTTGTAAAATCATGAATTTCGACATCCATATTGCTTTTGGTCTTTGTCGACAAATGCCATGGCAACTGGCTCGGCGTCTCCTTCATGCACTGCCCTGGCAACTAGCTTGGCATATCCTTCATGCATTGCCCTGGCAACTAGCTCGGCATTGCTTTGGCAAGTGATCCTGCACATACATACACAAAAACACACCAAAGCAGCATCTATTTCCACAAAAATCACCAAGTTATGTAATCAAGCTCAACAATTGAAGGAATCATGGATTAATGCATGAATGGCTAACTATGCAACTAATATGAGCCTAAGTCTAACAATAATATGAGTAAAAAAGGGTAAGAAAAATAGTACTTTTGAACACTTATCATTTATCTCTAATTAGTTTTAAAAACTTCAAATTATTAAATTTAAAATTAATCTTACAATAAACTTAAAGAGTGGTCCCAATAGTAAAGCATCGTATGTTTTACTTAAGTGACCCGAGTTCAAGCAGTTTAGTTTACAAGTGTATGTGAGCTTATCCAGATTTGAAACCAAACATAACAATAGAGATCGAGAAAAATTATCAAAATCGGGTTGTCTCTATTCAACTAGTCGCAATAGAGGTCACATCAGTAGAAATCTAACCATACTAGACCTCAAACTTTCATAATCAAAACATTTACCGTGATGATTGTTACACGGAATATATTTTAGCTTCTAAAAAATTATAATTTAAAATCCAATTAATAAATGCATTCATTTTTCAATTATTTTAAGTAGGACTTGGAATTTTATAGTCTTGTAAGAAATTACAACTTGAATTTCCATTCTAAGCAATTTGACAAATTGAAATAGAAGATTCTAAATTTTGTCAAAACCTTGGAATTATATAATATGTACATATGTAAGTTCCATGATCCATTCTTGATCTAGGATCAATCAAGGTTGGCTCCTTTAAATAAATTTCATTACACCTCCTTGATGTTTCCATATGGGAAGAATACAGATTAGTGGGGTCATAATCTCAATAAAAGTATTAATAAAATTTAGAAATATAGTTTATGATCAATCAATTATTTTTTATTCCTTGAAAAATATATACAATTTATTATTAGTTTTTAATTTTTTTAAATAGCCTTTCATAAATAATATTAAGTTCGGTCATCGTCTATATATGTTTATATTGTCAATGTTTTTGATTCACAGTTAATATATACTTAATTTTATGGAAATACAAACGCATTTCAAGATCAATTGTTTGTTTAAAAAGCATTTATAACGGAAGCATTAATTACTACGATCGTCGTTAAGTATATTGGTTTTTATCAAATATATATAAACTCAATTTATAAGTAAATCATATAAATAACAAGTCCTTCTAGAAAACTATTAAAAAACTATTTAACTTTTTTTCTTTGCTTCGTAGGTCTAAGTTTTTTCAAAAATTAAGTTTGGTCGGCTATTCAAAAATATATAGAGATTATTTCCATCTTTAATTTTATAAATCTTATTATTTTGACCATCAAATTTTTAAAATAGTTGAATCGATAATTTTTAAATAGAAATACCGAATAAAAACTTTTTTTAAGATTGAATACCACATTTGTATATATAAAAAAGCAGAGGTTATATTTTGATACACAAGTTGTGTAAAAATATTTACACAACCTTTCATATTTAAGCTATAAAATTTAAAACCTAAATTCTTAACTCTAATACCATAAACCATAAATCCTAAACTCTAAATTCTAACCATAAACTTTAAGTTCTATAACCTAAACATTAAACCTTAAACCCTAACCTAAATCTACAAACCCTAATATTAAAGGCTTGTGTAAGCTACAGTTTTCGTAAGCTTGTTTATCTATGTATTTTCCAAAAGAAAAACAATAACCATTTTGACAATAAATGTTTACATCGAGGGTTAGCTTTACTTTTAGTTATAGCTTTCAAAAAATCTCTTATATTAATATTTATAGTTTTATAATTAAATATAAAAACAAATTTATTCAATAAATGATTAATCGGCCCGAATAGAGTTAATTGTATCATATGTCCCAAGTGTAATTTTTATTCTATTTTTTATCAAATAATTTTTATTCTAAATTGGTCACAAACTTTTAAACATTTCAATTCGATCCTAAAACTATGACTTCCATTCTAAATTGGTCCACAAACTTTTGAACGCTCTAATTTCATCCCAAAATATGGCTTCATTCTAAATTAGTCCCAAACTTTGAAAATTTCCAATTTCAACCCTAAATTATAAATATATATACAACATTAATTATCATTTATGTCACATCATAACATTACATAATATGCATTTTTGTTTACGTAATAGTTAACAACTTTTAACGATTTTATCAACAATGGACATGATTAGAATATATCGACATTGTGAGAATAAAATTGAATTATAATTTGTCGATGAAATTAAAATATTTAAAATCTTAGAGACAGGTTTAAATATAAATGTCATAATTTAAAGACATATGATACGATTTAACTCGCCCGAACTAAGTAAAATCTTCATCCATGATCATGCGTGTAATCAATTCGAATGTATCGTGCACACTATTAATAATTTGGAATTGAGTAATGGGGTCGTTATGGTAGGTCAACATTATTAACCAACCAATGAAAGCAACCAATTTAATAAAGAAATAGTTAATAAAGTATAGGGTGTGGTCCGTGTGAGGACCATATTTTATAATTTTATAGTTTAAAGATCCAATCATCCAAAAGATACCCTGAATTTCATGGCACAAAAATCCACACAGTTGGTTTAAAATAAAGCATGTAGATAGGGACCAAATAATAGTAATGATAAAGCATATAAAGTATAGTTTTGGTTGGAGTAGTTTAACTTGAAAGCTTGGACTCTTCCACTACTCTATTTTATGCATATTCCATATGTCCACCATTAACCACATTGGTAGACTCCTTAAGCGATGTTCAATAAAATATTATTTGTATGGTCTAATTGGTCTGTTTATTTATTTTCGATTCAGTTGATTAATTCAAAATTTCAAATGAAAATTTAATAATTTTATTATTTATTATATATTATTTGGCATTTGAGTGTATTATTTTTAAAAATATTGTACGTACAGTTTAATATAATATCTATACTACTCAAAATTTTCTTTACCCACGTATTGAAAGATGTTAAACACTTAAATATGCTCAATTTAAAACTTATGTTTTTTTTTATTCAAATTGGTATCTGAGCTTGATTTATATCACATATTTTGGTACTAAATTTAACTTTATCAGATTTCAATACGCTTAACTGTTAACAATGAAACCGAAAGTATTAAGATGCGTGCATTAAGTCGACAATTTGGACCAAAAAAATTAAATCCCAAACCGAATATTTTAAAATAATAATAATAATAATTTAGAGCATCAAATACAAATTCTTGACATGAAGGAATATCAATGTCTGACTCCATATATTGGGCCGGGCTTTATGGAATGGAAGGGAAATGTCCTAAACGAAGCTTAAGGTCTGAAATGGGTCATACTACTCACCATGTAAGAATAAGAGGCAAAAATCCCATTGTAAACCATAGCCCAATCAGATAAGTAGGCCCAATTAATATTTAAGCATCGATCTAGTTGTTTGGGTCTTGCGGTCAGATATCCGTGTGAACTATCGTTGATATCTTTTACCACATCACATGTTAATATAATTATATTAATAATATTCTTTAACATTCATTTTGATATAATATCTATACAATTTAAACGAGCGTTTAAGCATGCTCGAGCTCACGTCCTCTTTCATATTTTACCAACCATATGTAAGCAGAGTTAAACTCAATCCGCATATTAATAATATTTCAAAATAAAGTAAAATGATATATATATACATGTATTTATATGTATGGATTGATAATGATAATACAAAAGCAATGGTCCCATGGTTCATAGGCAACAATCTTTTGCCTCTTGATATGCAAATGGCAGCAGAGACATTCTTTCTTTTTAACTTTAACAACCAAGAATATCTGTATTTCTTGTTTTTTCTCATAACATTTACCCCCACTTTTGAATTTTTGACAATATTCAATAATATGGTTGCATTCATTAATTAGCCCCACAAACTTTTCATTTCTTACATTTTTTTCTCAGAAAAAAGGGAAATTAGCTTTTTAATTCACTTTATCTGGATTTTATTTTGTATGTTTATTAGAAAGCTGAATTGCATGCAGGAAAACGGATTTGTTTCCATTCTTTCAATTTGTTTTTATCTATTTATAGATATTGATAAATTAATTATATTTATAGTTAGTCTCGAAGGGTGAAACACGACCCATGTAGGATATAGCAAAAAATTAAGACCTAATTGTATTTTAAACCTAAAAATTTCAGAAAAAATCATTATATTTGGTTAGATTTAGGGATGAATGCATGATTTTATGTTAGGGTGAACTTATAAAATTTCAGGAGGGTAAAAATAGGTTTTTAATAGAAAATTTTCAAAAAAAAAATAAATCATATATGAATTTCAGATTTTCAGTGGGGACGACCACCTCGATCCATCCATGGTTAGATTTGAATATGATATCTATTTTTTCAAATATTTACTATTTCTATTAAAATTTAAATATAATAACCGAATTTCTTTTTATTTGTTTAAAATTCGAGATTGTCCATCATCTAATTTAATATATTAGAGAGCTCTCCTGTCTAAATGAAAACACGTTAATCATTTATTGATATTTGATCATTAACCGATTAATTCGGATTGATTAGTACCAAATTTATTATGTGAACGATCATTCTAACTTAGTTTACTCTATTTATAATGTCAAGATTCAACCCTAAATTTTACTTGAGAAATCGAACACTTTTTCTCGTTAAACCATATGATAGTTAATAATTATATATATCATTTTAAAAATAAAACAAAATTTAGATTTGCAAACTAATTGGATTTTCTTCAAAAAGAAATTGGAAAAGAAAAAGGATCTCAAATTTGTCTAAAAATATAGTGCAAAGCCAAAGTCCTGGCTGGAATTGTACCCATCGGTGATGATGACTATCCAGCTAAAAATCGACGGGTGTGATCTTTCTCA
This sequence comes from Hibiscus mutabilis, assembly GCA_019671005.1. NCBI lineage: Eukaryota > Viridiplantae > Streptophyta > Magnoliopsida > Malvales > Malvaceae > Hibiscus > Hibiscus mutabilis. The sequence continues at coordinate 71,836,509 of CM033712.1, read as the reverse complement.
ATCGTACGTCAGGATTTCCAAGACAAAACAGAACCAGGTGAAATAAATCCAACAGTTAAATATTGGCTCAATCATAGCATCACACGTGACGTTCACGATTTCTTTTGCATGTTAATTCATAATATGATTTTAAAAACATTTATTAAAATCGACCTGTTTGGCAAAAAAAAAAAAAACAATACGCAATTTTGATAGATTTTTTATTTGATATATTAATGGTGAAATTCTTTTCATCCACAACCGATTTTTTATCGTTACGTGTTAATAATTAGTATTTAATAAACAATTAAATCACATAATGATAAAATAAGATCACTTATAAAAAAAATCTCTGTCATTATATCAAATAATTATAATGTGACTTTTAGACTCTAAATAAGACCAATAAATCTTAAAATTAATTGGTTTTATAAACTAAAACTTACATTGTATGTGTATCACGATATTTTTTATACAATATAACCTAATGATCATGAGTGAATTGATAAATAATTTAGTATCCCATTTTCTTATAATTGAGTTAAACAAAAAACAGTAATACACATTTAAAAAAAAAACTTAATAAAATAAAATTGTTTGGTATGGAACTAAACTTTAAATACAAATCTACTTTAATTTAAACATCTAGTTTCATTGAACCAAATCATTTATACACTTTTTTTAAGAAAATAGTTTTTAAAAAACGTGTTTTTTTGTATAATCATCGTTTATACGACTCATTAAATGACTAATTTGAAACGGATGCTACATATGGTAATATGAGGGCAACTCTATCGACCTTGTTTACTCTTTCACAATGTTAGAAAAATTAAACTATTGAACATGCTTAAGAAATCTAACGTCTCATCTCGCTAAACCAATTGACCATTTGCAATTTTTAACAGGTATAAAGCCTAAAAAAATACCCCAACGTTTGATTGGGTTAAAATAGCCTCTCTACGTATGAAAATTGTCAGTCAGCTAACGGTAAATGGCTTGAAATGACGAGACAAACATTTATAGCGGTGTACGCTGACATGACAATATTATATAGATAAATGTGTTGACTTGAAAGCGTTACATCAGTCAAACAAGATCATATAGGTAAATGGCTTAAGAGATCTAACATCTCATCTCGCTAAACCAATTGATAATTTGTAATTTTTAAAATGTATAAAGCCAAAAATATCTCAAACATTTGATTGAATAGTCACTTTGGCCCCAATTCTTTTTTGGAGTAAGTCAACCATCAACGTTTCATTTTGGATCAAAATAGCCCTTCTACGGATGAAAAATGTCAGCCAGCTGACGGTAAATAGCTTGAAATGACAAGACAAACCTTTATGACAGTGCACACTGACATGACAATATCATATAAACAAATGTGTTGACTTGAAAGCGTTACATCAGTCAAACAATATCATATAGGTAAATGGCTTAAGAGGTCTAACATCTCATCTCGCTAAACCAATTATTAATTTGTAATTTTTAAAATGTATAAAGCCAAAAAATACCCTCAACGTTTGATTGAATAGTCATTTTGGCTCATTTTTTTTGGAGCAATTCAACATTCAACGTTTCATTTTGGATCAAAATAGACCATCTACGGATGAAAAGTGTTAGTCAACTAATGGTAAATGACTTGAAATGATACGACAAACATTTATGACTGTGCACACTGACATGACAATATCATATAGACAAATGTGTTGACTTGAAAGCATTACATCAGTCAAACAATATCATATAGGTAAATGGCTTAAGAGGTCTAACATCTCATCTTGCTAAACCAATTGGTAATTTGTAATTTTTAAAATGTATAAAGCCAAAAAAATACCCCTAACGTTTGATTGAATAGTCACTTTGGCTCTTTTTTCTGGAGCAATTCAACCCTCAACGTTTCATTTTGGGTCAAAATAGCCCTTCTACGGATGAAAAATGTCAGCCAGCTAACGGTAAATAGCTTGAAATGACAAGACAAACCTTTATGACAGTGCACACTGACATGACAATATCATATAAACAAATGTGTTGACTTGAAAGTGTTACATCAGTCAAACAATATCATATAGGTAAATGGCTTAAGAGATCTAACATCTCATCTCGCTAAACCAATTGATAATTTGTAATTTTTAAAATGTATAAAGCCAAAAAAATACCCCCAACGTTTGATTAAATAGCTATTTTGGCTCCTATTTTTTTTGGAGCAATTCAACCCTCAACGTTTTATTTTGGATCAAAATAGCCTATATGCGGATGAAAACTGTTAATCAGATGACGATAAATTGTTTGAAATGATGGGACAAACCTTTATGACACTGCACATTGACATGACAATATCATATAGACAAATGTGTTGACTTGAAAACGTTACACCAGTCAAAAAATAATTTTATAAAATTATATAAAATATAAAAGAATTTTTTCTGTCGACTTATCATTCTGTCAAGTCAGTTTAAATTGTTCACCGTCAATTTACTAACAATTTTCATCCGCAGATGGGGTATTTTGACCCAAAGTAAAACGTTGAAAGTTAAATTACTTCAAAAAATAGGAAACAAAGTAACTATTTAATCAAACGTTAAGAGTATTTTTTAACTTTATGCCTTTTTAAAAATATATAACAACAATTAAAATATACATAAAACCTAAACAATATAGATATTTATACTTGTATTTGATTTAGACAATATATGCACTAAATTAATAATTAATAATACACATAAACCCAATATTTAAATTGTTTACAAAAAACCCCTAAAGAATCGTATAGTGGTAAAAGATGGTGTGTTCAATTCAAGTGACATAAGTTCAAACAATTTAGTTTGGAGATATAAATGAGTTTATAAAGATTTAAAACTAAACATAAATATTATCTTGTACTCGAATAAAATAATATTTTTTTGTAAAAGATCATATACGGGTTTAATAAAAATAAATAAATGCATATAATTATCATGTTTAGGGGTAAGCAAAACACGATTCGATTCAAAAAAACTGAATCTTTTGACTCGACTCAACGCAAAAAACTCCAATCAAAATTTCATAAACTCGACTCAAAAAAATTTCAAATAAAGTTTAAATTGTAAAATAGAAATTCGAGTAACTCAAATTTTTTAGTAGTTAGTAGATAATATTTAAGTTCGAGTTGAGTCTCTCAATTTCGCCTGATATACATACCACATATGAAAAAAATATGAAAAAATATATGTGTATTGTATATGGATATAGAAAATCGTTTAAATTGTAATCAATATGTATTATAATATTATAAATAATTACAATTAAATTTGTATAAAAACTCGGCTCAATTCAAATAAAAAAATAAAATAAAGTTTGAGTAGTAAAATATAAACTCTCAATCAAACACTCACCCTAATCCTTTTATTAAACACACGTTGACATGGAAATTGTGTTGGAAACCTGTTTGGGAACTCAGAAAGAGGGAAAACAAATAAACAAAGAACATGAAAATTAAGAAATAAATAAAGTGCACTATATTAATTTCTGAAAATTAGTGGTATACACAAAATATAAAAAACAATCTAACTTGAACAAGAAGAAACACTAATATTTTTAATGATTTCTTCTGATAACGAAGATGAACAGATGGCATTACTATTATTATCATCAGATTTCAATGAACACTCACATGGAGTTGCAGAAGTCGAAGTATTTTCAGACGAAGACGATAAAGAAGAAGTGTAAAATGACAATGGCGAGCAAGGGCTTGATGATGAAACGACAACCTTTTTCAAAAGCAAATCAACGAAAGCTCCGAGGATATATCCATGGTTGCTTTTACCATTAGCTTTCAAATACCACCCCAAGAGTTCTTCCAGTTTTTCCCAGTCTTTTAATCCGTGAGCTTCCACCATTTCTTCCATGGATTCTCTGAAATCGACGAATGGATTCAGAGAATCCATTGACAATACCTTCGTTGCCTTAAATGGCGACGGCTCGGTGACATCGGTCATCAACTTGGCTTCACTCGGCTCGAAGAACAGCCTTTCCGATCTTAGTTTTAACCCTTGGATTACCGTCTCGACCGAGTCGACGACTGTAGTCGACTCCGTCGCGGACTCGTCGGATGCTGTTGAGAAGCTCACTGACTCCGACGAGTCCAAGAACCACGACTCGGGTGTTTCGTCGGTTCTGAAAGAGTGGGTTCTGGGTTGGTGACATGATGGCCATGGCCATGATGATGAAGGTTTTGTTTTTTCGCCATTGTTGTTCTTGGAGAAGAGAGGAAGCTTCGTTTTCTTCCCCATGTGAGAGGTTTTTTTTGTTGTTTCGGTTTTGGTTTTTCACTCTGATTTATGTGACAAAATGCAAACGCTTTGGTCCGGTTTGTGTGTTTTAAATGGTTAAATGTTTTGAAAATTTGAAGTGAAATCTTTTGTGTGGACGTTAATGGCTGAGTTCATAGTATATTGGTCAATTCGAATGGTAAGAAATTCAATGTTCTTTATTTAAAGTTTTTAATTTGAATGTTACGAATTAAAATAAAATATAAAATTATGAGAGCTTGTTATTATTCGAAGACCAACATAACTTGGCTTTAAAATAATCGAAATTCGATGTCAAAAGGCATAAACTATAGAGAAAAAACAAGTCTGAGCTAATCCTAATAATCTATGTATTTAAAATAATATTCATATTTGGTAAATAGCGGTTGGAGCTAAATTTAAAGATTTGACAGATTAATCCGTTAATTTGGATGTTTGGTGAATAATGGATTGGGGTAAAACCTCTAATTTTGAAAAAACTGATAATATGAGCTTTTTAAGATTAGTAGTTTTGACATAAGAGTTATAAAGACCTTTTTACTCTCAATAATTATAAAAAAGTTCCAAATAATCAAATTTAACCTTTTTTATTTTAATTTTTCACCACGTATTTACATTGCGACATTTGTAAACTAATACTTTTTTATTTTTTTATTCTCACATTTTTATTTGTATTTAGAAATAATAGTTAATTAAATTGTATTAAAAATAATTATATAAATAATAAATTAATATATAGATACTTTAAATATGCTTGACAATGTTATGTTAAAAAATTAATTGTCATAATTTAATTAATATTAATAGATACAAAATATTAATAACTAATAAATTATTCAAGCAAATATAAAATATAATAATGTCATTTTGTTTATTTAAATAATCAAACATCTATCCCCTATTAGTTAATTTAATAAACACTTTTATGCAATTAGTTAAGACAATTCGCTAGTCAAATCAACTAATGCAATCAACTATCAACTAATGTAATCCGTTATCAGCTATCAACTATCCGCTAATTGTCAGAAAATGTCAATATATTTATAAAATTTAACATATTATATAAAAGTTTTTATATATTTTATATTTTTATTGGCGTTTATATTATTTTTTTGTTTTGTAGAATGGAAATAAAACTCTCATTTTTTCTCTTTTATTGTTAGGTGTATTAATTATATCCGCTTTAAAATTTACTACCACTACTATTGTTTTGGTTGAAGTCATTTATTGCTATTATGGTACTTCTAGTATTTATTTTGTTTCCTTCAAAAGTACTTCTTGGCCATGGGATTTAATTTTGCATAACCCTAAACCTAGCTAAGAAAATTAATATGTTTAATTTGGTTGAATTAGTTTAGTTTGATTGACATTATCGTCGGTAAAATACACATAAGAATGTAGAATATAACATGTTTATTCATTCAGTATCTTTCGAAATATGGATGAGAAGGATGTTTAAATAGGAACAAAAATTCTCTACCCTTTAACCATGAGATGTGGTGTGGTGGTTGTTCACCTCATCCATTGACCATGAGGTTAGGAGTTCAGTTCCTACCAATGGGAATGTAATACATTTTATGACCATTTTCAACGAGGAGGGTGTTTAAATAGGACAATCCTCTGCCCTTTTTAGTGCTCCTTTCTACGCTCTAACACAAAAAATAAATTTTAAGTCTTAACCCTAAATTAAAATCATAAACTCTCAAAATATTTCCCTAAAATGATTCTAAACCTTAAATTTTAAGGTTAAACCTAATTTTTTAATATAAAATATAAATAGAGTAAAAAAAGTAAATAATTTTTATTCATTTAAATAATATAAACAAAACATCAAAAAAATCTACCCAGCATTTAACCATATTTATGTATTTATAGGCTTTAAAGGGTCCTTATATTATGGACAATTAATCCAAACTAAACATACTTTTAGGAAATTATTTATATTTTTTAAGATGAACATAGATACTCAAATATGAGTATCTTAAGATGAACATCGTCATCTTTTCCACTAAATTCACTCGTTGAGTTAAAAAAACTATTTATATTAAAACAAAGTATAAAAATCATTAACATTAGATTTTTATCACACTTTGTAATCACTCATTTTTACTTGTAAATATATTAATATTGCATGTATATTTATTATATGAATGTTACTAATATAAGGTGATGTGTGCATGTATAAGCTATGTATACGTATTAGGGGTGTATGTATGTCACGTATGTATCTAGGGTATAAGCGTATATAGATGTTATGTTGTTTATATGTATGATTATATACGACGTATACTAGAATATTATATTAATTAATGATGGTATAATATAAGTATATATTTTCGTATGTATATGTATTGCTGTTATAATTATACTATTATTATTATTGGGCTGACAAAATGAAAAATTAAATATATATTAAACCCAAATAAAAATTACACCAATTACAAATCCAATTACAAAGCCCGTTTGGCCCAAATCAATCGATCTAATTACAATGTGTAGGAATCGTGGGCCGTTGGATCAAGATCGATCCAACGGCCACGATGCAATGGAAGTCAAAAATATCCGCCAGCGCCGTTGGACCGTTGGAGTGCCACGCGCCGCGTGTGGTCCACGCCGCGACGCTTTAACATCCCACGCACGCGTAAGATCCACGCGTTCGACTCTCGATCACGGAGCTCCACGTGGCGAAATCTCGCCGTCTCATCGATCGAGGCTTCATCCAGCCGATCGTTCTTCAAGCCATCTCGACCGCTAGATCGATCCGATCTAACGGCCGAAAAACGCGTCCCGCCTCGGGCAGAACGACCACACCGCCACCGCGCCGATATTGATCCCCAGCGTTGATTATGCCAAAGACAACAAGCAAAATGTCGATCCGAAAAAGAAGATGCAACTTGCAAAAAAAAAACAGAGGCGAAGAATATATATGAAACGGGGCTTTTGTAACGGGGATGAGGGGAGCGAAAAAAAGGGAGAACAAGGATAGTAAAAAACAGAGATCTTGTAACACAAACAAAATATGAAAAGTTGTAAACATCGAAGATAATCAAAAGGCAATCCAGTGGTAAATTTTTTCTCTTTTTTTACTTGTTTTTTTACATGCATATACAAAAGATTAACACAAAAAAACAGATATAAAAGAGAAGAGTAGTCTTACGGCGTTAAATGTGGGCCTTCCCCTCCTCTGTGACAAGCCTTTCGGCTTCTACAAGCCAGATCTGGTGAACTAAAGGGAGGGGAAGACCCCTTGTGGTTTTGTTTTGGTCTAAAAAAAATATATTTTTGGTTCGTATTTCCTAGATCTAGGGTAAAAAAAGGGGGTATCCTCTGAATCCAACCACGGATTCATGTTGAGGATGAAGTAGTGGTCATTTTGGTGTCTTTTGGGGGCTCGCGGGTTGTAGCGGTTAGCGGATGGGCGCGCCGTTCTGGGGTATTATATGAATAAACGAGAGAAAACGAAGAACAGAAAACTCTGAAAAATCAGAAAAATGAAACAAAGAAGGGGAAAATGGGTTTCGGTCTAAAAAAGGGCCTTTTATAGTTATTATTATTTTTGAAATGGGTAAATTACACACTTAATCCCACCGCGTTTTCAATATTTTCATTTTTGTCTTGCCGCATGGTATAATCACATTCGTCCCCCCGATTTTTCAAAAGGTTACAATCTAGTCCCTAAATTACACCGAATCAGTTTCGAAATGGTAAAATTACGCCCTTAACCATCCCGCGTTTTTGAATTTTTCACTTTGGCTCTGCCCCTTGGTCTAATTACAATTCCGGTCCTTTTAGGTTTTGTTGGTTTCGCAATTTCGTCCCTAAATTACATATTATTGTTCTTAAACTTCTGCCACTGACTTTCGTTTTTCTTTCATTTCAGTCATATTTTCTTTGTAAATATTATTGTTCGTATTATAATCGTATATGTTGATATTATTTTATTTCATGTCCCTCGTATATGACTCGTATTTTATGTTTATATGTATATATAGGTGTTAAGTATGACATTCATGTTTTTTATCTGATTATTCGTATTGAAGCATGTTACATTCTAGTTGATTCGTAAAAAGCATGTTTTGTATTTTGTACGTATTGCATGTTTCCTTGGTTTTTAGGTTACGTGTTAATGTGCCTTCTTTCATGTATAATATATTGTTCATATATGTTGAAATGCTTTTTTAATAGCATGTATGTCTTTTTAATATTTGTTCGTCTATATACTTAATTATTCCTACCTTGTTATTCTGTTTATGATAGTTATTTTTATCAATTATTTAGAATAATATGTATATATACATGTTTTAGTCTAAAATATCATTTATGTTAAATTAGTAGTCTGGTATGTCAATATTTATTATATTTAAATTTTGCCATGTTTTACGTTTTTGCCACTAAGATTGCATATCGGGATATAACTTGTTAATGCGGAGTCCTTTTATCCGAGCGTAAATGGGGCCAGTATCAAGCGTAGTGATAGTGGTTGGGCGTTTATTCTCGGGTAACGGGACCCTTAAAATATATTCGCAATTATGACCGAATTTTAAAATAATCGTCACTCTAATCCGGAAAATCCAATATTAATAAAGCGGTAATTATTAAAGTACCGATTTTGGGCGGTGTGGGGGTGCTAATCCTTCCCCATCCGTAACCGACTCCCGAACCCTATCTTTTTGAATCTCTAGTTTATGGTGTCCGGCCTACCTAAGTGGCCGGTGGCGACTCCATTTTTTTGAGGTTTTTGTAAACCCCACGGAATAAATATTTTATATCCAAACACCTTTCAAACACACCTTTCAAAAATTATCATTTTTATTTTAGCGATATATAAAAAAAAGACATTCGCTACAGATGGCGACTCCGCTGGGGACAATTTTTGTTTTTTTTTAAAACAAATGAGAGTCAAGCTTTTAAAATAATTACCGCTTTACTAATATTGGAAGTTCCGGATTAAAGTGACTATTAAATTAACATTCGGTCATAATTGCGCGTTTATTTTAACGCATTTAAAATATGGCATATAAACCCGTCTTTTTAAGTGGGGGAAAACGCTAATGCTTTCGTGGAGATATCGTTCTCCCGTATGGGCCTAGCAAGTACCTTCGGGGCTCGAGTACCTTATGCTTTCGTAAGGATATCGTTCCTTCGTACGGGCATAAGCGAATGGGTCCCCCTGAATTGAACCCGGTTGAAAGGAGCCTATAATGGGTGATGATCGGGGGCCTTGCTACCCTTAGTAGGGGACATCAAGGACAATTCGGGTACCTCCTAGAACCAAAACTGCATGTAGAGAACATAGAAACCCACCCTGTTAGAGCCATGCGGATAACCTTAGGTTTTAGACGGGATAAATAGGGTTGTTTTGTGTGTTTATTTCTATTTAATTTTGTCATTTTATTTATATATTTATCAATTTTATCTGGTAATCGACTTGTTTTCTTTTCTTTTTTTTTTTTCGCATACATCATTGCATTTGCATCACATAAAGGTACTTGAATCAAGTGGTTTTGCCTGATCGTAAAGTTTTTCACCATGGAAAAAAAGGTGTCTTAGGAAAGAGGAGCTTAATTTGTCAGTCAGACATTGGTCGAGGTCAACCAGAAAATCCAAGGGGACACCGCTTAACGAACGCGTAATAGCTGGATACACCTATGTGAGTCTCCAACATAACGACTTGTGGGATCTTCAAAGCATTTGGGAAAGATGGGACCGAAGGCTACAAGACTTATTTTGCGGTAGTTATGGCGACATCGCACAGCTGTTATATATTCGGATTAACCAGCCCCTACTCCGAGCTATAGTCCAGTTCTGGAATCCGGCTTTTTGCTGCTTCACCTTCAATGGGCATGACATGATGCCTACGGTAGAAGAGTACACTGCTTTACTTAACCAGAAAAATATTCAGGAAGATTGGATCTACGAAGCCTCCAAGGAATCGAATTACACTCGCTAAACTCAAAACCTTTGCGGGAATGAGTGACGATTGGGTTAGTGGCCTCCTTCAAATCCGAGGAGATAATACAGTCTTTGCATGGGAAAGTATTCGGGACATCATATCGACACATCCAGACGAGGCAAAGAAAATGGACTTATTCGCTTAGGAATATATGGCTTGGTGATCTTTCCCAGAGTACTCGGGAACATTGACATAGCCATTCTGGATTTGTTTGAGCGGGTGAAACGGAAAGCAAACCCGGTACCAGCAATCTTGGTCGAGACTTTCATTTCTTAAACGCTAGCCAAAAAACATGAAGAAGGACGTTTTGAGGCTGCGCACAGCTATTACAAGTATGGATCCGAGTCATATGTGGAAGACGCCGACGCTGGTCCCGCCAGGATATCCTTCCAAGGTTTTTCGCTTTACGAGAATACTTAGCAAAGGAATGGCGAGAAGATTTGAAAACAAAAATGTGGACCAGTTTCTTCAGGAACATTCAAGATGAAGACATATCATGGAGGGTCCCATGGCTCGGTAAAGTTAATTATTTTCTATACAGTTGTGGTGACTTCAACCGGGCCGATGATGTTAGGATTACATGGAGGGATCGCTTGTCCTCCACTTTTAGTGTCTCGGCAGTTCGGATCACGACAGTTCATTCCCAATACCGCCGGATTAAGCCAAACTGAATTTCTTTTCAAAGGAGAGTTCAAAGGAAAAATTCAGACCATCATGAGGGTCTGGGATCATTGTTATCGGATCAGGGTGGAAGGAGATACCGAGCACATGACTACCCCAGATTACGATCTTTGGAGACGTTGAGGGTTAATAATGTGATTCCCGAATCGATCAAGGACCAACAAAGTGTCACTCAAGAGCTTACAAGGGTGGTACCGTCCGAAGCCGATATCTTAAGGAGTGAACTCGAGGAAGTTAAAAGAAAATGGACATCCAACAGACCCAACATGCGAGCGAGCTCTATAAAGCAAGCTTAGAAGTTGACGAACGGGATGGGATCATTAGGCAACTGAAGAAATTAAATGCAGATTTGAGTGACAAGAATACTCTTTATCAAAAAGATGCCCTCCTGTTACAAGCAAAAATACAAAAGGCCGGCCGGAGTCAGTTCATAGCTGTGGAAAAAGAAAGAATGAACGGCATCCGTTTGGTGGAAGAAGAATGAGAAATCAACAAAAGAGCGATCGAGAAAGAGATTGAAAGCTACCGTTTGGCTATGGAGGAAGAAAAACGGTCTGCCAAGAAGGCTATTGATCAAGAGAAAGAAAGATTCAGACAAGAAATCAGCAAGGGAAAACAAGCTGTCCATCATGAGAGAGAAAGTGTCGCCGTATGGAAAAGAAAATCCATGAATAGCCAAACAGATGTTAGAAATGCGTAAAACTGTACGATGACACTATTCAGAGATTGGAGCAAAGCCAAAGTCAAAATGATGAATTAAAAGGAAAAGTAGCGGAAGTCGAACACTCACTTCGAATGTACTGCCACAGGAATAATTTCGCTGAGCTGCAAGAAAGAGAACGCGAAGTGGGTGTGTTGCAAGCACAAATTGGGTCCCTCGAAGCAGTCGTGGAGGATTACAAGGAAAGAATTAATGTGTTCGAGGAAGCTGCAGCCGGAGGGGACACCTATTGGCGTAAGAGATTACGCGACGTCGAATGAATGGTACAGATGAGACCAAGACTACGCAAACCTAATGGTGGACATACAACGGGTCGCCAGACATGTGAATGATTTAGCTGTCGAGGCTGAAACACTCCAACCTTTCATAGCCCCAGGAATGGAAGAAGCTCCTAGGTTCCTCAAGCTGCTCAAGGCAATTGGAAAGTTAGGAGATAGAGCTAGAGTCTATCTATAGGACTCTGTGTTATAATTAGATCTTTTGTACTAGGGATCTTTACTTTGTAACACGAATTTTGTTGTAATCAAGACCCTTTAATTCCCGTGGAAGTAATTCAAAAGGGTGATTGCCAGCGTAATTAGTACCTTGTCTGCATGCATTCTTGCATTTGCATCATAACATTTGCATCATTGTACATGCATTTATTTTTTACAACCATATTAACAATATGAATATTGTGGCATTGTATGTAGTTAACCCGCAATCATTCATCACCTATACTTTACCCGGCTACAAAGAAAGCTCATGGAAGAAAGAATATTCAGTCTAGAAAGAGGGCAAAGAGAGCTAGAGACAAGGCTTGAAGAGGCCCAGAGAAGCCTTAGTGATCAGATTGCGCAGTCACAAACATCTATAGTTTCTGACATAACCGCATTACTGGCAAGAAGTCTTGGAAAACGAGTAGAAGGAGAAAATGTTCAAGAACCGAAAGGTACCCCGGCTCACTTCAAGGTTCAACCAACTGCACCAAACCAGGCTAGGAAGGTGTATATTGACCCTGCAGGAATGTCTTCCAGCTTTCAAATAGGGGCACCTGAGACTCAACCCCTCGATACTGAAGCACTTTATGAGGAAGAAGTGCCGGACCTGAATATGGTCGAAAGAATTAGGAATGAGGTAGAGAAAAAATGGGAAGAAAGATTTCGCCTCATGGAAGAAAAATTTAAAGCGTTACAATCAAATGAAGAATCAGGAAACGACGCTAGCGACCTAAGTCTGGTGTCCGATCTTGTCTTGCCACCAAAATTCAAAACGCCAGAGTTCGATAAATATGACGAAACCACATGTCCTTCTGCACATATAACGATGTATTATAGAAAAATGGCGGCTTACCATAAAGATGAAAAGCTACTGATCCACTGTTTCCAGGATAGTCTAACTGGAGCGGCGTTACGTTGGTATACTCAGTTAAGCAAAGCAAATGTCAAGACATGGAAAGATTTGTCTAAAGCATTTTTCGAGCAATACAAACATGTAACAGACATTATCCCTAGCAGAATCATGTTAGAAAATATGGCGCAGAAGTCCAATGAAAGCCTGCGACAATATGCCCAGAGGTGGAGAGAAGTGGCCGCCCAAATCCAGCCACCTATCCCGGAGCATGAAATCACGCCATTATTTGTCAATACTCTGAAAGAGGCACTCTTTGACCGCCTCATTAATAACACAACACAGTGTTTCGCCGACTTGATCAGGACTGGGGAGTCTCTCGAACTGGCAATTAAGAGCGACATAATTGATGGTGGGGAAGGGTCTCGAAAGTACAACAAGAGAAATGAAGTAAACACCACCAGCACCTATACCGCCCCGAAGAACTTCACAGTCTCACAGCCACAAGCACATGTGGGAAAAACACAAAATTCGAATCAAAGAGATGAGAGGGTCACTAGAAAGGATAAAGAGAGGAGAACTTTCACTCCCCTACCTGTTTCATACTCAGAGCTTTATTCCCAGTTGTATGAAGCAGACTTGGTCCGACCATACATCGTTAATCCTGTCAATCCGCCCTTCCCGCCTTGGTATAATCCAAGCGCGCATTGCGACTATCACGGCGGTACCCCTGGACATCCCACTGAGAACTGTCTTGCCTTCAAAAAACTTGTACAGAACTTAATCGATTCTGGGATATTGAAGTTTGAAGAGCCAAGCGTAGCCAACAACCCGCTGCCCAATCATGGGAGCAGAGGAGTTAATGTCATAGAAGAATGCTTTACCAGGAGGATAAAGGATGACGTATCAGAAATCAAGTCTCCTTTACGGTGGGTATTTCAACAATTATGCATGGCTCGTGTGATCAACAAAGGCATGATAATAAGGCAGAAGGAATGTGGAAAGTATTGCGAATTCCATCAGACTGAAGGGCATGATATCCAAGAATGTGACGAGTTCAAGAAATTGGTGCAGAAGTTGATGAATGAAAAACAAATTGAATTCTTCGAGGAACCCATGGGGAAGGGATCAGACGTGCACATGACAGATAGCCCCAAAATTAGATACGGGAAGGATAGACCTTTTATTATCTCTCCCAGGATAGGGAATGCAGGTGTCTCCCAAGGAGAAACCAGCAAGATAAATCCCAAGATCGTCATTTCAGCACCATCTCCATTCCCATTCAAAGACATGCGACAAATTCCCTGGAATTATGCCGCGAATGTGACCATGCCAGAAAAATCAGAACACGAACAGGTAAAAGAGCCTACGCTGGAAGACCAACAAAGCCAGAACGATGTGAACGTCGGTGAGGCAGGCCATTTTACAAGGAGCGGCCGATGTTATTCCTCCGAGGCTTTGAGAGCAGCTGAAAAAGATAAGGGGAAGAATACAGCAGTTAGCCCTACGCAGATATTTGGAGAAGAACCTCCCCAAAAGATAAATGAACCGGTAACTGAGGCTCAGGCCAAAGAATTTCTAAAGTTCTTGAGACATAGCGAGTACAACAGTAGTGGAACAACTACGGAAACAACCGCCAGATCACGATTGGAATTACTCTTGAGTTCGAGAAGCATCGGGAGACGCTATTGAAAGTCTTGAATCAAACTTTTGTGCCCCCAGACATTTTCAGAACAAACCTCGACATGATAGTAGGGCATATTATCGCTTATAATCATATCACATTCAAGTGATGATGAGATCCGGAGGGAGGAATGGGGTCTACCAAAGCCCTTAACATCACTACCCACCGCAAAGGGTATGTATTACCAGCGATCTTGATCGACAACGGGTCAGCATTGAATGTCTTGCCTATGGTAACCCCGCAAAATTGCCAATAGATGGTTCGCACCTAAAGCCTTGCTACAACTCGGTAAGAGCCTTTGATGGTACGCAAAAAGGAAAAATGGGGAAAATTGAGGTGCCCCTATTGATCGGACCAACTGAATATGTGATCGATTTTGTGGTGATGGACATAAAACCATCTTACAGTTGCTTATTGGGAAGACCGTGGATCCACTCCGCAGGAGTTGTCCCATCATCATTGCATCGTAAATTAAAATTTGTAGTTGAAGGTAAATTGGTCACCGTAGAAGCAGAGCATGAATTTGTTGCTTCCGTGACATCAGACACCCCCTACATTCAAAATGATGAAGATGCCGCAGAATGCTCGTTCCGAGCATTAGAACTAGTAAATGCCACATTTGTTTCAGAAGGAAGCCGGATCCCTTACCCCAGGTTATCTAATTGTACCAAGATGACCGTCGCAGTAAAACTCGGGCCGAGGAGCCAAAATAGGAAAAGGGCTGGGAAAGAAATTACAAGGAAACCTGAGACCCAAGAATATGATAACCAAGAAAGATCGTTTCGGACTGGGTTATCAACCAAGTGTCCAACAGAAAAAAGAGGAATATAAGAGGAAGGAGGAGCAAAGAAAAGCCAGATCTAAAGGAGAAGACATTCCGTGGAGGTCGATGTCCTTTCCTAGTTTGAAAGCCACTTTCATCTCCGGAGGGTTCTACCGCCCCAGTCAAGATATTGGAGAGGCAATGAAGAAAAATGATGAACTTAACTGAAGGAAATACTCAAGAAATCATTTGAAGGGATGTACATCAACATGATAGCTGAAAAGGACCGAGGTAGCAAAATGTTGACCAACATCCGCCCTTGCCATCCCGGGGAAACACTCGATAACTGGAGCTGCATTGATCTACCTGTAGTTTTTAGGAATAGATCAGAGTAATGCTCCGAGTCAACCTTTTGTTTTTGCCCATAGACAATGGGGATCTCTTGTATGGGGCACCTATGTTAACTTTTTGATTGAAATGAAAATATCCCCACTTTCTTAAAAATGACCAAAGTCTCATTTATTCCATTCATGCATTCTTCATATTCATTCCCTTCATGTAAAGCCGTCTCTTTCCCAATACAATTCATTCTCATTTAATGCAGGTCGCTCATGATTGACGATATGAATGATACCGGATCCAATCCTGGAATAAATTTCGAATGCCCTGAGGTCTCAGAGGAAATTGAGGGAGGATATGATGAAATAGAAATTGAGGTCCCAGAAGAGTTAAAGAGAATGGTGGACGACGAAGAAAGGTAGATTATGCCCCACCAAGAAGAAACAGAAATTGTCAACTTGGGGACTGAAGAAGCGAGAAAAGAAATAAAAATAGGAACGACTATTTCCTCAAAAACCAAGCATGAACTGATAGCCCTACTTCAGGAATTCAAGGATGTCTTCGCCTGGACTTATCAAGATATGCTGGGATTGAATACCGACATAGTGGTGCACAAATTGCCAACAAAGTCGGAGTGCAAACCAGTACAACAAAAACTTCGGAGAATGAGGCCAGATATGTTGTTAAAGATCCGAGAAGAAGTGAAAAAGCAATTTGATGCTGGATTCTTGGAGGTAGCCAAATACCCTGAATGGGTTGCAAACATTGTACCAGTACCAAAGAAAGACGGGAAAGTTCGTATGTGTGTAGATTACAGGGATCTGAATCGAGCTAGCCCAAAAGACAACTTTCCTTTGCCACATATTGACACGCTGGTTGACAACACCGCAGGGACATTCATGGTTTTCCTTCATGGACGGCTTCTCAGGATACAACCAGATAAAGATGGATCCTAACGACATGGAGAAAACCACATTCATAACCATGTGGGGCACTTTTTGTTATCAAGTGATGCCGTTTGGGCCAAAGAACGCAGGGGCAACATACCAAAGAGCAATGGTGACTCTTTTCCATGACATGATGCACAAAGAAATAGAAGTATACGTGGACGATATGACTGCCAAGTCTCGAACAGAGGAAGAGCACCTACAGAACTTGAGAAAACTATTCCAAAGACTACGAAAGTACCAACTGAGGCTCAATCCTGCCAAGTGTACCTTCGCCGTTACTTCTGGAAAACTCCTAGGGTTCGTAGTAAGCAGAAGAGGGATTGAGATTGATCCCGATAAAGTGAAAGCCATCCATGACCTTTCACCACCCCGCACGCAAAAGGAAGTCCGCGGTTTCCTGGGGAGGCTGAATTACATCTCTCGTTTCATTTCCCAATTAACCAATCAATGTGACCCGGTCTTCAGACTTCTTAGAAAGAATAATCCTGGCGTGTGGGATGAAGAATGTCAAAAAGCCCTAGAAAAGATCAAAAGTACCGACAAATGCTCCAATTTTAGTCGCACCAAGACTGGTCGACCACTAATTCTCTACTTAACGGTCTTCGAGAATTCAATGGGATGTGTCTTTCGGGCAACACGATGAGTCAAGAAAAAAAGGAGCAAGCCATCTATTACCTAAGCAGAAATTCAATGATTGCGAAACACGGTACCCGGGCCAGTGAGTGAGAAGCGTGTTGTGCTCTAGTTTGGGCTACCAAGCGGCTCAGACAAGTACATGTTGTACCATACTACCGGTTGATATCCAAGCTAGACCCATTAAAGTTCTTAATGGAAGCGTCAGCGCTAACGGGAAGGATGGCCAAATGGCGGCTTACCATAAAGATGAAAAGCTACTGATCCACTGTTTCCAGGATAGTCTAACTGGAGCGGCGTTACGTTGGTATACTCGGTTAAGCAAAGCAAATGTCAAGACATGGAAAGATTTGTCTAAAGCATTTTCCGAGCAATACAAACATAAATGAGACATGATCCCTAGCGAGAATCATGTTAGAAAATATGGGGCGTAAGTCCAATGAAAGCTGCGACAATATGCCAAGAGGTGGAGAGAAGTGGCCGCCCAAATCCAGCCACCTATCCCGGAGCATGAAATCACGCCATTATTTGTCAATACTCTGAAAGAGGCACTCTTTGACCGCCTCATTAATAACACAACACAGTGTTTCGCCGACTTGATCAGACTGGGAGTCTCTCGAATCGCAATTAAGAGCGGCAGAATTGATGGTGGGGAAGGGTCTCAAAGTACAACAAGATAAATGAAGTAAACACCACCAGCACCTATACCGCCCAAGAACTTCACAGTCTCACACAGCCACAAGCACACATGGGAAAAAAACACAAATTTGAATCAAAGAGATGAGAGGTCACGAGAAAGGATAAAGAGAGGAGAACTTTCACTCCCCTACCTGTTTCATACTCGAGCTTTATTCCCGTTTGTATGAAGCGGACTTGGTCCGACCATACATCGTTAATCCTGTCAATCCGCCCTTCCCGCCTTGGTATAATCCAAGCGCGCATTGCGACTATCACGGCGGTACCCTGGACATCCCACTAAGAACTGTCTTGCCTTCAAAAAACTTGTACGTAACTTAATCGATTCTCGGGATATTGAAGTTTGAAGAGCCAAGCGTAGCTAACAACCCGCTGCCCAATCATGGGAGCAGAGGAGTTAATGTCATAGAAGAATGCTTTACGGGAGGATAAATGATGACGTGTCGTAAATCAAGTCTCCTTTACGGTGGGTATTTCAACAATTATGCATGGCTCGTGTGATCAACAAAGGCATGATAATAAGGCGAAGGAAGGAATGGAAAGTATTGCGAATTCCATCGATCAAGGGCATGATATCCAAGAATGTGATGAGTTCAAGAAATTGGTGCGTAAGTTGATGAATGAAAAACAAATTGAATTCTTCGAGGAACCCATGGGGAAGGGATCAGACGTGCACATGACAGATAGCCCCAAAATTAGATACGGGAAGGATAGACCTTTTATTATCTCTCCCAGGATAGGGAATGCAGGTGTCTCCCAAGGAGAAACCAGCAAGATAAATCCCAAGATCGTCATTTCAGCACCATCTCCATTCCCATTCAAAGACATGCGACAAATTCCCTGGAATTATGCCGCGAATGTGACCATGCCAGAAAAATCGAACACGAACAGGTGAAAAAGAGCCTACGCTGGAAGACCAACAAAGCCAGGAACGATGTGAACGTCGGTGAGGCAGGCCATTTCACAAGGAGCGGCCGATGTTATTCCTCCGAGGCTTTGAGAGCAGCTGAAAAAGATAGGGGGAAGAATACAGCAGTTAGCCCTACGCAGATATTTGGAGAAGAACCTCCCCAAAAGATAAATGAACCGCAGAATCGAGGCCCGGGCCAAAGAATTTCTAAAGTTCTTGAGACATAGCGAGTACAAAGCGTAGTGGAACAACTACGGAAACAACCGCCAGGATCACATTCTCGGAATTACTCTTGAGTTCGAGAGAAGCATCGGGAGACGCTATTGAAAGTCTTGAATCAAACTTTTGTGCCCCAGGACATTTCGTAACAAACCCGGACATGATAGTAGGGTATATTATCGCTTATAATCATATCACATTCAGTGATGATGAGATCCGGAGGGAGGAATGGGGTCTACCAAAGCCCTTAACATCACTACCCACCGCAAAGGGTATGTATTACCAGCGTCTTGATCGACAACGGGTCAGCATTGAATGTCTTGCCTATGGTAACCCTGCAAAAATTGCCAATAGATGGTTCGCACCTAAAGCCTTGCTACAACTCGGTAAGAGCCTTTGATGGTACGCAAAAAGGAACAATGGGGAAAATTGAGGTGCCCCTATTGATCGGACCAACCGAATATGTGATCGATTTTGTGGTGATGGACATAAAACCATCTTACTGATTGCTTATTGGGAAGACCGTGGATCCACTCGCAGAGTTGTCCCATCATCATTGCATCAGAAATTAAAATTTGTAGTTGAAGGTAAATTGGTCACCGTAGAAGCAGAGCATGAATTTGTTGCTTCCGTGACATCAGACACCCCCTACATTCAAAATGATGAAGATGCCGCAGAATGCTCGTTCCGAGCATTAGAACTAGTAAATGCCACATTCGTTTCAGAAGGAAGCCGGATCCCTTACCCCAGGTTATCTAATTGTACCAAGATGACCGTCGCAGAAACTCTGGGCCGAGGAGTCAAAATAGGAAAAGGGCTGGGAAAGAAATTACAAGGAAACCTGAGACCCAAGAATATGATAACCAAGAAAGATCGTTTCGGACTGGGTTATCAACCAAGTGTCCAACAGAAAAAAGTAGAATATAAGAGGAAGGAGGAGCAAAGAAAAACCAGATCTAAAGGAGAAGACATTCCGTGGAGGTCGATGTCCTTTCCTAGTTTGAAAGCCACTTTCATCTCCGGAGGGTTCTACCAGCCAGGTCAAGATATTGGAGAGGCAATGAAGAAAAATGATGAACTTAACCAGAAGGAAATACTCAGTAAATCATTTGAAGGGATGTACATCAACATGATAGCTGAAAAGGACCGAGGTAGCAAAATGTTGACCAACATCCGCCCTTGCCATCCCGGGGAAACACTCGATAACTGGAGCTGCATTGATCTACCTGTAGTTTTTAGGAATAGATCAGAGTAATGCTCCGAATCAACCTTTTGTTTTTGCCCATAGACAATGGGGATCTCTTGTATGGGGCACCTATGTTAACTTTTTTGATTGAAATGAAAATATCCCCACTTTCTTAAAAATGACCAAAGTCTCATTTATTCCATTCATGCATTCTTCATATTCATTCCCTTCATGTAAAGCCGTCTCTTTCCCAATACAATTCATTCTCATTTAATGCAGGGTCGCTCATGATTGACGATATGAATGATACCGGATCCAATCTCGAATAAATTTGAATGCCCCGAGGTCTCGAGAGGAAATTGAGGAGGATATGATGAAATAGAAATTGAGGTCCGGAAGAGTTAAAGAGAATGGTGGCGACGAAGAAAGGCAGATTATGCCCCACCAAGAAGAAACGTAAATTGTCAACTTGGGGATCAAGAAGAAGCGAGAAAAGAAATAAAAATAGGAACGACTATTTCCTCAAAAACCAAGCATGAACCGATAGCCCTACTTCAGAATTCAAGGATGTCTTCGCTGGACTTATCAAGATATCTTTGGGATTGAATACCGACATAGTGGTGCACAAATTGCCAACAAAGTCGGAGTGCAAAACCAAGACAACAAAAACTTCGGAGAATGAGGCCGGATATGTTGTTAAAGATCCGAGAAGAAGTGAAAAAGCAATTTGATCTTTGGATTCTTGGAGGTAGCCAAATACCGAATGGGTTGCAAACATTGTACCAAGATACCAAAGAAAGACGGAAAGTTCGTATGTGTGTAGATTACAGGGGATCCAATCGAGCTAGCCCAAAAGACAACTTCCCTTTGCCACATATTGACACGCTGGTTGACAACACCGCAGGACATTCATGGTTTTCCTTCATGGACGGCTTCTCAGGATACAACCAGATAAAGATGGATCCTAACGACATGGAGAAAACCACATTCATAACCATGTGGGGCACTTTTTGTTATCAAGTGATGCCGTTTGGGCCAAAGAACGCAGGGGCAACATACCAAAGAGCAATGGTGACTCTTTTCCATGACATGATGCACAAAGAAATAGAAGTATACGTGGACGATATGATTGCCAAGTCTCGAGCAGGAGGAAGAGCACCTCTGTAACTTGAGAAAACTATTCCAAAGACTACGAAAGTACCAACCGAGGCTCAATCCCGCCAAGTGTACCTTCGCCGTTACATTTCGGAAAACTCCTAGGGTTCGTAGTAAGCGAGAAGGGATTGAGATTGATCCCGATAAAGTGAAAGCCATCCAGGACCTTTCACCACCCCCGCACGCAAAAAGGAAGTCCGCGGTTTCCTCGGGAGGCTGAATTACATCTCTCGTTTCATTTCCCAATTAACCAATCAATGCGACCGGTCTTGGACTTCTTAGAAAGAATAATCTGGCGTGTGGGATGAAGAATGTCAAAAAGCCCTAGAAAAGATCAAAAAAGTACGACAAATGCTCCAATTTTAGTCGCACCAAGACTGGTCGACCACTAATTCTCTACTTAACGGTCTTGAGAATTCAATGGGATGTGTCTTTGGGGCAACACGATGAGTCAAGAAAAAAAGGAGCAAGCCATCTATTACCTAAGCAGAAATTCAATGATTGCGAAAAACACGGTACCCCCAAAGGTGAGAAAGCTGTGTTGTGCTCTAGTTTGGGCTACCAAGCGGCTCGGACAAGTACATGTTGTACCATACTACCTGGTTGATATCCAAGCTAGACCCATTAAAGTTCTTAATGGAAGCGTCGGCGCTAACGGGAAGGATGGCCCGATGGCGGATGCTCTTATCCGAATTCGACATCGTATATGTTAATCGTAAAGTCTGTAAAGGGAGTGCCGTGAGCAGATTTTCTGGCTAGTCGTGCCGGATGACTATGAGGCATTGAACTTTAGTTTCCAGCACGAAGACTTGATGTGCATTACAACGAAGAAGAGATTTCAGATGATATGTCATGGAAACTTTACTTCGATGGAGCCTCCAACGCCCTCAGACATGGGATAGGGGCAGTGCTAATTTCACCTGAGGACGTCTATTATCCTTTCACCAGCAGATTGGAATTCTTTCGCACAAACAATATAGCTGAATACGAAGCTTGCATCATGGGATGAACTCACCATCGAAAAGAAAGGTTAAGGAACTTCGAGTGTTCGGAGATTCGCCCCTAGTCATTTATCAATTGCGCGGGAGTGGGAAACCGAGACCCAAAGTTGGTCAAATATCACGAATGGATCCAAGAGCTCGTCGTCGAAGAGTTCGAAAAGGTTAGCTTCAATTACCTACCCCGAGAAGAAAATCGGATGGCGGATGCATTGGCAACCTTGGCATCCATGTTTAAAACAAATACCGGGCAGAAATGAAGCCCATTGAGATGCGAGACATTTGAAAAAACCTGCTCATTGTTGTAATATACAGGAAGAGATTGACGGAAATCCATGGTACTATGACATCCCGCAATATGTCAAGCTTCAAAAGTATCCGAAGGGCAAACGACAATGATGAAAAGCGCTGAGAAAAATGGCAACAAAATATATCTTAGATGGGGAAATCCTATATAGGAGAAGTCATGATCAAACATTCTTTGAGATGTGTGGATGCCCGAGAGGCGAAGGAAATCTTAGTGAAGTACATGACGGGATCTATGGAACACACGCCAACGGGCTGTCTATAGCCCGGAAAATTATGAGGTACGGTTATTTTCGGTTGACCATGGAGGAGATTGCATCGATTACGCCAAGAAATGCCACAAATGCCAAATTTACGCCGACAAGATTCATGCACCCCCATCACCTCTACACACAATGAATTCTCCGTGGCCTTTTTGCAAAGATAGGGCATGGACGTCATCGGCGAGATCCATCCGAAAGCCTCCAATGGGCACCGTTTCATTTTGGTCGCCATAGACTACTTCACTAAATGGGTAGAGGCAGCGTCTTACGCCAATATCACCAGGACTACAGATTTGTAAGTTCTTAAAGAAGGAAATTATTTGTCGTACGGATGCGCGAGAGAGGATCATCACCGACAACGCCTAATCGAACAACAAGATGATGAAGGACGTGTGCACTCAATTCAAGATAACACACCATAATTCTACGAGTCTATCGTCCTAAAATGAATGGAGCAGTGGAAGCAGCAAACAAGAATATAAAGAAGATCATAGCAAAGACTACGGATACCTACAAGGATTGGCATGAGAAGTTGCCTTTTGCCTTTTTCGCCTATAGGACGTCCATTCGCACACATCAACGGGGACAACGCCCTACCTTGGTGTATGGTGGTACCAAGCAAGATACTCCCAATTGAGGTAGAGATTCCGTCCTCCGGGTCTTAAACGAAGTAAAACTGGAAGAAGCTGAATGGGTGCAGGCCATATTCGACCAGCTAAATCTCATTGACGAAAAAAGACTAAAGGCCATTTGTCATGGTCAGATGTACCAAAAGCGGATGGTGCAGGCTTACAACAAAAAAGTGCGCCCAAGAGAATTCA
Source organism: Hibiscus mutabilis (assembly GCA_019671005.1). NCBI lineage: Eukaryota > Viridiplantae > Streptophyta > Magnoliopsida > Malvales > Malvaceae > Hibiscus > Hibiscus mutabilis. The sequence continues at coordinate 71,812,634 of CM033712.1, read as the reverse complement.
ATGAAGGGGATCTGGTACTCAAGAGAATCCTCCATATCCAGAAAGATTCTCGAGGAAAATGGACGCCCAACTGGGAAGGACCGTACGTCATAAAAAAGGCCTTCTCAGGAAGAGCCCTGATCCTAACAGAAATGGACGGGGACAAACTGAAAAATCCCGTAAATTCTGATGTCGTCAAGAAATATTATCTCTAAAAAAAAAATTTGGAGAGCTCAGGACGAAAACCTGAAACCGGGCGTCTTGAAGCAAAGGAAGAACTCGAGTTGAAAACCCGCAAAGGGCGGCTCGGGTAAGTTGAAAAGTTGAATATCCGAAGAGAAGGGCATCTTCATGAACATTGTGAAGAGAAGGGTCATGTATTTTCATACTTAATTCATATGTGTCATACCTTTCTTTTCAAGATATCTCGAAGCCCTTAATCGTAATAAAGCCGTGTTTTTGAGCATCCATTCCTGGCCTTCTTATCAATTTTAGTCAAATAAGATAACATAGGCTTATAATGAAACAAGAGATTTCGGAGCATTACTATGATTTAACCTTGAAAATTGCAGGTGATCAAAGAAAACAATGTTAACTCCGTCCTCCAGTTCCCTACATAATGGTTAGGGAAGATGAGAAGCTTGAAACAACTAGGTAGGATGACCAATGGCACATGTCCTATCTATCCAAGGAAGGCACACGAGATAACAAAAGAGATCTCTTGGGTGAAAACCATAAGGGCAAAAAAAAACTCTTTAAAGTGAAAACCCGAAAGGGCGCTTTAAAATGCCAAATCATAATTGGAGAAAAAGAAAGGTTGAGATGGTTGAACCTGACAGTGAGGCGGAGTATCGATGCCTGTAAAAAAGGAGAAAACGGTCGTCAAGATCAAATGAGGACCAAAACAGGCCCACCCAGAGATTGACTCTCATGCATCATGAATAGTCAAGTATCACTAGAATTAGGAGCATGTCAATTCATTCATTTGTCATAGCATTTTGTTTTCGTCTTAGACAGGTATCTGCAGATCCAAAGAGACATCGAAGACCGTCACGGTGTGAATCCCAAATGAGAAAACAATGTTTTACATACAAAAGACACATGTTTTCAAGCTCTAGAGAGAGGTTCTATATAGGAAGAATCATTCTTTCCGAGGTTTTGAAGCTGAAAGTTCTATATAGGAAGGACTTTGTGGCTCGTGGTGAAGACTCACAGTTCTATATAGGAAGGACTCCCGGTCAAAACAATTCACCCATGACACGCAAGATTATATAGGAAATCCTGCTGTGTCGTTTAAAGCGAAGAGTTCTATATAGGAAGGGCTCCGAGCTTTATTGTCTTAGAGAAAAAGGTTCTATATAGGAAGAACTGCACTCTCGAGATTCCAGACGCCAAAAAGTTCTATATAGGAGGGACTGATGGCTCCAAGGTGAAGACTTCATGATTCTATATAGGAAGAACTCCCAGTCAAAGCAATTCACCTATGACACAGGGTTATATAGGAAACCTGTTGTGTCGAAAGCGAAAGAGTCTTATATAGGAAAGGCTCGAACTTCATTGTCTTAGAGTAAAAGGTTCTATATAGGAAGAACTGCAGCTCGAGACTTCAGACGCCAAAAGTTCTATATAGGAAGGAGGACGCGGCTCCAGGATTTGAAGACTAGCAGTTCTATATAGGAGGAACTCCCGGTCGGAAGAATCCATCGGTGGCGCGAAAGGTTTTATATAGGAGAAACCAGCGTCGAAAGCAAAGAGTTCTATATAGGAGGAACTCCAAGCTTTATTGTCTCAAAGTGAAAGGAATGACTCATAATTCGGGATGTCAGAGCGAAGGGTTCTATGTCGAAAGAGCCTGTAGCTCCAAGATCGGAAGGTGACGAAGCTCTATATAGGAAGAACTTACGAGCTGAAGATTCAGCCAAGGAAGAGCGGAGATGTCCAAAAGAATTCGTTTTTCCAAAGCTACAAACAGGGAAGTCTGATAAAAATGAGAGCGAAGGGTTCTATGTCGAAAAGAGCCTGTAGCTCCAAGATCGGAAGGTGACGAAGCTCTATATAGGAAGAACTTACGAGCCTGAAGATCTATCCAAGGAAGAGCGGAGATGTCCAAAAGAATTCGTTTTCCAAAACCAAACAGGAAGTCGATAAAAATGAGAGCGAAGGGTTCTATGTCGAAAAGAGCCTGTAGCTCCAAGATCGGAAGGTGACGAAGCTCTATATAGGAAGAACTTACGAGCCTGAAGATTCAGCCAAGGAAGAGCGGAAATGTCCAAAAGAATTCGTTTTTCCAAGGCTACAAACAGGGAAGTCCGATAAAAATGAGTGCTTATGAATCTTTGCTTTGTTTCCCATTCCATGAGAACAAGCAAAGAGGGGCAACTGTAATCACTCATTTTTACTTGTAAATATATTAATATTGCATGTATATTTATTATATGAATGTTACTAATATAAGGTGATGTGTGCATGTATAAGCTATGTATACGTATTAGGGGTGTATGTATGTCACGTATGTATCTAGGGTATAAGCGTATATAGATGTCATGTTAATTATATGTATGATTATACGTACGTATACTAGAATATTATATTAATTAATGATCGTATAATATAAGTATATATTTTCGTATGTATATGTATTGTTTGTTATAATTATACTATTATTATTATTAATGACAAAATGAAAAATTAAATATATATTAAACCCAAATAAAAAATTACAGTCCAATTACAAATCCAATTACAAAGCCAGTTTGGCCCAAATCTAAATCTTATCTAATTACAATGTGCAGGTAACTGTGGGCCGTTGGATCAAGATCCGATCCAACGCCACGATGCAATGGAAGTCAAAAAATATACGCCAGCGCGTGCTCCACACGTATGGACCGTTCGAGTGCCACGGACGACGCTTTAACATCCCACGCGCGTAAGATCCACGCGTTCGACTCTCGATCGCGGAGCTCCACGTGGCGAAATCTCAAGCCGTCTCATCGGATCGAGGCTTTATCCAGCCGATCGTTCTTCAAGCCATCTCGACCATTAGATCGATCGATCTAACGGCCGAAAACGCGCGTCCGCCTCGGCGAGAACGACCACACCGCCACCGCGCCGATATTCAATCCCCGCGTTCAGATTATGCCAAAGACAACAAGCAAAATGTCAGATCTGAAAAAGAAGATGCAACTTGCAACCAAAAAACAGAGGCAGTAATATATATGAAACGGGGCTTTTGTAACGGGGATGAGGGGAGCGAAAAAAAGGGAGAACAAGGATAGTAAAAAACAGAGATCTTGTAACACAAACAAAATATGAAAAGTTGTAAACATCGAAGATAATCAAAAGGCAGTCCAGTGGTAAATTTTTGTCTCTTTTTTTACTTGTTTTCTTTACATGCATATACAAAAGATTAACACAAAAAAACAGATATAAAAGAGAAGAGTAGTCTTACCGGCGTTGTCTGTGGGCCTTCCCCTCCTCTGTGACAAGCCTTTCGGCTTCTACAAGCCAGATCTGGTGAACTAAAGGGAGGGGAAGACCCCTTGTGGTTTTGTTTTGGTCTAAAAAAAATATATTTTGGTTCGTATTTCCTAGATCTAGGGTAAAAAAGGGGGTATCCTCTGAATCCAACCACGGATTCATGTTGAGGATGAAGTAGTGGTCATTTTGGTGTCTTTTGGGGGCTCGCCGGCGCCGGTTAGCGGCGGCCGGCCGCCGGATTCTGGGTATTATATGAATAAACGAGAGAAAACGAAGAACAGAAAACTCTGAAAAATCAGAAAAATGAAACAAAGAAGGGGAAAATGGGTTTCGGTCTAAAAAAGGGCCTTTTATAGTTATTATTATTTTTGAAATGGGTAAATTACACACTTAATCCCACCGCGTTTTCAATATTTTCATTTTTGTCTTGCCGCATGGTATAATCACAGTTCCAGTCCCCCTGATTTTTCAAAAGGTTACAATCTAGTCCCTAAATTACACCGAATCGGTTTGAAATGGTAAAATTACGCCTTAACCATCCTGCGTTTTTGAATTTTTCACTTTGGCTCGCCCTTGGTCTAATTACAATTCTGGTCCTTTTAGGTTTTGTTGGTTTCGCAATTTCGTCCCTAAATTACATATTATTGTTCTTAAAACGCCACTGACTTTCGTTTTTCTTTCATTTCAGTCATATTTTCTTTGTAAATATTATTGTTCGTATTATAATCGTATATGTTGATATTATTTTATTTCATGTCCTCGTATATGACTCGTATTTTATGTTTATATGTATATATAGGTGTTAAGTATGACATTCATGTTTTTTATCCGATTATTCGTATTGAAGCATGTTACATTCTAGTTGATTCGTAAAAAGCATGTTTTTTGTATTTTTACGTATTGCATGTTTCCTTGGTTTTTAGGTTACGTGTTAATGTGCCTTCTTTCATGTATAATATATTGTTCATATATGTTGAAATGCTTTTTAATAGCATGTATGTCTTTTTAATATTTGTTCGTCTATATACTTAATTATTCCTACCTTGTTATTCATTTATGATAGTTATTTTTATCAATTATTTAGAATAATATGTATATATACATGTTTTAGTCTAAAATATCATTTATGTTAAATTAGTAGTCCGGGTATGTCAATATTTATTATATTTAAATTTTGCCATGTTTTACGTTTTTGCCACTAAGATTGCATATCGGGATATAACTTGTTAATGCGAGTCCTTTTATCCGAGCGTAAACGGGCCGATATCAAGCGTAGTGATAGTGGTTGGCGTTTATTCTCGCAACGGACCCTTAAAATATATTCGCAATTATGACCGAATTTTAAAATAATCGTCACTCTAATCCGGAAAATCCAATATTAATAAAGCGGTAATTATTAAAGTACCGATTTTTGGGCGGTGTGGGGTGCTAATCCTTCCCATCCGTAACCGACTCCCGAACCCTGTCTTTTTGAATCTACGGTTTATGGTGTCCGCCTACCTAAGTGGCGGTGGCGACTCCATTTTTTTGAGGTTTTTGTAAACCCCACAGAATAAATATTTTATATCCAAACACCTTTCAAACACACCTTTCAAAAATCATCGTTTTTATTTTAGCGATATATAAAAAAAAAAGACATTCGCTACACACTTACGATACGGGTAAACGAAAAGATTTTATTAGAGAAATATATACATAAAAATTAATCAAACAAACTATCAAGTGGTGAAAATTTGTATACAAAACAATTAATTTCATGTCCAATCTTTAATTAATGGTATTTAGTTATTCTGTTTAACGATTATATAAAAATTGCATATGAAATGGCAAAAGCAGCTCCATAATAACATTAATTATAATTAAAATACCGATATTTTCGGTCTTTTTTCAACTGAGATGATGGTCATGTTTGGCAATTAGCGGATAGCTGATAGTTGATAGCGGATTACATTAGCTGATTGTATTAGCTGATTTGACTAGCTGATTGTATAAAAGTGTTTGGTAAAATTAACTGATACCTAATAGCTGTTTAATTATTTAAACAAGCAAAATGATATATAAGGACATGATTGCATTCGATGTTTGTTTGAATAGTTTATTAGTTATCAAGATTTTGTATCTATTACCGTTCAAAAAATATTTTGTATCTATTAATATTAATTAGATTATAAAAATATTTTTTTAAATATAACAATAATAAACATATTTAAAAGATTTATATATTATTTTATTATTTATATAATTATTTTTAATACAATTTAATTAATTATTAAATTTAAATAAAATTATAAATGTGTGAGAATAAAAAAAGTATTACTTTACAAATGTCACAATATAAATATGTGAGAGTGAAAAATTAAAATAGAAAAGGTTAAATTTAAGTTATTTGAAAGTTTTTGATAATTGTTAACGGTAAAATGGTCTTTATAATTATTATGTTAAATCGCTAATTTCAAAAAGTTCCTATTAGCAAATTTTTTTCAAAATTAGAGGTTTCACCCCAATCCATTATTTATCAAACATCCAAATTAGCAAATTTGACCGGTCAAATCTCTAATATTAACTTAAACCTCTAATTTTAGTTCAAACCGCTATTTACCAAACATTGCCGATATTTGATTAATCTTGATATCAATTTGATTCAAAGTTTTAAATAATAAATGAAAAAAATAGATAAAAAAATAAATACCCAAAAGTGTATTTGTATTTAAGTAGGAACCGATGAAACATGTACCGTTTGACCTTTTTCTAAACTCATGCAACAATATATATAGTAGTTGAAAAGTAGGATAGCAAACGGTCGTTTTAGATATTAAATATGTAAATATGTGTAAAAAATCCGTTAATATTAATTAAGCAAATACGATACGATTATACGAGACAAATATAACATTAAAATATAATTGAATATAGAATATAATCGAATAAAAATACACAAATTATTACATACATATATATATTGGTTTTCAATAAAAAGCTTGAAAGAAAAGAAATTAATTAAAGCTTTTTATTTTTTATTATGTTAATTTATTTGTGGAAATACCTTTTTAATTTGAAATTTGAATATGGGTGCACCTAATTTTTTTTCTTGTAAATCTTTCAATTATGTGTTGTATAAACCACCATGTACATAATTTGCCCTCAAAAGATGTTAAAAAATAATTGAGAAATTGCTTTCTTATTGTTGGCCAACTTTTATCTCTTACCATTTCCATGGTAGCTATAAAGTTTATATGGGATAAGATCAATTGACACAGAGTAAAATAATTTAGTTTCATATGTTTTAGATGATTTTTATGAAAAAAATATGAATTATCTTCGATTTAAAAGTTTTAATCTTGTTAATCTAACGATCCTAAAAGCGTGCAAAACTAAATAATTTTATATTGTGTAAGTGGATCTTAAAAACACACACGTTCGATAGACACCTCTCGGATACAAACGGTTTTATTTCTAAAATTTATAACTCAAGTCGCTCAATTAAAAATTGTAACAAATCGTTTGGTATAATAACAATTTTAATCTCCAAACTACCTTTGATCAATTCGATCCTAATTCAATAAATTTAACCCTTTATATTTAAAATTTATGACATTGCACCCTCTTAACACAATCTCATACCACTCGCCGCGTCCATCAACTCGACAACCGACGTATGTGATAGCTTGACAGACACAATCACTTTACTATTGGATAGTAGACAAACTAATAGAACAAACTAATTATGACACTAACGCCGTTTGTTAGTAGACACAATCTTTTCGTGAATAGAATTTTTAAATATGAATGGTCGTATAACATATAATTGAGGAGTAAATTAAACTGTAATTTCTTAAAGAAAAAATGTTATAATATCAAGTCACATTAGAATTTAATTTTAATTTTTATGATCGTGTAACATATTTGTAATAAAATCTTAATTGATTGGCTAAATTAAACTCTAATTTTCAGAAGAGAAAAAATGATGTTTATAACGAAACATATCAGTGATTTAAGGTATATTTTATTAAAAAAAGGAACTAAATGGTTCTGTAGATTCCAAAACTCATTAAATATCATCCTGAGAACGTCAATTCAAATTGAGATAAAAGTTAACATGAGAGGCCATAAATTTCTTTGCAAACATTGGGGGTTGGGGTCTTGAATGCACTGTAAATATATGAACTGCTCTTCTTTAATTGAGTCTACATTTATTGTAATTTTGGAGGGAAAAGTATTTAAAAATAAAAAAATTGAGAACCCAAGTTGAAACAAAAGTAATAAAAATATGGTGGCCTATGGAGATGAAATATCATGTGCTTTCCATATGATTTCTTGTGAACAGATTGGGACCCGATCGAGAGAGACAATTTTGTATATTTCTTATTTCATAATTTTTTTTCAGGTCGGATTGAATTACGAATCGAATATTATATAAGTGTATTATAAAACATTTTTTAATTTAATTTATTTCATTGACTATATTAAGATTCAACGTAATTTCTAATTCTATTAGATCTATTAATAGTTAATTATGCCATCATAACTGGAGAAAATCTAAACCCTTTAAGTTTGATTATAATCTATAACACTGAGTTAATCATATTGATGATATACTATATATGAATAATTATTTGATATATTGATGATGAACAAAATTCTACAAAAACGAATTTAATGTCATACATCATTATATTTAAAAAATAAATAAAAACCGATTGAGTTTACCTTTATTGACATGTTATCGGTACAATATATATAAGGACGTAGCGCGTTCTGATTGGTAAACACAGATTTTTTTAATAGTGTTAACTTTTGGAGTAAATGGGTAACGGCGAAACGTTTAGAGGACAAAATGGGCAAAATGTAATTTAAGAGACAAATTGAAAAAACATGTAAAATTTAAGAAAAAATATTTTAAGCCTATTAAAAAACACGTAACATCATAAACATCAAATAATAATATCCCCGCCATATTATTTTTGTTTAATATTGGTGGTCCAATAATTCCCAACCTCATCCATTCAAAATCTAAAACTGAAATGATATATATTTTGTTTTTTACCCCTCTCCACCATGCATCACACAAAATTCTCGTGGCTTGTTGCTTTGATTTACTAGGTAATTTTTGTTGCTTCTACTTTTGATATATATATATATATATATTTTAAAAATATATTATTTTAAAAACAATCACATGAATCCATTGGATTGAATTCTAAATTTCGCTTTTCATTACACTATTCAATTTTAATTTGCAAGCAGTTATATTCTATAATTTTAATTTTAATCTGATTAAATTGAACGATTTAATCTGATAAAATTAAAATTAAAATTTGTATGTTGAATTTAATGAGTAGTAAAATACTTATTAGTTTTTAACTTTATTAATAGTAAATTGAATCTTGATCATTGTTGATGGGTTGCCAATCCAATTTGTTGTGTGGTGGTTTTTTTATGTTATTCCGATTTCTCAGGACTTTACTCTAACTAATTCGGACTGATGCGCGTCGCATACATTGTTTTGGTGGATGAGCCTTTCAACAAAGATTTTTTGCATACACAAGACCTAAAACTTAAATAATGATAATATTATATTTTAATTCTCTAATAATTAGACTCAGACATAATTATTGTTCAATTTTAAACAATAACTATGTCTAAGTCAAAAACAAAGAGATTAGACCTACAAGATAGTGTCTAATATTTCATGACATGGGTATGAAATTAAAAAAAAATATTTAGACCTTTTGGCCATGAAATATATATAATGTTGGAATTTAGGAATTATTGGGCATAATTCCGACATGACATGGTCGTTTTCATAGACAAAGATGAGTCATTATATCCCTTGTTTATTATGTTAAGTTGTACATTATCTTCCACGATTATTACCTTGGTACACTCATCCATTTATTTTCTACATTATTGAGGAGAGGATGAACTTGAATAGAAGTGTTTACGGATCAAGTCAGATTGAAAACCAATTCAAAAAATTTGATATTTGAATATAATAAAATATTTTAAAAATATAATTCTATATTAATATCTTTTTAATATAATTCTATATTAATATTTATATATTTTATAATTAAAATTAAATAAAACACATATTTTTTAAATTTTAAATTAGTTCTGGCTAAACCAGAGTGTCAGACCGACTTCCGGAATAAAATGTTTGGTCTCAATTTATTGATAGATCTAAATTCTTGAGTAAATATTTTGATATCCTATTGAAAATATTTCAATAGGATGAGTCTATCACGTGATGTTTGGTCTCAATTTATTGATAGGTCTAAATTCTTGAGTAAATATTTTAATATTCTATTGAAAATATTTCAATATTCTATTGAAAATATTTCAATAGAATGAGTCTATCACGTGCGTCGAATACTATTAACACTGAACACCGCTGAAAATTATTAAATTAATTAATAAAGATTAAAAATCTCAAAGACTTAACATACAATTATAAATTATTTAAAATAAATTTTCAATTATTTTTTTTATATATTATATATTTTAATATTTTTTCAAATAATTAAATCAAATACCAACCATAGTCAATCCCTAAATTAAAAAATCCTAAATCTTTTCTCCCAAATTAGAAATTTCCCAACCCTTGGTTCACGATTTCTGCTAGAGATTCGTTTCGATTGGCAGCTTAAAGTTGTGGATTCCTTTCTTAAGTGCCACGCCGATCTTCTATTTGTGAGATTCGATCTGGTTTGGAGAGGTGATTGTGTGGAGAAGGCATGATATTAATTTAGGGTTTTAATTTAAAATTTTGGGTTTTAATTTGAGAATTAGGGTTTTAATATGGGGAAAGGTTTAGGGTTTTTTAATTCAAGGATTGACTATGGTTGATATTTGATCTAATTATTTTAAAAAATTAAAAATATAATATATATATGAAAAATAATTTAATTGAAATTTTATTTTAAATAATTTATAATTGTATGTTGAGTCATTGAGATTTTAAAACTTTATTAATCAATTTAATGCTGTTCAGCGTTAATGGTGTTCAACGGTGTTCGACATCCGTTGTAGAATTTTTCATTTTAACATCAAATAATTTAAATTAATTTCGTTGGAGTTAAAATTATCAAAGTATTATTATAAATGATTTTTTTGATACACTTCCCGTGTAAATTAAAGTTTACACGAGTTTTTCAATTTTAGGGGTTAAAGTTATAGTTTAGGGTTTAAAGCTTAGGAGTTTAGGTTGTAGGGTTTAAAATTTATGGTTAATGTTTAGAATTTTAGTATTAGTGTTTAGAGTTTAGGGGTTAGTGTTAAAAATTTAGGTTTTGGGTTTTATAGTGTAAATATGCATGCTTGTGTAAAATGTGTATCAAAATTTTACCTTGTTATAAAATAGGAAATACTTTGATACACAAGCTTGTGTAAACTTTACAAGCTTTTCAATTTTAGGGTTTAAGGTTTTATGTTAGGGTTTAGGGGTTTAGTGTGCTGGGTGTAGAATTTAAGGTTTATGGTTAGAAGTTAGAGTTTAGGGTTTAAGGTGTTAGAGTTTGGGATTTAGGTTTTAAATGTTATAGAAGGATTGTGTAAATTGTTTTTACACAACTTGTGTATCAAAATATAACCCTTATAAAATTGCATTTTTAATAGTTTAATAATATAACCCTTTCGATTTTAGGTTTTAGAGATTTAGGTTGTGGTTTAGGTTTTAGAGGTTATGTTGTAGGGTGTAGAATTTAAGATTTATGGTTAGAATTTAGAGTTTAAGGTTTAGGTTTTAAGATGTTATGGCTAGAGATTTAAGTTTTAGATTTTATAGCTTAAATATGAAATGTTGTATAACAATTTTTTACTCCGCTTCTGTACTAAAATATAACTCAAATTTAAATTATATATGCTTTATTGAACACATATTAAGATTTATATGTCCTTTTGAGATGCTAATGAATGTTTTTGCTTTGCTTCTCATTGCTCATTTGTCATAAAGTTGCTTGCTAATGAATGTTTTTGCTTTGCTTCTCATTGCTCATTTATATTATGCACAAAAATCATGTTCATAAAGTTGCTTGTTAAGGGTACAAATACATATGCCACTCACCATTTATACAACAAAATTTGCCCCCCTTTTCTAATTTCTATATCATTTGAACATTCTGCATGCCATTTTAATCTATTTCGTATTATATTTGTATTTAATAATCATATCATATATGATATTGCCGTCCAATCTTTCAACCTCAAATTACAATCAAATTTGGACCATATGTCACCATCTTAGGGCACCCAAATTGCTAGACATTTGACCTGCAATGGGAAAGATTCCCATGCAAGGTCAATTTTTATGGTTTCTCCTTTGTTCGTGGAATTATTATGTAAGTGAACCATGTTCAACAATTTGGCCGGTTGGGAGACACCTTGGTAGCTAAGCTTCATGGTCCAAATATTTTGCCAAATATCTGATTTCAAATCTAGTATGTGGAAAACACTCGAATTTGGAAGTGAATCTACATATCTATTTATTCGATTTACAATATCAAGATTGTACTCAATAATTCTAATTATTTAATTTTTGAGAAGTTAATAATTCGTATTATATAAAATTTCGTGAGCATGGTTCAAGCGTATAATATTTTGAAGTACCCAAATTGGAAAAACCGACCATAACACCCACCACTAAAAAAGAAATATAAAAACATATTGTAATTTGATGTTGTTAAGGTTGGATTTATTTTTATATTGTAGTTTGATTTTGTTAAGGTTGGATTTATATGAAATTATTTGCAAATTGTAAGCATCAAGACTAAGATCTATTCTGATTCTTCATTTTCTTGAAGTAAAAGTATCTGATCCATATCCAAAATAGATTGGGCATGGATAAGAGGATATTATCCTTCAAGAACACTCCAAGTACATGGAAATTTCGGGAAAACGATACATCCAAGTCCGAGTAACATAAATAAAGACAATCATGCTTATTGAACCGATGAAAGGTAACCGGTCTAACTCATTCATATCTATCTTAAGGAATGAACATGATGAAGCATAATCAGAGAGCAGCCCAGAAGCAACAATGGCGCTAGTGCTGCAAAGAAAGCAGCCGATGCATTCATATCCAAACAAGGGTATAAGATGCGACCCTTCAAAGATCATCAAATATACAAAAAAAGCTTTTAAAAAATTGAACCTTCACGCACTTGTATCCAACACTCACATCAAGAGTACTAGTAACATAGATACTATCAGTGAAAGAAAACCTGATGGCCCCAACAGTCGAATCGTGTAGTAAACTTCCAAACTGGAGGCAATGCAAGCTCTTACAGCCACACATAGTTTAATCCAGCATATATAAGATCAACCTTCAAAGTACCATCATAATGAGACAGAGTTTATATATTTGGGAGTTAAAGATAATATGCCATAAGGAAATGCCTTCCATTGGTACAAAACTCAAATGCAAAAAAGATAAGCATGGAGAACAAGCAATCAACTGGATTGAAGCAACAACCATAAAAGTACATACCCTGCATGAGCATGACCCTTACTACTGCCGCTCCACTCGTGCATTCTTTCCTCCACCAATAAAAATCTCACAGGAACTCCGAAAAATAACAAAAATGTAGCAAAATATAGGTTATAGAACAGACATTTTCAGTAGTGTGAACATGAATGGCTCCATAGCAGTGTCCCCTGAAGGTGAAAGCCTTAACTTGAATGGTTTTATAGCAGTGAGGAAACACATTAATCGAAGTATGATCGCTTGAAGAACATTGCAGAAATTTTACAAATCAGGAGACATGGATAATGATTCCTAACAGTTAGGACTGTCTTACCTGCTCGCCATTGTTTACGGTAATATTCTTCGGTGATAAACAACACTGAGATGGTAAGTATAACAAATTCATTTTTGTCCACTTGACCTTATACTTGGCTCTTGATATGTATTTATCCTTTAGGTCAAAGATGAACAAAGAGAATCCTTTTTCCCTCTAAGAATCCTATTCTACAGTCTACACAACAAGAAGCTTGAAGTACTGCCAGCCAAATTCTCATCCAGATTACTGTGATGAAAATCCTGTTAACCAAGGCAAATACTTGGGGAACTTTGTTGATAACTGCGTCACACAAATAAGCATATTGTAGCCAATTCAAAAGCCAAGGAAACCCCTAAGATATTCTCTCACAGGACGCCTAAACAAGGAAAACAGCAATTGGCCATATTCTAACCCCAAAATTTTGTATCCTTATGCCAACAATTGTCTTCTGGCTAACCTAGCCTCTCCCAATACTCAGAACCGTCTAAACTGCAACTTTGTTATTGAACTGACAGTTTCAGAATCTTAAAGTTGAAACCAGTTGTGTTATCTAACTTTGAATACCAACTAAGCTTTTGATTTTCTCAATAAGTTAAAACAGAAACAGAATGAACAACAGTTAGTTCAGCTCTGGCAAATTAAATCACCAGAAAACACTTGAGAAAGCTAAAATTTCAATCCATTCTTTTCTCTTTCTCCAAAGTACAAAGCTTCATTTCGAACAAACTAATAGAAAATTTGAACACACGGATAAAGTTCTCACTTTCATGTTCATCCCCAAGCAGTAAACTAAACTCATCTTTCGACCTCTAATGGTGTAAAACAGAAGAAGTTTACAAATTACACCTTGTCACCGTAACCAATGTAAACCATCAAATGCAAGCAACCAAATTCCCACAAGGTCCAACTTTAACTCCTCGAACAGAGTAAGTCTAATCAAATGCTTTCTCTTGCCGCTTCTACAATTAAAATACAGATCTAACCAAAATAAAATGCAAGAAACACAAATTTGCAACATGGAGAAAATGTGAGACTAGAAGTATTAAACTGAACTACTTTTTAGTATTGATGATTGATCAAAAACCCAGAAAGTTTTTGCCGAAAGAATCTACAAATGCAATGAGATATCTTTCAAACAAGAAGCGATCAAAAGAAGTTCACTAGAATTCAGTTTGAGTCAACTTCTAAACCATAAAGAACATTAGCATACTTCTCAATAGGGTCCCCCATCCCGAAATACCTCTTCTTGACCTCCAACCAAGCGCGCAACGTTAACAAGCTATCGGAACCGGCCTGATGACTCTTCCCAATTACACGCTTCACCCCCATTGCTTTAGACGCTCGGTCAAGCCCTCCATACAGCCCAGCACAGAATCTCATCAAGTGTTTGACGTCGTAGACTCTCTCTCCAAAGAAAACTTGCACGAGTTCCAAGAAGCCAGAGAGTTGGTCCGGTAATAACTCACTGGCTAAGCATTTCACGAGGTATCCAAAATCGTAAGCACAGTGGAAAGTCACCCATGTTACGGTGTCGTTCAATACAAGTCCCGATGACATCATCAGTTCCGCGAACCGACCCGACTCGATCCCAAGTTCCCGATTCTTCTCGAAATCTATGCCTTGACGACGGAGAAGCTCGACGGAATCGTGCGCGTGGACATCATTCGCAACATCGAAATCTCTGAAATTGAATTGCCAAATGAACTGGTTTCCGGTGCCGAGATTTGGTAAATTACCGTGGGCGTCCGATAAAGTGAGGCCGACTTGGATGAGCTTCAGTGACTCGACGTTGGCTTTGAGGCTTTGGTAATGAGCGTCAACTGACCGAACGCCGCCTCCGTCGTACCGGAAGACAATGCCGGGAAACTCCGTGTCCATTGAAATGATCGGAAAACTGTCGATTATAGATCTGATTATCTCGAATTCGGAGTCCAAATTTTCGGACCAAACGGATCGGATCACGATCCGCTCTCGTACAATTGGCGGTTCGTCTGACATTTTTGGATCTTTTTCAAAGAAAATCGTCCAAATTTCTATCAAGAGAACAATCTGATCCTTTGATTTTTCCCTTTCATGCGGTTCAAATTCTCTGATTTCGATTTTTTTTAAGTTTTAGGGTTTGATTTGGGGGGGGGGGGGGGGGAAGACGGTATTTATAGAGTGGCGGCTCATCTTTTTAGAAGAAGAGAACTTAATATGCAATGGGTATTATTAAACCTTGTTTTTTATCGCTCGTTCAACTATTATTATGGGTTTAATTTTTTTGGAGTAGTGTTATGGTGTTAATTATTTAAGAGGTTATCGAACTTAAAAAAAAAATAGTGTGCGGATTTTTGGTATTTAATGTGACTCTTAAAAGCGAGAAAAAATAACAACGAAAATCATAGTTAACTTTATGATTCGAGCAAGGGATATATTTTGCATTGAGCCATATTGAATAGGGTTATTTGTTTGGTTCAATTTTTTTTATAAGGCCAAGTTTAAATAAAGATATGATGAACTTGGATCGACTCGAAACCTAGTTGTATGTATATTATTTAGGATAAAATTATGAGTTGGTCTAATTTAAATTTGGATAAAATAATTTTTTAATACAGATCAGATCGACATAACTGAAAATGTTAGTAATATTTTTAAATATATTTTATCATTTAATGAATAGTATAATGAAATATAAAGGGCTATAATGAGCCAGATTGGAATAAAAAATTGAAAAATATGAATTATTTGCTAATTGAAAACCTTACATGGGATGAACAATGTCCAAGCATAAGGATATAGGATCTTTAGATCCTATTATGACCAAAGTAAGACCCATAATCCTAAATTGCCCAAAGTAATACCCTTACAGTGAACTCGCCGCACCATTAAGACGAGTTCTAGAAATATATTCTTTTTTATTCAAACTTGTCGTAGCACCCCAACGAGTTTCATTTTTTAAATTATAATCCTATTTAAATTTTAATCGGGTAATTAACCTAATTCTAAACCAAACTCGCTGTAGAGGTAGGACGAGTTTCGACTGGGTTAACGGCATCCATTCTGCACAACAAAAATCGTAACTTGAAAAAAATGACCTTTGGTCAAAGATAGAAAATAGAACTCGCCGTAGAGACACAACGAGTTTCTTTTTCTACCCGTTGCCCAATATTCAATTTTTTCAGTTAGGGTTTTATGTTGTGAAGTATAAATAGGAAGTTTGGTCTAAAGTGTTGAGCACCTAAATATTCTTCAACATCTTTAGTTTGAGCAAAGCAAGTGATATTATTGTTAAGCCGTGTGAATTTCGTAGAGCCCCGGAACCAAGCACACAAAAAATTCTGAAAGATTCAAGTTAACGACTTTTTATTTTTTATTGTGGTGTTTCTGAGTTTTTTTTTTTGATAAATATTTTTTATTCGATTGTGTTGTTACAGTTTAACGTTTTTTGCTGGAGAATTATTAGAATAAAAATGACGTTAAGACGAGAAGGAGAGCACATCACGAACAACATGACCTTATTGGTAATAATTGATTACTTATTTTTTTGAATTTTAATTTGTAGTTTCTAAAAGGTATATTAGTAATTTAATTTAAATCTTGTGTTTGTAGAGGGAGGAGAATAAATTTCAGCCCCGGTTGCTATGGAACGAGGCACCATGCACAGAAATTTGTGGATTTCTAGAGACAGCCGGATTTAATTACGAAGCGAAGATTCATGATTTTGGCATCGAGCCGCATTTTATTAATGCGTTGGTGGAGCGTTGGAGACCGGAGACGTATACCTTCCACATGTCGTGCGTGGAGTGCATAATCACCCTCTAAGATGTTGCTATACATCTCGACCTTCCAATTTCAGGATTTCCAGTCATTGCGTGCAACAACTATATTACAAAATCTCTTTGTGTGCAACATTTGGGGAAGGCACCATAGGGGCGGGAAATAGCTGGCAAACAGATAAGGATGACGTGGCTCAAGAATGAGTTTCAAGTGAATCGAAATTCCACAGCCCCAGAAGTTACAAATGCTGCTCGGTCGTATATATTGCGCCTTCTCGGTGGGATGCTAATGTTAGACAAATTGACTTCCCACGTGCACACGCAGTACCTCTCGTTCTTGAATACTGCGCACGAAGCAAGAAGATATAGTTGGGGATCTGCAATATTATCGTTCATCTACCGATAGTTGTGCAAGGCAGCAACCCAAGCACTCATCAACCAAAGATTTGTGCATGCCGATATTTTTTGGTGTTTGGTGCTGCTTCAGTCATGGGCCTAGTACAGGCTTCTATTCATGGATTCAATTTCCAATCCTCTGTATGAATTCTCACTCACTACAAGGTAATAATGTTCATTCCCATAATTATTTTTAATATTTGTTAGGAAAACCATGTATTTGTATTATGCAGATGGAGACAAAATAACAAAAAGGATGTGTACCATACAAAAATAATCTCCGAAGTGAGAGCAAAGATTGACCTCTACTGCTAAGATCATGTAATGCAAATTTGTAATTTGTATCCAATATTTGGTTTTCGTTGGCAGTTGCAAAATTATATGAATTTATATGCGAATACTTTTCTTTAATGAATGAATTATTATAGTTTATATGGATGACATATTTGGATGTTGACTGTCAAATGGTGATTTCGGACATTGCGTACAATAATGTCGACAATTGGTTTTTCGTAATTCCATTGCTATATTTCGCGATTGTTAAGATGTTTTACGATAATTAGGTCCTTAGGCAAATCAGATTCCACCAACCGGTGCCTGATTGATTCGCTCATCTTGGATAAATTGGTAGACTTGGACAGATGTGGTAACAGTGAAAAGAACTGGCCAACCAAACATTCGACATACATAGGAGAGTGGCTAGGAAGGTCAAACATGTTGCCTCCTATCCTATCTATTCAAGCAGATGATTTCAATTTCTCTAATTCTGAGTACCATCAATGATTTTCCGCGAATAGCAAAATGTACTTAATGACCCAAGTCGAACGAGATGCTATACTTGTTATCTGACAAGCCTAGGAAGCATCGGCTAAGTCGGCATCTGGTGCGGGGTCATCAGGAGGCAAATCTGAGAGGAGGTGAGGTAGAGGTAGTGGTAGACATGTCACAAGACAAGCTGAACCAGAACCTGAACCAGAACCAACATTGCAGGCATTTGATGTCGCCAGTTTTCCACCGTCATATGGGTCCCTGAGTTGAGATCAAGCTATTTCCATGACACAAGGGTCATGGAATTTGCATATTCTAGATGAAACAGACGTGTGGAGAGGTATGCCTGGTAATTGGACGAGTTAAGGACAAGGATTTGCATCACATGTGCAAGGTTCTAAATGTAATTTTTCTAAAGGTGTTTATGTGCCTGCGTTTGTGGTCCTGGAAGCTCAATATCATGATATGGAACATCATGATATGGATTTCATGACAACATTATTGTTGATGACGTCTATATCAGGTCCTATATTCCCCGACAGTGTTGGGGGAGTCGGTCCGAGTATGTTCAGTCAACTACGTCTCATGACTCCAGATCATGAGACAAACGAGGATTATGACAGCGACGAACAAACCCTGATTCAGCCAAGAATTCAACAAGAGCCGCATTTCTATGACCAGACACTCTCGAGACACCGATAAACCCTAAGGCCAAAGAGAGGAAGATGACCAATAAGAGGAAGATAGATTTGTTGTTTTATTTTTAATAAATTAATTTTCCAGCAATAGTTTTTTGTTGAATTAATTATGGAAAAATTTAATGGATAGTTTTGGATATTCATTTCTTAATGTTGTAAGAAAAAACTTATAATTGGAATTAATTTATTTTGTAATTTTGTTGACGAAGTTCGAGCTCAACATATATTTATCTTTACATTTAAAATAAATTGACCAGGCGAATTTTAAGTAGTTGAAAATACTAGTTTCATAAATAAATGTAATACATTTGTGCAAAAACTCTACCGTACACTCACAACGAGTTCCATCAAACTCGTAAATAATTTTGTGTACGTAATTCATGCTGCACAGTTGTCCAACTGTTCATCACTTGCTAGAGTGTTGTAAGGCAACGTACAATTAAGCTTGACAGTATGGTTTCTTTCAGCCCCATTTATAAGAGAATGAGGCAGAAATGCACGCACGAGAGCATCAATGCACCGCTTCATCCTGAAAAGAAGACCATGTCGAGGTTCACATTGAAATCTGCACACTAAGACTTACTCAACATGCCTAATGTTGTAAGGAGAGCTTCGTTGGTAGAACTCACAATATTATTAGTTCAGAAGTTTCACCGCTAGAGTTCAATAAACAAGCTACAAAAGGAACACCGATTTCAGTTAGTGATGAGACCGTGATGCATGAGGCCGTATGCCATACATTTACGATGCCAAGATCGTCATGTAAAGCCCTTTGATGCATGAGTCCTCTAGTGTTCATGCTCTTAACGCATGAGCTATGAGGATGACTGTGAAGTGTAAATAGTGTTGTAAGAAGAACTTCAAAAATTTGAAAGATACATTTATGAATTTTTCTTGAAAATAAGTATATAGATCATCACATTGGAAGAAAATCCACATATAAAATAGCGGATCATTTGGTTTGGTATGAAACAGAAGATTTAGGTTTTGGAGAAAAAAAGCTTGTATACTCAAACATTATTTGTCAAGAGTATTTATATAAGATGCATAGATTCGTCTGAAAGCTGTATAAATTTGTCTGTAGAATAAATGATAGGTGCAACTCGCCTTACACTCACGGCGAATTCCATCAAACTCACCTTAAGTGTACAACGAGTTGCACCTATCATTTCTTACCCTCAAGACGAGTACATGGTAGGCTTTTCAAGGCAAGATTTAGAGCATTTTTTGAATGCGCGAAAGAGCGGTGGCCACGCCGTCTGATAGATAAACACATATACGTTAGGGTGACAAAAAATGCGGCAAAAAACATCCTAACATAGCGAAAAAGTTACCTAAAGACCCCTATGGAAGTCATCATTGTAGCTTTTCTAGGCAAGATTTGGAGCTTTGAATGGCATGTTTTAGGTGAATTTACGGGGTGTTGGGTGATGGTATTTTGTATTTTTGAACTTTCATGTCATAGAATTGAAACATCTCTTAAAAATGGTGTAAATATTAGCGCGTATAAGGTATCCTAAAAAGTGTAAAAATCGTGTTAAAAACGCTATCTAGACATGTTTTTTTGCATGAAGAATAAGCAAACATGGGTCAATAGGCATGTTTAAATGGATTTTATGGTATGTTGGGGGATATTTTTTCTTGTTGTTTAACTTTCACGTTGTAGTACTGAAACATATGTTTACAATGGTGCTAAAATTGATACGTATAAGGCATCCTAAAAGGTGTAAAAATCGTGTTAAATATATGCTATTCGATGAGCCCAACCCAGAAGAACACTCCGAAAATGACATTTAAATCATTGTAGGAAATAACATTTTCAATCTGTTAACATTCACAAAAGATGTAATTAAAAAATGTATGAATCATCCAATTACATTGGAAGAACTAGCATGTATGAGGTCCGCCATTTCTTGTTGTCTGCCACACATTGTTCAGCCTCTTCATTTGTGATACACGGATCCTCTAGTTACATTCATGGTCATTTTAGAAACATTCTACAATATAGTTGTCCTCATTCGTTTTCTTCACTATCGACACAACTGAGCAGCGTATGTTATAGTACTTAATTACATCCTCCGCAATTTTTGTTGTGAATATCATTCCAACTTGTAGTTCACCGTCACTATCGACAACAACATCACTTGACTGTCTCCCCATAAATGAGAAATCATCTATGTTTCCAACCATTATAGAGTGAATTAGTACGAAATTGACTAAGAGAAATATAGAACGAAGTAGTATGAAATTGACTCAGACAACTATAGAGCAAATTAGTATGAAATTTAAGGTGTGAGTTTTTTAGGATGTGGAGGGGGTCTATTTATAGGGGTGTAAATTGTAATACCCTAAATTTACCCGAGTATGGGTATATATAGATATATTAAATAAATAAACCATAAATAAATGATAAACCCAATAAAATCAGTCTACTATTCATAAATATCCAAATATCCATTATACATAATTAAACCTAAACTCATTCGAAAGACCAACCACAAATCCAAAAGCCCATATACAACTGTTTACAATCAATTCCCGCCCATTTCTCATAATTAAAAGCCCAAGAAACAAAAATATTTGAAAAAGCCCTTTTCCCACTCAATTTAAGCCACGCAACGCTTTTCTATTTGTCTATGGACCATGTCATAGATTGTGGTTTTGTTGGAACCAATGAACTTGATGATGTCACTTGCATGACATCATCCATTGCGTTACACCCCACTCACCTATAAAAGGAGAGAGAGTGTGTCAGATTGAATTAATGGCTAATAATTAGAGCTAATAAATAATAAAAGTAAGAGAGAGAGAAGTTACCTCTCTCGGTAATCGAACTGTTAGGGGAAGCTACACCGTCGCTGGGGAAGCTGCACCTTTATCTGAAAGGACACCGAAACCACCATGGCCGCCGTATTCGAGGTAAAATCCTATTTATTTCTTTAACTCCCGCAAAATAGAAAAATATTAGTTCAAAATAAAGAAAATAGAAATGGAATGATGAGGTCGGTTCTATCCCGTGGTAGCCATAATGATTTTGGTCAGGGTTGAAGAGGGTATGGGCTCGGGTAGTTAGGATTTAGTCCAGGTCAGGGAAGAATAGTGTAACACCCCTTCCCGGTCTGGTAGAAAACTGTGTCAGAAACCGTTATAAAAAAACAATACAGTGAATGATACAATAATTTCATTCAAAATTCAATTTTAGGCTATGCAATTCGATGCTATGGCTACCAGCTAGGTCAATAAATTGATATGGAACGATACTAATCAGATTTAGGACTAACTTTAAACTTTAACCATCTTTAGGGACTAAACTAAAATTTTTGGAAATTAGGGGCCCTTATTAGAATTTAACCATGCAACAATGAAATTCAATCCATAACTAACCACCCTGTAAAACTTCATGTTAATCCAGTGTCATTTACCCATCCAATTAGACTTACCAAGTTTCAATGATCAATATGCAAAGTTTCAATACTGTACTTAATGGCTTATAACGAAATTAACCGCTCCCTTACTGAAACACTATAGACCGTATCAGTACGGCACAATTAGATTAACCGCTCCCTTACTGAAACACTATAGACCGTATCGATATAGCATGTAAGGTGATAACCCAATTTCCAGCAATTCAAAAACTCGTTTCGATACAGCTCAAGCTGTATCGGTACCCGTTGACCCTCTTTGACCCGTTTTGATACACCCCTAGGGCCGTATCGATACGAATTAAAATCTTAAATGCTTCTAAGAGTTTTCATATCGAAACGTCTTTAGGCCGTTTCAATACGCCTAGGTTGACCTGAGCGTTGACTGACCAAATATGCACAACCATACCGAAACAGGTGAACCCGTATCAGTATGCCCTGCACTGTAATAATAGATTTTATCTATTTTTCATCAGTTTAACCTGTTGAACGATGTCCAAATGCAATGAAATTTTACCAGTAATATCCAATCACTATAATCTACTAACATGTCAATTTTTGGGGCCATTTGAATCCATTTGCTAGGTTTTCACCTTTTAGTGCCAAATATGCATATTTAGCCAATTCTATGCTACATTAAAAAGCCATTTAAAAGCCTTAAACACTATTACAAGGCAAGCATAACTTATACACACCAAAAAGACCACATATGACTAATCTAGCTACTTTGCCACCATACTAGGAGTTCATAGAGACAAAATACATTACTTTGGCCATGATTGTGACTTGTCAAACTCTTCAACTGCCCTGATCTTTTCTTGTGAATCTCGTAACCTGAAATATATGACATGAAATGCATTAGGCATACTTTGCCTAGTGAGGTAGTCTAAAACAATAGCAATAGCAGGCATTTCAAGTCATATATAGGCAATAACAATGCAATAACACAATGCTAAAAATGCATGATCATGTTCAAAAACAATAAGTCCATATTTCAATATTAATCATTGGATCGATTCGGGATAGTGGATACACGAATTCCTCTGCCTCGCCAAATTAATGAATGGTCTAGCCCCTCTGCCTCGCCAATATGACCAATAACACAAACATTCTTCTACCTCGCCACAATAAAGGTCGTAGCCCAAGGACCATAGTCCACCCGTACACTGAGCTCATGAATTCTATGGCATGCCAATTGTATCCAATGTCCTTTCGAATCCAAGGTCCGGTAACAATATCAATGATCTGTGTTCGGTAACAATAACAATGTTCAATATTCTTGTCAATAAGCAATGATTCGATATCAATGTTCAATAATAATATCAATAACAATGTCAGTGCTCAATAATCTCAATGACAATGACCGATGCTTCATTTATGATATTTTGATAACAATAGCTATACCAATTTCAATGCTCAATGACAATAACAATGGCGATAGCAATGACTATGCTCTATGATCGATGTTTTATGTTTCTACAATTCAATGACGATGACAGTAATGAAATCGGTAGTGAAGTCCAATAACAATGTCGATGCTCAATAATCAAGACTATACTTACGCATGCTTACCAATAGCCTTAACAATGATGTTAGCAATACAATAATCAATGACGATGGAATTAGGAAAGGCACCTAGCCTATCTCGAGACTCCGACTACACTCACCTTGATAATCTGATGCTCTTGCGGCTCTTGGATGACAATTCCTTTATTCTTAGCCTTTGACGATGATGATGGGTGTTTTTCTCTACTTCTTGAGCTAGGTAAACAATAGGGTAAATTTTAGAATTCACCACACGATATCAAAAATCAATATAACGATATCAAAATCAATATCTAAACTTGAATATAGCCATTAGCTATGAATCTCCATGGATAGCCAGAACCCTGACTTAAGATTAGGCTTAATATAACCATGGATTTCATTAATAGTTTAGGGGTTATAGCTTACCCGATCGATAGCAATGATTCGATATCAATAAATCGAAGAAAAGACAAGCTTGAAATCAAGCTCCAATGAAGGTACTTGCTTAGGTAAAGAAGATGAGATGGAGGTGCTAGCTTGATTGGATAACCGGGTAAGTTTCTATCATTCTTTTCTATTTCACAAGCTTTAATAGCTATAACCTTTCCTTCAATTGAAGGAATTGCATTAGATAATCCCACATATGTGGTGATTATATTTGAGGAGGGGCTAATCGTAAGGTTAGTCCCTCAACTTTCAATTCCCTATACTTGTACCCCCAAACTTTCAATTTCTATAAGTTAGTCATTAAATAGATTTTCAATACATTCAATAAGGTTCTTAAACAATAATTTGACTCAATTGAAGTCTAATATCGATACAATTGACCCTGCGGTCAAAGTCAATACAATATTTAGACCTTTTCGATGTTGGGTTTTCGATCACCGAAACCCAATTTCGACTAGACCAGTTTTTGTAATGTTACAAATGGGATGTTCTATCAAACCGGGAGTAGATCTAGGCATTTAAGGGAGAAAAACAAATTTTTTAGGTTTTTTGGGTTCGAACGTTGGCAGAGCACGATGGCCGGATAGTGGCTGGAAATCATTACATGACGACGGTCAGAGAAGAGTGGTGACCGATGAACGACCAAGGATGGTCGGTGAGGGGTGGATTTGGATCAAGTGGCGGAGGCTAAGGTGGATTATTACCGGAATGTTCGATGTTCTTCAAGTTCTTGAAGAACTTCAAATAACACTATTCAAAAACATCTATTTTTGATCCATTTAGTTTCAAGATTTTGGGCATGGGGTGTTTGTTGAGAAAGAGGGAGAGAGAACTCGGGTTTAGAGTGAGAGAGCAAAATCCAAAAAACTAGAAAAAAGAAAAGGAAGGTGCTGAATGTGCCTTTAAATAGGTGATAGGGTTTGGGCCTAGAGGCCCGTGAACCCCCGTGCTCAGCCCGCGCACCCCCGAAGCAGCCCACGCCCTTCTTCCTTCTGCTTTGTAATCTGGCACTTCATTTTCAATAAAGTTTAATTTGGTCCTGATTAATTAATTTGTAAGTTCAATTTCCTTTCAATTCAGTCCTAAATTGTTGTATTAATTTAACTTTAATTGTTTAAATTATATGATTGAATGCATTTTTAATATAGTTTATAATAGGTTTTATATTAGACAATTTAATCACTTTGTTTTAAATTAATTGTTAGAGCCTAAATTTTTAGGTTGTTTAATTAGGATTTAATTAATTAATTAGGAAGATCATTGTAGCAATTTAATGTATATTAAGTGGAAGCTTTGGGGCTCAAATTTGGATGGTGTTCCACTTGCTTGCAATGGGATGTTATCTCAACATTGTCCTTAAGAGGTACCTTTAATATACATTATAACCTAGAATTAAATAAATGACATAGTTAATTAAATAGATCTTTAATTAGGGTTATTACTTCAAATAATTAGAATTACATTAAATTAGTGAATATTATATGAAATTTAGAGGTTTTGATATGGTTGGTATTCAAGCAATTGGTACTGTCTCATAAAGGCCTTTAAATTTAATAATATTCATAATCTAAAATAACTTAATTAATTAAAGCCTTTTTAAGTTAAAACTTAAAATAAACAAGATAATAATGAATCATACATTTAAAACCTTTTATGTTGAAAATACATTTTTATGAATATGAATGGAGGTGCTTCGTAACTGAGCGCTTGTAATCTCATATTCAGGTAAATAATGTATTTTCGTATAAAAAGATATCTCCATTTGGAATTTAAATCCGGTTAATAATTATGGTTAAATTAAATTCAAATTGTTATTCAAATTGCCACGTAAAATTAAAAGGTATCAGTAACGGGCGTTTATGGGGGTGCTAATCCTTCCCTACACGTAACCGACTCTTGAACCCAAATTTTAAGAAAATGAATCTCTGGTTGTTTTATATTGTCCGGTCTTTCTCAAAATGATCGGTGGCGACTCCAAATTTTTTCAAGATTAAATAAAGGAAAATTCCAATTTAACATAAAACCCTATTTTTCGAGGTTAAATAAATAAATAAATAAATGACAAAACCCCTATTTTCAAAAGAACAATCGTCAGGCTATTTTTACACTCGGTTAAAAAATGGTCACGACAGCTTGGCGATTCCACTGGGGACATTTTGAGAATCAGGCCTAATTAATTAAGTTTACGTGGCATTTTGGTATTTAAGAGTGGTAATTTGAATTTTCCAATAATTATTGGATGGATTTTTAGAAAGAATGGAGGTAGCTTTTTTTTGTGTGATATAAATTGCCATTCATGCATATCCTTCTACCCGGTCTTTCACCTTTAAGTGGGAGCGAGACATTATCCTACATTAAGTTATCTAGCTCCGTGACTGGATTTTTGTCTTTCTTCCTGTATACAAACCTTATACAACGTGAGGTTGCGCCGCTACTATAAGGGGTCGTATACTCCTGAATCTATGTATTTCTGTCGCAGTAGACAATAACGACAGTTCGGGTACCCAGAGTTTAGAACAAAAACCACATGCTGTAATCTAGAAGCCTACCCCATTAGAGCCAGATAGGTGTCCTAGGATAGGGTGCTGCCGATTTAAATACGCTTCTCTGGTTATTCTCTCTGCTTAATATAACATGTTTTACCGCATGTAGTTTAAATTATTGTCTTCAATATTATTTCAATTTTCTGACACATTTCTTTTGTTTGTGTTTTTATTTTGTTTTGCATTTCTATATTTATACATTGCATTGCTTAAACCCTGCATTTAAAAAAAACAAATAAAAATAAAAAATATCATATTTTCCAAAATCACATTTTTAAAAATAACCTCATATTTTTCAAATAACATTGCATTTTCACGTAACATTACATTTTTCAAATAACATTATTTTTTGTTTTAAAAAAACATGACATTTTTTCCTCATGGGAAAAAGAAAACCATATTATGAGAAACATGGATAATAAGCTTGGTAAGGTTAGGTAATCTCAGAATGTTGTTGAGGACCGCTTGGTTGGGGTTGAGCAAAGGATTGATGGATCTCAGAAAGCAATGCTAGTGACTCAGCTGGTACGGGAACGTCATCTGCCATCACTGTTTCACCAACCAAGCTTAGCATTATTCTGCCAACCAAGATTGGCACTATTTTCTACTATTTTTTTAGAGATTGATCCAATTGCTATTTTCTCATAGCCTGATTTGGTCCTATTTTTTCGGGTTCAACAGCTACTTGACCTGACATCAAATTCCTCTTCTCTGCCAACCAGAGCTTTGGCATTATTTGGTCCATATGTGCCAAAAACATCTCGACATTCTCTCTAGCTTTCCTTATTGCGCTGCCTTGCTTTGCTCTGCCAATTGCTATCCCAAGCCTGTAATATTGGCAAGAAAACAACCCTTTACACTGGCATAGACACAAATCCTAGCTTCTTATTTAAATGCATGAATTTAACAACTAAATGCAGCTAAATGTACTCAAAAGCAAGCAAAGGCATTGTAAAATAAGCATAAAAATAGTACTTTTGAGGAGGTAACACTCCCTTAAACCTAGCTCATTTATAGTCCTCAAGTAATGCATGTAAAACCAAAAACAAAAATTATGAAAATATTACCTTACCAAATTTTGGTTAGAATGCCAACAAATACCGGCAAGCAGAATTTGGCTCTAATTCTGTCTTCAAGTATCTTAGTGCAGTAATGCCAAGTAGGTAGTAAATTCAAGCACATCAATATAACTCTAGTCTAAGATCATGAAGAGTTCATGATGTGTATGTAATATGCATCAAGTATCCTTTCACCCCCTTAGTCCAATTTACAACCTAAACCCAAAATTTTTATTTTTCTTTTATTTCTGCCAAGGGTTTCTGCTGGCAATAATTTAAGCTTGCTTCGTAACACTGTTTGGCGTGAGAAATAAGAAGGAGCATACCACGGACCCCCACGTTAATCCAGACATTACTAGGCTTTTAATCTTCAATGCATACCCTAAAGTTTTGGACTTGAGAACTAAGAGAGAGCAAACCACGAAGCCCCATGTTACTTATTATCTCTAGGGAGAGAAGAGTTCTATTTTCTTTTTCTTGCTTTGTCAAAACATTGTTGCCTTATTTTTTTTCTTTTTTTACCCTAACATCAATTTGTTTCTTTTTTTAAGCTTAGTTTCAACAATTCTAAGGTTGTTTGGGAACTAGATGCATACTATGTGTTAAGTGAAAGTTCAATTCCCTAAACTAGAGATCAATTGTTAAGCAGACTTGGCATTACTATTCTGTTGGCATAGGCAACTAAAGATTTAAAATTTCTTAATCGGATAGACTAATCTAGATCAAATAAAACTTTCCAAACAAAGTGTTAACATTTTTCAAAACTAAATCGAGGCAAAATTTTCTTTCATTTTTTTAGTGGTTCGGTATGCAACTAATCTATATGACATACATGGTATGCAACAAAAATGAAAACATGAATGCATGGCATAAATGTAAGGTAACACATACGCCCAAACCAAAGATATGCATTGTCCTCAATGCATGAAAACAACACATATATATAATTAAAATAGAAAAATAAAGTGCATGAACATGTGGATGCAATAAAATGAAATGCAAAAAAGTTTAGAAAGAAGATGACTCCCCTTCAGAGACTTTTTCTCGTGTGACGTGGGCCATTCTCTTAACAAAGGTCCTATGATCGGGGCCATTCTTTTCCTTCTCTTCATGCTTGGCTTTGAGGCAGAAATGGAAGCTCTAACATCTTGGAGAACTTCCTCCACAATCTTGGCAGGTTCTGACGTGGTAGGAGTAGCAGTAGCATAGGAATGAGCAGGTTCAATAGGTGTCGTGGCAGGCTTTGTAGTGGATTTAGCTTTGGTAGACTTGGCTTTGGTTTTCTTTGATTCAATTGGGGATTCAGTACTAGAAGATTCAACTAGAACTTGAGATAACGGGACTGTGGCATCAGGTGGGGTACGAGCTGATTGGAGACTAACTGGTATGGCATTATCGCTGGCAAAGATCTCTACATGGAAATCTTAGATGACTGGAAGGAAATCTGAGGACATCTTCTCAAGGGTTTCTCTGATGGCAATGTCCCTAGCATGATTGTACTGTTAGAGCTTGAGATTTCGCTCCTCAGCTTTCTCTAATTTTTGGAGAATGATCTCTTAGTGACGATGGATCTCAGAAAGCAATGCCAGTGATTCAGCTGGCATAGGAGCGTCAGATTCTGCCTTTGGCACCTTGGGCTTTGGCGTCGATTCTTTTCTCTTCCTCTCACCCTTGTCTTTCGATTCGGTGGTAGTGAGTTGCTTTTATAGGGCCGGCATGATTGTGGTGCCCTTAATTTCTTGGCCTTTGTCTGAATCAATCTTGGGAACACCGTGCCTCATGCAAATGTTAGAAATTAATAAGGGAAAAAATAAACTACCTTTGAGCTTACCAACACATTTATATGTCTCCTCCATGATGATCTGACCAAAATTGATTTTTCAGCCAACAATTATTAAGTACAGTAACGCTAACCGTTCCTCTGACACGTTTCGTTGTGGGTGGTTAGCATGAGATTTGCCTTTAGAAAAAGGGTTCCACCCCCTTGGCTGATATTTTAGCGCTAATCACTTGACAGTGCGATGTCCATTGTCTAAATCTATCTTGGGCACACCATGCCTCATACAAATGTTAGAAATTAATAAGGGAAAGAATAAACTACCTTTGGGCTTACCAGCACATTTATGTCTCATCGATGATGATCCGACCAACATTGATTTTTTGGCCAACAATGATTGAGTGTAGTAACGTCAACCGTTCGTCCGACACCATTTCGTTGTGGGTGGTTGGCATGGGATTTGCCTTTAGAAAATGGTTCCAACCCATTGGCTGAGATTTTAGTGCTAATCTCTTGATGGTACAGAGTCCGTTGGCCAACTCAATCAACTCCATTCCTGGTTTGCACAGATCTTCTAGTAATTTCTTCCTTTTGGCGACAGTCAATGACTCAGCATACTCCAGATATTCCTCCTCCTCATCCCCTAGTTTGAACACGACATTAATGTAATCTTCATCAAAATAAACACATGTACCTCGTATCATCAAGAACGGATTGCCTTTGGTGGTCAAATGGGTGTAGAACTCATGAACAATATTTACATAAACCTACCCTTTCTACTCGTAGAAGAGTTCCCATTTGTGCATGCTTACTACAACCATAAAATCGGAGGGAAATCCCACAGTTTGGCCACTATTGAAGTTGAAGTGTTTCTCATAACAAAAAGATCTTGAGGCAAAATTTTCTTCGTACTTTTTTCAGATCTCCTCGTTGAAAAATATTTTGAAGGGAGTCGATGAGGAAGCCATTGAAACGAGATGAAAGCTTGAGACGATTTAGAAAAAGAAAGAAGAAGAGAAAAGATGAACCTTGGTTTCTTGCTTGATAAAGAAAGAAAGAGATGTAAAGGGATTTGTTTCTTTGAACGGCTAGGGTAGGTAGAAAGTAAAGAGTTTGAGTGTTTAATGGGTGTAATAAAGTAGCCGAATTTAATGGGGATAATGATGGAAAAGAAAAATATTTGATTTGATAAAGGGTTAAGTGATAAGGGTGATGTGATAAGGTTGTAAGTGATAAGATAGGCTTAAAGATTGGAGTGATAAGGTGTTTAAATTGAATTTAAAATTCAATCTAATTCAATTTGGACGGCTAGAGTTAAGTTCAAAGAAAAAAATAATCTCTCTCTTCAATGGGCCAAATTTAATCAAGCTAGGGTAAATCTCTTCTTCAAATATTCAAATCTGTCGCATGCCAAGCTTCTGCACTAGCATTCTACCTGGCACACAGAATTCTCTCATTATGTCATAGTCTCATGCCAAGTTTTGCCTTGGCATTATCCATGGCACACTAAATCTGTACATACTCAAAGAAAACCTTTTAACATAGTAAAATAAAATTGAAACTAAAAGAAAAATAAACAAATAAAGAAAATAATGAAAAAGAAAAACATCTAACCTAATATTTACAAAGAATTAATCCATGATGATGATGTTAAGGTACCTTTGACAAGAGGATAACCTCTTTGGCGTGCTTCTGATCACCTTCCAAATAGTGCTTTAAACGTTGGCCATTCACCTTAAAAATAACTCCCTCTTCAAATTCTTGATGTCCATAGCTCCATGGATATAGTGCTTTACAACTTCATAAGGGCCCGACCATTTCGATCTGAGTTTACCTAGAAACAATTTTAGCCGTGAGTTAAATAACAAAACACGTTGGCCTACCTTGAATTGTCTCGACATTATTCTACTATCATACCAACGTTTTGTCCTCTCTTTGTAGAGTCTGGCATTCTCATAGGCTTGTGTTCTGAACTCTTCCAACTCGTTTAGGTCTAGTAACCTTTTTTCTCTAGTAGTTCTCCATGCATATCAAGATTTTTGATAGCCCAATATGTGCTGTGCTCCATCTCCACTGGTAGGTGGCATGTTTTTCCAAAAATGAGTCTAAATGGTGAAGTACCCAAATGAGTTTTAAATGTTATCCTATAAGCCCACAAGGATTCAACTAATCTCAAGGACCGGTTTTTCCTTGATAGATTCATAGTATTTTCAAGGATACTATTGATCTCATTGTTTTAAATCTCGACTTGCCCATTTGTTTGTAGATGGTATGTTGTGGCAATCCTCTGTTGAATTCCATATCTACACAAAGCTTTAAAAATTAGATTGCATTTAAAATGGGTACCCTCATCATGAATAATCACTCTAGGGGCACCAAATCGTGTAAATGTGTGTTTGTGTAAGAATTTGGTAGAAATCGTGGCATCGTTCCTTGGTAGGGCAACAACCTCAACCCATTTTGATACATAGTCAACGGCCACACGAATATATACATTACCAAATGATAGAGGAAATGGACCCATGAAATATATCCCCCATACATCAAATAAATCCACTGGCATAATGTTTTGGAGCGGCAACCGGTGTCTTCCTGAGATGTTTCCTGTCCGTTGGCATTGATCGCATGCATTGTCATAATTGTGGGCATCTTTGTATAGTGTGTGCCAAAAGAATCCTGACTGCAACACCTTGGCAGCAGTCTTCATCACAGCAAAGTGACATCCATACGGTGCAACATGGCATAATTGTAGTATACTATATTGCTCATCCTCTGGCACACACCAGTGGATCACTTGACCGGTACACTGTTTGAATAGAATTGACTCATCCTAATACTAATGCCGAACGTCTTGCAGGAAATGTTTCCTAGCATTGTATACCAAATCTGGTGGCAGAATGTTGCTTACCAGGTAGTTGACTATGTCAACATACCATGGCATAGCATTAACTACAAACAAGTGCTCATCTGGAAACTCATCTCTTATGGCAGCGGTCTTACCATCTTCAAGGTGATGCTATAGGCATGATAGGTGGTCAACTATCAAATTTTCACTACCTTTCTTGTCCTGGATCTCGAGGTCAAATTCTTATAGTAAAAACGTCCATCGGATTAGTCTGGGCTTGACATCCTTCTTTGCCAAGAGGTACTTTAGTGCCGAATGATCTGTATACACCAAAAATTTGTTACCAACTAAATAAGATATGAATTTATCAAAAAAGTACAACTACAAGAAATTATTTCTCAATTGTGGAGTAATTCAGCTGAGCTCCATTTAGTGTCCGTCTGGCATAGTAAATGGTATGAAAGACTTTGCCACACCTCTGTCCCAACGCTGCTCCGACAACATGTGATTGGCATCAGACATGAGTTCGAATGGCTTATTCCAATCCAGTGCCACGACTATAGGGGCATTAATCAATTTCTCCTTAAGTTCTTGAAATGCTCTTAAATAAGAATTATCAAATTCAAAATCGTCATTTTGTTCTAACAACAAGCATAAAGGTTTAGAAATTTTAGAGAAGTCTTTGATAAAACGTCGGTAAAAACCTGTATGTCCCAAAAAACTTCTAATACTTTTTACACTAGTCGGTGGTGGCATTTGCTTGATTACCTCAACCTTTGCTTGGTCAACCTCTAATCCTCTCTTGGTTACCTTGAGCCTGAGAACAATGCCTTCCTTCACCATGAAATGGCATTTTTCCTAATTTAACACTAGGTTTGTCTCAATACATCTCTTCAATACTTACTCCAAACTCTGAAGACATTCCTCAAATCTCTTGCCAAACACTGAGAAATCATCCATGAACACATCCAAATTATGCTCAATCATATCGAAAAAATGGACATCATGCAACGTTGAAATGTTGCTGGGGCATTACACAACCCGAATGACATTCTTCTAAAGGCAAACATCCCATAAGGGCACGTAAAGGTGGTCTTCTCTTGATCATCAGTTGCGATGGCAATCTGGTTATAACCTGAATAACCAACCAAAAAACAATAAAAAGCTTTACCTACCAGCATGTCTAACATTTGATCAATAAAAGGCAATGGGAAGTGATCCTTCCTTGTGGCGCTGTTCAGCTTCTTGTAGTCCATGCACACTCTTCATCCTATGATAGTCCTGGATGGAATCTATTCTTCTTTACTATTTTGCACCATGGTCATGCCACATTTCTTTGGCATACATTGCACCGGGCTGACCCACGAGCTATCGAAAATGTGATAGATTATCCTAGCATCAAGCCACTTGATAATCTCTTTTTTTAATAACATCTTTCATGCTCGGGTTTAATCTTCTCTGACCCTCAATGGTCTTGCCGTGATATTCCTCTAAGATGATTTTGTGCATGCAAATGGTTGGGCTTATTCCTCAGATATCTGCCAAGGTTCATCCCAACGCTTGCTTGTAATTGCTTAGAATTTCCAGCAATCTTTCCTCCTGATCATGAGTGAGATCAACAACAATGATCACTGGAAAGGTTGAGTGTTTACCTAGATAACCATACTTGAGATGGTCTGGCAACAGTTTCAACTCCAATTCTGGTGGTTCTTCAATTGATGGCTTGGGTGCCTTAATTTCTTTGCCATCTAACTCCAGTGGCTCAAAATAGCTCACCTTTTTAGTCTCCAAAGTTTCTTCAAGCTCCTTACTCATCTTATCATTACCATCCAATTCCCTGGCATCATCATCTGGATCTTGGCACAGCTGTGCCACGTCTTCTTTAGAAATGGACTCTATCATTTCATCAACTTGGCATTCCTCCGATTCATCTGTGCATTTCAAAGCTTAAAACACATTAAATGTAACCCGCTGATCATTTATGTGCATTGTTAATTCTCCTTTATGTAAATTAATCAAAGCTCTACCAGTAGCAAGAAAAGGTCTTCCCAATATAATTGGGACATTAACATCTATTTCATAATCTAAAATGATAAAATTAGTTGGGAATATGAATTTGTGTACCTTTACCAACACATCCTCAATCTTACCCTTAGGATGTGCAAAAGATCGGTCTGCCAACCAGAGTGTCACCGTGGTAGGCTTTGCTTCTATGCCAAGCTTTCTAAAAATAGACATTGGCATCAAATTGATGCTGGCTCCCAAGTCACACAATGCCTTACCCATAAATCTGTTGCCAATGGTACAAAGAATAGTAAAACTTCTTGGATTTTTCAGCTTTGGTGGCAACCGATTGAGTATCATTGCACTGCATCCCTCATTGAGAGCTACAGTTTTGAAATCACCCAGCTTCCTATTTTTGGACAAGATGTCCTTCATGAATTTGACATAGTTGGGCATTTATTTGAGAGCTTCCACCAATGGTAGATTGATTTTCAGTTGTTTAAGGACTTCTAAGAAGCGCTTAAATTGTTGATCCTGCTTGTGCTTTTGTAGTCTTTGTGGAAATAGTGGAGGTGGATAAGCATACGCTGGTTCCCCCGGCTTTGCCAAGGTTTTGCTGGCATCCGACAGAGGTCTGGCATCAGACTGCTGTCTGACATTAGTTTGCGGTCTGGAATCACTTATGTTTGCTTCTTTTTTCTCTGGTTCTTTTGGTTCATCTACTGGTACTCTCTCCTTCTCCTCGCAATTATTTGGCTACCAAGCAGCCATCTTAGCCTCACATTGTTTTCCACTCTGAAGAGTTACAACTTTGCATTGTTCATTGTAGTTTTGCCTGGCATCCTCTCTATCACTTGGCAAAGCTCCCTAGGGTTTGTTGTTAAGGGCATTGACAATCTGTCTAATCTGTACCTCCAAGTTTTGTATAGATGCTGCCATACTCTGGACAATTGCATCATTCCTCTCCATGTCATCTGTCAAAGTCCCCTAGATGTTCATTTTCCCCGTATAAAAATTATTTTGTGCTCGTTGTGGCACGACATTCTGGTTGACCCCTGGCATGGCATTGTTCTGACGTTGGGCATTGTATTGGTGATGGACATTGTTGTTTTGATATTGGGTATTGTATTGGTTTCCTCATTGATTTCTCCAAGCTAAGTTTGGGTGTTGCCTCTATCCTGCATTGTAAGTATTGGAATTTAAATTATAATTACGATTAAAATTGCCAACGAATTTTATCGACTCAGGGTTGACAGTTCATTTTCCATGCAGCCACACTTTCTTTCTCTCTTTCATGAACCCGCATGCCATTTCCATTTTTAGTTGCCAGGTTATCATTCTTCTTTTCATCAACAAGGGCCCGTCTATATTTCTCGACCTCGCGTCTTCCTTGTTCATTTTCTTTTCCTATAGTATGCTTGATTTCTTACTTCCACTGTTCTAGAGTATTTCTTAGATCAGCATTTCGAACAGTAGTATAGAGCTTGAGGAAGTCCACTCTTTGGATCTCAAACTTCTTTTCTAGGTCTTCATACAACTTCACTACTAGCTTCGTCTCCCCTTTATACTTCTCAACATCAAGGCTTGACTCAAACTTATCCCTTTGGTTTTGCTCTTGTAAGGCTTCTATCTCCAACTTAGCCCTTCTTAATTATTCTTTTAAGATGTCAGCTTCTGTAGGGACTACCTTTAAGTGTTCTTCTAGGGACTTGGCGTGTCCGGATGTAGGTGCTATGACTTTGTCACCAAATATCATAGTCCGAGGTGTACATACAATGACTATCAGATTCTATCTTCATGTGATAACAATGGTTCCGTGCATCACTGATTGTCTGAACCTTATGTATGAACTCACCTTAGAACTTGAATTCTGATGAGCCAAGACCAGTAGTGAATGAGATGAACTACCGAGACTTATACTGCCGAGATACTAGCAAAGGGGCACATCCAATTCCACCCCAAAAACCTAGCAGCATTAGGAAGTTGAAATCTCCACATTTGTACAAAAGCTTGGTGTGACCCATCCAAGGATCCCTCCATCTGATGTCTTTGTTAAGTGTCTAAAAGTACTATTTTATTCACCCTTTTTAATCATATTATTGCTAGACTTAGGCTCATATTAGTTGCATTATTAGCCATTTATGCATGTCTGCATTGTTTCCTTGGTGGTTAAGCTTGATTTCATATTTTGCTTAATTTTGTGGAAAAAGGTGATGCCGGTAGTTGTTTTTGTATGTGCAGAATCAGTTTCCAAAGCAAGGCTGGAACCAGTTGCCAGGGCAGTGATGCCGATGCAGTTGCCAGGGCAGTGCATGAAGGAGATGCCGAGCTAGTTGCCAGGGCAATTGTCGATAAGGGATAAGATGATATGGCAGCCGAAATTGATGACTAGATAAACCCAAGATGATGTGGAGCAAAGTTAAATCCCAAAGGAGTTTGATTTCCATGAAGAGGTCAAAGAGAAATTAAGTCCCAAGAAGATAGGAGAAGATCTAGAAGGAATTTAAATATAATAAAGAATTATATTCTTTAAAAGTATTTAATTCCAACTTAACTTCCTCCTCAAGAAAGACTTTACCTAGCCTTATAAATTGAGGACCAACCTGTAACACCCCAAATCCTAGCTTAGAAGTATTGGAATTAAATTGAATAAGTTTATAGCTTAATTGAATTTAGAATTAAGCTAAATTGTTTAGTTAAGGGCCTAATTGAAAGAATGTATGAAATAAGTGACCAAATTAGAATGACTACATTGAATTAAAGAGAAAGATTGAGATTGCATGATAAATATCATGAATCTCTTATTTTCCCTTAACTAATTACAAGATTAGTAACTAATTAAGGGACAATTTAGACAAACCACAATTCCAATAACAAGGAATTGTTGTTGTCATCTTCTTCATTGTTCCCACTCTAGCCGAAATTGAGAGAGGAAAGTTGAGAGAAAAGAGCTTGAAAAATTCAGCCATTGAAGAGAAAAATCAAGCTTGCATGTGTAGGAAATTTTCATTGAAATTAACAAAGAAGCAAAGTAAGTATAGTTCTTCTTGTGATTAATTGAATAGGAAACTATGATTGTGGAATTGGACTGATTTTGATGATGTTAGATGAATTAGACATTGAATATGTTGTTAGGTGATTATATGGTTGTTGAATCATACAAAATTGAAGAATGAAACTAGGTACAAGGCTGGAAATTATGTGTTCATGCTAGTGTAACAAACCTAGGTTGCTGGAAATTGTATTGTGTTGTTAAAGAGGAAATTGAATGATTTGAATATGAAATTGAGCTAAGGAAATAATGAATTGATGATGATCATGAATAGGTAATGTAAGAAGAGGTTAAACAAATTGAATTGTAGGTAAACAATGCTGGAAATGAAGGATAAGAACATGAACATAGTTATGTAATCTAGAAACTGTTTTGTGGTATTGAAATTGAATAAACATGCAAGATTAGGCTTTGTAATCAACTTAACCTATTTTGGAAGCTTTGTTTAATGAACTAACATGGACCTAACATGTTTATGATATCATATGAATTGAATTATAGGGCCAATACATTGGTTAAAATGGATTAAAGGCATTAAAATGTAATTAGATGCAATCTGCCCAGAATTGCTCTGTTCTGGGCAGTCACTTTGAAAATTCACCAAAAATTGTATAGCTTGAATTCAGGGCTGAAATTTTAATGAAGCGATCCTTAGAATGTCTATTTGCATTAGGTGAGAACAGAACTGAAAACTGGGTCCTATACTGAAAACTGTAAATAAGAATTGCTGGACAGTGCAAACTGTCCAGGCAGTGTAAATGCCCTGTCTTTGAACAATAAACTGTATTAATTGGATAAGAAATAAAATGCAAGTATTAGATGGTATTATAGGAAATTTTGTAAGCTTTCCAAATGTGTATAGAAATCAAAATTCTGACGTACGGATTAAAAGATATGGCCATTTTAAGGGACGGTGTGCAAACTGCCAGGCAGTAGTGTCCTGGACAATTTGGGACTATTTTTGCACCTAGTAAGAAACTGTTTCCAAAACAGTTTTGGGGACATTGTAATATGTCCAATTATGTCTTAAAATGAAGTAATAACAATATGGAATTGAATTGGTAAGAAATGCTTAAAAAGAAGCATAAAAACAGTAGCTGAATGTTAGGTACATTGTGATAACATTGCTACTTTGATTGTGTGACTTTATGTGCTTATTTTGATGAAATGTGTATATGTTATTGCTTGCTAGACCAAGGGCAGCAGATTGGGGAAGAAGAGGATAGGAGTGGACATTCCAAAGCTAGAGGCAAAGGGATTTGGATCCAAGATAGTTGAATTGCTAGGAGTATTGTGAGTGTAACTATCTTAGGGTTGGGATTTAGGTCCTAACCAACCTTGTTATTGCTTAAATGAAATGTTAATGCCATGTAACATGACTTAAAGTATATTTGGCTAATTAAGGGAAGAATGAAATGTATGACAACATGATTGATGCCATGATCTTTGTGTTTACTTGGATGTTAAGCAATTGAAATGAAATGCATGTTCATGTGCATTGCTTATGCCTAAGGTATGAAATGGCATGCTTGCTTGGAGAATAAGGTACGGTGCTGCCGTAGTGTTTGCTCCCAAAATTGCCGAGGCGTGTGCGTCAAAGACTGCTGCGGCGTCGAGAGTTGCCGAGGCATGTGCATCCATGGTTGCCGAGACGTCATAGGTTACCGAGGCATCAAGGGTTGTCGAGGCAATTAGAATTTGTTTATCCGGGAATGCATCGCATATCTCTAGATCTGCGTCCTTCTCCCTATTGCGTTCCAAACGTGATAAGTGATCGGCCACTTGATTTTCTGTTCCTTTCCTGTCCTTAATTTCAATATCAAATTCTTGTAAAAGTAATATCCAACGAATCAAACGAGGTTTAGCATCCTTTTTAGCAAATAAGTATTTGATTGCCGAATGGTTCGTATGAACAATTACCTTTGTACCAATTAAATAGGATCGGAACTTGTCAAATGCGAAAACTACAGCTAGTAACTCTTTCTCCGTTGTTATGTAATTCACTTGAGCACCATTAAGAGTTTTACTAGCGTAGTATATCACATGGAAGGTCTTACCTGTGCGTTGGCCTAGGACTGCTCCTACCGCGAAATCACTTGCATCACACATGAGCTCAAAAGGTAGTGTCCAATCTGGTGGAACGACAATGGGTGCCGAGGCAACCTTTTTCTTTAGGGTTTCGAATGCTTGAGTGCAAGAATCATCAAAATTGAAGACTTTATCCTGTTCAAGCAGATTACACAAAGGTTTGGTGATTTTAGAAAAATTATGAATGAACCTCCTGTAAAAACCTGCATGTCCGAGAAAACTTCGAATTCCTTTAACCGAATTTGGTGGGGGTAATCTCTCGATCACATCCACCTTGGCTTTGTCTACTTCAATTCCCTTGGATCAAATCTTGTGGCCGAGCACTATTCCTTCATCTACCATAAAGTGGCATTTCTCCCAATTGAGGACTAAATCTGTTTCTTCGCATCTTGCCAACACCTTCTCTAAATTTCCGAGTCAACCGTCGAAGTCATTACCAAAAACTGAAAAATCATCCATGAAGATCTCAAGGAAGTCTTCGACCATGTCTGAAAAGAGCGCCATCATGCATCTTTGGAAGGTTGCCGGGGCGTTACACAATCCGAACGGCATCCTTCGGAATGCATAAGTACCGTATGGGCATGTGAAGGTTGTCTTTTCTTGATCTTCTGGTGCTATGGCAATCTTATTGTAACCTGAATAACCATCAAGAAAACAATAAAAGGGTTTACCTGCAAGACGGTCAAGCATTTGATCAATAAAGGGTAATGGGAAGTGATCTTTCCTAGTGGCTTTGTTTAGCTTTCGATAGTCCATACAAACCCTCCAACCGGTCACAGTCCTGGTTGGGATAAGTTCATTATTTTCATTGCTTACCACTGTTATACCTCCCTTTTTCGGTACACATTGTACCGGACTTACCCACGTACTATCGGAGATAGGGTATATAATGCCGGCGTCAAGCCATTTGATGATTTCTTTCATTACAACCCCTTTCATGGCATGATTCAGTCTCCTCTGGGCCTCAATTGAAGGTTTGTGATCATCTTCCAACAAGATCTTGTGCATGCACACCGCCGGGCTAATTCCCTTCAAGTCGGCAATTGTCCACCCTATTGCCTTTTTATGTAGCTTCAACATGTTGATCAGCTTCTTTTCCTTTCTCAGGCTGTAACTTAGAGGAAATAATTACAGGTAATGTATTATCGATCCCTAAGTATACATATTTGATTGCTCGCAATTATTTCAACTCAAGAATTGGTGGATTTTCGATAGAGGGTTTTTCGATCTTACCTTCCTTACCCGAGTAGTCCGGTGGTTCAAAGTATGTACCTGGTCGATTGACTAGCCAATTTGCCTCTTCTGGTTGTTCCTCATCGACCGGTTCTTCATACTCCTCGGGTTCCTCTTGATCGGCAATGTAGTTGCCGAGGCAACTAAATTCCTCATCGAAGTTAAACTCTGTCGTGGCATGAAGTAGTTGGCATTCTTCTGGATCATCGGCATGCCTTAGTGTTTGGAACACATTTAGTTTTACCTGTTGGTCATTCACCCTCATTGTGAGTTCTCCCTTTTCAACATCAATCAAAGTTCTCCCTGTCGCTAGGAATGGTCTCCCGAAAATGATAGGTGCATGCTCATCTGCTTCACAATCCAAAACAATAAAGTCAGCGGGAAAAATGAATTTATCAACTTTTACCAGTATGTCCTCAATTTTTCCCTCTGGATGCACATAGGATCTGTCGGCTAGCTGCAGCATAACTGTTGTAGGTCTTGCCTTCCTGATTCCTAGTTTCTGGAAAACCGATTTAGGCATCAAGTTTATGCTAGCCCCTAGGTCGCATAGTGCTTTCCCGATATAGTGATTTCTAATAGAACAGGGTATTGTGAAACTTCCGGGATCCTTCAACTTGGGCGGCATACGATTGTGCAACATTGCCATGCATCCCTCTGTCGCGGCAACTGTTTCAAACTCTCCTAGCCTCATTCTCTTGGACACAATGTCTTTAAGAAACTTGGCATAGTTTGGCATTTGTTCAATTGCTTCCACCAATGGCAAGTTGATGTGGACTTGCTTTAGGATATCAAGAAACTTCTTGAATTGGTATTCTTGCTTTTGTCGCTTCAACCTTTGTGGGAATGGTGGTGGAAGTCGGATATCTTCGATCCTTTCATTGGTTTGAAATCTGATTGACGGCATTGCCGGGACATCTAGAGTTGCCGATGCGTTATCAACTGGGGTTGCCGAGGCATGCTTATCACAAGAAGCCGAGGCGTCATCGGTTGCCGAGGCATGTTTATTGCCGGTTGCCGCAGCAATTCTCGGTTCAAGATCCGAGGCTTTGCCGCTAGGTTCGTCTTGATCTTTTGTGGAGTTTTGTTTGACGAGCAGGTTTGAACCTCTCTAAGTTGTTGGCCACTTCTGGTGGTGATTGCCTTACATTGCTCATGGCCGTTCCTCTTGCGACTTGAAGATCGCTAGGTAAACCTCCTTGTGGTCTAGTGTTCAGATTTTGAGCAAACTGTCCGACTTGATTTTCCAATGATTTGATTGCCGCCTCTTGGTTTTGCAATCTCATCTCGGTCCTGTTAATAAAAGCATCAGTTCTTTTTATGAAATTACTATTCTCAGCCATATAAGATTCAGTTTTCATCATAAAAGCATTTAGAGAATTTTCCAAAGAACTAGATGTCGTCGGTTGTTGCTGCGGCATCTGTTGCCATGGCATATTCTGCTGGAATCCCGATGCTTGTGCATTCTGATTGTTCTGGTTTAGAGCATTATTGGGATTACTCCATGAAAATTCGGTGCTTCTTCCAAGCTGGATTGTATGTATTTGACATCATGTTGTTGCTCGATTGTAATTCCCCACATAGAAGCTAGATTCGGATTCTCGCATACATTCGGAAGAATTATGGTTATCTCCACATAACTCACAAAAAGAATCCATTACCTTGACTTCATGTGTGTTGTTTGGTTTTTGCATGTTCGAACCATCTTGGTTAGAGCGGCCAATTGTGCCGAAATTGAATCGATGATCCTAGTTCATGTATTGAGGCTTGGCGCCTAACTCCTCATCTTCTAGTAGATGGGAATTGATAATCATTCTTGGCCAGCCTGTTTAAAATTTGCATTGCTTCTTCCCGCGACTTATCTAGGAGTATGCCGTTTGCCGAGGCATCTAGCATCATCCTTGTTGGTGTATTCACGGGCGTTGTAAAACATTGTTACTTGAGTCCACACCGAATCCGTGTAAAGGGCATTTGTGTAGAAGTTCTCTATATCGCTCCCAAGCCTCGTACATGGATTCATCATCCGCCTGCCGAAAAGAAGTAATGTCGTTCTACGGCTTATCGAGTTAAATTTGTAGGATTAAATCTAGCAAGGAAATCACGACAAAGATCAGTCCAAGATGCTATGGATCCGGCAGAATGCTATTTAGCCATGCTTTCGCCCTATCTATCCTCGGTGAATAGGGGAATAATCTTAATCGTAAGACATCGGGGTGACTCCGTGTATCTTGAACGAGTTACAAATCTCGAGGAAAGATTTCAGATGTTGTCGTGCATCTTGATTCTTTGAGCCGCCAAATTGACCTATTGTGTTGATCATATTAAACATTACCGGTTTCAACTCAAAGTGGTCGGCTTCAATTTCAGGTGCGACAACTCCCGGGTTAAGTCCATCAAGATCTTCTTCAAGATAGTCTCGAATAGTTCATTTTCGTGCAAGAATCACTCCTCCTCCCGCTTTCGAACATCTTGATTCATATTGCCGTCTTGATTTGCCATTGCTTCTCTTATCCTTCGTCTAAGTCTTTGTAAGGTTCGTTCGATTTCGGATCAAAGGATATTCTGGTGAAGTCGGTCTTGCCCTGGTCATATACCAATGCAAAACCAAAGTTTGTTAGCCCTTTGAATTTTAAACAAGAAAAAAAATAAAAAGAAAGCGCAAGAAAGTAAAAACAAAGTCGCTTATTGCCAATCCCGACAACGGCGCCAAAAACTTGTTGCGCGTAATAAGTGCTACGCAAATGTGCAAGTATACACGTCGCAAGTTATAGTATAAAAGATATCGTCTCCACAGGGATTGGTGCCACTTCAAGAATCTAGTCTCTTGCACTGTAAAAAGTAAAAACACAAGTGAAGGATTATAGAAGTTTTAACTAATAACTAATCTAGAAAGCAATTAAGTAAAAGAAAAGATGAATTCAATTGAGAGAGATAGGCTAGGTTATCGTGAGTTGAGGTGTGATAACCGATTGGATTGTCTTGGTAAAAGAGTGCACGGGCAACTCAGTTGCCGTGGCAACTTGCACGATGGGGTTGCCTTGGCAACTAATTGATGGTTGCCTGGGCGACTGGGCAGCAACTTCAAGGTTCGGCGGAGCGTTTTTCAATGGTTTCTTCTTATCCCTAAGTCGAAACTCTAGCTACTTGTGCATGCCTTGATAATACATCCCTGCGTGAATCAAGGGTGAACAACAACCAATCTTGTGCTCCTCTTAGCCGTTGAAATCCTTAACTTATTCCTAAGCCGGATTAATCTTCACCATCATTGGATTGAATAAAGATCATATTCATTCGTTTCTTGAATCTAACTCTCCCGATATTAGATAAATGGATGAAATCACGAGATCCTCTCCCAATTCACTCGCAAACAATAATAAGAATCAAGAATGAATAAACCTTGAAATAGAAAAGTGCAAACTCTTATTACCTAAACAAAAACCAATAGTTTCTCACAACCACAAAACACAATAACCATAGCCAAGTAAATTAAGTTCATGGCTAGGTTCCAAAGAAACACAAGATAAACAATCCCTAGCATGAACCCAATCGAACAAGGAAGAAAAGATGAAGCTTGTCGAAAATCCCTTGCCCTAGATGCTTGCCG
This sequence comes from Hibiscus mutabilis, assembly GCA_019671005.1. NCBI lineage: Eukaryota > Viridiplantae > Streptophyta > Magnoliopsida > Malvales > Malvaceae > Hibiscus > Hibiscus mutabilis. Next base: position 71,768,182 of record CM033712.1, on the reverse strand, counting down.
AAAATTCCCCTTGCTTCCTCTCTTGGAGTTGTCGAAATTAACTCTTGCTCTCTCTCTGGAATTGTCGAAATCTCCTTGATATTTATAGGGCTAGGCCAAAGTCCTTCTTTGAGGAGGAGTTTGAGTTGGAATTAAATTATCTTTAAAGAATATAATTCTTTATTATAATTTTATTCCTATTAGAACTTCTCCTATCCTCTTGGAATTTAATTCTTCTTTAATCTCTGCATGGCAATCAAATTCCTTTGGGCTTGGGCCTTGCTCCATGTCATCTTGGGCTTGTAAAATCATGAATTTCGACATCCCTATTGTATTTTGTCTTTGTCGACAAATGTCATGGCAACTGGCTCGGCGTCTCCTTCATGCATTGCCCTGGCAACTAGCTCGGCATATCCTTCATGTATTGCCCTGGCAACTAGCTCGGCATTGCTTTGGCAAGTGATCCTGCACATACACACACAAAAACACACCAAAGCAGCATCTTTTCCACAAAAACTACCAAGTTATGTAATCAAGCTCAACGATGGAAGGAAACATGGATTAATGCATGAATGGCTAACTATGCAACTAATATGAGCCTAAGTCTAACAATAATATGAGTAAAAAGGGTAAGAAAAATAGTACTTTTGAACACTTATCACTGGGTAAGGTGGGTTGAAAGGAGTAACATGATAAGGACGAACTAAATCATCCTTATACAATTGTGAGTAGAGCTCTTTGTAAGAGATTGGCAAAGGTGTTAAGGATCTCTCATCCTTTTCCTTCTTGGGTCCCCTATCTTCTCTCTTATTGAAGTTACTGGAATTCCCCGCTGTGGCCTGGGGCTGGAAATAGTGAAGTTCTTGGTTACCTCGAAGGTGTTTGTATTGTTCACCTCATGGTCCTTTTTCTTGTATTGTTTGTGTGGATGATCCCCTCTATCAATTCTTTCACTCTTAATAGTTGCCTCGATGTGCTCGCCAGTCATGACCATCTCTATAAAATTGCTAATAGGATTGTTGATCAGTCGATCATAAAGTGTCCCTTTTAACGTGTCTACAAACATTAGGGAGATCTCGTGCTCGTGAAGTAGTGGTTGAACCTGCGCCACCACATCACGCCATCTTTGAGCGTATTCACGAAAGGTCTCATTGTACTTTTGTTCCATACCTTGCAACAACAATCAGTTGGGAACCATGTTGGTTATATGCTTATACTGATCAATAACAGTTTTTGCTAGATTCACAACTTTATTTGAGCCCTTGTTAGTTGATTATACCACCTCGAAGCAGATCCCACTAAGCTATCCTGAAAATAGTGAATTAGGAGCTTCTCGTTGTTGGTAAACCCAGCCATCTTCTGGATACACATCACTATATGACCAGTGGGGCAAGTGGATCCATCAAACTTTTCAAATTCGGGGGTCTTAAACTTATGTGGGATTTCCACATCGGAGACCAAACTGATTTCCCTAGCACATAACCCATAAGAGTCATCCTCATCTTCCTTCACTCGAAACTTTTCCTCTAGGTCTTTTCGAGTATCCTCCAACTACTTAGTGAATTTTGCTTTCATTTGGTTCAACTTTTCTAACTCATCAAAGTCTGGGATGATGTCCCCAATAATCTTGGGATTCTTGAAGGTCACCCCCGATTGAGTTTGAGCAGCCACACCGATATGAGAGGAAGATGCACCTTATAGAGGATTTAGAGAGGGATCAACAAGAAGAGGGTTCTAGAAAATTTGGGCATAAGGGCGATCCCCCAAGTTTTGGGTAAGATTCTCAATGGTACTCTTGCCCCTCGGATCTGGTCCTAGCCGAGCTTGCAGTAGCTGGGATATTTCCTTCATCATGTCCTGTTGAGACTTGATGATGGTGTCCCTTAATTCTTGTTGGGTTTATTCTATCTGGCCACGTAGGTCGGCTTCCAACTTGGCAAAGCTCTCCATTATTTGCTTTGACCATGAGCGAGTGCGATATGGGTGTGGAATGATTATAATTTTAAGAAGCAAAAGGCAATCTTTCTGAAATAGAAAGCTTTTCAATTAACAAATGACAGTTAATCAAAAATGCAAACAAATGTACTAACTAGATTATTATTAGCATTTAATAAAGAAAGCAAATGAAAGAATCATATATGAATGCAAAGAGCAACACTAAGTTTGGCAAATTCGTTAAACGACTTTCATTAATAGAAACGTTGTCTTGTTATAATAACTTAAAGAGAACCAACTACAAATATGGCTTCAAGGTAGTATCAAGGTCAATGATCTCCCTCAGAATCCAAACAATTCTCTCTCTTTCTTTGGATTCATCATCCACATAGTCATGGAGTTCGGTAGCATCTTCTGCCAAAATTTGTACTTTCTGGGCAACCTCTTGCATCTGAGTCATCAATGTGCAAACTCTTGTTGCCTCCAAATTGTGTAGACGGTGAAGTGCAGTTGTTCCAAACTCGGCGTCGAGCATACTTGAATCGCTCCCCTAAGGCTTGCCACATGATCATTGAGCTGTTGAACCTCGGTTTCCAACTTATCGACACGAGTCGTCAAGACTTGATTCTCCAAGTTGCTGGCCTTTAGCTTGCTAGTTGAACCCTTATACTTGAAAAGAGATTTTTCCAAACACTTCACTTGATCTTTCAAGGATTCATTTTGTTGTTGTTCCTTCTCGATTTGTCTCGAGTGGGAGATTTGTAGATAATTCACTTCTTCGGTTAAAGCAAGCACTTGAACTTTGTGCTCATAAAACATTATTTTGTACTTCTCGGCTCTTGCTTTCTCTTCCTTCAATCGGAGCTCTAACCCTTCACTTGGTTCGCCTTTCGCGACTCTTTTGCTCTTATTTAACCTTTTAAGGTTTCGAATCTCTTCCTTCTCCATCTTGATTTTGAGTTCCAACATATCTCTTTTCCTTTGTAGATCTTTAATCACTCCTTCAAACTGTGTCTTCTCTAATTAGAAGTCAAACTTTTCTTGATGGGCTCTCTCCTAGAGCTTGGGGTACTTCCTTCACTCTTCTTCAAGTTGTTCCTTCATCAAATTGGCCTCGATAGGAAGCGTGGCCAATCTCTCCTCTATAGATCTCTTTCCATCGGTATTCAAGTGGGGAATGTTGTTGTTGACACAATTAAATTGCCACGCTTCGTAATCGGGAGTGACATTGTACGAAGAATTTATGATCCTAACCCATCTTGCATTGTTCCAAGTTGAAGAAGTATTGTATACCATCGTCTTGTAGCCCTTCTCCTTTGCATAATCCACGTTTAACTTATTTAGACCTTTAGTGGCTGGCACAAACTGTTTCGAGCCGTACTGTCTCAAAACTAGAAGAGGTGCATATGCGGTATGCCCCCAAAAGCCAAGTAATGGTATCTTTGAATGCTCTCCACATCTATAGAGAATGTTCTTTTCCAACAACCACGGTGCTCTCTAAACTATATCTTCTTCCTTTAGATTTCGGAGGACATCTTGTCATACTTCCTCGGATCTTCGGGTTGGCCAATCATTCTTTCGTATGAACTCTTCTAAGGGCGAGAACTTGCCATCATAAAGGGGCCTTGAAAAACTGGGATCGGTCTAAAGGTGGATGTAGAACCAAATAGTCAAAAGTTGTGGGCATCATCGAAAGTGACCTCTACCATGGTCTCAACAGAACCTCAAAGATAGAAAAGTTTCAGCCAAAATTACAGGTACTAGATTAGTCCCACTATCCAAACGATCAAAAAGATCCATAACCGATGGATCAATGAGTCCTAATGCTCGAGCAAAGAGTACCAATCCATAGATCAACAAATCAAAGAGATTCCGCTAAACTCGACCTACAGGATGCACAGAGGCTAAGGCCAAGATCCCCTCTCACTTAAGAAACTCTTTATTGTTCCAAGTAGTGACTTGATGCTCGACCCAAGATAACAACATATTTGAGAACTTCTTTAACTTTCCTCGAAAAGCTTTGTTCTTACTTGGATTAGAATATACCCGTTCCATGTCAATCCTCTTGCAATTTATAAGGTCCCGGTATTCTTCGATTGTCAGAGTTAAGTCGAAGTTACCAATCGTAAAGCAGCTATAGGCAGAGTTTCGAAAACCCACCAAGGATTGTAGTAGTGCTTGACCAACTAGGACCTCTATCAAGTACGCGATGTCACCATACTCTTCTCTGAAAGTACTCTTTGTTTCAAAATCCCAACTGTTCCAAACCGGCTTCAACTCGGACACATCATTGAACTCCGTATTCATGAATGTCGTGGCTGACATGGCTGATCTAAACCCAGTGGCAATATTGTCTCAGTCATGTAGTTTCTCCCCTTCCAACCATATCTGAACATCGAGATTCTTTTCATCACTACTACGGACTAAGTCTCCCATTGATCTAGTCTTTAACTTCAAACTATTTTCAACTCAATGTGCTCTTCATGATATGACAAGATATGCAAAAAAGGTAAAAGAGAAAAAGGAAGAAAACAAAAAGAAACGTTAGTTATAAGATAAATAATAAAACAAAAATGAGAAAAGATAAGTGCAAAACGAAATAAGCACAAGGCAATCAAATAAGGAAATAAACCTAGCCACATGAATTCTAGTTCGTAGGGTTATCCGCATGGCTCTAACGGGGTAGGTTTCCTAGATTCTCACACATGGTTTGGTTCTAATCGATAGTACCCGAACCTATCCCATTACCTACTAAGGCAACAAGAACCCCAATTTTGGCCCATTACAAGCTTGCGAATTAGTTTCGGTTCGAGGGAAAGCACGACCTAGTGACATGGAGGGCTGCTCACGTGTCAGAAGGCATGGATTCTGGAAGTGAATTATCGACCCGTGGAGGGCTACTCACGTGGGTATGTGGCGTTTCACTCCCACTTAAAGGGACGAAGCTCGGTTATAGAGCTTGATGAACATGATGCAACACATGTCGGTGATTCCTTAGAAATTAAATTAAAAGTAATCTAAAGTCCACCAATTATCAAAGCCCGTGCAATCTTAGTCATATTTCCAAGAAAGATTAGACATTGTTAAAATCAATTGAAATTCCAACATTTTCCATCATTTTAAGGCAACAAATATTCTTTTGGCCTAACTCTCTTTTGTTTTGCAAAAACAAATTTCGATCCCCAGCAGAATCGCCAAAACTACAGCGACCTTTTTTCATTTTAAAAACAAATGTATATGTTTCTACGGGTTATCCCCAAAATCATTTATTTGAAATCTTAGATTAAAGGAATTTCTTTTGAAAACTCTTATTCCTATGAAAAATGATTGAAAACTTAGAGTCGCCACCGGCCACTTGGGTAAGGTGGGCCGTACACCATAGAGAACTAGAGATTCATTATGAAAGGGTTTGGGAGTTGGTTAATCGTGGGGAAGGATTAGCACCACCATCACGCCCGGAGTCGGTACCTGAACATTTGTTGCTTTCAAATTGATGGAATTTGTTGGAATCTGAATTGAATTTAACTTGGTGTACTTAATTGAAAATTTAACCTTAATTACGCAGGCTTTATCAAGTTGGTGGGTTCGAATTAATTAGATATTTAATTAATAGGGTTGATGATATACCGGACCATAGACTAAACCGACATCATATAAGCCTCACTACCGTGTTAGTTTATGGTTCGAATCTCGCACGTCACCTTTATGCATGGTACAAGAAATTAAAATATGATGTAATGATTTTTTCAAGTTTTAATTTTACCTTGGGTCGGTAAGAATTAATTCAAATATTTGGTCAACATCCTTTGAGCTCAGACTGTTACGACACAAGTATCGGAATTAATAGATACCTCATTTTTTGATTAAGTTAATTTATTCAAGATAAAGGATCCCATGAATGACAAATTAAGGGATGGCAAACAAAAGCCTAAAGATAAACACACAAAAGCCCACCTAAGGCCCTAACCTATAAAGGCCCAAGTTATGGAAGATCCAATTAGTGATCTAGTTATTAATTAGGTGAATCTAATATTAACCTCAAATTAATTAGCCTTAAAAGACTAAAAAAGCTTAACAAATTATGATTTATCTTGTAACATGATAATTAATTTGATCGATTTTAAACTAGAATTCCAATAAGCCAAGAACACTATTTAAGGTAAATCAAATCAATTAATCATGGTTTTAATTTAAATGCCAATCTAATCTCCATGTTAACTTTATCTTAAAAGTAATTAAGAAATGTCCAACTAATGTAATGAACTAAACATTTATCCCAATAAGCCAAGGGTAAATTTAAATTCACTAAATCAATTGAACCCTAATCTAAATAAGGCTCTAAAAGGCTAATCCTAAGTTAATTTAATTAATATAAGAATCGTGCCCTTATTAGACGAGCACACGACCTAAATTAATTAAATTAATTTGCCTAATCTAAACTAAAACCTTAACCAAACCCAAAAGCCCATCTAACTAAGCTACCCTAAAGCCCAAAAAGACAAGGCCCAAAGCTACAAGGCCCGAAACTACTAAAACTAGGCGTGCACAAAAAAACTAACCAAGCACACGTGTCACAAATATATTACATAATATGTATTATAAAGATCTTTATAAAAACCTAGATTACACACTAAAAACATTATAAACAATTAAAAATCAACTTATATATTATATACTTTATAAGACCATATATTATATATCTTCAAATTTTGTATATTCTATATATTTGTGAAATCTGTACACATTATTTTGCAAAGCTATATATTACATATTATAAGAAAACTATAGGTTATATATGAGGGTTATGTACTATACTATATGAAAATCTATATGTATATATTATATTGTATGCAAAATGTATATTACATATTTAAGGAAAATTATATATAAGTGCATGTTAAAAACTATCAAAGAAAGTATTTTTCTCAAAAACTATAACTTTGTGAAACTATACACCTAAAAAGTATATTACATATATTTTAACAAACCATATATTATACCTTTTTAAATAGAAAACTATATATATTATATATATGTATTTCAAAGCATATACCATAAGCATTACATAGAAACTATATACTAAAAGAAAACAATACACATAAACATTTCACAACCACATATTACAAATCAACAACAATAAAACTAACAGATTTAAACACACGAATCAGCAAGATTATAAAAAAGATGTGAACTGAAAATAAAATGCATGGGAGTAGGAAATTAATACACTGGAAAAGGGACCAAATTGAATGAAAACTAACTTTGGGGAACAAATCTAAAGAAAAATGAGGGATGCGATTATAAACTTTTGAAAAAAGCCAAAGACCACAGGAGTGATTAAGGAAGGCGGAATGGCTAAGGGGGTAATTAAAAATGATGGAATGGCCATTGGTGTAATTTGCCCATGCGGAAGGACTACGGAGGTAAATAAAATAGGGCAGATGTCCTTAAAATGCCATTAGATTGTTTTGTTTGGAGAGCTAGTATAAAACTCATTTTTTAAAACGAATCAGACCTTTTTTCTTTTCGAAAACAAAATGCCCCCAAAAGCTCTCATATTTCTCTGAAACGAGGATGAACGTCACCCTGTGTTCATCCCCAAACCCAGGAACCACCATAGAATCCAAATTCTGACGGCTTCTCCATCGTGCTGGCCGCTGCTCATCGGGGCCTGGCGATTCCAAAAAAAATAGAAAAATGCCTCTTTTTGTTTCCAATCTCAACCCCAAAGTTGTTTCTAGCAAAAAAACCTTCTTTGACTCGATATTTGAAAAAAGTCGAAGTCGACCCTCTTCAAAATGCAAACTTAAAAGTCCCTCTTTTGAGAGATCCCCAACCGGCTCACCACTCATGTCTTTCGAATAGAAGCTTAAGGGTTTGTCACTGACCGAAATTGAAGAGACGAGAGAGAAGCTGAATATTCACGCTTTGAAGGTAAAAGAAAAAACCTAGCTTTTTATTTGTATATTATGCCTCAAATGAAAAGAAAGAAAGAAGTATACCTTAGAATATGGCTTTTTTGTATTGCTTTGTTCTCTAAAATTTTCCCCCGATAAAATGCTTAGGGTTACAACTGCTTGGATTTGGTTTTATAGTCGAATATTACAAGTATTAAAAAAAGAAAAAAAAATAGAATAGAAATTCCCTATTGGTTGCCTATGTTTTTTGTTTGTATTCATCTGCATTTTGGATATGGTTGGAAGGCTCTGAAATTTGTTGAAATATGTCGTTATTCCTTTGACATTCATGTATGTTGTTGCAATTCTCTCGAATTTCATGATTTTTGGTTGATTTCCTGCATTTATAACCGCCTCTGACATTTCTTTCCTTTGTTTGTTTACGTGACATGGCTGAATTGAGCGTTGGAGGGACCAAAGGAGAGAGAGGACCGCATTCCATTGTGGCAGTCGACGTGGGCGAGCGGCCAAGAAGTGGCATTCAGCCACTAGCTTTGTGTGTTGGCGTGGAGAGGGGGAGACATCACCGAAAGATAACTAGCCGGGCGGTGGACTCTATGTGCGACTGGGGAGATCTTAAGACATGTGTGAGCATGTGCAGAAGCTGAAAAGTTGGTGCGATCGATCCACATGGGAACTAGAAGGTCTCTCTTCGATCAATCTGGTCTGTCAAATCTCACCTAGATCTGACGGTTGGAATTAGGCGGGTGCACAAGTTTGAGAGGTAACCTGGATTAGGGTTTAGGTTTAATTTTGGGCCAAACATGCCTTATGTAATTAAAAAAACTCTCACTCTTTCTTTTTTTAATGTAAATATACCGTATATTAAAACTTGGGCTTTTATTAACATAGTGTATTCTATATTGTTGGGCTGATAACATTAATAGACTCGGGGCAGTTTTTATTATCCATATTAATCTCTCTTTTTTTATTTTCAGTTTTGTTTAATAAAAAAATAATAATAACACAACAAGAATGGTAATTAAAACATTAATATCAAAACATAATAATAAAGATGTCACAATAGTACCAAAGAAATAAGATAACATAAGCAAAATAATATACAACTCCAATAATATTTACGGGTTTTCAAATTGGATCACGTCATAAATAACAAGTATGGTAGATAACATATACTAAAGGTACCTTACCCATGATACTAGATATATTTTTTGGGTATTAAAAAGGTCATTTGCATAATATATAAAACAACTAAATATCTTAATACATATTCTTTATAAATAATAGCAACATATAATTAGGAAGCACATTATTATAAAAACAAAAATAAAACGGGTCCACCCTAGACAAAATTAGTGATTACAGTTGAGGCAGTTGCAGTTCCCAGAAATGATTCCACAACTGCGCAGAGATTCCTGCAGAAAAATATATTCACACGATTCGGGACTTTGAAAGAAATTATCAGTGATGGGGGCACCCATTTCGATAATAGGTTGATTGCCAAGATGTTGGAGCGCTTTGGAGTGACACACAGAATTGCCACGACATATCACCCGCAGACAAACGGGCAAGCCAAAATCTTCAACCGTGAATTGAAGATTATCCTTGAAAAGGTTGTCAATCCCTCTCGGAAGGATTGGTCTCTGAGAATTGATGATGCACTTTGGGCCTATCAAACAGCATTTTTAACACCATTAGGCATGTGTCCTTATAGACTTGTCTATGGCAAGACTTGCCACCAACCAGTGGAGATTTAGCATAAGGTCTATTGGGCAATCAAAACTGTGAACATGGATTGGGAAAGAGCAGGACAAAAGCATTTACTGGACCTAAACGAGATAGAAGAGTTTTGTGCCGTAGCTTACGATAATGCCAGAATTTATATAGAGAAAACAAAGCGTTGGCATGACAAGAAGTTATTGCCTCGAAAATTCTTGCCAGGGAAATTGGTGCTTCTCTTTAATTCTTAGTTAAAACTTTTTCCAAGAAAACTGAAATTGAGATGGTTCAGGCCGTTTGAGGTGGTAAAACCAATCTCCTATGGTGTTGTTATAATTAAGTCCACCGTCGACGGACATGAGTTTAAAGTCAACGGACAACGGTTGAAGCACTATGTCAGCACCCGTGTTGAACGTGACAAGGAAGTTGTTACTTTAGAAGATGCATGAACATGCTCTTCTTTAGTAATTGTATTTATTTTTTTTCAGTTCAATTTTAATTCTATTTCGGACTTAATTGTATTCAGATATTAGTTTTTATTCTTTTTGGTTTTTATTTTTATCTTTAATTTTCATTATTATTTTAGGATAGTCGTCTTTTATAGTTATCTTTGTTTTTATCTTATTTATCTTTATATATTTATTTAATTTAGATTTAATCTTTATCTCTTTGTTTTATTTGAATTTTACGATAAGAATTCAAGAAGATGAGGAGTTGGATTCAAAGATAAAGTCTACCTTTGGATCGAATAATGGGCTGATTTTGAGGGATTAAAACACTCATTTAAAATGTTGTTTTTACCCTAATTTTTTTTCTATTTTCCCATCACATAGCCGTCCAACCCTTGACATTCCCACTAGCCGCACATAACCCACAACCCCTTGCTTTGCTTCTTTTCCTTTCCATACTTCTTTCTTTTCTTTCCCCTCATTAGCCGAAAATCACCCATCACTTTCACTAAATCTTCACTTCACTATCAACCCAACTCCATATTTATGCCTTTACCCTTCCATCTTCCTTTAACTCTCAAGATTTCTCTTATTTTTTTTCTTTGTTTTCTCTTCCAATCACAAACCCAACAAACTCATGGCCAAGAACCTCAAAACCATGGCCAAACCAAGTTCTTCCAAAGAAGCTGAACTCCCATTTCGCCAGTATGCAACTCTAATTTTTGAAGGGCGATATCTCACCAAATTTGTAAGAAGGAAAGTGTGGGAAGAAAAAGGATTCGATTATGCCATTTGCCACAAGAATTTTGGCCTTGATGAGTTCATCTTTCAAATTATCAAGCACCACCAATGGCAAATATTTTGCCAACAACTGAAGCCTAGCAACGTACTTGGGTAAGAGAGTTTTATTCCCATTTTTCTAACCCAAACAACCCTTGCATCTATGTTCGGGGCAGAGTAATCCTCATTGATGCCGATACCAACAACACTTATTTTTGTGTGTACACCATGAAAGATGAACACAAGGTATTTGTTGATAACATCTTGACCGACGAAGTAGAAAAGGTGTTCAAAAACCTAACGGTTGAAGGAGCCGAATGGAACCAAGAAGCCTTGAAGGGAACGGTAAATCAAACTTTATTAAAACTTAAGGAAAAATTGTGGAATAGTTTTATTAAGACGTGTTTAATGCCCACTACCCATCACACCACGGTTTCTTATTCTCGTCTTTTTTTAGTACACTCTATTTTGTACAAGCGGTCCATAAATATTGGTAAGATTATTTTTGACGAAATTTATGCTTGTAGTCAAAAAGATGTATGGGTACTTTTCTTCCCAAGCTTAATATCCTGATTGTACGAGAAAGAACATGTGTCGCTTGATCCTATGGATGAGAAATTGACCGCAAAGAAAGGGTGGAGTCAGACTCAATACATGTGGATAATGGGAGCAGAACCAGCAAAAGAACCAACTTTGGCAAGAAAAACAATTACTCCAGCAATTACCAGGGCAACTAAAAATGCCGCAGCAAGTTCCCATGCCCTAGCAAGAGGACAAGCATGGATAAAATCTCCGAACTACTCCACCCTCTTTCGTGACGATTGGAGCAAATAGAGGCCCAACAACTATTGTTCATGTGGTATATGAAGGATTGAGATGTGGCCATCACACAAGTTATTTTGGAGAACTATCGTGATAGTGTCGTACCTTTTCCAGTTTTTCCAGTTGAATTACTCGCCCTAACAACTGAAGATGTCGCGGCAACTGCTGCACCACAAAAAGGTAAAGAACCTATGACTGAACCCACTCGTACTAAATCTCTTCATGGATTTTCAGATTCGGACGAGTCTATTTCTGAACCAATGAAGTCACCACCGGTCGCACCATCAAAGTCGAAGCGCAAAGCTTCTAACATTAAAGAGGCCACCAAAGAGGATGAACCGAGCGATGAGGTCTCAAAAATATAGGTTCAAGTTGCACCACCAGCTACACGCCACCAACCACCACGAACCGGCAAACGGATCAAAGAAAACTTTTCATTCGAGGTGACGACCTCTCCGACTAACTCATTTGCATATGTTTCATTTGTTTATTGTTGCATTAGTTGCATGTTTATGTGGATTGTTGCACTAGCTTGTATATAGTTTACATATTTTACTTGTCATATCTTCTACCAGAGTAAACTATCTAGACTTGTGGATATCCAATGATAAAATTTTTTCCATTGCACTTAATTGATAGAACCCTTAATCTTAGTATTTTACTATAATGTTGAATATTATTTGACACTATTGTGACTTGTTGATTAAAGGAGACTTAGTGAACATAGGTTGCGTAAAATTGGGTAAATTGAAAACTAAATCTGTGCTAGAGGTGCCTATCCGGCTCTAGCCCAAACTAAAATTGGATTAAAAATTATATTTCTTGCTAGAGGTTCCCGGAACCGGCTCTAGTTGTCACGCATAAAAATTGTTGGAGGTGCCTGAAATTGGCTCTAGTTGATCAACATTAAAACAAGAAATTACTTGCTTGCTAGAGGAGTCTGAAATTGGCTCTAGTAAAATTAAATGCCCGGGTAATTAATTTGATAAAACCTATTGTTCACATGGAATCCTATTAGTCAACTTGTACACAACTCCACACACACATTGTCAATAGCATTATAGTTTAATCTCGAGTAATTTCTATGCTATCCGAAAAATTGAAAGGGATTCATACTTTGTGCCACGGTTCTTAGGATTAAAGTTAGGTATGAAGCTTGTTTTTGATGGTTGAAAGCCTTGGCATGTAATTGTTAGTTTTGCATTGCTTGAGGAAAAGCAATAGTTCGAGTTTGGGGATGTGTTAGGCTCATTTTAGTTGCATTATTAGTCATTCATGCATGATTTCATAGTTTTCTTCATTAACATGCTTGGTGTTACATTTTAGTTGGGTTTTTTCGAAAAGATACTCCTGGTGTGTGTTATTTGGTGTAGGATTGGATTGCCGTAGCAAGCAAGAATTGCCATGGAAATCAAGGAAGAATATTGAAGGGTATGTCGTGGCAATTGAAGTTGATTTTTGAAGGCTATGCCAAGCTGATTGCCGATGATGACTGGATAATTCAACCTAATTTGAGATAAACACAAGAAGTAAATAATAAACCACAAGGACTCAGTTTCCACGCAGAGTTTGATGGAGATAAAAATTTAGATTTATAAGGAGTTTTTGAGGATAAAGATAAAAGAGATTTATTATTTCTTTTATTCAATTTAATTCCAACTTAAACTCATCCCCATCTACAAAGAACTTGACCAACTCATCTCATACAAGTAGGGACCAAGTCGCAGCCTTCAAAGGGGTATGCTTGATGAGAGAGAGAGAGAGATGGTTGATCACAAACTCCATCTTCTTTCTTACTCTTTTTATGCGATTCATGCTTGGGATTTTATCTTTTGTATTTCTTTTACACCCAGCCATGAACTAAATTAAATTGTCTTGGCTTATTGGGTTTTTGTGGTTGTGAAAATGTTTGGAATTGTTTAGGTTTTTTATTGCAATTTAAATTCAAAGTTTTTTCATTCTTGGTTCTTATTTTTATTTCAAGTGAAATGGGAGAGTATCTCAAGAATTCATCCATTTATCTAGCATCGGGAGAGTTAGATTCAAGAAACAGAATGAACATGATTTTCATTCAACAAATCGTTAATGGAGGTTAATCCATCTTAGGAATAAGATTCAGATTTCAACGGCTAATAGGAGCATAAGATCGGTTGTTGTTCACCCAAGGTTAACGCAAGGATGTATCACCAAGGCATGTACAATAAACCAATGTTTTGTTTAGGGATAACTAGAACCCTTTGAAGAACGCTTCGCCGAGCTTTGAAGAAAGGAACCAGTTGCCACGGCAATTGAATAATTGTCACAGCAATCAAGTTGCCCCAGCAATCAATTGCCATGATGGTCCATTCGACCATCACACCACGACTCACGATAACTCGGCCTACTCTCTTATTCAATCACAATCTTCTTTTATTTACTTGCTCATTTAATTTACTCGTTAATTCAAAACACCTACCATCACACTTTATTTCTTTTTTCAGTGCAAAGAGTTATAAATCAGAGTTTCACCAATCCTTGTGGGGATGATATCTATTCTATACTATAACTTGCGACGTGTACACTTGCACCAATTGCGAAGCACTTAAAACACGCAACAGTTAACTCGTGCCTAAATCAAGTCTTGGAAAGATTTGTCCAAATCTTTCACGGGATAGTATAGGCACATAAATGATATGGTCCCAAACCGACTCATGCTACAAGGTTTGGACAAAGGCACAATAAGAGCTTTCGTGAGTACGCCCAATATTGGTGAGATGTGGCGGCACAAGTACAACCCGCACTTCGTGAAAGTGAGATTTCTCCCATGTTCATGGATACTTTGAAGGGGACCCTCTATGACCGCATGATAAGCAATCCAATCAGCAACTTTGCGGATATGGTCACAACAGGAGAGCGCATTGAAGATGCAATCAAGAAGGGGAATATAAGAGACCCCTATAGCACAACCGCCCACAAGGGGCATAATTCTAAGGTTCATATAGTGGATTCGTACCCAAACAATCAGCCTCATGGCCTCTCCCATAATCAATCATCTTGGTCTGCAAAGCCTCTAAGGGTTCTTAATTCGGTTCCAATGCCGTACTGATTTTTTCCCAATGCTTATTAAGAAGAAGCTTTTGACTTCGATTCAGTCTAAACCAAAAGATCCTCCCTATCCCAAGGGATATGACGTTAATTTCGTATGTGACTACCATGTGGGAAGTACATGCCACACCATAGAGAATTGTGGAGCACTAAAAAAATATGGTTCAGAGTCTGATCGAGAGTGATCTTTTGAAGTTTTGAAAAAAAATGATGAACACGACTTTTGGAGAGGTGATAATTCTCGGTCTTTTTTTAGGAGTTCATGTGTTTAAGTTTCCTTTCATAATGCATTTTCTCTTGAACTAATGCATGGAACCAACATTGCTATCATTTTCCCGAATATAGCAATGATCTTTTTGTAAGGGCACTTGTTATGGTTGCGAATTTTCTTTCTAATGAAAATGCATTTTGCTTAACATAAAATGACCTTGAAATCATATATATGTATATTCGTTTCTTACCCCCGTGGGTCCTCAGATATCACATACATGATGTGGCATTGATTTTAATGAAAGAGATTGATCGAATGTTGTGATAACGATGAAGCGTGATTTCTCGCTCAGTCTACTCTGGTCGGTAAAGCGTGAGAACCAAGATTACTACTCCTTTGATAATGTTTGATGATAAGAAAATCTCCTAGAAGAGCCTAATAAAGTTGCTTGAATGGGTTTCAAAAAAAGGTACTCCGCTATAGCAAAAAGGCTAAATAAGGATGTTTTGCTCCACTTACTCTAATTGGGTTAAAAACCTTAACTATATGAGTAAATTTTCAAATCATGACTATGCCGAGTAACTCGGGGTATTTTTGTATGCTCTATCACTATTCTCGAGACAAAGGATTGTGATGAATTGAAATCCCAAAGAAAAAAAAGAAAAAAAATGAATGAACAAGTTGAATAAGTCCCAGAGCATCCTGATGGAGCTATGGGGGAGAATAATTCTAATAAGAAGTTAGGCTTCACCTGTTCAATACCCTAACGTCAGAGATTAATCCTTGAGGACACTGACACAATATTGATTACAATCAGAGGCACACACTTACACTTAGAGTTCTTAGAGTGACATTTTCCATGCTCTATGGGCTAAACAAAAATTCGGAAAGCTTGAACATATGAATGGAGAAAAATGATGAGAACTAGAAGGAGTAATATTCAAACAGATCAAGCAAATACCATAATCATGAGGATGAACTGAGTGATCTGAGTGGAATTTCACAACTTCAAATATCGCCACAACATTTAAAGTCTTTGTAGACACAAGCTATGCTTGAAATGATCACTAGAAGGTCGAATCTAAGATGCTCTTGCATTTGATATCCATAGTGTCCTATTCTATTTTTTTTCAATTAAGATTTTGGTCTCAAGGTTTTGTATGTTAATCTAAAAAGGCATCATTCATTAAAATGACGACCAGCAAACTAATATATTTTATAGAAAGAGATTTCTTTGTATTATTTCGGAGATAAATTCATCACCATCAATGAGGCCCAAAGTTGAGGGGCACTACATGATGTAGGACAACGAAGAGCCTTTGAGGTTAATTTATAGTGATGGGGCATTATTTTCCATGGGGAAATAAAGGCTTTTGCACATAAGAGTTCAAATTAGAATAGATGAAAGATGGCATAAGGCTTGAAAGAACTTGGTTAATATTTTGATTACGGCTAAGGTCGCTTGGCTCGAAGAACAAGCAGCACAAGTTTGGGGGCAAATTTTGTCAGGACACGAGATTGATGAGTGGTCATATTCCCAATATGATGACTATCAGCTTTAGAGAACGAAGACAAGCTAAATTCATGCATCTTTGCATTCTCACGAACATACGCATCTTTGCATCATGAAATACGCTCATGGATCATTGATAGCTAGACATTCCTATGTTAGGAGCATGCTAACTCATATCATCATAGCATTATGTTTATTTTAAACAAACATTTGAAGATTGATAAAAGGGTGGATCTACAACTCACGAGAGGGGAAGTAGATCTCATAAGAATCAAGAGTCCTTTGACTTTCATAACTAGGGTTTCTAAAGGTCTCTTAAATTTCTCAATTTTACCCCTTTCAAAGGGATGTTTTTCTTAAAATTCAAATTCCTCAATTTTATCCCTTCCAAAAGGACGTTTTTTTCAAATTTCAAATTTCTCAATTTTATCCCTTCCAAAAGGACATTTTTCTTAAAATTCAAATTTCTCAATTTTATTCCTTCCAAAGGGACGTTTTTTCTCAAAATTCAAATTTATCAATTTTAGCCCTCCCAAAAGGGCGCTTTTCTCAAAACTCGAATTTCTCAATCTTATCCCTTCCAAAGGGATGTTTTTCTCAAAATTAAAATTTATCAATTTTATACCCTTCCAAAAGGATATTTTTCTCAAAACTCAAATTTCTCAATCTTATCCCTTCCAAAAGGACGTTTTTCTCAAAATTAAAAATTTTCAATTCTATTCCCTTATTAAGGTTGTTTTTCTCAAAACTCAATTTCTCAATTTTAATCCTTCCACAATGATGTTATTTCTCAAAATTTAAATTCCTCAATTTAATCCCTTTCGAAATGATGTTATTCTCAAAAACCAAATTTCTCTATTTTAACCCTTCTAAAAGGATGTTTTTCTCAAAACCTAAATTTCTCAATTTTAATTCTTCCAAAAGGATATTTTTCTCAAAACCTAAATTTCTCAATTTTAATCCCTCATTTAGGATGTTTTCTTAAAATTTGAGTTTCTCGGTTTCAAAATCGAGAGACCCATAGTTCAAGATTTCAGAGCAAATGAGGCAGATACTCATAGCTCAGGATGTTCAGAGCAAAGGAGGCAGATACTTGTAGCTCAGGATTTTCTAAGCGAAAAGGGCACCTACCCGTAGCTCAAGGACTTTGGAGTGAATGAGGCAAATACTCATAGCTTCAGATTTTAGGGAGAGAAAGTGTCATATCCTAAAACTAGCCTAGTCAGAAATAGGTCCCGGTGACCAGAAATTTTGAATCCGATGTGTAAAATGTTGTAATAAATGACCATTTTACCCCTCTTGTTGTAATGGAACTTCATTTTGGCCCTATATGTGTAAATAGACCCCTTGAATGAAATTCGAAGCCCAAAGTGCAAATTGAGCTAGTCGTATCGATATAGCCATGTGAATATCAATATGGTCTAACTGTCAATAACTAACTTCCTTATTTTGGCATGAGCGTACCGATATGGCCATACGCATATCGATACGGGTCCCCTATTTTGAGTTAAAATGATTTAGTTTTGTAAAGAAATGATGATAGGTGATGAGTCACCTCTATGTTTTTCCAATCTCACGTGAAATTCATCAGAATTCACAAGCAAACGAGATCATAAGCCAACTTGGGGAGTTGTTGACCCTTGGGCTTAGGAAACCCTCAAGTAAGGGAAATGATCCTATTGGTTGTCGGGGTGGTGAAAGAATGATTAAGGTTTTAATCATTTAAAGTAAATAGACAAAAGGGAAAAGCTTTCTTCATTTTTGACCATCCCTCCCGAAAGCTAAACCCAAGCTTTGTCTTCCAAATAAGCTAACACCACCATTACCTTCAACCTAAGCTTAAGCACACATCTCTCTAGAGTCACCTTAAGCTCATCTCCTCTTTAATCTAAAGGCATCATATTAAAGCTATATATTGGGTAAGGCAAAGCCCTTTTTCGATTATTGAATTCCGTGTAAGATAAGAGTTTAATTTCGATTCAAAATCTTAAGCTAGGCTTAAGCTATATTGTCAATTTGGTTGTAATGATTCCTATTATTTTTCTAGCTCAAAACAAGAAGGAAAATGACCCATCAACCCCAATCAAAGCTAGTAATAAAGGAATCAACATTCGGGAATCCTAGAGCCTTTGAATCTTAAGGTGAGTGTAGTTGTATCAAGGGATAGGCATGGTGCCATTCCCTTTGAATTATTTGTGACTATGTTGCATTTGATCAAAGGGTCACGTAGAGCTACTATGTTGGATTCGATTGGTAAATCCGATAAGTACTTTGTACTATTTTGATATGTGAAAATATGGTTATAATATGCTAAGTATGTGGCTCATGGATTCGATATGAATATGATAAATGATATGGAGCTAAGGCTCGTTTTGATATTTGATATGATAAGAATTGAAAGAAAATATGAAATATGTGATATTCGTGAAATGATGGACATTGGATACAATTGGCATGCCATAGGATTATTGAGCTCGGTTAAGTAAGGGTGGACTACGGTCTGGGGCTACGGCCTATATGTGGAGGAAATAAGGTTGGATTGTGTAAGGGACTCTCTGGAGCTACGGCTCAAGGCTACGGCCTATCTCTGATGTGTTGGTGTAAAGGGGAATCCGTGTATCCAATGGTACCTAATGGAAATTCTGTGTGTTTATGAACTTTGATATGAAAATATGAAAGTATGTGAATATGTGAAATAAGCATAAGATTGTGCATATGGAACTATGTCTATGTAAATTACTTGATCACCATGTCAGGCATAACATTAATTAATCATTGTATTCATTATAACTACCTCACTAGGCTATGTAAGCCTAATATGTGTGTCTCATGCATTTTTAGGACCTTGAAAAATTTTGTGCCTCGATCGTGTGATGCGATTGCGAGTCACCTCTTCATAAGTATATGTATGCCTACCTTTTGCCTTAAACTCCCAATCAAGTGGCATATGGTCTGAACATGTTTTATATGAGCATTTTGATATTTGTGTAATAGTCCTATAATGACCTAGTGTTGGATGCATGAAATGGTATGTTTGAGAATGTCAAGTTTGTTAAAAAGAGCCTAAAACGAGCCTAAAGTGAAAACTAGGTAAATAGATTCGAAATGCTATAAAATTTGGTATGACAGTAGATTAATGGATTATAGGCATGCTGGTAAAATTTGGTAATAATTGGACAACATTTGAGGGGTCAAATTAGGTAAAAACCAGATAAAATCTGTCATTACAGGCCAAGCGTATCGATACAAGGAAGTCTGTACCGATACGGCCTTGCATAATTGGACTTGATGAAGCAGGGAGTATCGATACACTAGGGAGTGTATCAATACGGATTTGGACAGTAAGGTCCAAAACTTTAATTGCATCGATACGGCTTCAGGCGTATCGAAATGAGTCAACCCAAGTCAAAGTGTATCGATACGGGCATAGACGTATCGGTACGGGGTCGTTGACCACGAACCTAGAAATTGTGAAATTCAACATAGCATATCAATACGGCCTATAGTGTATCGGTACAGTGTCAGTTAATTCTATTAAAAGGCTTGAGAAACATTTTTAAAAGAATTACAAATTGGTCGCTAATAATTATATGGCTTAAATGGATAGGTTAAAGATATCTGATAACAACGAAACTTCTCAGGTTAATAATTGGTGAGTCTCATTACAAGTTAGTAGTCAAGAATTCGAATTAGGTTTGCTAATTTGTAATGTTTACAATTTGGTCCTTTTAGGTTGAAAAGTTTTAAATTAACCTCAATCTCGGTTCTGATCTCCGATTCTGCTTTCTGATAACACTTTCTAACTCGGTTCTCTACTAGGCCGGGAAGGGGGTGTTACAGGAATGGTGAACAGTTTTATATAGAAGGAACTCGCAGCTCAGAATCTTCAAATAGGGAAGTGGGACAAAATTAGTGCTTATGTTCTTTGCTTTATTCTTGTTCCACAAGGATAAGCAAAGAGGGGTAGCTGTAATCACTAATTTTGTCTTAGGTGTTAACCCGTTGTTAAATTTTGCAATAAAGGGCTTAGTGTAATTGTTATATCTATTGGTTTATATGTTTATCCATTTTATACTATGTGTATATATGATTAAGTGTTACTAGTTTTTGGGTTCTATGTTCGGTTATCACGTATTAGTAATACATATTATATAATACCATGTCTATTGTTAATAGTTATATTATTACTATTCTAAAACATATATTTAAAAGCCCATCTATATATAATATATAATCAGCCCTTGCACACTTTATATAAATAAAAATCCATATATTAACAGTCCACTTACAAAAGTATAAAAAATATATACATAGATAAATAAAAGCCCAAGTTTCTTATATATATATATATATATAAGTCCATTTACACTATTAAAAACCCAAAAATATATTACATATGTATTCGGCCCAGCCTTAGTTGACTAAGCCCTAAATATGATAACACAAAAAACCCTAATTAAGTTTTGTTGCTTGCGCCGCAGGATACCAATCGTCAGATCTGGCTTACGATCGGAAGACCTAGATTGAAGCAAAAAACACTCTTCCAGATCCCGCACGCGCCCACGCGTGGCTCTTCGTATTCCCCACCTATGCGTGTGCAACACCGTCTGTCCCCTCAGCTCCTAGGCCGCGTCCGTTCGATTGCCCCACTCACGCGTAGAGTTCATACGCCGGCCTTTTTATTTTTCCAGTGCCACCTTCGCCTCCACGTTGGAAGGAAGAGTCAACGACCAAGAACCACCTCGCCATCTCCAAGCCACGCCAGCAGGCTACCTTCTCCCTCTGGTCCTCTCCATATCATGTTCGTCCATGTCACACAAGCAAACACAAAGGACGAATGTCAGGGTGGTTATCAAAAATGCAAAGGATCAAACCAACATCTCAAAAAATGCACATGAATACTTCCAAATCAAAGAGAGCAACCAATAGCATATTTAGGATTTTTTAAAAACAAAATCATGTAATATCTCAGTTATAAAAATTGGAACCCAAAAACAATTGTACACACACGGAATTCTGGATTAATGCAAGCAATAGAGAAAAAGAAAAGCTTCTGAGGTATACTTTCTCCCATCTTTTCATTTCAATTCATAGAGATTAAAGTTAGAGTCTTTTCACCTTTGGTGCCGGTTCCGTTTCCCTCACGTCGTCGCTTTTCCTTGCCCGTGGCAAGCCCTTCGACTTTTTCAGTCGTAACGGGTGAGCTGACTGAAGAACGATGTTTAGAAAATGGGCCTTTCGAATTTGTTTATGGGATTTTGTTAAAAAGAAAGAGGCTCAGTTTAGAAAAGCAAGGGTAATTTTGGGTTTTAAATTGGAAAATGATTGTTTTTAGGGTTTTGGGTTCGTTGGCCGCCGGTGAGCGGCAGTCGATGCGACAGAGTTTGAACGGTTTCTGGGTTTCATCCCCGATGAGCGGCGGCGCTCATCTGAGTTTGAGAGAAAAGATGAGGAGCTTTTTGTTTCTTTGAAGGGAAAAGTTTATGTTTTTGGTTAAAAATTGAGTTATATACTCAGCCCTTTTAAAAACAGAATAATCTCATTTTAAGGACCTCCGTGTCCTCTTATTTACGCCCGTAAGAGCTTTCGACTTTCTAAATAGCCCCTTTAATCCCTCCGCTCCGTTTAATCACATCCCAGGCTATTCCGCCTCTTGTAATCACACCCATGGTCCTCGGTATTTCAAAATCATTTACAATTTCACCCCTAAAATTTAATCTGGTTTTAAATGGCTAAATCCATTTCGAGCCCCCCCAAAGTTTTTAGTTTTGTTAATTTGGTCTTGTTTCCAGTGTTTAAAACCCTTTGTAAATATTTTTATCTTGCACATTTAATTTTAGTCTTGTTCTTTTTTTATTTCCAATTCTTATTGTCTAATGTTAGCTTATGCTTGATTTGTGGATGTATGCATAACGTATGTTTCGATATGATGTATAATACATAGTTAGTATATAATGTATAGTTTATATATAATATATGATTTTAATATAACAAATAGTTTTTTATGACATATAATATATGATCTTGTAACCTATAGTTTTATAACATACATAATAAATGGTTTTTATATATAGTATATAATTTTCTATAGTATATAATATATAGTTTTATATAATAAATATAATATATGTTTTTTATATAATGTATAGTTTTTATAATACATATAATATGCGGTTTTTTACGTAATCTATGTTTTTATTGAAATATATATAATATGTTTTCTTATATAAGATGTATAGTTTTTACATATTTTACATAATATATAGTTTCGAAAGAGTTTTTTTATATATGTATATGTATGGTATTTTATTTAATATTTATATATAATATATGGTTTTCATAACATTTTTAATGTGTGTTTTTTAGCTCTTTTGTGTTTGTTAAATTAGGTTTTTTAAGGATAGTTTGGTTAATTTAATTTAATTAATCGTGCGATCGGCTTATATGGACATAATTTTTAAATTAATTAAATTATATTCAGGGTTAGCTTTTGAACCGTATTTAGATTTAAGGTTCAAATTAGTTTAGTGAATTTAAATTTCCCCTTGGCTTACTGGGATAAATGTTAAATTCATTAAATTAGTTGAACATCTCTTAATTACCTTTTTAGGATAAAATTGACATTGGGCTTAGATGGACATTTAATCATGATTATTTAACGTGATTCATTTTAAATAGTACCATTGGCTCATTGGGATACTAGTTTAAGATTGATCAAATTAATCATCGTGGTATAAGATAATCCATAATATATTAGGACTTTCTAGTTTTAGGGTTTAATTAATTTAGGGTTAATATTAGACTCGCCTAGTTAATAATTAGATCACTAATTGAACTTCCATAATTTGGGCCTTTTAAGTTAGGACTTTAGTGGGTCTTTTGTGTGCTTATTTTCAAGTTCTTCTTTGTCATGCATTTCTAATTGTCTTTCATATGGCCTTTAGTATTCTAATTTGCATGGTAATTAATTTAAACCCTAAAAATGGGAGGTATTTATTAATTTCGATATTTGTGTTGTAACAGTCCTGGCTTAATGGATGTTGACCAAATATTTGAGTTAATTTTTACCGTCCCAAGGTAAGTGATAATTAAAAATGGACAAGTCATAACATCATATCTAAATGCTTCCATCATGCATAAAGGTGATGTATGAAATTTAAACCATAAATTAACATGTCAGTCAGGCTTATTTGATGTCAGTTTAATCTATGGTCTGATGTATCGTCGCCCTTATTAATTAAAAGTCCAATTAATTCGAACCCGCCCATTTGATAGAGCCCATTCAATTAAGGTCAATTTTCAATTAAGTACACTTAATTTAATTCAATTTAAATTCCAATAATTTCCACCCACTTAAAAGAAACAAATATTTTGGTACCAATTTCTGAGCGTGATAAGGGTGCTAATCCTTCCCCATACGAACCAACTCCAGAAACCTTTTCCAAAGTGAATCTCTGGTTTTGTGGTGCCCGGCCTACCTTACCCAAGTGGCCGGTGGTGACTCCAAATATTTATTGTTTTCAAAAAATAAGAATTTTCCAAATAAATCGCCCTAAGAATCAATTTTCAAAAAAAATATGGGGATAACCCGTAGCCGATTTCCAAAAGGAAATGAAAAAAAAAGTCACTACACCCTTAAATGCAAAACAATCTCAAATTCATATACACACATATACATGCTCAAAACAGTCCACTAATGTTTATATTCATGCCTAATCAATCCATTATACTGGCATACATAACTACATGCATCAAAATAGTCCCTAATACATTTATTTATATACAGAATAGTCCTTAACGTATAAGTGTCCACATATATCCTCAAAACAGTCCACATAGTTTCCTATATGCTCAAAACAGTCCCAATTTACATGTGTACTTATATATACATGTAAACACTCATTTAGGGCTATCCAATTTATCCTAAAACAGGGCACTATCATGTTAAACACCTATTTAATTCTTTCGAACAAGCAATTTGCATATCAACATGGCTACTCAATCATATATATTCAATTGAACCGAGAATTTTCATAACATGAGTTTAACTCCCTAGTAATTCAAACAACAAACATTATGCATGAACACCATTCAAATATACTGTAGTCTCAAACTATCTTATTGTTCATTTTCAAGAAATACAACTCATCTAACTATATCACAAGATTTTGAATTATGTGAACTCATACATGAATCATCCAATAGAATAAAAAATCTCATAGAACATCTTAACAATTCAACTTGTAAGAGAAAAAGGAAGAGTATTTCACCTTCCTCTTGAACTATATGAATTGGTCTCCAAGGATTTAACCAAAATAAGCTTAGTTCTTCATACATTCATGAAGTTTCCATTCTCTCACATACACACAAATTTTGCTTCAGATAACACCAAGGAAGAAGATGATTCTTCCTTAATTATCCTTATGGTCGAGACTCCCCCAACCTAGCTCTCAATTGGCTTGACAAGTGTCTTAGTCCTTGGAATTGTGAATGTTTAGCATGCAATCCTTAACTCATAACAACATTTGGTTTTGGTCCTTTCTAAAATGGCCATCTATTATTTTATGTTTCCAATTTGGCCCTTAAGCTCTTAATTGTTCATTCTAAAAACATCTTTAAATCAAATTAAGCTACGATCAATTAGTAACATACTTCTAAACTATATTTTGGGATATTACAAAGGACTATATCATTACTCAAAGAAATATCATCGAAACTGTGCGCTCTCAATCTTTTACAAGATCCACGGTCATCTATTTAACTCCCACTACGGAAAATCAAAGCATCACAACCACTCTAAAGAACTCAATGTTCAACTCCCAACTGATGGCGTGTCAACCACTTGTCACTATATCTTAAACACACAACTTCGCAATGTCTACCAAAACATGCTGCCAAAGTTTGGTACAAACTGTTGCTCTTAACAATTCACCACGTACTGACCATTGTACAACATCGAGGAAACCTTCTAAACTGATATATCATTTTCCCAAAAACACATAAGAATATCTCGAGGTCATCAAAAGTCATCGAACTTATATATAATCATAAAATTGTACCCATTGAAAAATAATCAGATACTTCTTTTTGCAGTTTTCGGGGCAAAACAATCATTAACTCAAAATTTAACTACCAAACTGCTTGTGTACCGGTACAGACCGGTCAGTACTAATATCAGATGAATTGTGTACCGATACTGTATTGATCTAGTATCAGTACTCCATTACTTGATCATCTTTTGCGATCCTTTATCGCCCCATATAGGCAGCATGATACTCTAACTTGAACTAACTCTGTACCATCCATCACTTATCAAGTTCACTTTACTTAGGTGGTGATCAATAACACGATCAATAGCTTTCAATTACTTTGATTCACAATGTTGTTCAATATCTCAAATTCCATAAAGATTAAGTACTCAAAACTTCATACTGTTGGGGTAGGAACAACCTTCCTTCTTATTGTACAAAAATACAGCATTGATAAAACAACAAAACATCCTCGAAGATATTGAAACTTTACTCAACTTTAACCGAGTCGGTACCACTATCACAACAAAACGGTCTCACACAACTCAGGTTTCCACCAATGTTATTTGGCTCGTTCCAAGGAAACTGTGATACAAATCAAAAATATTTACGAAGCCTCAACCATTGCTTCTTGACTAACCTTTCCCACACAAGGTTATTAAGGTAATTATCTTGCCAACTCCTCTTTCCATGTTCCTTATACATTCGTACGCGTCACGCAGAGCATCAAACTTATATTCTAGAAACAACACGGTGGCCCCACCTAATATAGCTGGAATGTCTCCCACGTAACTACAAACATCAAGCGTTACCATCACACGTCCTAGGAATAGAAATTCTCATTATGAAATTCATTTCAAACTATAAGTCTCCAACAGTTAATTGTAACAATCTCATACTCGAAAAATCCCAAAAGAATACATGGGTACTTCGCAATCGGCTAAACAAGTCACCCACCATAGAAGACACATAATGGTCTTCCATTGTCACTTAACAAGCTGTCAACGGTTTAAGCACCACCTCAATAAACCAACTTCTTACTAACGAACAAGCCCGGCTCTTCCTTGGGTGAAACACATAGACAAAAGAAACCTCGTTCGGGTTGCTCCTTTGGAACTGAATCTCTGACTCTCTTAACTGGGTTGATGTCCTCTGACAATGGCGATAGGAACTGATGTCCAACTCGATCGTACCTCAACATCCACTCATGTTCTTGATAGGGAGGAAATCTTGAAGACTCCTCTAAGAAGCATAAATAAACACTCTGACAGTCTAAAAGCTCCCAAGCATCAAACTGTACACATCGGCATATGCCCACCATTCAAACATATCTCACAACCTTGTTGTGTCATTCTCAAAATGACCACCACAAAAATCATGGTAAAAGGGAAACATTACAAATATCCTCATTACCAAAGTTTGGGGTCCCTTGAGGTCTCGGAGCCTCGAGCACCGCTCTCAATATTATTGTCTAGCATCACGTTTGGTTAACCAAAACAATTTTCAAAGTGCAACAACTCCCAATAAGGTAGCTCTCTCAAACCTGTAGAACATCTAACTTCGGTCACACTCTAACAAACTAGTGGATCTCGAATCCACTATCATCGAGAAATGCCTCTAACAAGGGTAATGATACTCTCCAAGTATCAACAAGACTCACTTTTAAGCGAAAAAATTGTCATCCAACCAACAAGCATCTAGTGATCAATTTTGAAAGATGTTTATCCAAACCCGCAACATAATTGCTATTCATGCATAACGATGAAGATTTATTGCCACAAACTCTCATAATGTATCTGAAGGCTCCAGAACGACCACAACACACAACCAAAACACCATTTAGATGGCGGGAGGAGGACACATCCTCGACTCCAGCATCATTCAACTCCATCACATTTTAATAATCGGGTGCGAACTCGCCACTAGAATTGTTCCCGCGAGCGGCTCAACACTTAACTCGGCCCTCTCGACCACGATCATAACTATTTTATCGTTACGACATTGGACATACCATCAGGATTCCAATCTTAAGGAGTACAAACTTAATTTAAGGGCTTGTATTCAATAGACACCTTACTAAAACACTTATACCACCCTGGGATTTCCTAGAATCGGCTAAACCTAAGCTATGATACCACTATTGTAACACCCCTGACCCGAATGTCACAATTGGGGCTCAAGCCCAAATCAAAACCATAAAAATTCTTAAACTAGCTTTAGCCCAAATAAGTTATTTCTTAAAAGCATTTAAAGTCAATAGTTGAAAATATAGATAAATCATTTAAATAGTTACAAATAAGCTCCACTTTAATTTAAAACATTTAAATACTTGACTTGGTTAATATAATTTCAAAAATAAAGATTACAAACTCAACCACGTAAGGTCCTATGAATACATAGCCCACTAAACACAAGTATCATACTCTAAAGACCTCTACATGCTGGAATTATGTACTAATAATGCTTCTCAATCCCACGATCCAATGATCAACCTACGTACGAAAACAATGATTCCTAGAACTAAGCTTATAAAGCTCAATGGTACACATCTACTATACTATACTTCATGCTAATCATAAACATAAGCATGCAAGCTACTACGAGTAATAAGGGAAGATAAATAAATATGTGGCACTACTATTAGTCACCTAAACACATGCTCTCAACATAGAAAAACATCATGCATAGTCCACAAGGCCCAACCATACGCAGGATCTCACTAGATCCACCGAGCAAACACACAAAGTCATAACCACAAACCTAGAGTGAGGCTCAATGTCACACAGTCTTTGGAACGTACCCTCTAAGTGAGGCTCGGTGTCATACAGCCTCAGGAACGTACACTTTCTCTGGGTTAGGCCCAGTGTCACACAGCCTCGGGAACGTACACCACACTCGGCATCTCTCTTCGAGTATCATCAGATGAGGTCGGGTATTACGGCATTAGGAACGTGCATCCAGCATCTCTAACCATGGTATTGCAACAATCTATCTCTAGTATCTGGATCCCACTAATCAAAGTGACTCAACCACACAAGTTCCTATACTTGGCATGTAACCACAGACGATCCACCGCAGATCCCTATGGTTGCTATTACAGACAAGTCACCCAACATTTACCGATTATTACTCATTAGGCTTGTATGCAATTAATCTCATTTATTGGCTCCATTATTCCATGTTATCATATTTATTCAAGGCATAATTCAATTATTAATATTCTCATTGATTCCCACCTTTAACTTGCATTGTAGATTATTTATCGTATCGAGTACCGGTACTCGTACACGAGTATCGATATGGTACCCTCGAGTATTGGTACTCACACGCATACCGATACTAAAACTACTTACTGGAAAACTTTAATTTCCACAAGTACCGGTACGGGTCAACCCATACCGATACAGCACCTAATCGTGTACCGGTACGGCCAAGGCTCGTATCGATACCTTACTCTCGGGTTCACACCATTTTACTGAATTATGATTTAAAATACTTTACTCGATCCCTAAAGCTTATGAAAGTCATTAGAGATGGTTTACTAACGCATTCACCTAATTAATATTATTTACCAGTTTTATAATCATTTATTCGAATATTACCAATAATCGGTACATTTATTATTATTTCCATCAACCTATTCGAATAAACATACAGGCCATCACAAATATTTCAATTAGACAAACAATCATCAAATAATCATATGGGCACCTCAAACGACCCTAAACAGTCTCTAAAGCCCTCCACAAGTCTCATCATATTCATAGCATCACCACGCATCTCATTGATATCAAATCTCATACCATTGTTACATAAACATGTGTATTTATCAACAACCTATTTTGCATACACTAGCACGCAAAGCAATCATATTTATGATGCTCATGAAGCAATAGGATTTCAAGGTGTATTAACCTTAAGCTGATATAGCTAAAATTCTTATCTGAGCTTCCCGAATATTCCACTCGACTCGATATCTGATCTCAAATAATCCTCGTATACCAAATAATATCATAAGTATAACTTAAACACATACTTTAAAGAATTCAAAGGGTCAAGTGTGTAAAAACAGCTTATCATGTTCGAATTTGGCAAAACCACCGCGTCATTGGATCTGGAACGTCAAGAAACCTCCGAGTAGGGTCCCTCGAAAAAAGTCAACACCGGTCAACGGCGGTGGT
The DNA here is from genome assembly GCA_019671005.1 of Hibiscus mutabilis. NCBI lineage: Eukaryota > Viridiplantae > Streptophyta > Magnoliopsida > Malvales > Malvaceae > Hibiscus > Hibiscus mutabilis. Next base: position 71,738,562 of record CM033712.1, on the reverse strand, counting down.
GGCGGTTAACGGCGGCACGGCAGCGGCTGGCAACTCGGCTTAGGTCGGCTTAACAGGCCAGCTCAACCGGCTGGCCCAATGGCTCGGCTTAAGCCGGTTTAGCTGCCCATGCGGTTGGACGTCACCCACCCGCGGGGCAGTGCGTGGTGGCGCGTGCGGCGGCTTTTGGTGGCCAGACGATGACAGCGAACACCCAGATCGACTCTCTGGACGCCAGTGAGCACGATGGTGGCCTTCATTCTTTGTTTTGATCCCTTTAACCCCCTCAACTCAACAACTCATAAATCCTCTTTTCTCACCCCTTCGACGGCAGCTCCGCTGATGACAGCGCTCGTACCGACAAACTCGTCTCGATGAGATGAACACAATGGCAGTGAAGGTGTCGACAACGGACGACTGGATCTCCATAGATCTGAGATTGAATCTCCCACCAACACTTTCTCCCTCACTTTCCCCTTTCTCACATACTTTTATCTTTCTCTCTCTTCTCATCATCTCCCTTCCCTTTTTCACCTATCATCATCCTTTTAAAATTCAAACCTACTCCTACCAACATAATAGGCCTAACTTAAAATTTTTAACTTGGACTTCTAAGATAAAGACTCATAACAAGAGTTTGAGACTTGATTCACTAACTCATAAATTGAGTCGTTACAGAAAGTTTTCTTTTTTTCTCTAATAGAATTCATGTTTGAGATGCTTTGAAAAGAAAATTATAATTTAGCACTTTTGATAATAATAAAATTTAAGTATCAAGATGTGAAAAAAGTATAGTTTAGGTACGAATTATTATTATTATGTTCTTAAAATTAATATTAAATATTAAAGCCGCATTTAAAATTACCCAAAATAGACAATTGTCAGCATAAATGGTGGCATTTTAGTGATTGATGAAAATATTGAAAGTGAAGAAAAATAAATAAATAAAAGTTGAGGAATTAAATCTATATTTATTGTTTTATTATTACTCATATCTAATTCATTTATCAATTTATTTAGATTTAATATTATAAAAGTCTAGAGGGGTGACCTTCCCAAGTTCCAATTAAATTTACTCCATTCATAACATAAAAATTCATTAGACCAATTGATCATTCGTATTAAATTTATATTTTATCATCCCTCGTCATTCACAACTGTCTCAATTACCCTTGCATTTATTTGTTTTAATGGCATTTGAATATAATATTCACCTCCATTTTCTTTAAATGCTCAAGCTACCCAACTTTCTTTATTTGCATAAATACCCTTTTCGTCTTTCATCTTTCTTTTTAATGTACTATTTCTAGTTTAAGTTTGAGCATAGTACTCCAACTCCAAGAATGTTCTTTAAGACTCCATTGTCTCGGCCAAATTAAATTTTTATTTGGTACAAAGTGGTCTTAATTTGAGAATATAAGTAAAAGCTTAAACTCGTTTGAAATGCTCGTACGATTATGTTACGATACAAAATAACTAGTCGATGCAGATAATTTGATTTTTTTTCTTTTAAATTTGCTCGAAGGTTATGTGAGTAATCTCAGCTCATACAATGAACCAAAGTCTGACTTAACTCAGATTTCATGTCTTGAATTCAACAGCAACAACTAAGAGCATTATCGATTTAGACATACGAATAAGATTATAAATACAGACAATCAAATTATGTCAAAATTAAAATAAATTAGATTAAATCATAAATTTTAGCATAGTGTAGAGACCTATTATTAATTTTATCTTTTTCAAATTGCAACAAAAGCTAGCTGAACTGACCGGAACACCAATCATAATACGGTGGCCCAATACCTACCATTCTATCTAGCACGGACACTGTCGGTAGCATTCAAATGTTACAACAACAACAGCATTAAATAAATTATGATTTATTTGGTACGATATAATACATATCGAACATGTAAGAATATAATTAAAAATGTAAAATTAAGTTCGAATACGATCAAAATAAGTTTGATGTATTTAGAAGCTGGACACAATCAATCAGGGGCGAAACAAGCATCATGTTATTGTTAAAATGATTGGTATTAAATTTACGGTACATTATTATGTGCTAACTTTTTGAACATTCTTGTATCATTGCATGTATCGTGTTATATTCGTATTATGTATGTTTGTATTTTTATACCAGTAAACAAAATCTTAAATAATATTAGTAAAACAAAAACAAAATCTTAAATGATGTGAAAATTTCAGTGAATTATTCTTTCATCACTCAGTTAAACAGAGCATTGGATCACTGCCTGTGCCCCTTCAGCAACTGATGATATCTCAGTTTCCGAGAAACCAAACAAAAACTAGAATTGAAATAACATACGAATTTTTCTGGGAAATACATACCTACATACATATATATACCTTTTCTCACAAGAAAATTTGGGCATTTGGAGCTATTAAAGCCAACTCTCAGTGATATTGACGGTGGTGGTGGTTGCAATATCATGGAGGAAATCGAGCAAAACTGTGCTCTTGCAGTTGGGGCATTTAGGGTCGTTTTCTGACAGCATCACGTACATAAGACACCTTGGGCATCGACGAGCAACATCGTCTCTGTCCCCACCGCGGCCGCATCAGGGCTACTACTGCTAGAGTCGACTTCAAGCAGCTGGTTCATCTCCGATGAGACGCATGAACTTGGAGGAGATGTTGCCACCGTCGGTGATTCCACTCCGGGGTTAACCCTCGGTGGTGTAGGTTCAAATTCAACTCCAGCTCGAATCCATCTCCATGACTCATTTTCTCCCTCTCTCTAGGTTTACGTATAAAAAATCAAACCTGCAACAAACATTACGAAAACCTAGAAAAAAAAGTTATTTTAACATGTATACATACATATATACATACAAAAAAATATTTAGACCCTATTTTTTAATTTATGGATCCGCCACCACAAACATACCTACATACATGAAATAAAAAACAAGCTTAGGACCATTTTTTCCGGCTAGTTTTTTATAGTTTTAGGTTTAAAAACAACCCTAGAAACATGCAAGAAAAACAAGTTATTTCAACATATATAACGATTGAATTGTGTTGAAAAAACTATACCCAAAGAAGCAAAGATTGAATGTAAGGTACCTTGAAGGTGAAGGAAAGCCTGAAACAATGAAGGATTTGAAATCAAAGTGGGGTTGAAGAAGAAGAAAAAAGGCAAGATTTATAAAGGGAGAGAGATGGGTTCCCATTTAAAGCTTTGTAATTAAATGGAGTTGAAAGATTGGTTGAATTTTAAAAAACTGTAAAAATTAAGGGTGCTGAGAAAAACATGACATAATAATGACTTGAAATAACACTTTAAGAATTTGATGCTGAAAATGGTTAATGGCAGTAAATATTTTGTATCATGGAGAAGGAAAGGTTTCGTTCATTGCTTTTCTATTACACTTATTTGGAATTTTCTTGGGGAGTGTAATATAAATATACAATTTACCAACGAGATTAGTTCAAGTGGTACATAGCTTGATATCGCTTAAACATTTATCGAATAAGTGTGTGATGAGAGTCAATCCAGATTAATCAAGACAAAACCAGAAGGATAAAAAATATAAATATATAGGGTACAACATGGAAAATTATTTAAAACACTGATTAAATTTTAGGAATAAAACCTGGATTTGGATTTTAACATAGCAAGTTATAATATCTAGACTACCCGTGTATAAATTAAATAAACTTATAGCATTGACAAAAAAATAACATTAATTTAGAGTTTGAATACAACTATATGTAGATTAAAAAAAAAGGCCACCAAAGAATGTAATACCAAACAAGAAGAAATTACCCAATTTAAACGTTTAACAGCATTTTGAACAATAGCTCGATTAACATTGTTGTTATCAAAGACAGATGTATTAAGGCCACGGGAAAGACCCGTACTCCTAAACTTTTTCATCTACTGATAATTTTAGTCCCAACTAATTTAAATATTTGTCAAAATAAGTTTGGCACCTCTCAAAATTAAATCGTGCCCTTACCAAATAAAATCTTATGTATGTTAATTTTGAAGTTAGACAATTTTCTCCCTTCCATTGTCTAATTTTAACTCTGTTCATGAGTTCTATTCAACGTTTAGAAAGTTCGTAAGTGTTTTTAAACATAATTACTTCCGATTTAGAGGTTGGAGGGATTATAAGTAGTTTAGGTACTATACTTTGAATCTTCAAAATGTTTAATAGAATTAATTATTATTAAACTCTAAAATACATAATTTGTTAACTTTTTTAACACAAATACGTAAAAATTGGAAAAAGAAATAAACAATTTTTATAATTGTGCATAATGTGATCACACTTCCACCAATAATCAAAATGAAAAAACTTTTAAGTTAAGAGTAAATTACAAAAATCATTACTGAAAATTGTTCCCTGATTTTCTTTTGGTCATTGAACTTTTAAAACGATCAATTTACTCACTGAACTTTATATATTAACTTGTTTTAGTCATTTAATATTATTTTATTAATATTTTGGTATGACTTGCATACTTTATTATTATTAAATACAAAAGTAATTTAAAATCAAAAATAAAACTTCAAATCATACTCGATCTCTAATTCGCAAACCCCAAAACTATTTCCTTTACCTCTATCGTACACACTCTTCACCGGCCCCACCCCTCCCCACCATTCACTAGTCTTTGGAAAGGTCATCATCCTCAACTACCTACCAACTATAGATTAATAGTGAAATCCCAAATTTTGCAAAAAAAAAAAAAAATTAAGGTTTCAGAGGAAAAAAAGAGCTACATTAACTTGAGAAGAAAAAGAAAAATCAACATGCGAAACCCAACATCGATATATGTAACTAAATAAAAGAATACGGCTGAAAAAAAATGGCACCATTGCAAAGAAGGAGAAACGTTTCCAAATATTGTGGAGTATATCAAATCCAACAATGTTGATAGCAGTAAAAAGTACAAGTAGAGTGTTAATGAATTTACGGACTTGACCAATAAAGAGTTTAAAGCCATGAGAAATGGTTATAAAGTGCGATCTTCTAACAATATTTTGGCTTTGAAAATATAATTCTTTCGGGTATGAAAATGTTACTGTAGTTCCATCCGGCATGGATTGAAGAAAAAAATAAGTCGTGACCGGCTACTATGTAGTTGAGGATGGTGACCTTTCCAAGGAGTGATGGCCGGTAAAGAGTGTGGCCGATGAAAGTGAAGGGAATATGTTGGGCTCGAATCGAACAACCGAAAACCGCCAAGAGGGTTGAATTTGCTTTCCGAATGAATTGACTGAAATCGAAAAAATAATGGACAATATTGCACGATGATTTTAGAGTGGTCCGACTACTCAAACGAATCTACATCAAGTACCTTAGTATCCACACTAAGGATTTTCCAATTCACTATAATGATTTCTTCCTTTTTACAAGCTAAAGGGGTAAACTTTACAACCTTATCTTTTCAATGGAAATAGAACCACTCTAGTTTTCTTTAGGCTAAACTAAAACCTCTCTATTTTACAGGACAAATTTGTGTAAACAATAAAACCTCACTTGGTGGGTGTTTACAACATTGAAGTTCACAAGAGTATAAAGAATAAAAACAATGAAAACACTCTCTGTACACTATATGCAAGAGAATGAAAAATAAGACTTGAAAGTTAATTTCTCTAGATCATGAAGTTTGGATATGTTCTCTTATCTTCTTCAAGTGTCCTTGTGGTGTTTATGTAGTGTGTAATGAGTTTTTAGCCATTTATGGTCGTTGGAAACAAGTTGTAGCCGTTGGGGATGCAAAATAGCCGTTGGGATGCAAAATAGCCGTTATCTACAAAAGTTTTAGCATTTATAACCAAAAGAATTGATCATTTTTCAAAAAATATGACTGTTACAGCTAAGGGATCGATCCCTTATAATAGGGGATCGGTCCTATTACACTTGGTGGCTAGAATAAAAAGATTAAGGCATTCTGTCCACAAAGAGATCGATCCTTTCTACCATGAGGTCTGGAAATGACCTTTTTAAAGTGCAAAAATGAGTCATATTGATTTTGAAAAAGTTCGACTAAGTTGGAAAATATTCGAAACAAAATTTTTCAAGTTTGTTTGGACTTTGAATTATTTTTGAAATATTTGAATAAGTCCAAAACATTTTTCATTTAATTTGTTATATCAAAATATTAGTTCAACAGAATATTTTTGGGGTTTGTAGGTTGGAGATTGGGTATGATTTGGGGTTCTATTTTTTTATTTTTGATTTTAAATTACTTTGTAATAAATAATAATAAAATATAATTTATTTTTTATTTTAAATTATTTTTATATTTAATAATAATAAAATATGTCAAGTCATACTAAAATATTAATAAAATAATATTGAATGACTAAAATAGGTCAATGTATAAAGTTTAAGGAGTAAATTGATCGTTTTGAAAGTTTAATGACCAAACTAGGTCAGAGAGCAAAATTCAGTGAAGATTTTTGTAATTTACCCTAAGTTAATTAGGGTAAAAGTTAGAGAAATAATAATAATAATAATTTAGTTTTTTTACTAATTTGAGTAATTATGTAAAATGTCAAAAGTTCGTAGAAAAATTTAAAACTTTTGTAAAAATTTCGTAACTTCACATACTTTTAACTTTACGAGTAATTACAAAGAAAGTCAGAGAAATTATAGAATTTGATAGGCTTATTAATAATTTTTGTAATTACGTAAATTGTTACGAAAGATGGAAAAAATCAAATTTCATAAAATTTTCCGTAATTACGCATAATGTGATATAATTTCCTCTAATAAGAAAAATGGAAAGAAAAAAAAAAGAATCTTCTAACTTTGTATGTAAATAGTGTAAAGGTTAGACAAATTACAGAATCTGTTATAGACTTTTTAACAATTTGTGTAATTACAATAAAACTTAGATAAATTACATAATTTGTTAGAAACTTTTTTGACAATTTACATAATTTTATAAAAATGTTGCAAAAATTATAAAAAACAAAAAACTTATAACAATTTTTAGAATGTGTTAATATTTAATGCACAAACAATGTAAATTTATTTGTACAAGCATGTTTATTTTAACTCTACTATATAAATTTAAATCTATATCCCTAAACTCCAAGCTTTTAGACGCAAATCTTAAATTATAACCTTAACCCCCTAAATTTAAGACTTTATTACCTAAATCCGTAAACCTCAAATTCTAAAAAAAATAAACCCTAAATTAGAATCGTTTGTGAAAAATATATTCTCCACCATCAAAATACTCTTTTTATAATTACATCAAGAGAAAAAAAATATTTGATGCACTGGTGGTGGAAACGACAAATTTCTACAAATGCCTTTTAATTTTAAGGTTTAAAGGTTTAAGTGTAAAGGTTTAAAATTTAGAGTTCATGTTTAAAATTTGTGATTTGGGATAATAGGCACAAGCCCCTAAGCAAATGTTTTAGGGACCAATTAATCGATATAATGTTCATTCACACTAATATTAATTATTCGTTTGCTTTTTTCCGTTATATTTTAATATTTTATTGAAAATTTAAATAAATAATTTTATTTCTCAATTATTATTTCCTTCGTATTGAATATAGAAAATTTTAAATTCATGAAATACTGTACCACTTGTACATCGGATATTATGCTAGTTTGAGTTTATGCAATAATGAGTATTATTAAAGGTGTAGGATCGTCCGGTAATAAATCTTTGTAGTACGCGATTCAAATTAATCGGTCAATAAATCGGATATTGATGATTTAAGAAAAATAAAGGGGTTTTACGAGAGCCACCCAAACCCGAAATTGCTAATGGATATTCTTAATCTTCCCATCTATTATCTTTAGGCCAACTATGTTGTATTTAGTATTTACATCATCCACAGATTTATTTATGCCAATAAGCAAGTTTCAACTAAATGTGTATAAAGATCAGACTATTCGGTTAAGTCCGAAGAACAAAACATACAGACATACACACGGGCTTAGAGTAGACATTTACAAATGTGGATGGATTTGGACGTATTTTGGGTAGGGCTGAGCAGAAGTACGGTGTCTTACCACCATACGTGACATAGCGTCGGCTCGAAATCGGTCAAGCCTATGAACACCTCTCGTTGCAACCAAATACAAACAAATATCGTAATCCAATTCAAGTATAGCTTGGTGTGTATAAAGATTGGAATTAGAAGGTCCTTATTGCATAAGGTCATAAAGCACATCAACTTAAACCATCCATGAAATATATTGACAAGAGAGATTCAAGAGTTCCATCTCATGTGTTGTGAGTTAAACTAAATCAATGATCATTGTGAAGCTACAATAAAAAAGGATGAAAGAAAGAAAATCAAGGTTTACGTAGTTGCACGTACCGGAAAGTACTGGTTCTATTGGCGGTGACCCAAGAATACTAGTCCTCCAACGTTGGTTGCCGTTCAATCTCACTTAAATGTTCACTCAAAGCAAAAGCAGAGCTGTTAACAACCTCGCTTTCCACCTTGCATTGTAGCAACTGTTGACGAAGATTCCTCACTAGCTCGTTCAGTTTCTGAATATTCCTTTCTTGAGAAAGTATGATCTGCAACAAAGTTGATTATGATGCCATCATAAAACGAACCATGGAAAATTTAAGTTCAGTTCAAGCAACTGCGTCGGGAAAAACAATGAATGCAGCCCGGAACAAACCATATCAGTAAGACATTGGCTGGAAATGTAGATTTAAGGAAGTAGGTTTGGTCTGATTGAAAGCATATGCTAAAAGGAATTTACCCGGTTACAACCCCACCATAGTGAATTCAAATAAGTGGTGGTGATCCATGCACGTTTTAACCAACGATCACTAGCTCAAAGCTTTTACTTTTCACGCAAACAATTGTGTTTCCTAGCATTTGTTTCTACACACTGGTGAGTATTCGCAAACGAGAAAACACTTAGAGAACGATTAGCTTGTTAATAATGCATCCGAGCACACATTAAAGGATTGAATTCTTCATCAAAAAGACCCAAAGATTTGAACATTATTGTTACATCTTTGGTAATAGATTGAGCAGGAGAATGATCTTCGAGCGAAGCGAGACAGACGCAAGTATTTTTGGGCTCCTGCAAGACGAACATGAACTAGTACACACCGGAGTTTGCTCTTCGGGACATTCTCCAGCTTAAGTCAACAGAATGAAGAAGGGAGAATGAAATGTAAGAAATATGAGCCAGATACAAAGAGAGGCCCTCTTCATTATGCCGACTTAAGCATCGAAGAGCTCTGGTGCCCCGAATGTAAGTTCGACTTGTAAGAGCCTAAGAATATCTCAATCCATTACCAAAAACGCATCAACAAACATTCATGGCAGTATTTACTATTTACTATTCCATACCCTTCTTTAGGGTATATACAGATTCTGCTAATTGAACTATAAATTATACACTTTGCAAGCCAACAAATATTGGGGGGGGAAACTGATTAACACTGTAAATTAACAACTACCAAGAATCTAATTCATCATTTCGGATTAAAATAAGATAAATTTATATATTTATTAAAACAAAGAACAAATTGGGGAAAGGCGAAACCTTTTCTTTGACGTATTCATGGCGTTTGGAAACGGGTTGATCTTTGAGAGAAACAGTGGGAGTTGGCTCAATTTCTTCACCGAATTGCTGCTTCCATTCAAACTGAGAAGTGAACATTACTAAAAACACTATAAAAACCAGCAGCCAAGGCCTCGACATCACATTTATTTAACCCTAAATCTTTGATTTAATCCCCCTTTCTGATCTTTTGGGGATTTTAAGAGAATGAAAAATCTGTTGCAAGGCAATTTTTAGCGAAGAGAAACAAATAAAATATAGAACAGTCGCAGATCGAAGGGGGCGATAATGGATAACAGGGTATTCGTTTGAAACATTATGGGATAAAGTGACATTTAATCCCTGAACTTGACAGTGTTTTATATACTGGTCCATTTAGTCCACATCAGTTTCGAATTTGACATTTGTTAATTTAGTCCCTGAATTTGAAATTCCAAAACTTATTTTAGTCCTTAATGGAATCTAAATTTAGGGATCATGTTGGAAAAAAATTTCATGTTTTAAAATTAATTTGGACAAAAATTTCAATGAATAAATTGAGGGGAAAATGTCAAATTTCGAAACTAATATGAACCAAAAAGATAAATTTTAAAATAAAATTATCAAATTTAAATATTATAGGCTTATTAGTCAAAAAAGTGTCCAACCTATACTTTTTTCTAGTTTGGTGTCTTAACGTTTTTTTTGTACTACTTTGGTGCTTAACGTTTCATTCTGTAACTCAAATTTGATTTTTTCGTCAACGGTCGTTAAATATTTTTCGTTAACCAATTAGAACATGACATGTGGTCTATTTTATTTATTTATTTATTTTCCGAATTACTTTAAAATTAAGTATTTTTTTAAAAAAACCCCCCAAAATTTTAATTTCTTTCAAATAAACTCTCAAATCACATCTCCCTCACCGTCCAACACCCGCATACACTGATGGTTTACCGTTCACTACCTAACCGTCGGGTACCTCACCGTTCAACATCCCCCACCCTCTAGTCGGTTAGAAGCCCAATCGGTCTTTTTTTTCTTCATTTTTGAATGTTCGTCGACAGAGCAATCGACGATTCATTTGCAGATTTTTGACGACGGAATCATGGAGCTTTCAATCGTGGGAGGCCGACGAAGGCAAGGGTGACTGGTGGTGGTTGAATCGGTGGTGGGAGGAGAGGAATTTAGGGATCTAGTGTTTGGATTTGGAGGTTTTAGAGAAATTAAAGATTTTAGGATTTTTTTTATAAAAATAAAGAAAATATCAAAATATGCCACATGTTGTGTTTTTTATTAGATAACGGAATTTTTTTTAACGTCCATCATAAAAAAAAACTTAATTTGAATTACGAAATGAAACATTAGGTACTAAAGTAGTTTGAAAAAACGTTGAGCATCAAACTGGAGAAAGAAATATAAGTTGAACACCTTTTTTAACTATTAAGCCAGGACTATATAGTGCTTTATCTTTAGAAAACAAAATTTAATGTGTGTGCATTTATTTATTTTAAAAATATTATATTTTTTATGAAAGAGGATTAAAGCATAAACGGGTCGGCTAAGATAATCGCACTATTTTAAACGTTACAATCCTTATGTAATATATTTAGGAGTATGTCTGAAGATTAAGAAATTCTCGAAATCAAAATAGTTATTGTTACGTCATATCCGTCAATCCATCAACGAGCATGTTTTCCTCACGAGAGACATTCACACACGAACTTCCCATTGTTGTTCAAATGGTGCCCAAATGTGATGCTAAAACGAAAGTCGTTGGCCAAATAAATACGGAGTAAACTTTAAACTCAATGAGCGACCCCAGTAACATAGGGTGATTTAGTTTTTCTTGAAAACCTGAGTTCTTACAACTATGTTTACTGGAATGAAAATAATAATTTAAGTAGAAAATGGTACGTTAAAAAGATACATAAATGGCTTAAATACAAAAAATAAGTGATCAAACTGTCTTTTTTTCAATAGGTGCCTAAAGTATTTTTTGGCTGAAATAGGTACCTAAAGTTTTATTTATAGCTTGCTTTGAAGTCAACTGATGTACCTACTTTGGCACCTATTTCAACAAAAATAAAATTTTAGGCGCCTATTTCAGCTAAAAAATACTTTAGACACTTATTACAAAAAAAAGACGTAATTTAGGCATAATCAAGCCTAAAATTTTATACAAAAGTTGTATTAAACATTTACCGGATTATATCTTAGTCATAACGGAAAATATTTTTGAAAATTAGACATCATGTTGAAAATATGATTAAAAATGTATTTCTTTTACTCAGAGGCAGATTTTGACAACCCACTTTTAGGGGCTTATTTGAAATTTTTTTAAAAATTAAAGCTTAAATTAAAATTTTTTGAAAATTTTGAAAGGTTTAATTTAAAATTTTCATAAAAATATAAGGGTGTAACTAAAATTTTTAAAAATTTGAGACTTATCAAGAGTTCTAAAAAAAATTAAGTGGAAATTTAATTAAAATTATTCAAAATTTTCGAATTTTTAAAAGATCACTTTAACAAGGCTTAAAAAATAGCTTTTGCTTAAAAAAATTACTTTTCACCCATAAACAATACCAAACACTTGGGATAAAAAGTTATTTTTTGAACAATTTTTACGTAGGGGAGGAAAGGGGGGAATTGCTCTACTGAGACTAGAACCCGGGACCAAGAGAAAAGGATTGGATATCAACAGGAGTCACTTTTAGGCGTGAAATTATTTTTTTACCCTTAATTAGTAACACTAATATTAAATATAATAATAATTAAATTAAACTAATATTTTTATATATATATAATTACTAATAAATTGTCATGGTTTTTATATTTTTATTTTTTAAGTTGATTTTTTCATATATAATAATATTAATAAATTTTATAATAACGAATTTAAACATCATTTACATTCATTTATTTTTATTTTATAATATATATTTAAAATAGATATTTTATCTTTTCAAAAAAAATTAATAATAATGCCAAATACTAAAATTTTATAATTAATTTTTTAAAATTAATTTTAAAATTACTTTCTAACATCACATTTAAAAGTATTTTTCGAGAGTGGTGCCAAAACCATTACCTCAGTGATAAGATCAAATTGTATGTCTCAAATTTAAAAATAAGATATTGATTGCTATATTTTTGTCAAATTAAATCAATTCATGTGAAAAAATAATAGATTTATTAAGTAAACGTCAATTAACTTGTCTTTTCGTACTTTTTAATATTGTTATTTATTTTATTTAATTTAATAAATTATAAAAATAAATATAATTTAAATGTGATCATGATATAAAAAAATATCCAAACACAAGAAGAATACCTACATCGGTGAAACTCAATCAACGTTAATAATTGAGTGTCGTTTAAAAATATTTAAGTTTAAAGGTTTAATAATATAAATTATATGTTTTTAAAGATTAAATATAATTTTATTTTTATCTAATTTTGAATTTTTTATTTTAAATATAATTCTATTACATATCGCCCCTGAAAAAGTAAGTAGTCAAATCTAACCAAAATACTAAGACAAACGGCTTTTGACTGCCATTGACAACGAAGGATTAGTGATGCTAAACCCTCCATCAACCATCAAATTAACGCCGCTCACATACTTCGACTCGTCGCTGGCTAAATACAACGCCGCCGCCGCCACATCCTCCGCCTCCAAAACCTCCCCTTTCAAGATTCCAGTTTCCAAAACCAAGTTTTCCAGCTCTTCTTTCTCCATTCCCGTTTCTTTCTTTAACAATGGCGTCGCCACTCCATGAGGCGAAATGCAATTAACCCTAATCCCATACCGTCCCATTTCCACACATAAATTCTTAGCCAACCCCACCACCGCATGCTTCGACGCAACGTACGAATGGTCAGAGAAACCACCCATCATCGACAACACGCTGGCGGTGAAAAGAATGCAACCTTTCTTCACCGGAATCATGACCCTGGCAGCGTGTTTGGCGCCTAAGAATCCGCCGTACACGTTGATATCCATAACTCTCTTGAAATCTTCATTGCTCGAATCAAGTATACTGGTCTCCAACTTGCCTACTCCGGCATTGTTGAACATGATGTCGAGTTTTCCGTACTTTAAAACAACTAAATCTACGGCGTCTCGAACATCTGAATCGCTGGTAACATCGCAATGAACATAGGAAATGGTTTCATGGCCGCCGAGTTGTTCGCAAATCGAGGTTCCGAGGTCATCTTGAATGTCGGCGATGACAACTTTGGCGCCATGTTGAACGAAAAGCTTCGCCGTGCTCTCGCCGATCCCACTGGCTCCACCTGTTATTAATGCCACTTTACCTTGTAGCCTATAAAAATAGATTAAATTAATTTCTCAAAATCTAGTGTTAGAGTCGAGATACACGGATGTGTTCAACACGAGTATGTTATATATATATATATATATATATATGTATTTGGATCATACCCTGATATTCGAATATAGATTATACTAAGAGTTAGACTAATGTGAATTCAACGAGTAATTCAAGTGGAAAAAATGATGATATTCGTCTTAAAAAACTCGAATTCAAGCACATGTGTATGTAAAGTGTACATGTATTGTCAAAAGGTTAAAAAATTACGAATATATAATATAATATAATCACATTTATATATTAAAAATCAGAATAATATAACTTTAAGGGTTAAATGGAAGGGTCCCAGCGGTATAGGCTGCAAAGTAAACCGGTCTCTCTACTATTAAAATAAGGAACTGTTTTTATTTATATCGAATTAGACAGTTTTTTTACCTTAAATTTAAATCGAATTTGGATAAAAAAAAAAAAAAAACAAGATGAAACCGTTAGGTTGAATCAAATTCGGATAGAAATTTTCAGTTTGAACTCAAAGTCGGAATAAACGAACACCCAACTCGTGTCCATCTCTAACTCCAACTCCAACAGAGAAAGACCGACACAATTTGTAGCAATATAAAATATTACTATAATTGATTTCACCGTCACTAGAAACCAAAGAAATTTTGTCCAAAAAAGTTATAGCGACGAATTCTTAGATATATACCGACTGGTTTTTTCCCACCGTCATACATACATATATGCAGAGAAATGAGAAAACGAGACGAGTATTTTTACCTTTTAACGACGAAAGCCACCAAAGAATTGGAACTCATATCTGCCTGAAAACAATAATGTAAGAAAAACAACTTAAAACCTGGATTTCTCTTGCAGCAATTGGCTTGTGTCTTCCATTTTCCCCTTCAATGAATCATCAGGTTATTTATAGAAGAAAAAGAAAATGTTTATTGTGTAAATTTCATATTTTTAATTCATTTTCTGAGTGGAAAAAACAATTTTTAAAGAAAATACTTTAAACGTTTTTGTTGTGAAGAGGGCATGATTGAACGTTGCAGTTGGTCACACGCTTCTATCACATTTGTGGCGACGACAGATTGAGGCCAGCAGTAACCCTTGGCCTCCCAAAACTTGGGGAAAATTATCATTAGGCCCTTTGATTTTTTTTAAAAAAATTATTTAATCCGCTCAAAAAATTTAAAAAAAATATTTTATTCCTCTTAAATTGTAAGGTTTAGTGGCTCAGTTTAGGTGTAGAGTTTAGGAGTTTAAGTTTAGCAATTTAGAATTTATTGATTGTGAATAAAATGTTAGGGTTTGTTAAAACATAAATCCTCGATATATTACCTTAAACCCTAAACCCTAAACATTAAAGCCTATATCATAACACTAACCCCTAAATTCTAACCATTACTCCTAAATTACAAATTCCTACACCTAAACCTTGCCCCTAAACAAAGTCTTTAAGCCCTAAAACTAAAGCGCTTGTGAAAACTAAAATTTTTTTGCCAGTATATTAGATATAAATCTTAACTTAAATTATCATAACATAAATTACAATTATGTGAATTTAGAATTATTTTTAAAATACTAGTTCTCTTACAAGTAAAAACTTTAAAAGTAATAAAATATAATCAATATATAAACACAAACTTAATCTCTTTCTTGATTTTTATTTCAATATTATTTTGTATTACTATTTTCAAATCATGACTCTTTTCAGTTTTCTCTATTTTTTATAATATCTTCAAATAAGAATAAAATAAAAATATATACTAGAGGAAATCCAAATTTGATATTTTAAATATTTTTAAATTGATAAAAATTATAAATAATTTCACAAAATATTTTAAATATTTTAGGCTCTTAATTCATCTTAAAAATAAAGACGAATTCCTACTAATTATTTGCTCAACATTTTAGGAGTTTTTTTTTTTTTTTTACAAGTTGAGTGTTAAGATCGGTCATTATGATACAAAGATTTGTCAAAAAATACGTTATAATCTACATTTGCTACATTAAATCAGATATAAACCTACATTTTTTGATATTATTGTTAAAAATTACTTTAATAATTAATCTCATTATAAATTGTCTAGTCACGCCACATGAAGTTAGACTCGTTAATTTGGATTTGATTTGTTAATATGAAAACTATATTGACCAAATATCTTACAAAATGATTCATGTGTATTTACATTAATTTTGCTACTATAATAATTTATTTTATATAAATTTTGATGTTAAACATAAAAGTTTACGTATTTATATGTTTAATTAATTTATTTATATATTGAATTTTATCACACGATAACGTGAAAAAAGAAATATTTTGTGAAAATTAATATTTATTTAATTGTCTTTCAACAATAATGTTGATTTTCTAGGGAGGAATTGCATCCATGTTTTTTCGAAAGAAATTTTAATTAGAGAATTTTAAAAAAAAGTCAATTTAACATATAAAAATAATAATTTTATATTCTCATTTTAGAAAATTTATTTTATACCTCGTTCTTAAATTTTTTAGATCCACCATTACCGCTCATAGTTTCTTTTTCTAATTTTTATTTCACCAAAATTTGAAGCCTCAAAGAGTAGTATAGTACAATCAAATATAATTAGCTATTTACTTTAAATACACAACAACCTATAAAGAAATAGAGAAAAAGGATGGTTACGTATTGTAGTAAAACTTGACTTAAAAAAATTGAATTATTTGACAGGATGTGAAAATTTTGGATTATAAAATAGTAATTTAAATAACTTAAATAACTCAAAACTTTTAGTAATTAGTAGACCAATTTTTAAATTTGAATTGAGTCTCTCAATTATGCCTGACACACACGCCCTCCCGTACGCTCGCACACTCGCTCGCCTGCCCGCACACACGCACGCGCATGCGCACATGCACGCACGCACACGCATCATCAACTGTATATGTTTATGAAAAGTCGTTTAAATTGTAGCTAATTAGTATGACAACAGTATAATGTTTACAATTAAATTTGAACAGAAACTCGAACAATTAAACTCAAAAATATTTTAAATAAAATTTGATATATAAAATATGACTTGTCAACTCCACTAACTTAAAATATTTTTAATAGACGCAACTTGGTCAAATGCTCACTCCTAATATGATTTCAAATGGTTTGCAGATAAGGACAACTCTGCCAGAAATTTAATCAAACACTTGGAAGAAACAATTTTCACGTTCCTTGAATGGTGAAGGGGGTCTTTTAAGCTGGAAGCGTAACAATTTTGCCAATTCCATGGACCCCATCATCAACAGTGGTTGATCTAGTACTGCATGTGACAGGCAATTCCTGGACGATAATGTGTTATGATTCGGAAAGTGTCATACAACGGGGACTACTTTAATTAGTTAGTTTTGTTTAGATTAGTTAGATGCTAATATTATTAGTATAAATAAATCAAAAGACTCTAGGAAAAAATCATTGAATTTTATAAATATTAGTTGCGACTATTTTTCTCTAGGTTTAATGTCCTTGCTAAAACTTTTCTTTTTCTTATTTCCTTTCTCTATTTTTTCTATTTATTATTATTTAGGAATAGGATGCTGAAATTATTTGGGGGAAAAACAAATGAGAAAACCAATGAAAAATCCACCAATGAGGTTTCTTAATTGTTTGATGGTTAAATAGAGCAAAGAAAACTCGACAATGCTTCAATTCTGTGGGTATCAGCAAAGATCAAGTGGTTTGCACTTTGCAACCATAAGTATAAACTTACTGTAGCGATGTCTTTTCTCGCTAAAAAAAGTGGATTTTCGAAGGTGTTGAAAGGTTTTTGTGAATCTTTTGGATATAAAATATTTATTCCGTGGGGTTTTTTTATAAAAAAACCGCATTTAAAAAAAATGGAGTCGCCACCGGCCACTTAGGTAGGCCGGACACCATAAAACCAGAGATTCAAAAAGATTGGGTTCGGGAGTCGGTTACGGATGGGGAAGGATTAACACCCCCACACCGCCCAAAACTGGTACTTTAATAATTACCGCTTTATTAATATTGGATTTTCCGGATTAGAGTGACAATTATTTTAAAATTCGGTCACAATTGTGAATAAATTTTAAGGGCCCCGTTATCCGAGAATAAACACCCAACCACTATCACTACGCTTGATACTGGCCCCGTTTACGCTCGGATAAAAGGGCACCGCATTAACAAGTTATAAATCATATGCAATCTTAGTGGCAAAAATATAAAACATGACAAAATATTTAAATGCAATAAATATTGACATAACAGAATACTAATCTAACATAAATGATATACTGGACTAAAACATGCATATATACATATTATTCTAAATAATAGATAAAAACAACTTTAACAAGTTATAACCACAATGCAAGAGTAATTACGTCGTATATAAACGAACAAATATTTAAAAAAGACATACATGCTAGTCATAAAACATATTTCAACATCCATGGAACAATATATTATACATAAAAGAAGACACACTAAAACGTAACCTAAAAGCCAAGAAAACATGCTTACAAAAATACAAGAACAATGTCGTTTACTAGTCAAATAGAACATAACATGCTTTAATACGAATAATCGGATATAAAAAAACATGACTATTATAAGTTTAACACACATATATATATAAACATAAAATATGAGTCATATACTAGGGACGAAAAATAATAGAATATCAACATATACGATCATAATACGAACATGAATATTTACAAAGAATGCATGACTGAAATGAAAGAAAAATAAAAGTCAGTGGCAGAAATTAAAGAACAATAATATGTAATTTAGGGACGAAATTGCGAAACAAACAAAACCTAAAAGGATCAAAGCGTAATTAGACCAAGGCGCGGACCAAAATGAAAAGTTCAAAAACGCGGGATGGTTAAGGGGGTAATTTTACCATTTAAAATCTGAATCGGTGTAATTTAGGGACTGGATTACAAGATTTTGAAATATCAGGGGGACTGGGATTGTAATTATACCATGCGGCAAGACAAAAACGAAAATATTGAAAACGCGGGATGGTTAAGTGTGTTATTTTCCCATTTAACGAAATAATAACAATTATATAAACCCTCTTTTTAGGCCGAAATCAAATTTTTGGCCATTCGTTTCATTTCTTCAGTTTTCATATAGCCCATGTTCCTCATTTTCTCTCAACTGTTCTTATAAAACCCAGAATCCGGCGGCCGGCCGCCGTGTTCTCCGCCGTCGGTCGCCGCTAACCGGCGCCGGCAGGCCTTCAAAACACACCAAAATAACCCCCTTTTCGTCCTCGACATGAATCCGTGGTTGGATTCAGAGGATACACCCTTGTTTGCCCTAGATCTAGAAAATACGAAGTGAAAAAATATTTTTTAAACCAAAACAAAACTACCAGGGGGTCTTCCCCTCCCTTTAGTTCACCATATCAGGCTTGGAGAAGCCGAAAGGCTTATCACTAAGGAAGGGAAGACCCACAAACAGCAATGGTAAGACGACTCTCTTTTTTTTGTTTCTGTTTTCTTCTTTCGTATATGCATGTAAAAAAAACAAGTAAGAAAAAGAAGCAAGTGTTTACCACTGGACTGTCTTTCGATTATCACTTGACTGGTTACAATTTTTGGTTTTACAAGATCTCTGTTCTCTCTTTTTTTTGTTACCACTCCTTTTTTTTCCCGTTACAAAAGTCCCCGTTTCATATATATCATTGTCTTTGTTTTGGTGCAAGTTGCATCTTGCTTTTTCAGATCTGAACTGACAATTTTTGCTTGTTGTCTTGGGCATGTTCTGAACACGGGGACTGAATATCGGCGCGGTGGTGGTATGGATATTCTCGCGCGCTGAGACAGCGTTCTCGGCCGTTAGATCGATCGATCTAACGGTCGAGATGGCTTGAAGAACGATCGGCCTGGATGAAGCCTCGATTTGATGAGACGGCGGATCTCGCCACGTGGAGCTCCGCGATCGAGGAGTCGAGCGCGTGGATCTTACGCGCGTGGGATATTAAAGCGCCCGCACGTGGACCACACGCGCGCGTGGCACTCGAACGGTCCATTCGTGTGGAACACGCGGCTGGCAGATATTTTTGACTTCTTGGTTTGATCGTGGCCGTTGGATCAGATCTTAATCCAACGGCCCACAGTTACCTGCACACCATAATTGTAATTAGATAAGGTTTGGTTTTTGGGCCAACCGGGCCTTGTAATTGTATTTGGACTTGGTGTAATTTTTATTTGGGTTTAATATATTTAATTTTTTTCATTTTATCAGCCCAATAATATTAATAATAATAATATAATTATAACAGCAATACATATACATACGAAAATGTATACTTATATTATACAATCATTAATTAATATAATATTCTAGCATACGTACGTATAATCATACATATAATTAACATAACATCTATATATTAATCAAATACGCTCATACTCTAGATACATACGCGACATACATACACCCTTAATACGTATACATAGCTTATACATGCACACACCACCTTATATTAGTAACATTCATATAATATAATAAATATACATGCAATATTAATATATTTACAAGTGAAAATGAGTGATTCTGATTTGCCCTCTTTGCTTGTTCTCATGGAATGAGAAACAAAGCAAAGATTCATAAGCACTCATTTTTATCAGACTTCCTTGTTTGTAGCTTTGGAAAAACGAGTTCTTTTGGACATCTCCGCTCTTCCTTGGCTGAATCTTCAGGCTCGCAAGTTCTTCCTATATAGAGCTTCGTCACCTTCCGATCTTGGAGCTACAGGCTCTTCCTATATAGAACCCTTCGCTCTAAAACCCTGAGTTATGAGTCCTTCCTTTCACTTCGAGAACTTAAAGCTTGGAGTCCTTCCTATATAGAACTCTTCGCCTTCAACGCTGGTTTCTCCTATATAAAACCTTTTGCGCCGCTGATGGATTCTTCCGACTGGGAGTTCCTCCTATATAGAACTGCTAGTCTTCAAATCTTGGAGCCGTCAGTCCTTCCTATATAGAACTTTTGGTGTCTGAAATCTCAGAGCTATAGGTTCTTCCTATATAGAACCTTTCACTCTAAGACAAGGAAGCTCGGAGCCTTTCCTATATAAGACTCTTTCGCTTCGACGACAACAGAGTTTCCTATATAACTTTGTGTCATAGGTGAATTGCTTTGGTGGGAGTTCTTCCTATATAGAATCATGAGTCTTCACCTTGGAGCCGTCAGTCCTTCCTATATAGAACTTTTGGCGTCTGGAATCTCAGAGCTACAGGTTCTTCCTATATAGAACCTTTTACTCTAAGACAATGAAGCTCGGAACCCTTCCTATATAGAACTCTTCGCTTTTGACACAACAGGATTTCCTATATAATCTTGCGTGTCATGGGTGAATTCCTTCGACTGGGAGTCCTTCCTATATAGAATCATGAGTCTTCACCCTGGAGCTGTCAGTCCTTCCTATATAGAACTTTCAGCTTCTGAAACCTCGGAGAGAAGGATTCTTCCTATATAGAACCTCTCTTTGGAGCTTGAAAACATGTGTCTTTTGTATGTAAAAACATTGTCTTCTCATTTGGGATTCACACCGCGATGGCCATCGATGTCTCTTTGAATCTGCAGATACCTGTCTGAGATGAAAACAAAATGCTATGACAAATGAATTGACATGCTCCTAATCCTAGTGATGTCTGACTATTCATGATGCATGAGTGTCAATATCTTGAGGGGCTTGTTTTGATCCTTATTTGATCGTAATGTTCGCTTTCTCCTTTCTTACGGGCATCGATACCCCGCTTCACTGTCAGGTTCAACCATCTCAACCTTTCTTTTTCTCCAATTACGATTTGGAATTCTAAAGTGCCCTTTCGGGTTTTCACTTTAGAGAGAGTTTTTTTTTGAGAATGGTGCCCTTCTGGTTTTCACCCAAGAGATCTCTTTTGTTATCTCGTATGCCTTCCTTGAATAGATAGGACATGTGCCATTGGTCATCCTACCTGGTTGTTTAAAGCTTCTCGCCTTCCCTAGCCATTATGTAGGGAACTAGAGGACGGAGTTACCATCGTTTTCTTTGATCACCTGCATTTTCAAGGTTAAATCATAGTAATGCTCCGAAATCTCTTGTTTCATTATAAGCCTATGTTACCTTATTTGATTGAAATTGACAATAAGGCCAGGAATGGATGCTCAAAAACACGGTTTTATTACGATTAAGGGCTTTGGGATATCTTAAGAAGAAAGGTATGACACACATGAGTTAAGTATGAAAATACAAGATCCCTCATTATCTTCTATATGAATGATACATGATCCTGTCAACCGGTGGAGAATTCTTTTTTGCCTAAAGCCTCCTCTTCATGATGTTCAGGTGGATACCCGTCTCTTCAACTTCTCAATTTACCCGAGCCGCCCTTTGCGGGTTTTCAACTCGAGTCATTCCTTTGCTTCAAGACGCCCGGTTTCGGGTTTTCATCCTAAGCTCTCCAATTTTTTTTAGAGATAGTACTTCTTGACGGCATCAGAATTTACGGGATTTTTTAGCTCGTCCCCATCCATTTCTGTTAGGATCAGGGCTCCTCCTGAGAAGGCATTTTTTACGACGTACGGTCCTTCCCAGTTGGGCATCCATTTTCCCCGAGAATCTTTCTGGATAGGGAGGATTTTCTTGAGTACTAGATCCCCTTCTTTGAATTTTCTTGGCGCACCTTTTTGTTGTATGCCCGCACCATCCGCTTTTTTGGTACATCGACCATGACAAATGGCCTTTAGTCTTTTTTCGTCAATGAGATTTAGTTGGTCGAGTCGGCCTGCACCCATTCAGCTTCTTCCAATTTTACGTCGTTTAAGACCCGGAGAGACGGGATCTCTACCTCAATTGGGAGTACCGCTTGGTACCATACACCAAGGAGTAGGGTGTTGCCCTGCTGATGTGCGAATGGACGTCCTATAGGCAAAAGGGCAAAAGGCAACTTCTCATGCCAATCCCCTCGTAGGTATCCGTAGTCTTCGCTATGATCTTCTTTATGTTCTTGTTTGCCGCTTCCACTGCTCCATTCATTTTAGGACGATAGACTGTGGAATTATGGTGTGTTATCTTAAATTGAATGCACACGTCCGTCATCATTTTGTTATTCAGATTGGAAGCATTGTCAGTGATGATCCTTTCTGGCACTCCGTATCGACAAATAATTTCCTTCTTTAAGAACTTACAAACTGTAGTCTTGGTGATATTGGCGTAAGACGCTGCCTCTACCCATTTAGTGAAGTAGTCTATGGCGACCAAAATGAAACGGTGTCCATTGGAAGCTTTCGGATGGATCTGCCCGATGACGTCCATGCCCCATGCTGCGAAAGGCCACGGAGAATTCATGGTGTGTAAAGGCGATGGGGGTGCGTGAATCTTGTCAGCGTAGATTTGGCATTTGTGGCATTTTCTGGCGTAATCGATGCAATCTCCCTCCATGGTCAGCCAAAAATAACCATATCTCATAATTTTCCGGGCTATAGACAGCCCGTTGGCGTGCGTTCCACAGATCCCGTCATGTACTTCGGCTAAGATCTCCTTCGCCTCCCGGGCATCCACACATCTCAGCAATGTTTGATCATGACTTCTCCTATATAGGATTTCCCCATCTAGGACATATTTTGTTGCCATTTTCCTGAGCGTTTTTCTGTCATTGTTGTTTGCCCCTTCTGGATACTTTCGAAGCTTGACATATTGCAGGATATCATAGTACCATGGATTTCCGTCAATCTCTTCTTGTACATTACAACAATGAGCAGGCTTTTCAAACGTCTGCATCTCAATGGGCTTCATTTCTGCCCCGGTGTTTGTTTTAAACATGGATGCCAAGGTTGCCAATGCATCTGCCATCTGCTTTTCTTCTCGGGGCAGGTAATTGAAGCTGACCTTTTCGAACTCTTTAGTGAGCTCTTGGATCAATTCGTGATATTTGACCAACTTCGGGTCTCTGGTTTCCCATTCCCCTCGCAATTGGTAAATGACTAAGGACGAATCTCCGAACACTCGAAGTTCCTTAACCTTTCTCTCGATGGCTGAGTTCAGTCCCATGATGCAAGCTTCGTATTCAGCTATATTGTTTGTGCAGAAGAATTCCAATCTGCTGGTGAAAGGATAATAAACGTCCTCAGGTGAAATTAGCACTGCCCCTATCCCATGTCTGAGGGCGTTGGAGGCTCCATCGAAGTAAAGTTTCCATGACTTATCATCAAAAACCTCTTCTTCGGTTGTAATGCACATCAAGTCTTCGTCTGGGAAACTAAAGTTCAATGCCTCATAGTCATCCGGCACACGACTAGCTAGGAAATCTGCTACGGCACTCCCCTTTACGGCTTTCTGATTAACGTATACGATGTCGAATTCGGATAAGAGCATCTGCCATCGGGCCATCCTTCCCGTTAGTGCTGGTGCTTCCATTAAGAACTTCAATGGGTCTAGCTTGGATATCAACCAGGTAGTATGGTACAACATGTCTTTGTCTCGAGCCGTTTGGTAGCCCAAACTAGAGCACAACGATTCTGCCTTTGGCGGGTACCGCGTTTCGCAATCATTGAATTTCGCTTAGGTAATAGATGGCTTGCTCCTTTTTTCTTGACTCATCGTGTTGCCCTCAAAGAGACGCATCCCATTGAATTCTCAAAGATGTTAAGTAGAGAATTAGTGGTCGACCACTGTCTTGGTGCTACTAAAATTGGAGCATTTGTCGTACCTTTTGATCTTTTCTAGGGCTCTTTGACATTCTTCATCCCACACGCCAGGATTATTTTTTCTAAGAAGTCTCAAGACCGGGTCGCATTGGTTCGTTAATTGGGAAATGAAACGAGAGATATAATTCAGCCTCCCCAGGAAACCGTGGACTTCCTTCTGCGTGCGGGGTGGTGAAAGGTCCTGGATGGCTTTCACTTTATCCAGATCAATCTCAATCCCTCTTCTGCTTACTACGAACCCTAGGAGTTTTCCCGAAGTAACGGCGAAGGTACACTTGGCAGGATTGAGCCTCAATTGGTACTTCCGTAGTCTTTGGAATAGTTTTCTCAAGTTTTGTAGGTGTTCCTCCTCTATTCGGGATTTGGCAATCATATCGTCCACGTATACTTCTATTTCTTTGTGCATCATGTCATGGAAAAGAGTCACCATTGCTCTTTGGTATGTTGCCCCTGCGTTCTTTAGCCCAAACGGCATCACTCGATAACAAAAAGTGCCCCACATGGTTATGAATGTGGTCTTCTCCATGTCGCTAGAGTCCATCTTTATCTGGTTGTACCCTGAGAAGCCGTCCATGAAGGAAAACCATGAATGTCCTGCGGTGTTATCAACCAGCGTGTCAATATGTGGTAAAGAGAAGTTGTCTTTAGGGCTGGCTCGGTTCAGATCTCTATAATCTACACACATACGAACTTTCCCTTCTTTCTTTGGTACTGGTACAATGTTTGCAACCCATTCGGGGTATTTGGCTACCTCCAAGAATCCAGCATCAAATTGCTTTTTCAGTTCTTCTCGGATCTTTAACAGCATATCTGGTCTCATTCTCCGAAGTTTTTGCTGTACTGGTTTGCACTCCGATTTTGTTGGCAATTTGTGCACCACTATATCGGTATTCAACCCTGGCATATCTTGATAAGTCCAGGCGAAGACATCCTTGAATTCCTGAAGTAGGGCTATCAGTTCATGCTTGGTTTTTGAGGAAATCGTCGTTCCTACTTTTATTTCTTTTCTCTCTTCTTCAGTCCCCAAGTTGACAATTTTTGTTTCTTCCTGGTGGGGCATGATCTGTCTTTCTTTGTTGTCCACCATTCTCTTCAACTCTTCCGGGATCTCAATTTCTATCTCATCATATCCTTCCTCAATTCCCTCTGAGACCTCAGGGCATTCGAAATTCACTCCAGGATTGGATCCGGTATCATTCATATCGTCAATCATGAGCGACCTACATTAAATGAGAATGAATTGTATTGGGAAAAAGACGGCTTTATATGAAGGGAATGAATATGAAGAATGCATGAATGAAATAAATGAGACTTTGGTCATTTTTAAGAAAGTGGGGATATTTTCATTTCAATCAAAAAGTTAACATAGGTGCCCCATACAAGAGATCCCCATTGTTTTTGGGCAAAAACAAAAGGTTGATTCGGAGCATTACTCTGATCTATTCCTAAAAACTACAGGTAGATCAATGCAGCTCCAGTTATCGAGTGTTTCCCCGGGATGGCAAGGGCGGATGCTGGTCAACATTTTGCTGCCTCGGTCCTTTTCAGCTATCATGTTGATGTACATCCCTTCAAATGATTCACTGAGTACTTCCTCCTGGTTAAGTTCATCATTTTTCTTCATTGCCTCTCCAATATCTTGACCTGGCTGGTAGAACCCTCCGGAGACAAAAGTGGCTTTCAAACTAGGAAAGGACATCGGTCTCCATGGAATGTCTTCTCCTTTAGATCTGGCTTTTCTTTGTTCCTCCTTCCTCTTATATTCCTCTTTCTTCTGTTGGACACTTGGTTGGTAACCCAGCCCGAAACGATCCTTCTTGGTTATCATATTCTTGGGTCTCAGGTTTCCTTGTAATTTCTTCCCCAGCCCTTTTCCTATTTTGGCTCCTCGGCCCAGAGTTTCTGCGACGGTCATCTTAGTACAATTAGATAACCTGGGGTAGGGGATCCGACTTCCTTCTGAAACAAATGTGGCATTTACTAGTTCTAATGCTCGGAACGAGCATTCTGCTGCATCTTCATCATTTTGAATGTAGGGGGTGTCTGATGTCACTGAAGCAACAAATTCATGCTCTGCCTCTACTGTGACCAATTTGCCTTCAACTACAAATTTTAATTTCTGATGCAATGATGAGGGGACAACTCCTGTGGAGTAAATCCACGGTCTTCCCAACAAGCAGCTGTAAGATGGTTTTATGTCCATCACCACAAAATCAATCACATATTCAGTTGGTCCAATCAATAGGGGCACCTCAATTTTCCTCATTGTTCCTTTTTGCGTACCATCAAAGGCTCTTACCGAGTTGTGGCAAGGCTTTAGGTGCGAACCATCTATTGGCAATTTTTGCAGGGTTACCATAGGTAAGACATTCAATGCTGACCCGTTGTCGATCAGTACGCCTGGTAATACATACCCTTTGCAGTGGGTAGTGATGTTAAGGGCTTTGGTGGACCCCATTCCTCCCTCCAGGATCTCATCATCACTGAATGTGATATGATTATAAGCGATAATATGCCCCACTATCATGTCGGGTTTGTTCTGAAATGTCCGGGGCACAAAAGTTTGATTCAGCACTTTCAATAGCGTCTCCCGATGCTTCTACGAACTCAAGAGTAATTCAAAGATTATTATCCTGGCCGGTTGCTTTCGTAGTTGTTCCACTACGCTGTACTCGCTATGTCTCAAGAACTTTAGAAATTCTTTGGCACGGGCCTCGATTCATCGCTCATTTATATTTGGGGGAGGTTCTTCTCCAAATATCTGCGTAGGGGCTAATGCTTTGTACTCTTCCCTTATCTTTTTCAGCCGTTTTCAAAGCATCGGAGGAATAACATCGGCCGCTCCTTGTGAAATGGCCTGCCTCACCAACGTTCACATCGTTCTGGCTTTGTTGGTCTTTCAACGTAGGCTCTTTTACCTGTTCGTGTTCTCGATTTTTCGGCATGGTCACATTTACTGACATAATTCCAGGAATTTGTCGCATATCTTTGAATGGGAATGGAGATGGTGCTGAAATGATGATCTTGGGACTTATTTTACTGGTTTCTCCTTGGGAGACACCTGCATTCCCTGGCCTGGGAGAGATGATAAAAGGTCTATCCTTCCCGTATTTAGTTTTGGGGCTATCTGTCATGTGTACGTCTGACCCCTTCTTCCCCATGGGCTCCTCAAAGAATTCAATTTGTTTTTCATTCATCAACTTCTGCACCAATTTCTTGAACTCGTCACATTCTTGGATATCATGCCCTTGACCGTGGAATTCGCAATACTTTCCACATTCTTTCCGCCTTGTTATCATGCCTTTGTCGATCACACGAGCCATGCATAACTGTTGAAATACCCACCGTAAAGGAGACTTGATTTCTGACATGTCATCCTTTATCCTCCTGGTAAAGCATTCTTCTATGACATTTACCCCTCTGCTCCCATGATTAGGCAGCGGGTTGTTGGCTACGCTCGGCTCTTCAAACTTCAATATCCCGGAATCGATTAAGTTCTGCACAAGCTTTTTAAAGGCAAGGCAGTTCTCAGTGGGATGTCCAGGGGTACCGCCGTGATAGTCGCAATGTGCGCTTGGATTACACCAAGGCGGGAAGGGCGGATTAACAGGAGTAACGATGTATGGCCGGACCAGGTCTGCTTCATACAACTGGGAATAGAGTTTTGAGTACGAAACATGTAGGGGAGTGAAAGTTCTCCTCTCTTTCTCTTTTCTGGTGACTCTCTCATCTCTTTGATTCGAGTTTCGTGTTTTTCCCATAGGTGCTTGTGGCTGTGAAACTGTGAAGTTCTTCGGGGCGGTATAGGTGCTGGTGGTGTTTACTTCATTTCTCTTGTTGTACTTTCGAGACCCTTCCCCACCATCAATTCTGCCGCTCTTAATTGCCAGTTTGAGAGACTCCCCAGTCCTGATTAAGTCGGCAAAACACTGTGTTGTGTTATTAATGAGGCGATCAAAGAGTGCCCATTTCAGAGTATTGACAAATAATGGCGTGATTTCATGCTCCGGGATAGGTGGCTGGATTTGGGCGGCCACTTCTCTCCACCTTTGGGCGTATTGTCGCAGGCTTTCATTGGACTTCTGTCCCATATTTTCTAACATAATTCTGCTAGGGATCATGTCTGTTACATGTTTGTATTGCTCAGCAAATGCTTTAGACAGATCTTTCCATGTCTTAACATTTACCTTGCTCAACTGAGTATACCAACGTAACGCTGCTCCAGTTAGACTATCCTGGAAACAATGGATCAGTAGCTTTTCGTCTTTATGGTAAGCCGCCATCTTTCGGTAGTACATCGTTATGTGTGCAGAAGGACATGTGGTTCCATCATATTTATCGAACTCTGGCGTTTTAAATTTTGGCGGCAGGACAAGATCAGACACCAGACTTAGGTCGCTAGCGTCATTTCCTGATTCTTCATTTGATTGTAACGCTTTAAATTTTTCCTCCATGAGGCGAAATCTTTCTTCCCACTTTTTTTCTACCTCATTCCTGATCCTTTTGACCATGTTTAGGTCCGCACTTCTTCTTCATAAAGTGCTTCAAGATTCGAGGGTTGAGTCTCGGTGCCCTACTTGAAAGCTGGAAGACATTCCTGCAGGGTCAATATACACCTTCCTAGCCTGGTTTGGTGCAGTTGGTTAAACCTTGTAGTGAGCTGGGGTACCTTCTGGCTCTTGAACATTTTCTCCTTCTACTCTTTTTCCAAGACTCTTTGCCAGCAATGCGGTTATGTCAGATACTATAGATGTTTGTGGATCATGTTAATCTGATCACTAAGGCTTCTCTGAGCCTCTTCAAGCCTTGTCTCGAGCTCTCTTTGCCCTCTTTCTAGACTAATTATCCTTTCTTCCATGAGCTTTGTTTGTAGCCGGGTAAAGTATGGGTGATGAATGATTGCGGCTTAACTACACACAATGCCACAATATTCATATTGTTAATATGGTTGCAAAAATAAATGTATGTACAATGATGCGAATGTTATGATGCAAATGCAAGAATGTATGCAGATAAGGTACTGATTCCGCTGGTAATCACCCTTTTGAACTACTTCCACGGGAATTAAAGGGTCTTGATTACAACAAAGTTCGTGTTACAAAGTAAAGATCCCTAGTACAAAAGATCTAATTACAACACAGAGTCCTATAGATAGACTCTAGCTCTATCTCCTAATTTTCCAATTGCCCTGAGCAGCTTGAGGAACCTAGGAGCTTCTTCCATTCCCGGGGCTATAAAAGGTCGGAGTGTCTCAGCCTCGATAGCTAAATCATTTACATGTCTGGCGACTCGCTGTATGTCCACCATTAGGTTTGCGTAGTACTGGTCTCTGTCCTGTACCATTCGAGCAGCGTCGCGTAATCTCTTCTGCCAATAGGTGTCCCCTCCGGCTGCAGCCTCCTCGAACACATTAATTCTTTCCTTGTAATCCTCCACAGTTGCTTCGAGGGACCCAATTCGTGCTTGTAACACACCCACTTTGCGTTCTCTTTCTTGCAGCTCAGCGAAGTTATTCCTGCGGCAGTACATTCGAAGTGAGTGTTCGACTTCCGCCACCTTTCCTTTTAATTCGCCATTTTGACTTTGGCTTTGCTCCAGCCTTTGAATAGTGTCATCGTACAGCTTTTGCATCTCTAACAGTCTATTTCGGCTACTTATGGACTTTCTTTTCCATACGGCGACGCTTTCTCTCTCATGATGGACAGCTTGTTTTCCCTTGCTGATTTCTTGCCTGGATCTTTCTTTCTCTTGATCAATGGCCTTTTTGGCGGACCGTTTTTCTTCCTCCATAACCAAACGGCAGCTTTCTATCTCTTTCTCAATCGCTCTTTTGTTGATTTCTCGTTCTTCTTCCATCAAACGGATGCCGTTTATTCTTTCTCTTTCCACAGCTATGAACTGACTCCGGCCGACCTTTTGTATTTTTGCTTGTAATAGAAGGGCATCTTTTTGATAAAGAGTGTTCTTGTCGCTTAAATCTGCATTTAATTTCTTCAATTGCCTAATGATCCCGTCCCGCTCGTCAACCTCTAAGCTTGCCTTATAGAGTTCACTCGCATGTTGGGTCTGTTGGATATCCATTTTCCTTTTAACTTCTTCGAGTTCACTCCTTAAGATGTCAGCTTCAGACAGTACCATCCTTGTAAGCTCTTCGAGTGACACTGCTGGTCCTTGATCGGATTCGGGAATCACATTATTAACCCTCAAACGTCTCCAAAGATCGTAATCTGGGGTAGTCATGTACTCGGTATCTCCTTCCACCCTGATCCGGTAACAATGATCCCAGGCCCTCATGATGGTCTGAATTTTTCCTTTGAACTCCCCTTTGAAAAGAAATTCAGTTTGGCTTAATCTGGCAGTATTGGGAATGAACTGTCGTGATCCGAACTGCCGAGACACTAAAAGCGGAGCACAAGCGATCCCTCCATGCAATCCCAACATCATCAGCCAGTTGAAGTCACCGCAACTGTATAGAAAATAATTAACTTTACCGAGCCATGGGACCCTCCATGCTATATCTTCATCTTGAATGTTCCTGAAGAAATTGGTCCACATTTTTGTTTTCAAATCCTCTCGCCATTCCTTTGCTAAGTATTCTCGTAAAGGTGAAAAACCTTGGAAGGATATCCCCGGCAGGAATCTTGTCGGCGTCTTCCACATGTGACTCTGAATCCATACTTGTAACAGCTGTGCGCATCCTCGAAAATGTCCTTCTTCATGTTTCCGGCTAGCATTTAAGGAAATGAAAGTCTCGACCAAGATTGTTGGTACTGGGTTTGCTTTTCGTTTCACCCGTTCAAACAAATCCAGAATGGCTATGCCAATGTTCCCGAGTACTCTTGGAAAGATCACCAAGTCATATATTCCTAAAGCGAACAATTCCATTTTCTTTGCCTCGTCTGGATGTGTCGGTATGATGTCCCGAATACTTTCCCATGCAAAGACTGTATTGTCTCCTCGGATTTGAAGGAGGCCACTAACCCAATCGTCACTCATTCCCGCAAAGGTTTTGAGTTTCGCAGTGTAATTCTGATTCCTCGAAGACTTCGCGTAGATCCAATCTTCCTGAATATTTTTCTGGTTAAGTAAAGCAGTTTATTCTTCTACCGTGGGCATCATGTCCTGCCCATTGAAAGTGAAGCAGAAAAAAGCCGGATTCCAGAACTGGACTATAGCTCGGAGTAGGGGCTGGTTAATCTGAACATATAACAGCTGTGCGATGTCGCCATAACTATTGCAGAACAAGTCTTGTAGTCTTCGGTCCCATCTTTCCCAAATGTTTTGAAGATCCCATAAGTTGTTTTGTTGGAGACTCACATAGGTGTATCCTGCTATTACGCGTTCGTTCGGCAAACTGTCCCTTTGGATTTTCTGGTTGACCTCTGACCAATGTCTGACTGACAAATTAAGCTCTTCTTTCCTAAGACACCTTTTTTCCATGGTGAAAGACTTTCTGATCAGGCAAACCACTTGATCCAGTACCTTTATGTGATGCAAATACAATGATGTATGAGAAAAAACAAAAGCGAAAAGAAAACAAGTCAGTACCAGATAAAATTAATAAATATATAAATAAAATGACAAAATTAAACAGAATAAACACACAAAACAACCCTATTTATCCTGTCTAAAATACTTAAGGTTATTCGCATGACTCTAACAGGGTGGGTTTCTATGTTCTCTACATGCAGTGTTGGTGCTAGGAGGTACCCGAATTGTCCTTGATGTCCTTTACTAAGAGTAGCAAGGCCCCCGATCATCACCCATTATAGGCTCCTTTCAACCGGGTTCAATTCAGGGGGACCCATTCGCTTATGACCGTACGAAGGAACGATATCCTTACGAAAGCATAAGGTACTCGAGCCCCGAAGGTACTTGCTAGGCCCATACGGGAGAACGATATCTCCACGAAAGCATTAGCGTTTTCCCCCCACTTAGAAAGACAGGTTTATATGCCATATTTTAAATGCGTTAAAATAAACGCGCAATTATGACCGAATGTTAATTTAATAGTCACTTTAATCCGGAACCTCCAATATTAGTAAAGCGGTAATTATTTTAAAAGCTTGACTCTCATTTGTTTTTTTTTAAAAAAAAAACAAAAATTGTCCCCAGCGGAGTCGCCATCTGTAGCGATGTCTTTTCTCGCTAAAAAAAGTGGATTTTCGAAGGTGTTGAAAGGTTTTTGTGAATCTTTTGGATATAAAATATTTATTCCGTGGGGTTTTTTTTTAAAAAACCGCATTTAAAAAAATGGAGTCGCCACCAGCCACTTAGGTAGGCCGGACACCATAAAACCAGAGATTCAAAAAGATTGGGTTCGGGAGTCGGTTACGGATGGGGAAGGATTAGCACCCCCACACCGCCCAAAACCAGAGATTCAACCGCTTTATTAATATTGGATTTTCCGGATTAGAGTGACAATTATTTTAAAATTCGGTCACAATTGAGAATAAATTTTAAGGGCCTCGTTATCCGAGAATAAACGCCCAACCACTATCACTACGCTTGATACTGGCCCCGTTTACGCTCGGATAAAAGGGCACCGCATTAACAAGTTATAAATCATATGCAATCTTAGTGGCAAAAATATAAAACATGGCAAAATATTTAAATGCAATAAATATTGACATAACAGAATACTAATCTAACATAAATGATATACTGGACTAAAACATGCATATATACATATTATTCTAAATAATAGATAAAAACAACTTTAACAAGTTATAACCACAATGCAGGAGTAATTACGTCGTATATAAACGAACAAATATTTAAAAAATACATACATGCTAGTCATAAAACATATTTCAACATCCATGGAACAATATATTATACATAAAAGAAGACACACTAAAACGTAACCTAAAAGCCAAGAAAACATGCTTACAAAAATACAAGAACAATGTCGTTTACGAGTCAAATAGAACATAACATACTTTAATACGAATAATCGGATATAAAAAAACATGACTATTATAAGTTTAACACACATATATATAAACATAAAATATGAGTCATATACTAGGGACGAAAAATAATAGAATATCAACATATACGATCATAATACGAACATGAATATTTACAAAGAATGCATGACTGAAATGAAAGAAAAATAAAAGTCAGTGGCAGAAATTAAAGAACAATAATATGTAATTTAGGGACGAAATTGCGAAACAAACAAAACCTAAAAGGATCAAAACTGTAATTAGACCAAGGGGCAGACCCAAAATGAAAAGTTCAAAAATGCGGGATGGTTAAGGGGGTAATTTTACCATTTAAAATCTGAATCGGTGTAATTTAGGGACTGGATTACAAGATTTTGAAATATCAGGGGGACTGGGATTGTAATTATACCATGCGGCAAGACAAAAACGAAAATATTGAAAACGCGGGATGGTTAAGTGTGTTATTTTCCCATTTAACGAAATAATAACAATTATATAAACCCTCTTTTTAGGCCGAAATCAAATTTTTGGCCATTCGTTTCATTTCTTCAGTTTTCATATAGCCCATGTTCTTCATTTTCTCTCAACTGTTCTTATAAAACCCAGAATCCGGTGGCCGACCGCCACTAACCGGCGCCGGTAGGCCTCCAAAACACACCAAAATAACCCCATTTTCGTCCTCGACATGAATCCGTGGTTGGATTCAGAGGATACACCCTTGTTTGCCCTAGATCTAGAAAATACGAAGCGAAAAAAATATTTTTTAAACCAAAACAAAACTACCAGGGGGTCTTCCCCTCCTTTTAGTTCACCATGTCAGGCTTGGAGAAGCCGAAAGGCTTATCACTAAGGAAGGGAAGACCCACAAACAACAATGGTAAGACGACTCTCTTTTTTTTTGTTTCTGTTTTCTTCTTTCGTATATGCATGTAAAAAAAACAAGTAAGAAAAAGAAGCAAGTGTTTACCACTGGACTGTCTTTCGATTATCACTTGACTGGTTACAATTTTTGGTTTTACAAGATCTTTGTTCTCTCTTTTTTTTGTTACCACTCCTTTTTTTTCCCCGTTTCATATATATCATTGTTTTTGTTTTGGTGCAAGTTGCATCTTGCTTTTTCAGATCTGAACTGACAATTTTTGCTTGTTGTCTTGGGCATGTTCTGAACACGGGGATTGAATATCGGCGCGGTGGCGGTATGGATATTCTGCCAGCGGCCAGACGCGTTCTCGGCCGCTAGATCAGATCTGATCTAACGGTCGAGATGGCTTGAAGAACGATCGGCCTGGATGAAGCCTCGATTTGATGAGACGGCTTCAGATCTCGCCACGTGGAGCTCCGCAGTCGAGGAGTCAGAACGCGTGGATCTTACGCGCGCGTGGGATATTAAAGCGTCCGCGCGTGGCACTCGAACGGTCCATACGTGTGGAACACGTGGCTGGCAGATATTTTTGACTTCTTGGTTTGATCGTGGCCGTTGGATCAGATCTTGATCCAACGGCCCATGGTTACCTGCACACCATAATTGTAATTAGATAAGGTTTGGGTTTGGGCCAACCGGGCCTTGTAATTGTATTTGGACTTGGACTGTAATTTTTATTTGGGTTTAATATATTTAATTTTTTTCATTTTATCAGCCCAATAATATTAATAATAATAATATAATTATAACAGCAATACATATACATACGAAAATGTATACTTATATTATACAATCATTAATTAATATAATATTCTAGCATACGTACGTATAATCATACATATAATTAACATAACATCTATATATTAATCAAATACGCTCATACTCTAGATACATACGCGACATACATACACCCTTAATACGTATACATAGCTTATACATGCACACACCACCTTATATTAGTAACATTCATATAATATAATAAATATACATGCAATATTAATATATTTACAAGTGAAAATGAGTGATTACACTTACCATAAGATTCTAAATCGACCGAGTAGTTGTGATTTAGGCTTTACTTCTGATAGTACCTTGGTTTAAACCCCTTTAATCAAGTATATTAATTTACTCTTGTTGGAAAATTGTGATCATATGGAAACTTTGAGGCATAAATGTAATGGGTAAAGATAGAGAATCGAATCATAAATTTACGTCTTCATATTCTACTCCATGATATCTTTACAACGATATCTCATATGCTCAAATTGGTTGAGTGATGAACGAGAAATTAATGCTCAAAGTAGGCAACTTGCAAAGATTGGTGAAAAAATAATAAGCTTGAATCCCACGTTTGCTTAGCGACCAAGTGTGGGAGGTGTATATATAATGGAACCAACCAAATGGTTGTTGGATAATCTTACTAAAGAATGTGCTTTGTGCATTGGCATGATGTGGGCTAATGCTAATTTTTGGACTAGTTGGGCTTAGCATGAACCTATTAAATTTTTAGCCCAAATTTAAATTTTTTATTCAAGAATCAGTCAAATAAATTGAAATTCAAAATAGATTTTGTGAATTCGAATAATTTATATTTAGATAGATTTTATCAGATAATATTTTTTTGAATTTTAAATTACGAATTTGAGTTCAATTGTGATTAGAACTCTATCATTGTTCGCCTATAAATGGAGGCTTCAGCAAGGAGAGAAACACAACTCATCATAATAACAACAACAATGAACGTTGCAAGTGAGGAGAATTTTCTCTCAACTCTCCCCAATTTTTCTCTAAAACCATCATGCATTTGGTTTTTCATTTTTTTCACGGTGATAGAATAGACAAGCTTTCAGTTAATGATCTCTGCATATGTGCTAATGTAGTTGATCATTCTGTTGTTGTATCCTGCGAGATAGACGTTCAACGTTTCTCAAGCACCATAGAAGCGGACGAATCTGTCTTAAGGAAACTTTGTGTTACACAGGCCTCAACAAATCTGTTCACCGAAATTGTTGTCTGGATACAAGTAAACGGTTATGATTTACTACTTGAATATTTGATTTATATTTTAAATATTATTTTTGTATTTTTTTATGTTCGTTATAATAATAATTACCGTATTTATTTTTTTTACTGGTTATTATTATTTCTTTGGATTATTAACGCCCATTTTCTAACAATCTTAAGATAAATTCTGTTTTAAGTTTTAATTCAAGGCGAACAAATTATCATTCCAAGACAATGGTCCGTACAACAACAAGGTTTAACCTTGTTATTTTATTCTAAGAATTTCGGTCACCAAATTAACACCGTAAATTTTGGTAAGACTTCGCCATATTATTTTATTTATTCCTAGTTTAAAGATTTGACTTTTATCAGGAATTTATTAAAAATTATCTTGTGCCTTTTACTAATAATTTCTTTTGAGAAATTTCATAGAGACGGACAAGATATTCAGACGAAAGTTTGATCAGTTTTGAAAACTGAAATCTCGTAAATAATTCGTTTTAGGATTCAATTCATGATATTTCAACGAATTTACTTGATTTCTTTTTCCAAACAAGAGACAATTTGAATAAATTTAGTTTATTCAATTTTGCAGTGAACAAATCTATTTTAACAGAAATTTTTATTGGAAGTAACATTGGTTACAGATTTTGTTTCAGAATTTTAATTATGTTGGATAACAAAATTGAAATAATTAAGAATTAATTTTCTGATTATTACAGAATTATTGTTAATTCTGGTTCGAAGAAGAAAATCTATTTGAAAGATGTCTAAGATTAGTTTTTTTGAAAGACCTAGTTTTTAAGTGTGCCTAGTGTACCACCTCTCTTTCATAAGTTACCTACCTGGTGCACTGTTCATTATTGTTCTTTCTATTAAATCGTTTGAACTTTTGTTTAGGGTTTTTAGTTTACTAAATTCCTAACGTCTAACAAAATTTGAAAATTATGATTCTTGTTTTAGATTCATAATATTCTGTTTTTAGTTTGTAACTATGTGACACAATGGAAAAACCAGTGAAACTCATTAGAAAGAATTTCAAAACGTGGCAACAAAAGATGTATATTTGACCATGATAAACCTAGTAAGGTAAATATTGTTAGAAAGGATGATCCTCCTATTGTTAGAAAGGATAAGGTAAATATTGTTACCACCTTCAAATGTTGCTTAGGTAAATATTACCGACAGAAATATTATCAGGACTAACGTAGTGGAAGTCATAAAAGACTTCAAGAAAACAAACCGTGGATAGATAGCATGCTCAAGAAGCAAAATTTTATAGGAAATGCTTCAATCCCCATAAGATGAGAAACAAGTCTTTGAAATATAAACTTCCAAACGAAGTCAATGTTATTGGCGTAACAATTGACATGGCAAACTGTCATTTGAAGGAATACATTTATTACACAAAATAGTGCTACATGTATTTGCTTAAAAGCAAATATGAAGCTATAGAAAATTATTCTCTTTAAGCATGATGTAGAAACCCGAATTTAATAAAAATATTAAAATAGAGAAAACTCTACATGAGTAATGTTGGTACTATAATTTTGAAGATGACTTCTGAAAAGAACTAAAACTTTAAAAATGTCCCTAACATGTGGGGGAAGTTGTTCTATCAGCTAATTACCTTCTAAATAAGGTTCCCCGCAATTAAAGAGATAAGACATCATATCAGTTATGGAAGGGAACAAACTTTTCCTACAAGTACTTAAAAATGTGGGGGTTTCTTGCAAAGGTAATAGCCCCATTACCGAAGTAAACAAAAATAGATCCCCAAAACGGTAGATCGTATTTTATTGATTACGTAGATTATAGCAATACATGTCAATTTCTTGTGTATGAATCGTAGAACCCTAAGATTCACAAGAATATGATAATAGAATCAAAGAATCATGTTTCTTTGAAAAATGTATTCCCTTAGAAAGCTAGGGAGTTGTTTGAAGTTCATCGAAATAAAATTTAGAAACTATCAATGAAGATAATCCAGATGTTCAACAAAAGGCTGAAACTAAAATGTTGTCATGATGACAAATAAGTGTGACAAATGTGTGTATGTTAAACCTATCGATATTAGGATATATGATCCTATGTTGATGACATACTCATTGTTATAAGTAACAATGAAATGATAAAACGTGTCACTGGCGTGTTAAATTCAAGATTTGACATGAAAGATATGAGACTACATGACATTATTTTGGGCATCCAAATCAAACGGTCACATAGAGATCCCATATTGACTTAGTCACACTATGCGCACAAATTCTTGATAAATTTGACAAGGATGATTCTGGTATAGCCAGAACTCCAATAGGCACGAGCCAACATCTGTCCAAGAATAAAGGTCAAAGTATTTACCAAGTGAAATATGCAAGGATCATAGGCAGTCTAATGTACCTCATGAGCTACACTAGACCATTTATTGCTTTTACTGTGAGCAGTTAAGTAGATTCACAAGCAATCCAGGTGAAAACCACTAGAAAGTGATTGTGAAGGTATTAAGATATCTTAGATATACTTGAGATTATGAATTGCATTATTCTAGAGATCCTACTATTTAGAAGGATACTTCGATGCTAGTTGGATATCTAATATTTAAGATATCAAAGGCACAAATGGATGGAAATTTTCAAGACAAACGGTTATAACCATATCCATAATGGAATCTGAGTTTGTAGTTCTAGACAAGTCTAGAGAAGAAGCCGAATGACTTTAGAATTTCTTGAAGGATATTCTAGAATGGCCAAAGCATGTGCCCACAATATGTATATTTTGTGAAAACCAAATAAAAAAATTGGTAGAGCACAGAGCTTTATGTATATAACGGTAAGTCAAGATATATGTGTCAGCGACATAATATCATTAGACAACCGATCTCATATGAGGTTATCTCTGTGATTTTATAAGATCAAAAAATAACATTGTGGATCCTCTAGCTAAAGGCTTAAATGGAGATCAGGTTGAGAAAACATTGAAAGGAATGTGACTAAAGCCCAAAAATATTTAAGGCGATATGTGAAGGAAAACCCTACCTAGTTGACTAGAGATCCCAAGATCTAGGTTCAAAGGGACAACCTAATTGTATAGACGTTGTGCAGTCACTATGAGAGTTATTCTCCCAAGTCCATTCCTATGATGTAAACAGAGATTAAAAGTGGTATAGGATAAACAAAACTTTTAATGACCATTATGTGTATCGGTGAGCCGAACAACATCAGTCACCTATGTGAGAGTGAAGTGGGGCTGCTTCAAGGAGATTATTGGGGCATAGTTCTCTTAGAACTTTTGCAGAACTAGGAGATGTTCACGGCTATATGGACATACCTATGAGAACTAAGATTTTTGTCAGTGAGATAGTTGTATGAAGTGTATCATCGTTTACACAAACGACAGAACAGTTCAAAGACATCGCGTTTACTGGTTATCCAGTAAAGTAAATATACTTTCACAAGGGAAGGTTCAAGGGTGGACACCTACTTATCCTATGCAGCTATCGGTCGTAAAATCTATCACCACGTCGAGTCAAAATGATTTTAAAAACATCAATTTCATTCATGTGGGGGATTGTTGGAAAATTGTGATCATATGGAAACTTTGAGGCATAAATTTAATGGGTAAAAATGGAGAATTGAATCATGAATTTACGTCTTCATATTCTACTCCATGAGATCTTTACAACAATATCTCATATGCTCAAATTGGTTGAGTGATGAATGAAAAATTGATGCTCAAAGTAGGCAACTTGCAAAGATTGGTGAGGAAATAGTAAGCTTGAATCTCACATTGGTTAGGGACCAAGTGTGAGAGGTGTATATATAATGGAACCAACCAAAAGGTTGTTGAATAAGCTTACCAAAGAATGTCCCTTGCGCACAGGCACACGTGGGCGAAGGTGAATGTTTGGACCGATTGGGCTTAACATGACTTGCTAAAATTTCAGCCCAAATTCGAAATCCTCATCCAATAATCAATCAAATAATTTGGAATTCAAAATAGATTTTGTAAATCTAAATAATCTATATTTAGATAGATTTTATTAGATAATATCTTTTTTTTAATTTGAAATTATGAATTTAATTTCAATTGTAATTAGAACTCTATCATTGCTCGCTTATAAAAGGAGGCTTCAGCAAGTAGAAAAACACAAATCATCACAATAACTATAACACCCCCTACCTGGTCTGGAAGAAAACCAGGATCGAAGATGACATCGGAATTCAAATTATAGAACCAGACGTTCAAATTAAAAATCAAACAAACATAAAACATACTTAACATCAAATAATAATATTAATCATTAATTACCAGAGATCTTAAACCAGCCAATACTGATTTTGGCCAAAAGGGTTTAAGTTATAAAGTTTCAAAAGTTTAGTGACCAATTTGTAAATTTCTAAAAGTTGTGAGGATCTTTAAAAATATTCAATTTAATGTCTAAAATTACTCTTAAACTTATATTCTTACAAAATTATGAACTTTAAAAGAAACAGAGATTAATTCTGACATCAATTGGCCAATATACGATTTAAGGACTAAAATGCAAACTTTTCAAAGTTCAAGGGATCGATCCCTTTTATGTGGGGATCGATATTTTTACACTAAATTCCTGGAATATAATTTTAATTATATACTGGAATCTAAGTGATCGATCCTTTTTCTCAAGGGATCGATCCTTTATGTCTATTTGGCTGGAATCCCCTATTTTTGTTATGTTTCACTTATTTCTTAACATTTGACACCTTTTGCACCAAAAGTAACCACATCAATTCACCAATTCATGAGCCAAGTTGTTTTAAAACATCAAATGTCTATATTTTCAAGCTAACACAACTTATATACTTAGTTCCATCTCATATGACTTCATTACCCATATAAGCATCACATAACTCCTACAATATTAAGACATGAGCTTACACATGATTTCACTAAACAAAACTCATACATGACAAGGATTCAATTACCTAACATAAGTACCATTCATATGACAAAAATTATCCTAATTATTCTTATTTCTTGCATATCATAATAATCAACCTTTCAAGATCTATCACAAGGCACCAACTTATAATTCATACCTTTCAACTATAGCATGATACTAATCAACTTACTTTCAACTAACCTTCAAGCAAAAACCACTTTAACAATCAAAGGAACTCCAAATCTAGTTACCTACTCCATAGCTTTTACCATTCATGTCATTAGTTTACTTCACCTATGATCATAATCATGCATATAAAATAAAGCATAGAATCGTCTGTTCATATTTCATACATGTCAAGCATAATACATAATGTTTAATTTAAGTCATAACTCATAAAAAACCACATTTTCACATATGCAACATATATGCTTAGTTCATATGCCACCTACTAGGAGTTTTGACAAAAAGAGGTACATTACTCAATGCTCAAGAAGGATGACTTGCAATTGCTCTAGCATGATCCGATTACTACATAGTTGAATGACCTTTAACCACGATCGAATCACAAAAATTCTTTCAAACTTGAAAATGCATGAGAGTGAATGCATTAGGCTTACTTAGCCTAATGAGGTAGTGTCCATATAAAAGCAGAGCATAATGCCATTGATGAAATCAAATAAACCAATCCAAGTAAGAGCATTACAAAAACATTTAATAAAGTTTATGCAAAATCTTTATTTTAGTTCACATCTATAAGTCACAACTATATTTCAAGGATATAACTTAGGTTAGCTTTGTTTTATGAAAGCTTTATCAGAGTTTTGGAGTTTTATAGCTTACAAAGAGCATACATTATTGTTTTACACAAACTTACTCTTATCAGAGATCATACGGAGTTCTTATAAAGTTCTTTCGGAGTTCTTGCATTTTAACGATATTCACCTTGGATCACATTTGGACATAGGTAGCATTGGTCCATGATTTACTTAGCACAAAGCAATGGCTAGTTTATAACATAACAAACTTAGCTTCTCTTCTCTATCCATCCAATTGTCGCCAATCTCTATACCATCTCCCCAGTTACCTCCTACTGCCGCCAATATATCACAATATGGGGTCGTCACCCCTGAGCCGTAGCCCGAGGACCGTAGTCCCAATATACCATGTATCATGCCAAAGTGTCCAAAGGCTTCCATTGTATAGGCAACTTATACATTTTATGCTTTGACATTGGATGAGGAATCTTATGAAAAAAGGTGAGCTTTCAGCCCCAAAAGACTTCGGAGTTCATAATCTTATAACATTAAGGCTTAAGTTTCATTATTTGGTATTTTATGGCACTGAGGCTTGTTTTCAGTACTGAGTATCTTAAGACATAGAGAAGTCATTAGCACCAAAAATCTCATTAAAAATATAGTAAGTACAAAACTTCAAAGCATAACAAATAATTGCATCCAATGTATGTATGGCGCATAACATATTAAAGATGCTTACCAAACATTTCATGCTATGATTGTAGCCATCCAAGGTGCTCTATATGAGCCCTATGCATATGTTCATGAGCAAATATGTTTATATACATAAGAAACAAAGTTCAAGACGACACTGTGTCATCTGAATGCATAAACTACACTCACCTAATATTCCGAAGTTATAGGATATCCCAATCCACAATCGTAGCTTACAACTTTCTTTCCCTTACAGGGATTTGATTCATCCATATCCCCAATATTTAGGTACAAACTAGCAAGAAATCGTGTATTAGAAACAATTCTAACCATTCAAGGTACCACTTTAATGCTTTAATATCAAAGAGCATTTCTTTTGAACATACCAAACTGTTTTTCTTTCATACATATAAACTATATTATTAATTATTCAAATAGCATGCATAAACTGCATATTAATCTGCATGCATACTTCATACATTCTGCATTTGTAAACTGCATGCATACATACTACATTTATACTGAATATTGCATTTGCACTGCATACATGACAGTATTTTTAATTTCCAGCATACATTGCAAGACTGCATTTTTATATCAAGACTGCACTGCATACAAACTGTATTCTTACATGCATTTCTAAACTGTTCTGCATCTATAAATATACTGCACTGCACTTATTCAAAACTGCATATATGCATATTTTCAAAACTGCATCATACAATTCTGCATATAATCATAATTCTGCAGGCTTTAAAACTGCATTTCAATATTATAGACATCGAAGAATGAACACTCAATTTTCAGTGTTCTAAATCGAATTATAAAATATATAGAAAATTCATTGTACATTTAGCTACTGTTTTAAACACATAGATTTAACTGATCAAAAATTTCGGCTTGAAAATCATAACCAACATTAGCTAGATAATAAT
Organism: Hibiscus mutabilis; assembly: GCA_019671005.1. Taxonomy (NCBI): domain Eukaryota; kingdom Viridiplantae; phylum Streptophyta; class Magnoliopsida; order Malvales; family Malvaceae; genus Hibiscus; species Hibiscus mutabilis. The sequence goes on along the minus strand of CM033712.1, from coordinate 71,694,829 downwards.
CCAATGAACACATACTTTTTTTAGAATGACTTTCTCCATCCCTCATTTATAAATTCAATTCTGCGTTTATAAATTCAACTCTGCGGTATCTATTTTCTAGCAATCAAAATAGAATTTTTTTTCTCTAAAATTTTCATTCCCATCAATCGGTAACAATTAAACTTTACTTCAATTCTCGTGACGTTAACAATACGTAAAGCATAATTTCTTTTCTTATCTCACTATATTTCTATGCTATAGCTTAAAGTGAGGCTTACTAATTATAAACTTGGATTTAAGTGAAGAGACTAAACCGTAGGGATTGAATTTTTTAGGATCCTTGCAAAGTTTCGTCCATGGAGGACACAAATTAAGGAAGAAGATGGTTGTCTTCTTCTCTCTCTCCCTTCACCGATTAGGACCTCTATCCTTAGCCAAATCTTTTCATTTTATTTTGAGAGGAAAATGTATCAAATTATAGAGTTCACACTAGGTGTTCATTGTCGGATATCGGATCCGATTCGATCCGGTTTTTTCAGATATTCGGGTTTTCAAATCGATGATATAGTGATCCGTATCCGATCTTGAAAAAAATCAGATATCCGCATATTCGAATATTTGGATCGGATATTTAGATATCCAATTATCTAAAAATATGATTTGATTTAATCATTTTTTCGAATTTGAAGATCGTATTTATGAAATTTTTTAAATTTCGAATATAATAAACAACAAATTGCTAAATATAACAAGATTCACATATATGAAAATTTTGATTTTTTTAATTTTCGAATATAACAAGTGCCAAATTGTTAAATATAACAAGATTAATATTCATGAAATTTTAAATTTTCAGATATTCAGATTTTCGGATAATCCAAAACTTAAAATATTGTGATCCGTATCTGATTCAGAAAATTTAAAATCGGATCGGATATCCGATCTAAAAATAAAAATCAAATCGGATATTCGAATTTTCAGATTGGGTCGCGGATAATCGGATCAGATCGGTCGGATCAGATATTTTTTAACACCCCTAGTTGACACGCGTCTAGTGACCAAGCAAATGTTAAATAAAATGATATAATACACCCTTAATCCTTTAACTTCCCACCACTTGTACAAGGATCCTTATACTTTACTTTTTCACAATTTAGTTACTAAAATTACTTTTAACTTAATTATACACTTAATCATGACACTATTATATTACTTGTACCAATAACCTAATACTTTACATCCTTACAATTTAGCCCTAATCTTCTTAAATTCATTCTTAGTCACTTACGAAAATTCCTTATACTTTACACTTTATTCACCATAGTCCTTTCCACTATTAACATTCAAAGTCTTGCATTAAAATCTAAATTAAGATCTACACATTTTCACACTTTTACAATCTAGTCCTCGTATCTAAGGATTCCAACTTAAATACTAATCATTTGAAATTAATCAAATAAAAAGGTTCAAAGACTAAGATCGAATACAAGAAAGTGGACTTTGATCATCAAATAATCGAATATTTACTAGACCAGTTTTAGGGATGTTACAATAACAACAACAATGAACGTTGCAAGTGAGGAGAATTTTCTCTCAACTCTCCCCAATTTTTCTCTAAAACCATTCTGCATTTGGTTTTTTATTTTTTTCAACGGTGATAGAAGAAGGCAAGCTTTCAGTTCGTGGTCTCTACATATGTGCTAATGTAGTTGATCATTCTGTTATTATATCTTGAAAGATAGACGTCCAACGTTTCTCAAGCACTATGAGCGGACGAATCTGTCTTGAGGAAAATGTGTGTTACACAGGCCTCAACAAATCTGTTCATCTAAATTGTTGCACGGATACAAGTAAACAGTTCTAATTTACTGCTTGAATATTTAATTTTTTTCAAATATTATTTTTGTAATTGTTTTGTTATGTTCGTTATAATAATAATTTTATCGTACTTATTTTTTAACTGGTTATTTTTATTATTATTTTAGATTATTAACGTCCCTTTTCTAACGATTAATTTCTCAATTTTCATCGTCAAAAGGATGTTGTTTTAGCGTGAGTATACGGTACGTCAACTTCATTTTAAGGTTAAAAAATTATAAGTTTTAAAACTTGTTTAAGCAACTAAAACTATTAAACTCCACAAGTTTTATAAACATATCGCGTGTCATGTTTTAATTATTTAAATAAATTTTTTAAACGGATTTTAATTGTTATGTGTATAAAATTAACGAAATAAAGAATAAGAACATATTTATAAATAAAAAAACTTTAAACTCCTAAAGTTCAATAATTGAATGCATAAATAGTCGAATCCAACCAAAATACGAAATTAAGACAGACGGCTTTTGACTGCCATTGACAACGAAGGGTTAGTGATGCTAAACCCTCCATCAACCATCAAATTAACGCCGCTCAAATACTTCGACTCGTCGCTGGCTAAATACAAAGCCGCCGCCGCCACATCCTCCGCATCCAAAACCGCCCCTTTCAAATTCCCCGCTTCCGAAAGCAAGCGTTCCACCGCTTCTTTCTCTAGCCCCGTTTCTCTTGTTAACATCGGCGTTGCCACTGCATTTGGTGAAATGCAATTAACCCTAATCCCATACTGCCCCATCTCCACACACAGATTCTTAGCCAACCCCACAACCGCATGCTTCGAAGCCACGTACGAATGATCGGCGAAACCGCCCATCACTGACATCGTACTAGCGGTGAAAAGAATGCAGCCTTTCTTTGCCGGAATCATCACCCTAGCTGCGTGTTTGGCGCCTAAGAATCCACCGTATACGTTGATATCCATAACTCTCTTGAAATCTTCATTGCTCGAATCAAGTATACTTGTCTCCAACTTGCCTACTCCGGCATTGTTGAACATGATGTCGAGTTTCCCGTACTTTGAAACAGCTAAATCCACAGCGTTTCGAACATCTGAATCGACGGTAACATCGCAATGAACATAAGAAATGGTTCCATGGCCGCCGAGTTGATCACTGAATGCGGTTCCGAGATCATCTTGAATGTCGGCGATGACAACTTTAGCGCCATGCTGAACGAAAAGCTTCGCCGTGCTCTCGCCGATGCCACTGGCTCCACCTGTTATCAATGCCACTTTACCTAGTAACCTATAAAAAATAGATTAAATTAATTTGTTGTCAAAGTCGAAATACGGATATGTGTTCGATATAAATATGCTTTTTGTAAAGCCAATTACTAGTTAGTCGGTTAATCAGGATGAGACTTTAAATTACTCAAATAAAATTAGAATAAGTATTATGATACATCTATGAACTATGTTCTCGAAACCCACTTTAGAATCGAGAGATAAAATTCTAAAGATAAAACGACAGTTTTCAAACACCTCAAGAACACAACACCTTTTGATTGTTGAATACTCCGACCAACCGTACAACCAGAATAATGTTATTGTTCGTAGTCTAATTACCGACGAAAAAACCCAACGATCTATCTCTACTTTTATCAACTGGAAAAAGTCCTATAAACCGCACAATAAATGCTTTCACCGTCACTCTAAATCAATGAAATTTATATATAATAAGTTTTAGCGACGATGACCGACGGGATTTTCACCGCCGGTCATATATTATATAGAGAGAGAATTGAGAAAACGAGACTACCACGTTTACCTTTTAGCATTGAAACCCAACAAAGAACTGGAACTCATCTCTGCCCTAAAACAATAATGTAAGAAAAAAACAACTTAAAACATTGTTTTTCTTCAATGAATCATTAGGCTATATATAGAAGAAAATAATTTGTTTATTGGATAAATTATACTAGAAGTCTTTGAACTTTTAAAACAGTTATATTTTAATCATCGAACTTTTAAAATTTACATTATAAGCATTAAATTTTGAGAAAACTATCTAAATAGTACCCAGCTATTGTCAAAATATCATTTTAGTACCCTAGCTATTTTTTTTAGTAAAATGGTACCTAACGTTATATTTCGTTTTCAAAATAGTACCCCGTCGTTAAAAATTAACAGCATGTTGACTAGGAGAGAGAAAAATTACACGTGGTAGCTTGCCATGTCATTTTCTCTCTCCTAGTCAATATGCCACATGTGCTTTTTTATGATTTTAGTCGACAGACATGTTGACTAGGAGAGAGAAAATGACATGGCAGACTGCCACATGTGATTTTCTCTCTCCTAGTCAGCATACAGTTAATTTTTTAACGACGAGGTACCGAAATGAAAATGAAACGTAACGTTAGATACTATTTCGCCAAAAAAATAATTTGGGTGCTAAAACGATATTTCGACAATAATTGGGGTACTATTTGAGTAGTTTTCCCTTAAATTTTTAACTATAAGCCAGCTATCAGCCTTTGTTAACAATTGTTAATGTTCCATGCTTATAATATGTCATCATCTTATTAAAAGATATTAATTTATTTAAAAATAACATATGAATTTACCGCATTAGTTATCATTAATAACAATGACCGCAAATGAAAGTAAATTAAAAATATAATGATAGTAACATAAATTTTTGAAGTTTTATGATTAAAATACAAGTTTTGTCGTGAAGGGAGCATGATTGAAACGATACATTGGTCACACCGCTATCACATTTATGGCGACGGCAATTTGACGTCAGATTCCTTGTTTTGGGTATATTATAATTTGTTTTTATATACATTTTAATATAAAAGTTTTCATATTTATATTTTTAATTAATTATATACATTAAATTTCGTCGTATTTATGTGAATAAAAAAGTATTTATGCAGAATACTATTTACTTTTTAAAATTTATTTATCAATTATTATAATTGGAAAGGTGAACAATATATTTATAAATGTATTACATTTAAATTAAATTTTCAATTGTTTTACTTAAGTATTATATAAACTTATAAAAAGATAAAAATAAAACTAGTTAATATTATTAATTAATATTTTTTTAAAACATTTTTTAATTATTTTTAATTGAATTAATATTTATTATCTTAAAATAATATTAATTATTACTTAAATTAATAGATATTCTAAAAGTGATGATCTGTGTTGATAGAGGATAAGTGGGCATGAGCATTCATAGGAAGGCCAATCCCGACAATAACATTTTATTGAAACGTTGAATTGGCACATCGCTCGTTGTTTTTCAGTGATATTGTGTTAGGGAAAATGACTATATAAATTTGGCAATTAAAGAAATACGCTCAAAGACGACGATTGCCGACAGAAGTGATGACGATTTGAGAGGTTTGAGTTTAATAAATTTTAAGGACTTAAGGATTATTTTATAAAAATTGGAGAATTTTGAGATTTTTAAAAAATTAATAATTTTTTTGTAAAAAATTATTTTAAACTTTTAATTTTAAAAAATAAAATAAACATGTCACGGGCCATATTTTGATTAGTTAACGATTTTTTTTAATGGTTTTTTATATAAAAAAATAAATTAATTATCAGGCACCTAAAGTTAGCAAAATAAAACTTTAGACATCTATTCTTACCAAAGATAATTTAGGCATCTAATTTTAAGGTAAATATTAAAATTCATTTATACAAGATAAAACAACATAAATATTATTGATCACTTAATTAATTACCGAATCCGGAGAAATTTTATTAAGATTCACAAGATGAGAATAAAAAGATGACAATTATAGCCATAGATGGCGACAATAACATAGACCTTAACATATTGTAATATCCATTTTTGTATTTAGGATTATGTGTCGAGTAGTAATTGGCTAAAAGTATTGTGTATTTACTAATAATCATTTGTTGTGATGCGATAGACACGTACGTTTAGTTTTGGAAAGTATTTTTTTTGTTTTCTATTTTGTTTTTATAATATAAGTTTTATTTTTAATTTTTTAAAAATTAGAAAATATGTTTAGTTAATAAAGATTGAAATTTGTTTTTAAAAATAAAAATAATAAAAATCTATTTAGTATCTAGCTTTCAAATATAAAGAAAAAATATAAATTAAATAATTAAAATAAAATATAGTTAGAAAAATATAATAATAAATAAATAGAATATAAATAAATTAAAGTTTTTAAAATAGTATTAGAAGGATTCGAACTCGAATTAAAATAAATTTAAAATTAAAAAATCCTTATTTTTATTTTTTTCACTCTCACAATACATTTTCAATAAAAATAATGAAAACATCTTTCTTAAGATTTTAAAATTTTACTTATTTTATTTTCATTTTTCTAATTTTACAACAAATGTGTTTTTTACCATTTTGAAAAATGAAAATGAAACGGTCTTTATTTTTTAGAACCAAATGGACCTTTTTTAAAAACAAAGTATGGAGTTTAAATCTTAGCGTTCAAAATGAAAAAAAAAATTAAATTAGGAAAATTATCCTATAATGGGTCTCTGTAATACGAATTAGTCAATTAATAAATTAGATAATAAATTAAATAATAATGTTTAAATAAAAATCAGTATTGTGTGCATTTTTATCATTTACATAAAAGACAAAAAGTGTTGGACCAATCAAAATTTTAAGAACCACTTTTGATATAAAAAAAATCAAGAAAAGCATTAGACTGATTAAAGTTTAAATAATTTCGTCAAATTTAACGTTTAAGGATTAAGACGGTATGATCTAAGGTTTATTCTCTAAAGTATATTTAGAGTTTAAAATTTGAGATTTTAAAGTTAGAGATTTAAATTTTAAACTCTATAATTTAAATAAGAAGTGTTGTTTAAATTTTTCTACACATATTGTATTAAAATATACGATTAGAGGGTAATTTGAATATTTTAAAAAAGAGCAAACACATTTAACTAGTTGGCCAAACTGTTCATCTTTGCTCCCTCATTTCTTTTAAATCATAGGTTCTATACGCACATGGGCGGAGCCACCTTGTAGAATAAAAAATTTTGGAAACTTTTTTTCTATATAATTTGTATATAAAAAATTAAAAATACATATAAATGATACCCCTTTTATAGATAAAATGACACTCCTTTTATAAATAAAATGACACCCCTTTATAAATAATTAATCTTCCTTAAATATCGTTAAAAATGACACTCATTAAATAAATTCTGACTCCGCCACTATATACGCACTAAAAACACCCCTCCCTCCCCTTCCCCTTTCCTTCTAGGTGATTAAGATTAGATAAGATTTATCAAAAAAATATTTTAAAAAATCAAGTGAAAAAACATAATTTAAAGGGCCAAATAATAAAAGATAAAATACATCGGTAAGTTTTAATAACAAACATGTCTTTTTTTTCTAAATGTAACAATCTAGTCGATTAAAATTTGGCATAAAGCCAAAAAATACCTCTAATGCTTGATTGAATAGTCATTTAGCCCTTATTCTTTTTTTGAAACAATGTAAGCCTCAACATTTTATTTTGGGTCAAAATAGCTGATGAAAACTGTTAATTAACTAATGTTAAACAACTTGAAAAGACTTGAGAAACTAACATGTTAGCATGAAAAAATATTTTTATGTTTTATAAATTTATTTTTTGACTGATGTGACATTCTTTCGAGTTAACATCTTTGTCTATATGGCATTGTTATGTCCACTTGCATTGTTATATAGGTTTATCACGTCATTTCAAGACATTTATCGTTAGTTGATTAACAATTTTCATCCATATATAGGATTTTTTAACCCAAAATAAAACGTAGATGGTTAAGTTGCTTCAAAAAAAAAAGAATTTGAGCCAAAATGACCATTCAACCAAATGTCAGGGGCATTTTTTGACATCATGCCTTAAAATTTTCTGACAAACATGTCACTTCTCTTTAAAAGTAATAATTTTAGTCACTCAATTAATTCTTTGACAAATATGTCACTCTACCATTAAATTTTAGTCCCTAAAATTTATACATTTCATTAATCTGGTCCTAATTCAAAATAATTCACTATATTTAATTATTCATATTTAAAAATTCCATTAGTGAAGTGATTGTGTCCATTTGTTGCATTCCATGCTATTGTCCATTATTTTGGACCCATAATGAAATGTTGAAGATCATAATGGCAGCTGACAGAGTAATGGAACAGAGCCATATATCTACCGTTAAATTTTAGTCTCTAAAACTTATATATTCTATTAATTTGTTCATAATTCAAAATAATTTAATAAATTTAATCATTCATATTTAAAGATTTCATTAGTGAAGTGATTGTGTCTATTAACAAACGACGTTAAAGATCATAATGACTTTGTTCTATTACTCTGTCATTTGTCTAGTAGTGAAATGTATGCTTGTTGACCTATCATATATTTCAGTTATCAGGTTAATAGATAGTAGCATGGAGTGCGAAAAATGATCAAATGGTGTGTTAAAAGCATGCAATGTAAAAAAAAAAAAACTTTAAATATAAATGGTTAAATTTATTAAATTATTATTTTTAATTAAAATAAAATTAATAGAATATAAAAATTTTGTGGATTAAAATTATTATTGTATCATATAATATTTTAATTCTAACAACATAATTATAATTAAATTATTAAATTATTACTTAAAAAGGTGTGTTTGCTACTAAAACTACAGTAACGTGACATTTGATGTATTATTTTACCCAATAATAAATTAAAACTTAACAAAAACAAAACGTCAAAAACCGGGACAATTGGCCAAAAATTCTCTTTTGGGAATTTATTTGGCTAAATACCCTGCTTTCAACAACATTTGGAAAAATACTCCTTATTCGGCTCACGTAAGGGTTACTCGCGGCTTGCAAGACATGATTTTCAAACTCGCTTTTTTCAGGACGCGTCTTTAGTTCGACGTGGTTTTTGTTATCCTTTAATTTCAAAAAAATAAATAAAAAGACGAAACTCGCATCCTGTATGACGCGAGTTCCACGAGAAATTGAAGCGTTGAGATAAACTGCAATTTAAAAGTTTTAGATTAAATTAGGTTAATATTGATTATAAGTAGAGTGTTCAAACTAATGATTTAAAAAGTATTTTTAGCGTACTGATTTAGGGTTTAGGGTGATTATAAATAATGTAGATTCGATTTATTGTACGCTATTGATTTTTTTAAAAATAATTTAAAAGAAGATCGTTAAAAATAAAAATATTGTTTACATATTATTTTGGACTCCGATAACATCACCATCATTAGAAAACATTGCATACAACTCAAGCTCAAGGCTCGCCTCAAAATGAGTCTGTAGGTGAGATTCCACCATCAATTCCACGGCAGCGTCGTCCACAACGTGGAATAATGAGTATGTTAATGGTTCTAACGACGTTTGCAATCGATACTTCAACGGTTCTAACTTTTTCCCACGACCATGTGGAACATGTTTGTTCACTTCATTTATCAACTTCTTATACATTAAGTTGTATGGCAACAGAAGCAATATAGCACTTGAGGACTGGAATACGACTCCGGGGGATTCATCATCGATTATCTGCCCATCGTAGTATACCAAAGCATTAATATTTTCTCGTTTAGACACATTATATCGATGTAACAAACGCATATAATATTGAAATGTAGAGTAAGAAGAAGAAGAACGAAGATGAATTGTGAGGAAATTTGGAGTTTGCGGTGCTCTATTTATAGCAGAACTGGCGACGTTTTGGAATCGAGTTCAGTGTAAATTATGGTACGTATTAAATGACAATAATATTGATTATAAAAAGAAGAGTGTTTAAATTAATGTAGTAATTTTTAAAAGTTATAGATTACACAAAGTTGTGAGTTATGCCATTAGAACACATTAATTAAAATAAAATTTTAGAATCGTGCATGGATTAGAATTGAAATTAGTTGTCAATTAGGCAAACGATATATTTCAAATTTATAGAATCAATATTATAATAAGAATAATGGAATACAATTAGTGTATATAATAAATACTTACATTTTAATATGGTAAATAGTTAAAAGTAATGTGTTTTTAAAAGTAATTAGTTAAATAGAATACGAATAGTATATATACTAAATATTTACTTTTTAATATGATACATAGTTAAATGGAATACAAATAGTGTATATTTATTATATGAACTTACTTTTTAATTTAAAAAGTAAGATTTATCTTGATTTTAAATGAACTCGAATCATGCATAATGCGATTAGTGCGGTAAGTGGAACTCGAGTCTTGTAGGGTGCGAGTTTCATCCGAATAAATTTTACAACGGTTGAAAATTTATTTATTCCGTTTAGGGTACAAGAAACCCGCACTCTTTAGAATACGATAAATGGGACTTGCATCCTGCATAGTGCGAGTTTCATTCAATCCTCGCACCACAGCTGGTGCGATTACGAGTATAAATAGGTCCCCACCCCTACCCTTTTACCACACCAAACAAATTCACTCTCTATCAAATATATTTTCTTTTAATTTCTCGTGTTGCATTAATGACGGGATTGATAAGATTGGATCACAAACACATATTCGACTATCATCGGAGACATGTAAGTTTTATCTAGTTTAATTTTGTTTTTATTTTATTCTATTATATATTCTAATTTTACATACGAGTATTTTAAAATTTTTATGTAGTTTAATTTAGACTTACTTTTTATTTTTTTAGGGATGAGAGGAACGACGTCTAGAGGTGTCTTACAATCGGATGTCAAACTTACCCGACCCGTTTATCTCACCGTATTTAGCGCAGGACGGCTTTCTGCGCGCATCCAGTATTATTGGAGGTGTGAAATTAGACGTTGATTTGATCATGCTCTTTTGGAGATGTGGAGGCCGGAGATGCACACATTCCATCTTCCGTGCGACGAGGCGACGATTACCCTACAAGACGATTCTTATATCATTGGTTTGCCTATTGATGGAGAGGTGATCACCGGTCCCAAAACTTTTAATTGGGGTACCCTATGTTTGGATTGGTTAGGGGTTGTGCCGGAGAGTTTTGACGGTGGAAAAATAAAATTGAAGTGACTACGAGATAATTTTCAAAATTTACCCGCTGACGCGAATGAAGTTGTAAGGAATGTATATATTTTTTAAAATTTTTATTATTGAAATAATAAAAATCTCTAAATATGCTAATATTTTTTCCTATTGTATGCATATGCTTACGCTCATATTTTGCAGATGATCGGCGGAGTATTGATGTCTGATAAATCCCGCAACAAAGTACACACGATTTGGTTGCAACATTTAGAGGATTTTGAATATTTCAGTAAACTGAGCTGGGGATCCACAGTTTTGGCATGTCTGTTTAGGGAGCTGTGCAAGAACACCGATCCGGACAAGTGTCTGATTGGAGGTTGTTTGATGTTGCTCCAGTCTTGGGTATGGTGGAGAATGCCGTTTTTACGCCCTCAACTTAAGGAGCCTACTCCATATGTTTTTTTCGCTGGGGCGGAGGTGAGAAAATGGTTTTATTCTAATATACGAATTTGTATAATTAAAATTTAATTATCTAATAAATGTATTTAATTCTTATACATCTTGTTTTGTAGGTGGACCGGTCCTTTAACTCATGTTCGTCTGGACCTTATCAGACAGGATATTGAGAATCAATCCGCGAATAATCAGGTAACACTTTGGTGTATTTATATATAATTTATTATATATTTAACTTTAATTGTATATATTTTACAATTTTTATGGACATCGTACGAGGATCCAGAAATGCACGAGTGCATCCCGAAATTTTCAGACGAGACAAGGCAACTTTGGACTGCCAATGTACCACTCGACCAATACGTCGTAGTTGAGTGGCATTCGACTGACCGTGTCTTACGGCAGTTTGGTTGTTTCCAACGTATCCCACTGGTGCCTTCAAACCTGGACGAGTTGCACAAACTCACTCGACAAAGGAAACCCGAGGCAATATTTATGTACATTATGCATTCTATTATTACCTCGAACGGAAGTCACATCTAAAAAGAATAATATTTTTTTGTATTATAAGTTGATTGGTCAGTGTATCACCAAACTTATATCGCTCACTGGAGGGACAGGGCAAACCCGCGATGGCAACCCCAGCATGATTACTGTATATTTGATACGATGGTCAGCCATACGACAACTGGTTTATGGCCAATAGGAAGCCATTTTATTTTGACTCCATATGAACGAGCACGAGTACTAGTGGTACTGTTGGAGGTGCAACCGAGAATGATGATGGTGATGATAATGACAATGACGACGGCGATGAGGATGAGTCCGTTTAAGATACTCGCCCCCGATGCAATCCCGATCGAACTCGCCATCCACCGCAATGTGGTACCGATAGACATAGGCGTCATTAGTTACTTACTTTATTGTCTTTGAAAATATTGAACTCTATTTTTTATTTTGTTTTTAAATTTTTATGTATTAAGTATGATTTCTTCATTTTAATTAGTATATATTTAGGGTTTTAATTTTTTTGATTTGGTTTTTAATCGCAGTTTTTTTTTATTTTTTTATTTTTTAATATTTTACAATTTTAAATTCCTAGATCCTGCACGAAATCCCAGCCAAACTCGCATCGTATAAAACACGAGTTTCCTGACACGTTGGGAATCTCAACCAAACTCGCATCTTACAGAACGCGAGTTTACTAACACATTAGGAATCGTACCTAAAATCGCATCCTATAGAATGCGAGTTTGGTCTATAAATACCCCTAACCAACCGGCATTACAACCAGGTAGCTTTGCATAATATTTCGCTTCAACTGTAGCTGCCAATGACAACAAACCACATACGCAAAAAATACTGCCAGGGTGGTCAGTTGTGGAGCAATTTGTGTAACATGTTTTTGTTGAAGATGAACGACAAATCACAATATTCGGAAATGTAACCGCGGTTAAAGCCCCTACCATTTTCGATGATGATGAAAGTGGTTGTAAAATGCAGTATGATGAGGTCAACCTCAAAATCTATGACTACGAACATTGAAAAAGAATGGAAATGTATAGGGGTAAAATTGGCCGGTTGTAACGTTGCTGACCCTTGCCCGCTAATGCACAAGATGCCCTTTTGTTGGGGGTGTCATCTTTGATCGGGGTCAGAACTAGAAGTTGTATTCCAACCCGGACTTGACAGCTGATAATGCATAGCAATTATTGTATGTTGTTGCCGACCATGGTTCTGATCGTTGCATCTTCATCTGTCATGTCTAGGGTTACAGCTTTTGGTGAGGTGTGGGATACAATAAAATGGGTGTTCTATTCTATTTTTTCTAATATAAGTTTATGTTGAAATGTAAGTTTTATTTTGTTGATTTTTTAGAAATTAAAATTTATTTATTGTTGGTTTAATTAACATTTACGAATACGAAAATTTTCGTACTCTTTCCCTACGTATTCTTCTTTATGAATCTTTGTTTTAATTATTATGTATTAAGAATATGAGCCACAATTTCGGATGTTTCGTTAATTTATGATGTTATAAGCATATGAGCCACAATTTTAATCGGATAGATGCAGTTTGAAAATATATTAACGATAGGTCATTCAAATAAGTACACCAACGTCAAATTACTATGCCTAGTTAAAATGAATGGATGAGAAATCTGATGCGCTGTCCTCGTAGTCTGTACTGATGTCAGATGTTAGGTTTAGTTCCTCCATTATTTGTTCTTTCTCCTACCGCCTTTTATAATTTCGCGTTGAGACCACGTCTTTGTCTTCGAAATTAGGGGCCTTCGATTCCCTAGTTAATGAACTAGGGCCCTTATCAAATTGTACAGTCAGTTCGATGTTTGTACCCCCAACACGTTTATGAGACCAAGGCGCAAGGATCTGGGCATCAATCCAACATTTGGGACCATCTTGGAAACCTCCGAATATTCATCATTGGTACTGTCTGTGGCACATTGCCGCAAATTACTACCAGAACTGCAAGAATAATGATGATCGTATAATGGTTCTTCGCATGGGTACGCTATCCACTGTCGTTCCATTTTATTTATCGTTACTTTTATTATTATTTACTGTTAACTATTCCAACTGTTATTGAATAGGCAACACACACAGGGTTCACGAAGTTGAGGCGCTGTTGGAAGAGTTGCGCGTAAGAAATCCAGCTGGATATGTCTATCTTCTTGAAATCCCGAGGGAAGAATGGTTGTGATGTTATGATGGGGTCGTCGATATGGTCACATGACAACAAACTTGGCTGAGGCAATTAATTCGTCTCTGAAGGGAACATGTCATTTGCCTATCACATCATTTGTGAATGCGACATATTATCGACTGGCTACCATTTTTGCAACCCTCGAAAAACAAGCTACGAACTAGATGACAGGTGGCCACAAGTTCCATCCAAATCTCTAGTGAAAATTTCAAATATACCATCAGCACGCAAACACGATGAGTGCCATATCCTTCTCTCGGTACGAAAATCGCTTCACGGTTACTCAATTTTCGAGACCGCTGGAAGGAATTATGCAACATGACTATGTTGTTAATCTACAAGAGAAAAGATGCGATGCGGAGTCTTCTAGACATTCAAGTATCAGTGCGTGCACGTCTTCGCTGCATGTGCATCTGTTCATTTAGACGCAATGACACTCGTTGATCCTGTATACCGGCTTGAAAACATTTTCGCGGTATACCGATATGAGTTTCATCTTATCAGAAACGACAGTGATCGTGATATGGTCGATAATGAACCAAAGATACGGTCAAATGAATCCCTGCAATGCAACAAAATGGGTTGCCCAAAGTCAAGTAAGATTTACTGTGCTGAGGATATGGTTCTTAGAGAACATACTGGCCAACCAAAGCTGTGCAACAATTGTAGGAACCCTGAACACGACATCAGAAAATGTCCTTATAGGTCCCACCATCGAATAAACTAATTGTAATTGTAAGTTCAATGTGTTAATCATAAATAACATTATGAACCTTCCAACATACGTTACCTCAGCACCATCGTAAACATGTGTTCTCCTCGTAAACATGTGTTCCCGTACTTCTACGTGAAAGTTAAATAACAAAAAAATCTAGAACTTACCATAAAATCAACTAAAACATGACTACCGACCCATGTTTCCATTTTCTTCATGCAAACGAATACACCAAGATAGCATTTTTAACACGATTTTCACACCCTTTAAGATGTCTTGTACGCGCAGAATGTTGCACCATTATAAATATGTGTTCTCCTACTACAACGTGAAAGTTAAATAACAATAAAAAAATCGTGAAGATACCACAAGATTGACTAAAACATCACTACCGACCCAAGTTTCCATTTTCTTCATGAAAAGGAACATGGAAAGATAGCATTTTTAACGCGATTTATACACCGCTTCGGCTGTCTTATACACGCTGATTTTCATGCCATTTTCAAGAGATGTATCAGTACTAAGAGGTAAAAGTCCAAAACCAAGAAAAATTATCGTCTTTGCCCAAAAAGATTAACCACGAACAAGCATATCGAGCATTGTTTAAACATCAGGATTGTGAATAACTCACGTCCTACAGGACGCGAGTTCTACCAAGTATCGCGATATATTCACGCATCTCCGTTACAATTTCTTGTAGAACTCACGTCCCACAGGATGCGAGTTCTGTCTTTGTTTTTATTTTTTTGAAATTAAAGGATAACAAAAATCACGTCAGAGTAAAAACGCGTCCTAAAAAAAACGAGTTTGACAATCGTGTCTTGTAGGCCGCGAATTACGCTTACGTGGGCTGAGTGTATTTTTTTCAAATATTGCTCAAAAGTATTTGGCGAAATAAATTCCCAAAAAAATGAATATTTGACCAATTGCACCGTCAAAAAAAAAACCCAAGGCAAAAGCCGTCAGTGACAAAAAGAAAAGAAAAAAAACAAACCAAAAATGGTTCTTTGGTCATATCCACCGACGGCGAAGCAACTGGCGGTAACAATTGGTTTTTGCCTCATCGGAGCCTCATTTATAACCGCCGGAGCTTACCTCTCATTTGTAAACATTGGTCCTCAACAAGAACGCGCCAAAGCCCGGAGCCAATTCGTCAAGGACCGACTTCGGAAGATGCTCGACGATTAGTCGCCGCCCCAAAATGAAAGAACACCCAAGAGAGTAAGGATAATAAGACGCCTTTTTAGAGTTTAAAAATTCTGGGTTTCTGCTTGATTTGTAAAATAAATGAGGATTTAGTGATTATTTTTCCTTTATTGCATTGTAAATTTTGGTGGTAAATGCCAGAAATTATTGTCCGAGGTTTGAGACTGATTGATAGATTCGAATATAGAGTAAAATTAGATAAACAATTTTTTTCTTAAAATACAATCAAAATCAAAATTTATTTTTTAGGGTTGTTATAAATTATAATTATACCGATCGCTTGAATTGGTTGGTTCAAAAATTAATGATCAATCAGTTGATTTGGTAAGTTAAAATAAAAATAATTATTTAAATTGTTTCGATTGCATTTGACTATTATTGAATCGATGGTTCACCATAAGAATCAATCGAGTCGATTAAATAAAAAATCGATGATCTAATTGCTATGAGCACCAAAGGTTTAGATTGTAATTGCGATTATATTTTATTACGGGTATAGATATAACAAATGTTATTGTATCATTGCAAGTATTGTGTTCATAATTTTTTTTAAAATTTATACAATTTATTGCAAAACATACCAGAATAACGACTAACATCTTGTTATTGTCGCAATTAGTCATTAAATTATGATCACGATCCATCATTATTGATGTTATCTCGTTTAACACCGTTATTGTGAAAAATAACAGTTTTGATACATTGGCCATTGTTGCGATTTATTCAAACGAGAGATGTATACCCAAATCAAGATATTTGTCGGATACAGATATCTATAGCAAGTAATTTAACAACATAGGCTATATTCCTCGAGTGCCTGATTGACAAAGTTATTGCAGCAAAGTGAACAAATGGTAAGCATAATCCTACACATCCAAGGAGCTTACATCATACATATTTAGCATTTAAAGAGAATGAAAATAAATAAGAAAAGTCATATTCATACAATTTACAGTCCATAAGAAAACTTATAGAGATGTTTAAACCAACCTTTAAGCTTAAAGATGGAAATATCTAACAGCGGCAACTTTACATTGACAATGCTGAACACCAAAATGACCCTCAAACTCTGTTTCAATGTCCACTGCACACCTCCAAATGAATTAGGAATTAGGTCTTTTATAACCAACTCGATCAACGAAAAACCATACCAAATTAGAGTTAACAAAACACGGCAAACTTGCCGACTGAAACCACCATAGTAATTATTCCCCTTATCATCCACTCCTTCGGCTGCCACAATCGGCCACCCTAATATAATGCTCATCTCAGAAAATGGAGAAGAAGAAAATACAACTCCAAGTATCAATGACAACGGATCTCTCCGTCCTGAAGGTGAGACTTAAAGGTGCAGAAAGGATGGTCATAGGAGGAGAAAGCTCGGGTTTAGGAGATGACTTTGATTCTTATGTTCTTTCTTCTCTCAACACTATAGATTAAGTTCTTATGATGCATATGTGCAGCTTTTTCTGCCATGTTGGCAAAACTTGAATCACGTTCTTTTTTTATGCATCGACGCCTGCATTTGTCCTCCGTGAACAATGTTGTATACCAAATCAAGAGTCAAAGTTTAAGATAGCAAACCGAAGAAAATTAAAAGCATGAGGTGCACATTGAACATAAAAATGAAGCTTTTGAGGATCGACTCTAGGGTGCTCAGGTGTGATGCACCTTCTGCAATGCCTGATAGAACATGTCAATGAATTGATCATCCTAGCATAAGAATAAAACAAAGAAACAATAATTAGAAGGAAATTAGAAGCCTTTACCATAAGTAGGAACTGGAAAATGTGCATCACTGATTGATCCACTATGTATATCTTTTTGGCCAGATGCTACTTAGCCATCATACTCGAGTCCATATGAGCTGATATCAATATTATCATTCCAAGTGAAAAATATGCGAAAATTTATATAAATACCTGGACAAGCATTAGGAGTGCATCACGGACTTTATCTCTGCTGATAAGAGATCCATTGTACAAAGTAGGTGGCACACCAGGAGTGAGAGATGCAGGTGGAGTAGGTGGTGGAAAGGGTTGAAGCATTGGAGTGCCATAAGGACGTTGCGGATTGACGGGTGGATGAAGAGCAGAGACGGTAGGATTTAATGAAGAGGGAGGTGGCATCATCAATGAGGATGTGGAAGGGGGTACAAAAAATGAAGAAGGCTTTACAAGATTAGTCACTCGGTTGCTGCTACTTCCTGAATCAAGTGAAGGTTGAGCAGAGAGAGGAAGGGAGGACACTGATGGAGCAAGTGTAGGAGTGGATATGGCAGATGGTGCATGAGAAGAAAGAGGAGTGAGCGAGATAGAACGGTAAGGCTGTGCTGGTTTTGTACTGTTTGGAGCATTACTTCCAAGATTCATACCAGCCTGAAATTATTAAAGCCAAATAACCTTGAGATCAGAGAAACCGGATAAATATCAGGCCTTGAAAATCGAAAATGTAAGTATCAGCAGTCAACATACACTAAAGAAGTTAACAAATGATGAATCTTGAGGAGCATCAGTAGGAGAGGCAATTGCTGGTGGCTCCAAGGGGCCTTCAATTACAGACATGCTAGGAATTGCTTCTAGTTCCTCAAATTCACTACACAATAATAACAGAAAAGCTTAGGACACTTGGACATAATAGGAAGACAATGAAATTAAGGTAGCAGATACTACCAGGAGGAGCAAGATAGTCTAGTACAAAGAAGATGGACTTCCAAGGATCAACATCAAAATCTTCAAATTCCAATATAATCATTTTTAAACACCACATAGGTGCTTTTTTTGGGTAACCATTATTACAAATTTACCGATATGACTCAATAATAGGTCTAGAAAGTAGTATCTATTGAATTAGATAAACTTTATAACCTATAGTTATGGGAGTCTAGGCAAATTGTTACAAGACAAAATTTTGCATATAAAGCTCCTGCCTCACTCACCTACTCCCTGCATATGCTACCAATTCCAATACTACAGTTCCTACTTCATTTTCCCTTCACTCTCACCTATTTTTTTTTAACTGTCACAAGATATGGCACCCCACAGTCCACTCTAGTCCAACTCTCAACCATCATTGCCTTAATCCTTCACTTGTTGCATGCTGCCTCACCCACTCCAAAAGGACCCTCTACACACGCAACACGGACAATTGGCAAGACATTGTTTTGTTCAAAATGGCATAATGTACCAAAGCATTCAGTATGAAAGGTTAAACACTAGAAACATCCCACAGGACACATGGGAAAATTTAACAGTTAACTATGTCCTAAGGCTTCATAAAGGCACTGTCTTATAGATGCTTCATCAAAGCAATTACCTTGTGCTTGAAGATGCTTTTGGCTTTGTAGGAACTTTTGAATATGCATTAAGTATTCTGTGAAGAAGGCAACAAATACAATGTTAGGGACCACCAAAAGAAACAGACCAAGAACTTTTCTTATCGAAACAATATCTCAGCCAAAAAAAAAACACAGATACAAATCTTATTTGAGTGCTTTCATTGTGTTCTTAAACTACAGAAGTTTAAAGGTAGCTGTAATGCAAGGAAAATTTTGATTTATATATTGTGATTAACTGTCAAGTTACATGCAGCATACCATATTTCATATCATTCACATGTTTACCGCTTGATAGCTGTAGAGCTGAAAACACACACAATCTCTGTTCAACAGATTAAAGTGCATTGACCCCACTTAACTAGAATATGATTGCCATATTATGAATGCTTAGAACTTCAACAACCATAAGATTGTAGTCAAATCAAAACTACATCCCAAAGGAAGTCCTCCAACTACTGAACCCTTCCTCTCGAGAAAAATAATTGTAAGAAACAAGGTACAACATATATAAGATAGATAAACGATCTAAACCTCCATGTTTGAATTCACTTGGGGTGACCATGTCTATGTTCAAATTCAATTATTGGAAGTTAGATAAATGGACCAAAACAAGATGCTATACCTACTAAAGAGGTTTGCAACTTCCTCGCATTCACGTGGATTATAGAACCAAATGCCATTAACTTCTTGCGCTGCATTTCGATACAACAAGTACGGACCTTGAACCTCGTACTCAAAATCCCCCAATAGATTCTCCACCAAATTATCTGTTTGTCAAAAACAAATTTCATACCAAATCAGGCAAAAGGGAGAAAAAAAGTCTGCTCTTTCATTACAATTAAGAATTTCTACCTGTGTTGCGCCGATTCATTACAATGAACTGGAACCGAGGTTGAGTACTCCTTAAAACCAAGGAAAATCATCAAATCATTTCAATGAGCTAAATAAATTCCCGAAGTTAATTACTTGCTTCTAAGTTCTAAAAACGTTAATGCTATGAAGTAAAGGCTAAAAAATATTAACTTATTTTACCTCTTAACAACAAAGAGAGATCCTTCAACATCTTTTCGGCTCTAAATAAAAAAGATTAAAATATTTTAACGATCCAAACTTTAAACGGAATCAATGACAAAAAAAATTAAGATTTAAAAAACTTAAGAACAGATTTGTGAGAAAGCGAACCCATTGACTACTATCGATGTTGAATTCGTAGAAGGTGACGTGAGCAGCTGTGATCAAGATCTCTTCTATGAAAGCATCAATTCTTTGGAGGACAGTGAGATTGAGCATCTTTGTGCTCTGTTGATCGAGATTCGGCATCAATTTCCCAGTCTGCGACATTTTCTGATTCAAGTAATTTGAATCTCTAAACCCTAAATCCCAATTTGCTTAATGATTTTCCCGGGAATTTTCACCTTTTGTTTTAGGGGAATTAACATTACAATCGTTCGATCATTTTTTTCTCTATAAATTCGGCTGTTTTCTGACTTCTGAAATGACCAAAATAGCCTCTTGAACTTTAGACGTGAATAAATAGATAATAAATTCACATGAATTACGAAAAATACTATTTTTAATTTTTATTGCAGGTGAAAGTACATTTTAAGTCCCTTTATTATAGGAATTGGTTCATATTAGTCCCTTTATTATTACGTAGATCGATTTACCCCCTGTACTACTAAGAAAATTAAATAAGGCCAAAATTTTATAAATTTATTTAACATTTATTGTTTAAAAAGGTGACATTAAAATTATTTTGGTAAAGTTCACAAATGATAACTAAACTTTTGTAAAATTTTCAATTCGATAATCAAATTTCTAATTGTTTTAATGTTATCATTAAACTTTTATTTTTGCTTCAATGTTATTACTGACACGTTAACATCAATTAAAATATTTTGTATAATATTACACTTAGTCCTCTATATTTGTACATTCAAATATTTTAGTCTTAATTCTAAAAAATAATAAATTTAACCCTCATTATTTACACATTATTTCAATTTGGCTCTATTTTTTATTAAAAATAATTAAACCCCTAAACTCTTAATCTTAAATCATAAACCTTAATTGGGACTAAAATAATTTAAGAGTTTATGATTTAGAGTTAAATTATTTTTAATAAAAAATTACTATATACGAACTGTGAAATTAAATGGAAAAACTGAATTTGTTCGAGTTGGGTTCATAGACAATATCGTATTTAATATATTTATACATTAAATAATGATTTTTAATATATTAATAATATAATGGCATGATGATAAATTTGAATTTTACTGTTTATATATTTTGTTAATTTGAATCTTGTTTTTTTCTTTCTAAACTACATTTGTCTTCAATTTCACAAAAAAAATGATTTATTTTAATTTACAACTTGACCCTTGAAATAATGAGGGCTAAATTTGTTATTTCTTTCGAATTAAGACTAAATTATTTGAATGTGTAAACGTAGATAACTAATTGTATTATTGTACAAAATATTTTAACAACCACATCACCCTTTTAATAGTTGTTAACGGGTCAGTGGCCAAATTAAAACAAAACTAAACTTTTAATGGTAACATTGAAGCAATTAAAAATTTGGTTATCAAAATTAAATAATTGATTAAAGTTTAGTGACCATTTGTGAACTTTACCCAAATTGTTTTCTTTCATTTGAAGTTCAATTTTGAACAAAAATTTCATTTGTTGGACCACAAAAACTATTGAAATATTAACTATTAAATAGTAAATGTTAGCTTTGTAAAATATTTGACTTTACTCGACTACTTTTTACTAATTCATATATTTGTACACTATAAACTATACGATGGTTTAAAGAGATGAGACGTCAAGTCTATTAAAAAAAATTAAATGTTCGAACTCTAATGTTATGAATGGAACAAATTGAATTTGAAGGGTTGTTCCTACACTAGATTTCTATAGTATTTAATCCGAATTAATCGATCCACAAATCAGATACTGATAATTAATATATAAGTAGAATCCGAATTATAATAGAAAAGAAAAAATAAAATGAATTTTTTAAACATCGAAACCCCTTCAATTATTTTCTCCATTAATTGCAATTCCTTCAAGTACAACAAAATTTCAATGTCAATGATCATAACAATTATTATAAAAACCCTTTCAAGAAACTTAAAGAAAGAAACAATTCTTAGATAACTTTGCCCCTATTTAGGGAACTAATCCAATTTCTCATATAATCAGAGTTGATTATATGATTATCGAACATAGAAGAATCTAAACACAAGAAATTAAGACACAAACTTATGAAAAATCGGCAAAACATTGTAAATAATGCCTATTTTTTGGCGTTCTTTAAGAATATAAAACCAGACAACAAAACCATCAACACGAGGAACACAACACCAACGAACGATGCCACCACGGCTCCGCTCACTTTCTGACAAAAGTCTCCAAATTGTTGGCAAATGGCCTGCCAGTTTGTGTTAGGGTTGCCGCTGTGAGCCAAGTAAACTATGGCCGCCGCCGCCGATGCGGATGCCGTGCTCATAGACAACACCACCTACCATTACAATAAACAAATCAATTAATGGCCTGCCAGTTTGTATCGTTTTTATGTCATGCTTTTCGAGTCATATTTTAGTTATCTTACTCAATTAAAATAGTTGAATCAAGTGTTCGAATACTTACGATGTCCAAAATAAATAAGAGGATTCTCAAAATAACTATATTAGGGCGGAGCATGGTGAGAACGGAAAACGGAAGGGAAAGGACGAGATAGCCTGCTAATACTGCCATTGCAATGACGAAGAACCTGCAAAAGAATTTTATATATATATACTTTCTTCAACCATGGATATAAACAATATATATATATATATATATATATATATATATATATATGCATATGCATGATTTTATATTAGGAAGACGAATTTATAAAATTTAGGAGTAGGAGGGTTAAAAATAGATTTTTAATAGAAAATATATAAAAAAAAATTAAAAATTCTAAATCATATACGGGTTTCAAATTTCCAAAGGTGACTACTCCCCCTCAGCCTTCGGTTTATCCATGCATGCATGTATGTGTGTATGCATGTTATACTGACGAACCTGAATGTGGGAAGATCATCGTAGCTAGCTTGAACCTGGAAGAACTGAGTGAAGAAGGGGAGCGTTTCGTCACTGGTTCCCATGGTGGCAGCGGCAACAAGAGCTGCAATTATGGCGGCGAGTCTCAGGACGAAGTCCAAAATGCCCATTACTTTCTTCAATCCGCTCTTTTTCTCTTTGCCATCGGCGATCAATGGTGCTTTGCCTTTCGATTCGTCGCTGGACTCTATATCAATGCTTGCGTTGCTCTTCTGCATTTTCTTTCACCTTTTTTTTTCTTCTTGTTTGCTTTTGTTTGTTTGGATGGAGAGAAAAATTTAGAGCTGAGAAAAAGGGGAAACAGAGAAAACTGAATCTTATTGTTCGTGATGGAAAATGGCTTGATGGATGATCAAGTTTTTATAGGAGGTTAAAAGCATGGATAAAGAGTCTACTATGTTGTTGCTGACTATGAAACAGTTCAATTACCACTGTATTATTATATAACCATTTGTTTCTAATTCATTGATGGATTAATCTGTATCGAATATTATAGAGATCCAGTAAGAGACGGTCTCTCCCAACCTAATTTGATATGTTTTTATGTAATAATGCTCGTTTGTCTTCCAATTTAGGTAATTATACCAATCACTAGCGGTAGAAAAAAGTGTATACAAGCATCTTAGTTTTAGGGGTTATGGTTAAAGGTTTAAGTCTAGGTAATTTAGAATTTAGGGTTTAGGGCTAAAATTTATATTAGAACCTAAATCCCTAACCATATTACCTTAAATCTAAACCCTAACCTCCAAATCATAAATTCTAACCTTAAATCATAAATTCTAATCACAAACCTTAAATTATAAATCCCTAAACATTTAACTCTAAATTAGATCTCTAAACCTTAAAACTAAGACACTTGTAAAAAAAAATATTTCTACCGTCAATGCATGAAATATTTTCCCATTTAGAAGTTTGAACTTCAAACTCCCAATTTTTTAATGCAGTTTTCGTATTATAATCCTATTTAAAATAAAACATATTTATATTTTGAATATTATTATATATTTCGGATCATGTTTTGGTCATTTATACACTCAGAATTATAAGTGTATTTACAATAAACATCAAATTTCATAATCTTTCAATGATAATTTTTAACTGATTTTTGGTCACTTGCAACTATAGGATTGACTTGAATAAGTCAACTAAAACCCAACTTACCTCTCCAAATCCAACACCACCAAAATGGATAATTGCCTAAACCCAACGTGTTGTCATCTTGTCAAACATTCCTCCATTACTTTTTTTCTTTAATCGGGATGACAACAAGTGGAGACGGTCGGATTTAAGATTAAAATGTTTCACATCAAGTTTAAACTCGAGTCCTAACACTCAAATCTAATATCAAAACGGAGAAATCTATAACCCCGAATCACATAAGCTTCACGTTCCGAACCCAATTTTCTTTTTTTTTTTTTGAAAAAGTCGCAATCGTACAGAGTATTTAATTCAATTAGTTACGATATTTGGTTCGATCCTTTAAAAATTAAAATACTATGCATTAATCACAAATTCTATTTCGGTACTGATCCATTATTACTCTCGAAATATGACTTTACTTTTTCAACAAGCCAACCAACAATGCCACTATCAAAACCAGTAAAAAAAATGGGATGCTAAAGCAAAACAATAACTGTCCTCGTAATATACAAGCCAGAGATGAATTTCTATAGTTCCTCGAGTCAGGGACACGAAAAATACAAAACGTATTCGGTAGGCTGATAGCATAATTCATCTTTTTCCAATCTGATATTCTTTGGCACTTCCACCGGCCTTCATTCTCCTGATAAAATACAAAAACTATTGAAGGCATTACGGCTCGCAAATCATAATGGTTGTACCTTACAGGAGGATTGTACCTCAGGAAGGTAATGAATTCGTTTCAAGAGTTCAACAAACCACCAATAGTGCTACCAATGCATCAAGAATTTAGATGTCAGCTCATCTTGCCTGGATTTTTAGTCTGGTTCGATAGATTCCCGTTCTCTTCAGAAGTGGTGAGGTTTGAAGTAGGTAATGGGACCTGGTTAAATCCATTAGACTTGACCGCTCCAGGGGAGATGTCAGTTGAGATTGTGTTTTTTTCCGGTTCAATGGTTTTGACAGTTAACCCGTCCGCTGCATCTTGTTTTTGTAACATTTCCATATACCGTAAAGATGGGACATCACCCTCACAATACCTGCGCCACATGTTCCGATATGTCGCCTCCAAACCGCTGATAAAGTTTTGCCCATTGCAGACAGGTGATTTAGACATAAGGTCTCGAAGACTCATTCTCAGGTTCTGGAGGGCGGTGACATCTGATGCTAGTTGTAGTGCCAACTGGACGTACTCATCTTCATTTTGGGCTATCAGATGTTGCAACCCTACATTGTAAGTAACCGATTACTATATAATTTAGCCGGTGGTATGAAAATAAATTAATTATAAATAAGAATAAAAACACAAAAACCTCCTCAACAAGCATTAAGAGACAAGTCCTACCCGCTACTTTTAAACTTCAAAGAGAAAAACCAGCAGGAAAAATAATGAAAAGACCAGAGGGCATTAAGAGTAGCCAGGCGAAAAAAATACATTAACAGATAATAGATATTAACAAGAAAAAACGAAACTCCTTACCAACTTTGCTGAGAAGACTAACACCAACATTGTGAGCATGTACCGAACCAGCCATGGTAACACATGGGACTCCCATGTATAGAGATTCACAAGTTGTGGTCGTTCCGGCATATGGAAAGGTGTCCAAACTACATAAAGATAAGTAACAAATATTAGAAAGGAGTAGCAAACATGGATTCATTTTTCAAGTAGAACACTCGGTCTTCTAACACAATAACCAGAAGTATCCAAGTCCGAGCAACATAGGAATCTACAACAGGGAAGAAGTGACAAGGAAAACTTAGCAAGGCATGGAGAATGCAATAAAATTCTACCTGATGTCCATAAGAGAATAAGCTTGCATGTGATCATGGTTAAGAAGAATTAGAGGGAGAAGATCGACACGGAGTGATTCTAAGCCCAACTGCTCTAATGTTGTTAGAAATGTCTGCCGAACACTGTCACAACAAAATGGCTTGCATTTTACCACGAGACGGTAATTTGGAACAGCACATAATATCCTCGCCCAAACTTGCAATACCTTGGGTGTTATCTGACAAAAAGTTCAGATAATAGGTTAACTACGAATGCTGTAACAAATAAAAACTACCAAATATCGTTACAGTCTTCGAACAGTACCTTTGCCAGATTATTAAAGCTGCCGAATGTAATGAACCCATTGGCAAGTGCAGGAGTCAGTGAAACAGGTCCAGCCTCGAGGGAAGGAGTATAACAAAGGAAGCATTCCGGAAGTCGAACTAACTCTTCAACATGCCTGCCATTAGGACTTAGGTATGATTATTGCCCGAGAAGAACCATTTCCATATCTCACAAACATAAGAATTCTAATTTAAAATGTGAACGGCTATAAACTCTAAAGTAAAAACAGCACATACTTCTGCTTTGTATCAGGAAGATCTGCAAATGAATCGGTGATTCGATAATCAATGGTAGGCAAACCAGTAGTATTGGGATAGCCAATCCAAGTTACCTGCAGTAAAAGACATTAAAGAAATCAAAGAGAGCTCGAAAAATTACTGGCCTACCAAATCAAGCTTAATGCAAAAGCAAAAATCACCGTGCATAAACCGAACGCCCAAAAATCAACTCAAATTCCACTCCAACAGATTTCTTTTATACGGAAATTCTTTTAGGGCAATCAATGATAGAAGAATTTTAAACATGAAACAGTTAAAAAACCCAAATATATGGAGCCCTAAGAATACCTGAACTGGTGCAGGTCGACAAGCCATTGTTCCCAACTTGTTGTTGGCTGTATGACCAGTAAGCTCTACCCAAGATGTCGATTTTGTCCTCTCTAACCATACTTGCAACCTTCTTTTCATCAATACCGTAAATATCTCTCCATAACCCACCCTTTCTCACGACCCTCTCCCTAAATCTAATAGTTTTTGCATCGGCCTGCAAAATCATTAGAATGTAAGTTCAGAAAGAAAGACATAGTCCAGTATATGAATATACCACCTTAAAGTCCTGCAATAGAATATGGGGTTATAGTTCCAGATATTTTGCCATGGTAATAATTGATGTGGACAACATAGGGACGAGAAAATAATGGATTACAGGATCATGATTTTTTTAAAAAAAAAACAATTCTAAGGAAGGGCTTTGCACAGCTGAGCCGGCACTGGGGTGTAATCATGGAATTACTTTAATGGATGATGAGAAATAGGGATAAATTGAGGGAGTGGTAATGATCCTAAATCCTAATGCACCCTTGATGCCGCAGATGGTGATGAAATATCATTTGAATTCATTTGGAGCTTCAAAGGAGGAAATAAAGCAAAGGTGAAGTTATTCAACATGCAAACAAATATGTTGATATCTGTAGGATTGCAGATGATGGAAGCTATGGAAAGTCACATGCAGCTGGCATAAATATATACGGCGATTTAGTACCTTCACTACCGCAGAATAAACAACCACCTGGTAGTTCGCATAGTCATGATAAATAAGAGGGGCTTCAATGAAATAAGACACAGAATGAGTGAAATAATCAGGAGAAATATATCCAATCACAAGAGGTCGTTCTGGATCTTTTGGGTTGCCCCATGTATTGTACTGCGGATATAACCTCATAAAACGCCTTCCCCAGTCCCTGTTTAACAAAAAACAAAATTAGAAAGCCTTAAGAAACTAAGTTTAAGATTAGTCAAAGATATTCAAAATTCAATCAAGTTTTTACAAGATGCCAATACTTGTATGCACATAAACATGGTCAAACATTCAGCCGAGAAATGTATAAAATTTGTCAATTGACCATAGAATTGAAACAGGGAAAGTAAAAAGGGATTATCCTTATCTTTTCTTTCGGCATCTATTTAAAGTGTACACATCAGGCAATCATAGATATCATCACTTCACTTAAATCAAGATCTCAATAGTCAATGTTGCTACTATTTTCGTCATCCATTTCTTTCTAAAAATTCTAGATCAGTTTAGGCCTTTCACAATGCATTTTATTTGTCAGCACAAAATTACAAGGAGACTAGAAAGATGTTGGCATTATGGCATGCATTTGTATGATGCAAGCGGAAGAACTGTGTGAGATAGAAGGCTTCAATATTACAGTATCACATTAAAAAGTTAATATAGTTACTATTAGATGCTCACAGAAAGGTCATAAATTATTTGTAATGACAGCCAAATATTAAAAAGACACCAAAATGCAAGTTAGGGTGATACAAATTCAATTAAACCTGTGAGCGTTAAAAAGTTTATCATCTCCTTCATTTATGTAGTTCATTGCCAGCAGTCGGTTCTGCAAAAAGTTTGAAACATAATACAAACAAATGGGATCGATCAATAAACAAGGAGGACTGAAGCAATCGAACTTTAAAGGTGACTAGACATCCCAAGTGACAACTTATCATGTTATTTCTTTTTCTCTAGTTCATTTTATTTTAATTGAATAATTCTGTTTTCCTCTCGACAAACAATTAGCATTTAATCTAATACAAGATTCATGTAATGGTACCTGTCCTGCATTACGAGAATCAGGATCTATCTTAAGGCACTGTTCATAGGCTGTAATAGCCATGGATATATTGCCAGCATCTCTGCAGAGAACCCCTGAATATATATAAAGAATAATCAAAGATATTCATATGAAAAACGAAACTATTTCCCAAAAGATTTGCTGTAAGATTGCTTATATGTTATGGAACTGATGGAATGTGCAAGGTACCCACGGCAAGAATATAGATTTTGAAACAACATAAGACAGAAGGGAAAACCTAAATTATTATATGCTTCGGCGTAGGTGGGACAAGCAATGATAGCTTTCTCGATCATGCTAGCAGCAGCATCCATTTTACCCTTCCAATAGCGAGCACCTAGTCAATCACTGTTCGAGACATAGTTGAGTTTAATAGTTATATCTATAATCAGCATCAGACCTGAACTGTGTAGACAACACCAAGGTTGTTCAAAGACTGAGAGAAGTTCGGTTTGATTGACAAAGCCAACTGCAAGAAGATATTATAACAGATAATGAAGACCTCAGAAGGCAGCAGAGAAAGAAGGCTTAAAATGTTATACAAGCAACAAACATTACCTGATAACACTCTACAGCTTTATCAAGGTTGTCTCTATCTTTGTATATTACTCCTAAATTGTTGCATGCTTCTGCACAATGGGGGTTGAAGTGGAAAGCAAGTTCATAGTAGACAATTGCCTACACAAACAAAAATTGATTAGTTAAATTGCTATATGATTGAAAGCAAATACACCTTAAATAATTACTTACCATATCGAACTTAAGCATTTTACCACAAGCAACCACGAGATTATACATGGCATCTGCATAGTGCCAATTATAAGATAAAGCCTTCTTGTAATTGTAAGTTGACAGAACAGGAAGAAACAGAATTTTATATTCTGTATTTTGTTATTGCTCAATCAAAATTACATCTCTCGATACACACTTATATAGGCTCTAGGTCTTTTAGTACATTAAGAAGACCTTCTCAAGATAACTTTTAGTTCTAATCTACTAAGTTGATAGACTCTAACTACAATAAGGAGTCCTACTAAGGATAAAATCTAATCTATTAGGGAGATAAACTTTAAGTAGGATAATTACTACATTATTTACAAAGGCTGAAATTTCTCTCGGATAACTCACAGTAATATGCCACACCTTGGTTAATGTCTCCTTCCAACTTAACCTGAAGAGACATATCACTGAATGCAAAATCAGGGATAGAAAAAATAAGCAGTTCCTTATTACAAAGAATACACAGAGTGATTTCCACAAACAAGTCGAAAAGAGTAGCCCATGATGCAAGAAAAGGATGTTGACGCATTGGTGTAGATTAAAGATAAACTGAGATTCAAAAATTATAAGTCAAAACCTATTGTGATTGTTGATTGCATATGCATATAACAATTACTAGAAGGACACTACCGAGCTATGTTGCATACAGTCCATCTGTTATTCCTTTACAAGTTATCTCCGTGTATAGGACCATTGTTTAAATGCTTCTGATAGTTAGATTATCAAATAAGAAAAAAGTGACTGACAATAGTCTAATTTGTTTGAAATAACAGAAACACGAACAAAAGTATGTAATGAAGTGTCCTCATTCTAAGCTCAAAGAAATTTGATGGACATTTACCATGCTATTGTCCAAACCATAGATGATGACAAAATTAGCAAAATCAATAGTATTATATGAATTTCATCAAGAAAATTAGAGGGCAGCCTCTTTTCAGAATAAAGAACTAGTCATTCTATAAGGAGTCCTCCAAGAGATAGGAAAACTAGGAAAGGAAAGGAAAAAAGAAAATAGATGTTGCTTCTTAAAATAAAGAGGGATAGGAAGCACCTTTGTTCCCAAATCTGTCTAGGCAATTGCCATATTATTTTTTGCAATCTCAAAGTTAGGGGATACAGCTAGACACCTGGTTATACAATAGTCAGGCAAATAGAGAATCAGTTGAGATGGAGGCACCCCTAAATACATAAACTACAATTGAGGCCCAACATGCAATAGTGTTAAGCAAACAGCAGCACACGACCTCTCATAACAGGCAATGGCAGATTCCAAGTCACCACGGTTTTTATAAATGACACCCATGTTGCAATATGCTTCAGCATACATAGGTCTCTCTAGTGCAGCCTTCTCATAGCAACCAAGGGACGTGTCATATTGCATCATCTCAGAGTAGACGACACCAAGGTTATAGTACGCAGGCTGTATAAATGAGGAATAAGGATATAAACATACATTCGACATAAAAAAAAGGAAAATTAGAAAACAGCACATGATGAGAAAATGGGAACTAGAAAAACCAAGACTGCATGCATTAAATTTTAGCTACAACAAAGTTTAACATGGATTATGAGAGAGAATAGATTACGGCGTAGTGTGGATCTATTTTAAGAGCTTCATAATACTTCTGAATTCCCTCCTGTGTATAGCCAGCAAGCTTTAAGCTAGTTCCAAGATCAGTTAGAACAATGGCTAGGCATTCTGCAACCGGTTTGTATGAAGGGTCTGCACTCAAAGCTTTTTGATAAGACTGCACGAGTAAACAAGTGAAGACCGAAGACTCAAATTATAAGTACCCACAAATGAGCTAAAAAATTAATGGTTAAAAACCTAATGAGAATACCTCAGCTGCTTCTACCAAACGACCTTCATCTTTGTACAGTATACCACAGTGAGTGAGAGCACAAGCATTCTGCGGATCCAACTTAATTGCTTCGGTAAAGCTCTCGAAAGCAGCCCTTCCCATGTTCTGCATCTGCAGGCATATCCCTTTTCCAATATGGGCTTCAATGCACCCACTATCCTTCTCCAAGACACTGTTATATAGGGAAAGAGCATCGGCAAACTTGTTCCTCGACCGAAGAATGTTAGCATAAGAAAGAGAATCTTTCCCTTCAAATGCCTTTTGAGCCGGAGTCACATCAGCTGTTGAAACACTTGGACCAGGAGATGACTGTGATTCTTTTACGAAACCATTTTCTACAACCAGGTCCCCCCCTCTCTCATTTACATCATTCTCAGTCCAGGCCATCTAGGAAGAGCAAATATTCTCACGTTTCTATACAAATATAACCAAACACAGCAAAGGTGACATCTTTTAGTTTTGAACTTCAAACCAGTAATGTGAGACTTCAGCTGACATTGTATATAACTTTATAAGGCTTACTCTGAAGCTGACCATATCAAACAAATATAACAAGAACAAGTCACTTTACAATCATGTATTATAATCATTTTAAGGGGGGGAAAGACTGCATCTTTTTAATCATTTCAACAACACAGATTGGAACCCTAGGCAAATCAAAATGATCCAGGCAGCCAGTCCATTGTAGCAAACTGATCAAATACCATAAACCTTAAAACCCTAATAAATAAACTAAAAAACACTTAAAACCCCTAAAATCTTGAACATTTAATCAATAAAAAAACCATTTTCGGATTAAAAAATGGAACTTTATAAACCCAACAACCAAAAACCAG
The DNA here is from genome assembly GCA_019671005.1 of Hibiscus mutabilis. Classification (NCBI taxonomy): domain Eukaryota; kingdom Viridiplantae; phylum Streptophyta; class Magnoliopsida; order Malvales; family Malvaceae; genus Hibiscus; species Hibiscus mutabilis. The sequence continues at coordinate 71,662,356 of CM033712.1, read as the reverse complement.
AACAGAACAAAAATATTAGGGATTTACAACTTACTTTGAAGAAATCAAATCTTGCCCACAAACTAAAACTGCATATCTAATGTCAAAAACTACTCAAGAAGGTAAAGATAGGTGTACGATAAGGGGGAATGTAGTGCAATTTTAAGAAATGGACAGGATTAGTCGAGTTTAGTGAGAAAAGGGGGGAAAGGGTAAGCTTTAGATTAAGGAAAGAGGGTGTTTTTCATGGTGTATTCAAAAGAAGGTAAGAAAAAGGGGGGAACTTTAATGGCGGGGCACCCTTTATTTTCTCAGACAGAAGAGTGGGGGAAGTAGTGTTGGCGCCGGAAGGTGTTTTCGATGGCTCCCAAACACGGAGGGCGAGCCCATGCTGATGGGTGTAGTGGGTTGGGCTGGGTTGGTTCGAATTGGATCATGGTTCGGCTTTGTGTTATCAAAATTTGAGAAGAATGTAGTATTTTTTGGATTAAGTTTTCAGTTTTTAAGGGTTGAATATGAATGTATGTTATTATATTTGATACGTTTAATTTTTTATATAATATAAATTTTTTGAGCGGTTACGTTGAATAAAAAATAATAATATTTTTAAAGATTTGAATTTGAATAATTTATTTTTATTTGTGTGCTTTATTCAAAGACATATTCTAATAATACAATTTGAGGAGTCAATTTAAAATATTTTTAAAAAAATTAAAGGTCAAAATTAAAATTTTTACAAATTTTAAGACTTTATGATAGTTTCTAAAAAGTTAAGAAGGAATTTACTTAAAAATTTAAAAATATATATAATATATAAAAAGAATTTTTAAAATTTTTGACATAGTTAAATTAATAGTTTTAATAAACTTAAAGTACTAAAAAGTTTTATTTTTTTTAACTTTGGAGGGGCAGGGCTTTCGTTGGCCCCATTACCGTCCGCCCTTGGCTTTATCAAAAACTAGAAAAATAATAATATTAAAAATTTCATGAACAAGTTCGAACCATCAACTCATTTTACTACTAATTTGATAAAAAAAAATAATAAAATGTATATATTTAAATAAATAAGTCTTTTGTTATTTAATTCGAATTCAAACATAACCAATCTAATTTTAAGAAGCTCTTATTCAAAATTTATTTTGTTTTTTAAATAATTTAAAGTTAATTACAATTTACAAAATAGTGCATATTTTTAACTATTTAACAACATGCGCATATTTTGCAGACAAAGCGATTGAACTCGAATATGAGAATTATCAATTTTCAATTAAAACCACTTGTTAGGTTTATTAAAATCGTTACTAGCATAGGCATGCATTCGACTAGTTCAGTTGGTTCAAACTTTTATATGCCAATAATTAAATAAATCGATTAAACAATTAAAATCAAATAAAATCGAACTGATATTATGACATAAACTAAATTTATTTTATTTTTTTAATTAAATACAGAGGTATTATATTTCCATGTCAGTATTTGAACCCATATAAGATGTGACAAAATGAACATCCTTAGCCAGTAGGCCAATTAGTGGATCTCATAAACCAAATTTATTTATAAAATATAAAATATCATTGTTAAGTTAAACATTTATATGTAATTAATTAATTAATCAGAGTGCTTTATTTTAGCTTTGAGTATTTAATTTCGCATTTAGAAATAGATATATAAAAGTTGTTAGTTTAAAAATGATTTGATTTGGACTCCTAATCGAAATAGATAAAAAAAATATAATTAAATAAAAAATTGATTAATTCAATTTAACCGATTTTTTTTTACTAAATTTAACCGATTATTTACTCACCCGTAATTACTATTATCACATCAAGCCCATCATAAAATCTCTAAGCCCAGACCCGCCGTAGCCCTAAATTTCACAAAAAAAAAGGCTATGAATAACCTCCTTTCAGCATTAGCCGATCCACGGCGATTCCCAAACCAAGAACTAGGGTTTCCAGTCGTTTTCTCTCCATTAACGGCTTTCACTCTGAAAATTTCGTGCAAAAATTAGTGAATTTTACAAGCGCAGCCCCTTAAGATCGCCTTCCTTTTGAAATCCGTGGAAGCGTTTCGAGTCATAGCTGCGCAATAACAAAGATCTTAGGGTTTATCTCTCTAGGGTTTTCCTCTTGCGATTTCTCCCTTTTTCCCATCTGTTTTTTTTTGTTCTTGAGGCATTTCTTGCATTTGGATTTGTATGTTTTATTTTCTCACATTCTGGAACCATCTTCTATGCATAAGCAGTTTTTATGCTGTTTCTGTTCATTGAGTTGGTTCAATCAGATGTGAGTAAATCAAAAAATTCAAATTAAGATTTTTAGATGTTCTCAATTGTTTCAGGTGGGAGACAATCTTATAAAATTGCAGTGCTTAATTTGATTTGATTTCTTTGTGCTTTGTTTGATTTTTTTGGAATTTTGAATGGCAAGAGGGGTGAATCAATTAGATGTGCGAATGGGGATTGAATATTCTTTTTAATTCCCCATTTTGAACTCAAATTATTGAGGCATTATATTATGTCTGACTTGCCATTTTTTATTTCATTTTCACTTTTTCCTTTTTAAGTAAATATGGATTTACATTACGTTTGGAGTATGAGGAAGATTAATGAAATAAAATAATTAGATATATTTTTCTTTTGATGATTAATATATAAAATTGAAGTATATTTGTTCAATAACTTGATAAAAGTGTGATTAATTATATTTTATAATAATAATATTTTCATGAAAATGTATTTAATAAGGTTAAACAATTAGGGTTGTGCAAAAAAATTTGATCCGATTGATTTGTTTATCTATTGATCTAATTTGAAATTTTGAATATTCAACTTGTTTTTTATTTTTTATAATTCAAATTGGATATTTAAAAATTTTAGATAAGATATAAATTGTTATTTTATATTTGGTTATTTTATATTTAGATTGGATGTTTAACTACCTGATATTTAAAAATTCAAACTTTTTGTAGATATGAATTTTATTATTTTTGATATTTTTATTTGTTATTAAATTTTTTATATACAAATTTCATTATATTTAATAATTTGTTGATTATTATATTTAAAAATTTAAAACTTTTATGGATAGAATTATTAAAGTTAAAAAATAATTAAATCAAGTTATAAATTTTGATTTTGGATATCTTATTTTTTAAATATTTAATTTTTGAATGTCATTCACTATTGTGTAATATAAATTTAATTATTTGTTACATTCACAATTTGCATAATCTAATAATCTATAAGTAAATTCTAATGATGTATGGTAAAAAAATATTTGTTTTTTATTTGCATGATTATAGTCTTCAAATGGCTAATTCAATTATTTATCAATTTGAACTTCTCAAAATCAAATTAATTGTTTTTTTCTTTAATTTCTCATGGAATCAATTTTTTAAAGATTATGAATTGATCCGAATAAAGTTCAACTAATTTGATTGGTTTTTGTACTAATTGAACAAAGTTTTAAAGTTTGGTTAAGATATCTTAATGGAATCTTGACATCTTAACGAGTATGTGTTTAAATATACTTATATATTTAATATTTTTTGGTTAATTTAATTAATTAATTAATTGATAACTAAATTTTGAATTTTTTCATTGAATAGATATAATTTTGATAAATGGAAAAATCACATAACTAAAAGTAAACGTGTCTTATTAAAAAATTTCTTTAATCCGAAAAAATTATCCAAATGATGACACTTAAATACACCATCTCCACTGACACCGAATTAACGTACATAAAATAAGCATACACAAAACAAACATTGACCTCTCTATCGGCACCGAACTCTCATGTCCAAATATTGACACAAAACAAAAAAAATATTGTTATTAAACAAAATTACATCACTCGTCTCCACCGGCACCGAACTCTCATGTCCAAACATTGACACAAACAGCAAGGCAAATACACCCCAACTCAAACTCCTCCAGTTGCACCTTAAAGTCGGCATCAAAAACCACGTGATTACCTACTTTCATACACAAGCCTTGATGATCGCTCGACCCCTTTTAGCCAACAAGTTAGCCATGGTGTTCGCCTCTTAAAACTCGTTAGTAACACACACATCAGAGCATTAAGACTGCAATATCAATTGACCTAAAGCATTGTCATAAACGCCAAGGTCGCCTTTCAAGTGCATCACTCATGGTATTGTCACTCAGGAAACGAATTCAATCACAAATGAGAATCTCACCTTCTACCTTGAACTCAACAAGAACTCCAACGCCACCATAGTGGCCCTCAACTTTGCCTCATTCGAGTCTATGATCCCCTAACAACCTTGAAAACATTATCAACACACGGCCATCTAAATCATGCAACACTCCCCCCACAACCTACATGCTCAGGCTTGCCACGAGCCGAACTATCTATGTTGAATTTTATTATCTCAAACGAAGGAGGCTGCCATACACTACCTAACCTAAATGAAATACCACTTAGTGAATGTAACATCGCCAAGGGCAATCTCACCATTATACCTTAACAACTGTCGAATCCAACTTCATCGTTTTGGCCCAATACAACAAACATAAGTCACGCCATAAACAACCTAACCCCTTGCACCAAGAAGCTCTTCAATGAATGTAGTAGCACCAAAGTAACTTCCACCAATCTAAAAAACAAATACAACAAATTTTGAATCATCTCACATGAGTAAAGGATGTGATCACTCTTCTCATCCTACGTTGCACCGTAAACATGTTTCATCAACATTAAGCAAGGAAATACCTTGTTCCAACAAAAAAAATCACCGACAAACATTGTAAGTTGTAACAATATAAATCACAAGAAACATTTCACTTTAGATGGAACGTCAACCCCTACACCCAACAGCCTCAAAGCCCTTATCTAAAATTCCAAAGGAACTCATCAATCGTGTCAACTCACACACTGAAAATTGACCCCTATCATTCGTACGCCATATTGTTCTATCCCCAATGTCTAGTGCCAGTCCATAACTCGATACTATGGAAATGAATTCATGCAGTTGTCTCTGTTTGAATACACACAACTTGCGACTAAAAAATACATCATATTTCGCATGTACAAAGACCCCTTCTAGTGCATAATCAGCAACCGTCGCCACTTTACATACGACCACTTGAAATAGACGCGAAAATAGCACGTGAAGCAGTTCATCTGGACACCATAAATCATGCCAAAACAATACCTTAGACCCAACCCCAACAACCCACAAAAAACACTGGAAACCCATGAATCCTTGAACGTTGTCATCTTCTTGCACTTCAACAATTTGGCGCCACATAACCGATTAATCAACCAAAAATTTAATTAATCGACTGATTAATTAAACTAAATTTCAAGTTGTTCAATTAACTTGATTTTAACTAAACAATGAACACTCTTAAATATGATGGTCAAGTAATTCATTTGGTTTTAACTAAAATTTTGAAGCTTAAAGCAAGCACATTTAGCCGGTTAGCCAAACAACTTGTCTTTGTTCTCGCATAACCATTTCAGTCATGGGTTCTAAAACACCTCATTCCTTCCCTTGGAGTCGCTTCTAAGTAGGATTAGAATTAGACTTAGGATTTACCAAAAAAAAATGAACCTTAATATAAATTTCTAAAAAAAAATGGATGTGGTGTAATTTTTTTAAAAGAATAAATTTTAATTTTCTAAAATCAGTAACATTAACCACATTTTTCTTATTATCTCATAATAGTTTGTATATTGTGATACTTACAACAGTGGCTAAAATTTACTGATTAATGTTATCAAGGACTATAATACAACAATTAAATTGTACTTATCTTCGTCGCTAGTGGTATCCAACTCTGATGATCTAGTACACATAACGTACCATATCTTTATTGGAGAAGACTCCAAATAAAAGTTTTGTAAGTAAATTAATTTAATGTTTAATCTAATTAATTATATATTTACAATTAGAATAAAATTATTAATTAGCATCGCAAAAAAGTTGTCTAGAGCGTACGAGATTACCCTACAGACATGAACACAATGGCTAGAGATTAATGTCAATAAAACAAGACTTGATTGTTTTTATGAGCGTGTAACCAACTCATAAAATGTATAATTAACCTTAATAAATTCTAAAATTTCTTCATTAATGTTCGATGAATGAATAAGTATTTTATGATCAAATTACAACTATAGACGAGAAATTAAGAGTAGAAGAATAGTCTTTCGAGTAAAATAAAGTTTTTCGAACTGGAAAAGTAAATCTTTGTATTATCTCCTAATGACGAAAGAAACATCTTTTTGTTTTTTTCTGTATCAACATGTATTTATCGGGGGTGCCGTCGGTAGGGAAAAACCCGCCCCGATATACTAATCTTAAAATCCGACCCCGCCCCGCCCCGAAAATAAAATAATAATTTACCCGCCTCGCCCCGCCCCGGTCCGATTTATAAACTCTAAATCCGACTCCGACCCAACTCGAAAATGTAAAAAATATATTAAATTTCGTCGACGATAAATGTTAGATTCAATCGAACGATCATTATATTTACAAAATATAAATTTCACAGACTTTAAACTATATAAAAAATAAAATAAAACCAATTAAATTACTCATATGAAGAAAAAATACATATTTAAAAAAATAAACTCGAATCATTGACTTTTAGAAGCATATATGTTAAAATTCGAACAATATCTAACAAAAATTTACGATAAACACAAACTAAAAAAATAGCTTGAAACCCCTAAAAGTATTTATATATAGTGGTATTTTTATAAATATAATAAAAATAAATAAATAAAAAAATATCGGGGCAGGGCGGGGCGGGAAATTTTTATATCATACCCGAACCCGACCCGACCCGACTTTACATTTTTAAATGCCCGACCCGCCCCGATCTCCGAAAATCATAAAAAAAAACCCCGATCGGATCGGGTGGGGACACACCGAGTCGGGTCGGAGACGGGTAATTTTGCCATCTCTAACCGTCGGGATCAATCGGTGTGTCGTCTAAGGATTCATGGATCAAAATAAAATTGCTCTAATTGAAAATTTAACTATCTAACTGTTTGATTCCGGTGCTCTAAAATATTACTTTTTTTCTCACCATGCGATACTTAGACACTTCTTTTCTAATGACTAAATCAGTTTAAATTCTTAAAAAAGCCTTAAATGCAAGATAAACATAATAATAAAAATAATAAGACAAATATAATTTATGTAGGAAAAAAATATAACATTGGATTCAATATTGAATTTTAATGCGTTTCAAAATCTAAAAAATTAATGGGTGAGTCATTTTTGGATTTAGAATGGGTAGATTTAAGATATAAGAAACCGAAAATAGAATTTTATTAACTTAGATAATGATTTGAAAAGTGATTTAAATTTTTAGCTTATATGGATGTTTTGCCAAATGACCAAAACCGTCTATTTAAAGCCTTTCACCTTCCTCATAAACGATGGAGATCAATCTAATCATACGTTCAATATTTAATTTTTAAAAAAATATATATATGTAACATCCTAGACCACTTAAGCAAGATCTGAACCGATCAAATGAGTCACATTCATATCACAAAGAGCTACCCACGATTAAAAATCAAATAATTAAAATAAAACTTGTTAACCAATTTCAAAACTTAATTAATAAATGAAGTTATTGATAAACATAAATCAAATCATTTATAAAAGTTGGAATTTCAATTTACACTATACCGATTTAATTGTAAAACATAAACATTGATTCAAATTGTAACACCCAGATTGATACGAGTTGCCCGAACCAATCCAAAGTGTCACATTCAGAACATCAGAGCGACCTACATTAAAATTTTAAATAAAATAAATTGTCAGACCATTTAAAATCATAAAACAAATTCTGAATCAAAATACTAGTTCAAAAATTATTCATTTAACATAATAGTGATCATAAATACACGTTATAAAAACAAGCTTCAAACTCAAATATAAAACACGACGTGACATACACACCCTTAATCACACAGGTTCCGTACATCGCAAGCAATGCCAAAGAAACTCCTAAGCTGATGTCAATAACTACACCATGATCAGTCTTTTAACCTGCGATAATAAAGAACAACATTAGCTTGGAAAAGCTTAGTAATATAGAACTACCAAGAGATCTACCAAGAGATGCTAAAGGCACAAGCAGACATATGGCAAGCATAACATTGTCATGATGTTTCGGGCAACAACAGACTCCAATTATGATTCGATATTTTAGTAAAGCATTATATTTTAAGATAACGAAGTTGACCTTTTCAATCATTGGATATCAGTTGAAAAGCCTATAGTTCGAAGAGATATAGAGTTACGGAAGCTGAACTAGAGATTTTAGTGTGTTCCATTGAGTGCATATAGAAACCATATAAAGAGTTTCAGACATTAGTAATTTATTCAGTATGATAGATTTAAAAGAGAAATGAAAATTTTATTTGAAGCACGTAACTAACCTCTAACCGTACACCGATATGAGTTCCCCAGAACTACATCCATAAAGACTTACCCCAGGCCCATAGGGCGTAAGAGCTAATCTAAGAGGATGGCTTAGGTCCATAAGGTCTTACCCTAGGTCCATTAGACGTACGTGCCAACCAAAGGGGATGTCTTAGGTCCATAAGAAATTACCAGAGCCGAAGTGTCGGAACCTACCCAAGGGGCGACCTTGGGTCCATAAGGAATTACCAGCTTCATCAAAGCTGAACATATAAAGACTTCTTACAATATCCCCGATAATACTCCGAAAAAATCAATTTAGTGCAGACAGTAGTAATGGTGTAAAAACAGGAATTAGACGTATATTTCCAGTATATCAGAATACAGATAGCATGCTTTTAGATCAGACACAGAGTTATATTTTCAGACAAATATGAGTCGTGTTTCATATCAAAAGGACAACATTGATTTCAAGCTAGAGAAAATACTCATGTGCACATGGAATACACCAGATGAATCGATTTATTTTTCGAAGACACTTAGTAATCGCAAGAAAGGGGACACAAATCTTTTGACAATTTTGAACTGATTTCAAAAGCGAGATCCTTAAACAAAAGGAGTTCAGAACTAACGACTCCATCCATACATTTAGGAATTGATACATCATGATCAATAAGAATACCTGATATATCAAGAATGCTCCGATCATTTTGGCCAACAAGGGCATTTTGGTTATTTGACTATTAGAGGTAATTTTGTAATTCAACCCAATAACGATAAAACGATAAAATTGTAATAATCAATATTTCTAACGACTTGTCAGGCTTTCAAGTCCATTCTGCTAACATATCCCAACAATACGATACTCACCAAGTATTCAAATAGGAACACCTCACGGGTATTTATTTCTTAGAACCGACGACATTGTATAGCTGAACGACATCCTTCATATTTCACCACATGACTTACCACCTAGTAGTCGAACATAAATTCCATACATAATTCTTCCAATATTGCAATAATATTATGAGTGATTAATGTACATGAGTCATGCTTCATAACCCATAAGGACATTTCAGTCATTTAAGCTTTATTAGTATTTTTAGGATTTATCAAAGACAACCCACTTATTATAGTCATAAGCATATTTTACTTATACCTGAGCTCAGGGATATATTCATCATTAGGCAAATCAATCATTTAGAACATTTCCAGGAAAATGGTTTTTAGGCGTTTATTTAGGAATTCGGAATATCTAAGCATTTCGGAATCTCGAAGGTTAGAAGCCTGTTACCGAGATTTTCCAATCAGATCATGAAATTAATAGGTGAGTCGGGAGTTTTATTAGGTCAAACATGGGTTCCCAGGTCATTTCTACTATCAAAGGTATCCAAGTCCTTTTTACGCTTTAAGGGTATTTTTGTCATTTCTCAACCAATTGTCTTAGAAATTAAATCTTTTAACAAGAATAATCCAAATTGAAGGTTTCAAGTTTAATTGCTTCATCAATTATTCACTAAACTTGAATTTCTTACCGATCATGAAATTCTTATGTGAGTCATTCGGATCTTATCTAGTTTACTTCGCTTTATTGAATTCAATACAACTTTAAAATATTCAATGAAAACCACGTGAACAATCACATTCATTCATGCATTAACCAATTTACCAACGAGTACCGTAAAGCATGTAAGAGGTAATAAAGTATTACCTCAACTCCGAGCTATATTAGTCGACCTTTGAAACTCCATTTAATCGCTCTTAGCCTTGTATTCGACGTCCATCGTTAACTCAGATAAATGAAAATGTGAAATACATCATAAATGACACTTAAACACGATAATTGAATTTATCCGAAAGGCAAAACGCTGGAAATCTACTTATCGAGCTTAGATTTGGTGAAACGGACATTAAAAATGGATCCAAGACGTCGAAAAACCCAAAATAAGACTTTTTTAAAAAGTTAAAATTTTGTCAAAGTTAACCAAAAAGTCAACTATAAAAGTTAACTCAATTTGGGTCAAAGTCAACTTGGTCAAAGTCAAAACTAGGTCGGGTCAGATGGGTCAAGCCAGGTCAGACGTTGGGCTGGTTCGGTTCATGGGTATAGACTGGTTTAGGTTATAGGCTTGGATCACACACATAGTTTAGGCTTCAAGTCGATTTGAGATCACAAGCTTGGGCTCATGGATGCAGGCCGAATAGGTCACAGGTTTGGGTAGCCAATAGGGCCACACATGTGGGATTGATCCACACCCTCAAATTTATTTCCATAAATCACCCTTTAATCTATCAAACATTAGGGTTCTAGACCCTTCGACGGCGGTGGTAGACGTCTCTGGCGGTAAAACTGACGACACTAACGGCGACACGAGTGATCTTTTTTGGCCTAAAAACAAACGGTAACTCGATTATCACCAATACACAAGCTAAACACATGTGGCAGAATAGAAAGTAACCAAAAACCTTACCCAAAAACTGGGTTTTTCCTTATATGTGGTGAAAGAATGATTCTGGTGGCGGTCAGACGATTAGAGGACTAGGTTTTGCTCGCGAGGATGATGTTGTCACGATGATAACGTCGACGTTGCGAACGGGCAGCTCACGATGGCGCAACCGCGAAAAGACAGAGGAAACCTTATTTTGCATCGAACCTTCTAGCATGATTCAACAACGAAGAGCGAAGCAGCTCGACGAGTGGTTCACCGAGTTTAACTCGCATGATGACGAGTAACACGTGGGTAGCGGCGATACAAGCCACGAACTGACGAAGATGGGTGGTTGGTGCTCGGATAAAGGAATGAAGGAATTGATGGGTTTTGACGAACCTTCTAAGCTTCATACGCGGTGAGCTGCTGTTGCTCGCCGCGAGTGGAGGACGGGGATGAGCTCAGGGGAAGACGACACTCTCTTTCGTACTAAAGGTGCATATCGCGGGCCGACAGGGACCAAGATCGAAAAGGATGGTGAAATGGTGTTGAGGGAAGAAGTTTAGGGTCCGTTTGTTTCATGTAGTTTGAATTCCAGAATTCAATTTCCGTAATTTACGGTGTTTGGTTCATGTAGTTTTACATGGTCAAAGGAGTTTGAATTACGGGTCCGTTTGTTTCACTGAAAACAAACTACATTTTCTAGGAAAACAAACTACAGAAAGTATTTTCTGGTGTTTGGATGATGTTGTGTAATTCATTTTTCGCTGTTTGGTAGAGTAGGGTAGCATTTAGGGTAGCATTTAGGATTTATGGTTTAGTGTTTAGGTTAGCATTTAGGGTTTAAGGTTTAGGGTATCATTTTTGGGTTTAGGGTTAGTGTTTAGGGTTTAGCATTTAAGTTGGTGTTTAGGGTTCATGGTAGCATTTAGTGTTTAGGGTTTAAGTTAGTGTTTAGGATTTAGGGTTTATGTTACCGATTAAGGTTTAGGATTTAGGATTTATGGTAACATTAAGGATTTAGTATTTAGGGTAGGATTTAGGGTTAGTGTTTATGGTTTAAAATTTAGGGTTTAGTGTTTAGGATTTAGGGTTTAGGTCGGGCTTAGGGTTTAAGGTTTGGTAGTGTTTAGGGTTTAACATTTAGGGTTTATGGTTTAGATTAGTGTTTAGGGTTTAAGTTTTAGGGCATCATTTAGGGGTTATGGTTTATGGTTTGTTTAGCGTTTAGGGGTATATATTTAGTTTTTAAGGTTTAGGGTTTAGGTTAGTGCTTATAGTTTAGAGTTTATGATTTATGGTAGCATTTAGGATTTAGGATTTATGGTAGCATTTAAGGTTTAGGATTTAATATTTAAGGTTTATAGTAGCATTTAGGGTTTAAGGGTTAGTGTTTAGGGTTTAGCATTTAGGGTTTATATTAATATTTGTGGTTTAAGGTTTAGGGTTTAGATTAGTGTTTAGCGTTAAGAGTTGAAGAGAATGTAGTTTGTTTTACGGAAGAAAAAAAATGGTAAAACAAACTGCAAAAAAAATGTAAAGAAAAAATAGTCAATTGTAATTCAAACTCTTTTGACCATGTAAAACTACATGAACCAAACACCGTAAATTGCGGAAATTGAATTTTGGAATTCAAACTACATGAAACAAACGGACCCTACAATTGACTATTTTTTCTTTACATTTTTTTGCAGTTTGTTTTACCATTTTTTTTTCGTAAAACAAACTACATTCTCTTCAACTCTTAACGTTAAACACTAATCTAAACCCTAAACCTTAAACCACAAATATTAATATAAACCCTAAATGCTAAACCCTAAACACTAACCCTTAAACCCTAAATGCTACTATAAACCTTAAACATTAAATCCTAAACCTTAAATGCTACTATAAATCCTAAACCCTAAATGCTACCATAAATCATAAACTCTAAACTCTAAACACTAACCTAAACCCTAAACCTTAAAAACTAAATATATACCCCTAAACCCTAAACAAACCATAAACCCTAACCCCTAAATGATGCCCTAAAACTTAAACCCTAAACACTAATCTAAACCATAAACCCTAAATGTTAAACCCTAAACACTACCAAACCTTAAACCCTAAACCATAAACACTAACCCCTAAACCCTAAGCCCGACCTAAACCCTAAACACTAAACCCTAAATTTTAAACCATAAACACTAACCCTAAATCCTACCCTAAATACTAAATCCTAAATGTTACCATAAATCCTAAATCCTAAACCTTAATCGGTAACACAAACCCTAAATCCTAAACACTAACTTAAACCCTAAACACTAAATGCTACCATGAACCCTAAACACCAACTTAAATGTTAAACCCTAAACACTAACCCTAAACCCAAAAATGATACCCTAAACCTTAAACCCTAAATGTTAACCTAAATACTAAACCATAAATCCTAAATGCTACCCTAAATGCTACCCTACTCTACCAAACAGCGAAAAATGAATTACACAACATCATCCAAACACCAGAAAATACTTTCTGTAGTTTGTTTTCCTAGAAAATGTAGTTTATTTTCCAGAATTCATTTTCCGGAAACAGATTTCAGTGAAACAAACGGACCCTTAGAATCTTTTGGGTTTTTTTCTTTCGAATAGATGGAGGTGAAGCAATGGGGGTTGGTTAGTTAAAATCAAGCTTTTATTATTCCCCCTTTTTTCGGCATTGACCACAAATATGGGTTAAAAATAAGCTTAGATAACTTATACTCACAAATGGCCTTAGCTCAAATGGCCAAGGTATGGGTTCACGGGTTTAAGTCACCATCCCTATTAATCCCCTCTTTTTTATCATCTTTCCCTTGTTCACCTCTTTAACTTCAATTATTTGTTTTATTTTATTAAGGGTGTTACACAAATACCCAAATGAGGTTGTTGGAACTTCTAAAATTGATTTCAACAACGAAATAGATGCTCAAGACCTAATAACCTGCAAATAAAGAATAAAAGTCGAAGGATGAACTTTGAAAGTCCAATAATCCAAAAATATTTCTAAGAAGTTATAAAAAACAACACGTGTTAATAATCATGTAGTAATCGTTCCAACTTTCAACGACCATTTGACAGATACAAGAGAAAGCGTGACAAGCCTTCCACTTTTGATGAAAATTGTCATCTCACCTAATCAATAACAACGTTGGTTCCAATAGAAAAGAATATAATGTCCATCATATGAGACCTGAGTTCAAGTATCTGTGTGTGAGTTGTCAAAAGATTAAGAAAGTATAACATATAATATCATGTAATCACACAAATTTATAAAAAAAAACATTCATTACTGTAACGATTATTATTAGTCTTGAGGTGATTATAAGGTAATATATGTTTATATTTTTTCTTAACTTTTTGATAAAGCACATACATTTTAGAGATAAAGTCTCTCTGTAAAACCCTCGACTCGGGTGTCACATTTAGGCCTAAAGCCCAAACTAAAAGCCCTAAAATTCTCAAACTAGGTTTAGCCCAAACAAGTTATTTCTTAAAAGCATTAAAAGACAACAGTTGAAACTATAGATAAATCATTTAAATAGTTACAAAGAAGCTCCACTTTAATTTAAAACATTAAAATACCTAACTTGATTAATACAATTTCAAAGTAAGGATTACAAACTCAACCGCATAAGATCCTACGAATACATAGCCCACTAAACACAAGTACCGTAATCTTGAGATCACCATATGCTGAACCCCGTACCGATAGTGCTCTACGATCTCACAAACTAACGATCAACCTACGTACGGGAACAACGATTCCGAGCGTTGAGCTTACAAAGCTCAGTGGTACACATCTACTCTACTATACTTCATGCTAATCATAAACATTAGCATGCAAGCTAGTAAGAGCAACAAGGAGAGATAAATAAACATGTTGCGCTACTACTAGTCGCATAAACACATGTTTTTATCATAACAATCATCATACGTGGCACAGAAGGCCCAACCATACTCATAACATGGCAATATAACATCAAATACATATGACGCTACCTCTAACCGTCTATCTGTGTATCAACAACAAGCACATAGGCTTCACATAACACATAAGCATAATGCCACAATATATGAGTGAGGCCTGGTACCACTAAGCATCGGGATTATACACTCTGAGTGAAGCTCGATTCTACTAAGCATCGAGATACATACACTCTTTGGGTAAGACCTGGTACCACTAAGAATCAGGATACATACACACATGCTCGAAATCTCTTATCAAGCATCTTCGAATGAGTTTCAGTCCCACTAAACATCAGGTTCATACATTCGAGAATATTTAACTATAGTGTTGCAACACACTCTTTCTCATACTGGGTATCCAAAACCCATCAATCAAGATGGCTCAATTATCTAGGTGTCCATATCAGCACGTAGCAAGGACACGTCTACCACACAACACACAACATCACATGATCTATCAAGGATCCCTACGGTTGCTTTTACCATCAAATTACCCATTAAGTTTACCAACTTATTAATACATTATGGAAGTGTACATTAATCATCCTCATTAATTATCTTATTAAGCCATATTATCTCAATTATATCCCGCGTCGATTCCCATCTTTATTAGCATTGTAGATTATTTCGTTCAGTGGGTACCAGTACTCAAACACGAGTATCAACGCGGTACCCCGGGTATCGATACTCATATGCGTACCGATACAGATATTACTTATTGGAAATCTTAGATTTCCTTAATTACCAGTACGGGTCAACCCATATCGATACGGACCCTAATTATGTACCCGTACAACTAAAGCTCATATTGATACCCTATTCACGAGTTCGTACAATTTCCTTGAATTATGGTCTTACCACACTTTATTCGATCTATAAAACTTATGAAAGTTATTAGGATTTGTTTACTAACGTATTCCCCCAATTAATATTATTTACCGGTTTCATAATTATTTATTCGAATATTACCAATAATCAGTACTTTTATTATTATTCCCATCAAATTTCATCAACCTATTCAAATAAATATTCAAACCATCACAATTATTTTAATTAGACAAACAATCATCAAATAATCATATGGGCACCTCAAACGACCCTAAACAATCTCTAAAGCATCCACAAGTCTCATCATATTCATAGTATCATCATGCATCTCATCGATTTCAAATCTCATACTATTGGTACACAAACATGCGCATTTATCAACAACCTATTTTACAGACACTAACATACAAAACAATTACATTTATGATGCTCATGAAACAAAAGGAGTTCAAGGTGTACTAACTTTAAGCCGATATCGCTAAAATCCTTATCTAAGCTTCCCGAATATTCTACTCGATCTGATATTCGATTCTGAATACCCTCGCATACCAATTAATACCATAAGCATCACTTAATCACATACTTTAATGATTTTGAATGGTCGAACGCATAACAACAGCTTACTGGGTTTAAATTTGGCAAAACAAACTACGTCATTGGATTAGTAACATCGAGAAACCCTTGGATAGGGTCTGTCGAAAAAAGTCAACAATAACGGTAGAGGTAAATGGCTAGCGGCAGCTTTGCTTGGCAGCTGGCTCGACTACTGGCTCTACTTGCGGCTGGCATACTGGTTTGGGAGGCCGGCTTGGTTCTGTGGCTTGGGCCCAGCGGCTCAGCTCAAGCCGGATATAGATGACCAGTGCAATTGCGCTCGTCCACACATAGAGGCAGCGCGTGAGGGCGCATGTAGCAACTTTATATAGCCGGTCGACGACAGCGAACACCTAAATCAGCTGTATTAATGCCAGAAAGCACGGTGGTGGCCTCTGCTCTTCATTTTGAGTACTCTAACCCCCTCAACTCAACAACCCAAAACTTACTCTCACTCACCCCCTTCGACGGCGACTCTGATGATGATACCGTTGGTACCGATAAACTCGTCTTGATGAGATAAACATAATATCGATAAAGGTTTCGACAACAGACGGCCGGATCTTTGTAGATTAGAATTTGAAGTTTAGGAAAGATAGGAAAAAGAGAAAGAAAAGAAAGATGGAAAAAGGCGGAAAAGATGATAGAGAAAGGAAATATAAAAATCTAATTTTCCCTTCCACTTTTCCCCTTTTAATTCAAACTATCCTCTTCCTCTCTTTTTTTCAACAAGGCCTAAAGCCCGAGCCAAGACTCGATTTACTAATCTAATATTCAGGTTGTTACAACTTTTCACCCCTTAAAAAAATTTTGTCATTGAAATTTATACTGGTAAACCGGAGGAAATGATAAAACCTTTATAACTCTCCAACATTCTCAAACATATCCCACTGCACTACTCTAATCTCTCACCACATTTCTCAAACATAACCCTTTGTCTTCTAACAATACAAACATAAACTGTAATGACCCGAATTTCAAAATTTGATGGTGGGCGTAGCCCAAACCTCAGGCCTTGCGTTTGGGCCCAGATAGTTGGGGTTTGAAGGACACTGTGAGCTTGTTTTAGGGGTGTTGGGCTTGGGTTTTAGTTTTGGGTTGAGTTAAGAGGATGATGGGAGGTTAATTGGGTAATTACCTAATTGTTTGAAGAGGTAATGATGAGCCCCTTTAGTTTCTCTGCAGAAAAGTAAGAGGAATGGGATCACCTTGTCCCTCCTCCTTGTTTTCTTCATCTATTCTCCACTCGTTCTCCCCCACACAAAAATAAGGAAAAAATTTAATCTTGATTTTTTGAAGTTAAAATCTTAGAATTGTGCTAAAGGGAAAGTTTATCCTCATCCAAAGATCTATCTATCAAGGCAAATATGAATGAGAATGATGGGGTTTGGTAAGAACGTGTTTTGGTGGGGGTTGAGAATGAAGAACGTGAAAAATGAAGTATTGGCTTTATTATTGTTATTGTGCTTCTCCTTTTATGTTTTTTAACCTTCTAGCAATGTTGTGACAAGTTTGGCAATAACTTCTTGTAGTTATGGAGGTTGGGGAGCACTCAAAGGCTCAAGGAAATGGTAAGGCTTGAGGTTAGACTAGGAGGCTCTTTTCTAGTGCTTGAAGAAAAGTTAGTACACTTCCAACTCCCTTATTTCTTGCAAATCATGAATGTAATGTCTTGTATGCTTGTTTGATGTTGTGGTGCTTGATGGAAAAATCCGAGAATTGTGTTTAAACTATGTAAAAACTGTAGGGAACCACCTCTCATAATCTGTAGAATTAATTTGGGGCTTTAGCATAGAGGTTTAGGGAAGTTTAGGGGTGAATTACGAGCTCCAGAAACTGATTTCTGGGTTTGAGTACTGATACAGGTTGAACGCGTATCGGTACCCCTTTGTTTTAAATGTAAATAACTAAGGCTTTGATGAAGAGCGTATCGGTACACGTGGGAGTGTATTGATACCTTTTTCCCTCAACATAATTATAGTACCATTTTTGGTATCGATGCGCTTAAGGTGTATCGGTACACTCAAGGGTATCAGTACGCGACCTTGAGTATCGGTACGGGCCTTAAGTTAAGCCCTATAAACTGTAAGCCATGTATCGATACGCGTAAGTGGGTATCGGTAACCACTATAGTATATTGATACCCTAAAGCGAGTATTGGTACTCGCTGGGCATTCTGCCCGAAAACTTCACTTTTAGTTTGAGAGACCTATAATTTAAGGACTAAGGCCCAATGGGTCTCTAATGGGGTAAAATGAATAGTAAAATTAAGGGATTGAGAATCTAACTCCTTGATCGAACATAATGAGTAATAATTTGATCATTAAATGGGTGTCTTAGTTGTGAATGTAAGTATAAGGATCCTTAATGGATCGGTTTGTAAGTGTATGCCAAATAAGGGCATTGATGTAGTTAAGTACTTGCTTGGTGGGATCCGAATACCCAAGACTTGTTGTAACATTATGGTAAGGGTTTGGTGAAGGAATGATACCGATGCTATGTGACCCAAACCTCATTTACGTGTACTCGAGGGGGATTGCGAGTAAGGGTGTATCTTCCGATGTTGTATGACTCAGCTTCACCCAGAGTGTATATACTAGTGTTTGGTGACCTGGTCTCACTCCTATGTTGGTACGGTATGGTTGGGCCTTATGTGCCCTTGATATTGAAATATGAATTGCATGTGTTTAGGCGACTAGCATAGCACCAAGTACCATTTTAATTGCATTTCATCTTACTTGTTACATGCTTAAGTTTATGATTTGGGTGAAGCATGGTAGAGTAAAGGTGTACCCACTGAGCTTTAGCGTTTGGAATCATTGTTTCCTTACGCATGTTTTTAGGTGGTTGTGTTGCTTTCAAGGGAGCCATCAGAGTAGGATTTTAACTTATCGATGTGATCAAGAGTACAATACTTAGGTTTGCCGGGCGATGTATTCATATAACCCTTGTTTTATGTTTATAACTCTAATTTGGATTTTAAATCACGTCGAATGGTTTAATTAACTTGTTTAATTTTGGAGCTCCCACGCAAACGTCCTACTATTTTGTATTATCTCTTTTTAAAACATGGTTGGATTTATGGAAATGTTTATGTTGGGCTAAATCTAGTTGTGAAAATTTTATCTATGGGTTTGGGCTTGAGGCCCAAATGTGACGTCAGGTTTAGGGCGTTACATAAACTTAATTGATTTTTCCTCTTAGAAGGAATCCATCCTTGCTCGGTACACTATAGATGACAAGCAAAACCCAACGATACACGACAAATCTGTCACAGGAATATGCCATCAATGAAACTTAAGTTATGTCGTAGAACTCAAAAGGTTGATGCACACAAAATCCTTCCACAACTCTATATGATCTAAAAGAATAAGAGGTTAAACAACCAATGTATCGAAATGAAATGATTCCCCTTGCGGTAGCTCCCTAAAAAAGGTTTTAACTCTGACGACATCCTTTATCAAAATCATTGCTTGCCCAGTGCAAGACTTTTACAAATGAACTGTGTCTCAATTCACCTCAAGAACTTACCCCTAAAATCGACATGATACTCATATCGACAATTAAAATAGCTCCCCAAAACTCTACTCATACAAGGGTCTTGCACTCTAAACCATAACATGTTCGAAAAAACACGTTATCAACACCCTCACTCGGATTTTTCATCGCATAAAATCCCACCAAAGGATAAAGTTCCATCACAAACCTCAAATCTCGTGTCACAAGGTAACATGTACACACCGTAGTGTCTCCCAAAATACACAGCGAAAGTTTGGTACAAACTGTCGCTCTCAAAATTTCACCATATACTGACCACTGTACCATATAAGAGGGATTTCTTTCCTTGATATCTTTTCCTTTAAAGTACCCACAACAAGATCTTGAAGTCCATAAAAAACTATCAGACCCAAATTTGATCATAACACTGTATCATTGGCTTGCCTCAAGGAAACTGTGATACAACCAAAAGCATTTACGAAGTCTCAAACCCTTACTTCTCTGGCTGATTACACGGTAACTAACCATTCCATTCACAAGGTCATTAAGGTAATTATCTTGACAATGCTCATCTTTTCATATTCTCATACGTTCACATATTTCATATATAGCATTAACTTATTTTCGAGAGACAAAGTGATGGCTCCTACCTTATCATAGCTGAAACGCCTCAAACGTCAATGTAAATATCCACCGTTACCACGTCACACTTTAAAGAGAAAAATCCTCATTCCAAAAATCATTTCAAACTACAAGCCCTTGACACCTTAATCGCAACCATCTTGTCCTCGAACCAAACTCGGAAAAACACACGAGTACATCACAATCGGTTAAACGAGCCATCCCCCTTGAGAGACACGTAATGATCTTTACTGATACTTAACAAACTATTAACGGTTTAAATATCACCTTAACAAACCAACTTCTTACTAGCGAACATGTACGATTCTCCCCTTGGGCAAAACACTTCGATCAACTATCTCCGAGATATGCCTCTGGGAAGGGTGATGATACTTTCCAAGTATCCACAAGATTTATTTTTAAGTGAGCAAGGGTCATCCAACCAACATGCATCCATTAATTGACATCAAAAGCTGATTATCCATATCCGCAACACAACTGCTATCCACACATAACGCTGAAGATTCATTGCCACAAATTCTCATAACGTATCTAAAGGCTCCGAAACGACCACAACACACAACGAAGACACTATTTAGGTTGAGGGAGAATGACACATCCTCGACTCTAGCATCATTCAACTAACTCACATCTTAACAATCCGGGGCAACCTCACCCCCGGAATCACTCTTAAGAGTGGCTCAACACTTAACTCGGCCCTCTCAGCCACTATCGTAACCATCTTATTATCACAACATTGGATGCACCATTAGGATTCCATTATTAAGGAATACGAACTTAATTTAAGGGCTTGTATTCACTAGACACCTTACTAAAACACCTATACCACCCCGGTGTTTCCTAGAACCGACTAAACCTAAGCTCTAATACCACTAAATGTAACACCCTCAACCCGGATGTCATATTTGAACATCAAGCCCAAACCAAAAGCCATAAAATTATCAAACTAGGTTTAGCCTAAACATGTTATTTCTTAAAAGTATTAAAATTCAACAGTTGAAAATATAGATAAATCATTTAAATAGTTACAAAAGAGCTATACGTTAATTTAAAATATTAAACTACTTGACTTGATTAATACAATTTCAAAGTAAGGATTACAAACTCAACCATGTAATGTCCTATGAATACATAGCCCACTAAACACAAGTATCATACTATTAAGATCACCATATGTTGGAACCCGTGCGACCGATAGTGCTCACAATCCTAACGATTAACCTATGCACAGAAACAACGATTCTAAGCGTTGAGCTTATAAAGCTCAGTAGTACACATCTACTCTACTCTACTTCATGTTAATCATAAAGCATAAGCATGCAAGCTAGTACGAGCAACAATGAGAGATAAACAAACATGTTGCTCTACTACTAGTCACCTAAACACATGTTTCTCATCATAGCAATCATCATACGAGGCACACAAAGGCCCAACCATACTCATAACATGACAATGTAACATTAAATACATATGGAGCTACCTCTAGCCGCCTCTATCTGCAGTATCAACAACAAGCACATAGGCTTCACATAACACATAAGCATAATACCACAATACATGAGTAAGGCCATATCCCACTAAGCTTCGGGATAATACACTCTAAGTGAAGCCTAGTTCCATTAAGCATCGAGATACATACACTCTTTGGGTGATGTCCGATACCACTAAGCATCGGGTGCATACACACATGCTCGAATCTCTCATCAATTTTTTTTGAATAAGTCTTGGTCCCACTAAACATCGGTTCATACATTCGAGAATATTTAACCATGGTGTTGTAATACACTCTTTCTCACACTAGGTATTCAAAACTCATCAATCAAGATGATTCAATTATCTAGGTGTCCATATCAAGACGTAGCAATGACACGTCTACCACACAACACACAACATCACATGATCCACCAAGAATCCCTACGGTTGCTATTACCATCAAATTACCCAATTAAGTTTACCAACTTATTAATATATTATGGAAGTGTACATTAATCATCCTCGTTAATTATCTTATTAAGCCATATTATCTCAATTATATTCCGCGTCAATTCCCATCTTTATTAACATTATAGATTATTCTGCTCAGTGGGTACCGGTACTCGAACATGAGTATCGATGCAGTACCCCGGGTACCGATACTCATACGCGTACCGATACAAATATTACTTACTAGAAATCTTAGATTTCTTTAATTACAAGTACGGGTCAACCCATATCGATACGAACCCTAATCGCGTACTAGTACAACTAAAGCTCATATTGATACCCTATTCACGGAGTTCATACCATCTCCTTAAATTATGGTCTTGCCACACTTTATTCGATCCATAAAACTTATGAAAGTTATTAGATTTGTTTACTAACGTATTCCCCCAATTAATATTATTTATAGGCTTTATAATCATTTATTCGATTATTACCAATAATCAGTACATTTATTATTATTTCCATCAAATTTCATCAACCTATTCAAATAAATATTCGCCATCACAAATATTTTAATCAAACAAACAATTATCAAATAATCATATGGGCACTTTAAACGACCCTAAACAATCTCTAAAGCATCCACAAGTCTTATCATATTCATAGAATCATCATGCACCTCATCGATTTCAAATCTTATACTATTGGTACACAAACATGCGTATTTATCAACAACATATTTTGCAGACACTAACACACAAAACAATCTTATTTATGATGCTCATAAAACAAAAGGAGTTCAAGGTGTACTAACTTTAAGCCGATATTGCTAAAATCCTCATCCAAGCTTCCGAAATATTCCACTCGATCCGATATTCGATCCCGAATGCCCTCGCATACCAATTAATATCATAAGAATCACTTAATCACATACTTTAATAATTTTGAATAGTCAAACGCATAAAAACACTTTTTTCGGGTTTAAATTTGGCAAAACAAACTACGTCATTGGATTAGTAACATCGAGAAACCCTTGGATAGGTCCATCGAAAAAAGTCAATAATATCAATGAGGTAAATGGTCAACGGTAGTGGCTTTCATCGGCAGCGGTGGTGGCTCAACATCAACGGCCGCTGATGGGCGGCACTAGCTTACTGGTTTGGGAGGCCGGCTTGGTTACAACAGCCGACTTGGACCCAATGGGCTCGGCTCAAGCGGATATAGATGACTAGTGCAATTGCGCTCGTCCCACATAGAGGCAGCGCGTGTGGGCGCATGTAGTGACTTTTATAGCCGGTCGGCGACGGCGAACACCTAAATCAGGCTGTATTAATGCCGAGAAAGCACGGTGGTGGCCTATGTTCTTCATTTTGAGTATTCTAACCCCCAACTCAACAACCCAAAACTTACTCTCACTCACCCCCTTCGACGGCGACTCGATGATGATACCGTTGGTACCGATAAACTCGTCTTGATGAGATAAACATAATATCGATAAAGGGTTTCGACAACAGACGGCGGCGGATCTTTGTAGATTAGAATTTGAAGTTTAGGAAAGATAGAAAAGAGAAAGAAAAAAAAAGATGGAAAATGTGAAAAGATGATAGAGAAAGGAAATATAAAAATCTAATTTTCCCTTCCACTTTTCCCCCTTTTAATTCAAACTATCCTCTTCCTCTCTTTTTTTTTTCAACAAGGCCTAAAGCCCGAGCCAAGACTCGATTTACTAATCTAATATTCAGGTTGTTACAACTTTTCACCCTTAAAAAAATTTTGTCATTGAAATTTATCTTTGTAAACAGGAGGAAATGATAAAACCTTTATAACTCTCCAACATTCTCAAACATATCCCCTTTGCACTACTCTAATCTCTCACCACATTTCTCAAACATAACCCTTTGTCTTCTAACAATACAAACATAAACTGTAATGACCAATTTCAAAATTTGATGGTGGGCGTAGCCCAAACCTCGAGCCTTGCGTTTGGCCCCAGATAGTTGGGGTTTGAAGGACCTTTGTGAGCTTGTTTTAGGGTGTTGGGCTTGGGTTTTAGTTTTGGGTTGAGTTAAGAGGATGATGGGAGGTTAATTGGGTAATTACCTAATTGTTTGAAGAGGTAATGATGAGCCCCTTTAGTTTCTCTGCAGAAAAGTAAGAGGAATGGGATCACCTTGTCCCTCCTCCTTGTTTTCTTCATCTATTCTCCACTCGTTCTCCCCCACACAAAAATAAGGAAAAAATTTAATCTTGATTTTTTGAAGTTAAAATCTTAGAATTGTGCTAAAGGGAAAGTTTATCCTCATCCAAAGATCTATCTATCAAGGCAAATATGAATGAGAATGATGGGGTTTGGTAAGAACGTGTTTTGGTGGGGGTTGAGAATGAAGAACGTGAAAAATGAAGTATTGGCTTTATTATTGTTATTGTGCTTCTCCTTTTATGTTTTTTAACCTTCTAGCAATGTTGTGACAAGTTTGGCAATAACTTCTTGTAGTTATGGAGGTTGGGAGCACTCAAAGGCTCAAGGAAATGGTAAGGCTTGAGGTTAGACTAGGAGGCTCTTTTCTAGTGCTTGAAGAAAAGTTAGTACACTTCCAACTCCCTTATTTCTTGCAAATCATGAATGTAATGTCTTGTATGCTTGTTTGATGTTGTGGTGCTTGATGGAAAAATCCGAGAATTGTGTTTAAACTATGTAAAAACTGTAGGGAACCACCTCTCATAATCTGTAGAATTAATTTGGGGCTTTAGCATAGAGGTTTAGGGAAGTTTAGGGGTGAATTACGAGCTCCAGAAACTGATTTCTGGGTTTGAGTACTGATACAGGTTGAACGCGTATCGGTACCCCTTTGTTTTAAATGTAAATAACTAAGGCTTTGATGAAGAGCGTATCGGTACACGTGGGAGTGTATTGATACCTTTTTCCCTCAACATAATTATAGTACCATTTTTGGTATCGATGCGCTTAAGGTGTATCGGTACACTCAAAGGGTATCGATCTGCGACCTTGAGTATCAGTGCAGCCTTAAGTTAAGCCCTATAAACTGTAAGCCATGTATCGATACGCGTAAGTGGGTATCGGTAACCACTATAGTATATTGATACCCTAAAGCAGTATTGGTACTCATTGGGCATTTCGCCAAAAAACTTCACTTTTAGTTTGAGAGACCTATAATTTAAGGACTAAGGCCCAATGGGTCTCTAATGGGGTAAAATGAATAGTAAAATTAAGGGATTGAGAATCTAACTCCTTGATCGAACATAATGAGTAATAATTTGATCATTAAATGGGTGTCTTAGTTGTGAATGTAAGTATAAGGATCCTTAATGGATCGGTTTGTAAGTGTATGCCAAATAAGGGCATTGATGTAGTTAAGTACTTGCTTGGTGGGATCCGAATACCCAAGACTTGTTGTAACATTATGGTAAGGGTTTGGTGAAGGAATGATACCGATGCTATGTGACCCAAACCTCATTTACGTGTACTCGAGGGGGATTGCGAGTAAGGGTGTATCTTCCGATGTTGTATGACTCAGCTTCACCCAGAGTGTATATACTAGTGTTTGGTGACCTGGTCTCACTCCTATGTTGGTACGGTATGGTTGGGCCTTATGTGCCCTTGATATTGAAATATGAATTGCATGTGTTTAGGCGACTAGCATAGCACCAAGTACCATTTTAATTGCATTTCATCTTACTTGTTACATGCTTAAGTTTATGATTTGGGTGAAGCATGGTAGAGTAAAGGTGTACCCACTGAGCTTTAGCGTTTGGAATCATTGTTTCCTTACGCATGTTTTTAGGTGGTTGTGTTGCTTTCAAGGGAGCCATCAGAGTAGGATTTTAACTTATCGATGTGATCAAGAGTACAATACTTAGGTTTGCCGGGCGATGTATTCATATAACCCTTGTTTTATGTTTATAACTCTAATTTGGATTTTAAATCACGTCGAATGGTTTAATTAACTTGTTTAATTTTGGAGCTCCCACGCAAACGTCCTACTATTTTGTATTATCTCTTTTTAAAACATGGTTGGATTTATGGAAATGTTTATGTTGGGCTAAATCTAGTTGTGAAAATTTTATCTATGGGTTTGGGCTTGAGGCCCAAATGTGACGTCAGGTTTAGGGCGTTACATAAACTTAATTGATTTTTCCTCTTAGAAGGAATCCATCCTTGCTCGGTACACTATAGATGACAAGCAAAACCCAACGATACACGACAAATCTGTCACAGGAATATGCCATCAATGAAACTTAAGTTATGTCGTAGAACTCAAAAGGTTGATGCACACAAAATCCTTCCACAACTCTATATGATCTAAAAGAATAAGAGGTTAAACAACCAATGTATCGAAATGAAATGATTCCCCTTGCGGTAGCTCCCTAAAAAAGGTTTTAACTCTGACGACATCCTTTATCAAAATCATTGCTTGCCCAGTGCAAGACTTTTACAAATGAACTGTGTCTCAATTCACCTCAAGAACTTACCCTAAAATCGACATGATACTCATATCGACAATTAAAATAGCTCCCCAAAACTCTACTCATACAAGGGTCTTGCACTCTAAACCATAACATGTTCGAAAAAACACGTTATCAACACCCTCACTCGGATTTTTCATCGCATAAAATCCCACCAAAGGATAAAGTTCCATCACAAACCTCAAATCTCGTGTCACAAGGTAACATGTACACACCGTAGTGTCTCCCAAAATACACAGCGAAAGTTTGGTACAAACTGTCGCTCTCAAAATTTCACCATATACTGACCACTGTACCATATAAGAGGGATTTCTTTCCTTGATATCTTTTCCTTTAAAGTACCCACAACAAGATCTTGAAGTCCATAAAAAACTATCAGACCCAAATTTGATCATAACACTGTATCATTGGCTTGCCAAAGAAAAGCGTGATACAACCAAAAGCATTTGAAGTCTCAAACCCTTACTTCTCTCGGCTGATTATTACGGTAACTAACCATTCCATTCACAAGGTCATTAAGGTAATTATCTTGACAATGCTCATCTTTTCATATTCTCATACGTTCACATATTTCATATATAGCATTAACTTATTTTCGAGAGACAAAGTGATGGCTCCTACCTTATCATAGCTGAAACGCCTCAAACGTCAATGTAAATATCCACCGTTACCACGTCACACTTTAAAGAGAAAAATCCTCATTCCAAAAATCATTTCAAACTACAAGCCCTTGACACCTTAATCGCAACCATCTTGTCCTCGAACCAAACTCGGAAAAACACACGAGTACATCACAATCGGTTAAACGAGCCATCCCCCTTGAGAGACACGTAATGATCTTTACTGATACTTAACAAACTATTAACGGTTTAAATATCACCTTAACAAACCAACTTCTTACTAGCGAACATGTACAGTTCTCCCTTGGGCAAAACACTTCGATCAACTATCTCCGAGATATGCCTCTGGGAAGGGTGATGATACTTTCCAAGTATCCACAAGATTTATTTTTAAGTGAGCAAGGGTCATCCAACCAACATGCATCCATTAATTGACATCAAAAGCTGATTATCCATATCCGCAACACAACTGCTATCCACACATAACGCTGAAGATTCATTGCCACAAATTCTCATAACGTATCTAAAGGCTCCGAAACGACCACAACACACAACGAAGACACTATTTAGGTTGAGGGAGAATGACACATCCTCGACTCTAGCATCATTCAACTAACTCACATCTTAACAATCCGGGGCAACCTCACCCCCGGAATCACTCTTAAGAGTGGCTCAACACTTAACTCGGCCCTCTCAGCCACTATCGTAACCATCTTATTATCACAACATTGGATGCACCATTAGGATTCCATTATTAAGGAATACGAACTTAATTTAAGGGCTTGTATTCACTAGACACCTTACTAAAACACCTATACCACCCCGGTGTTTCCTAGAACCGACTAAACCTAAGCTCTAATACCACTAAATGTAACACCCTCAACCCGGATGTCATATTTGAACATCAAGCCCAAACCAAAAGCCATAAAATTATCAAACTAGGTTTAGCCTAAACATGTTATTTCTTAAAAGTATTAAAATTCAACAGTTGAAAATATAGATAAATCATTTAAATAGTTACAAAAGAGCTATACGTTAATTTAAAATATTAAACTACTTGACTTGATTAATACAATTTCAAAGTAAGGATTACAAACTCAACCATGTAATGTCCTATGAATACATAGCCCACTAAACACAAGTATCATACTATTAAGATCACCATATGTTGGAACCCCGTACCGATAGTGCTCCGCAATCCTACGATTAACCTATGCACAGAAACAACGATTCTAAGCGTTGAGCTTATAAAGCTCAGTAGTACACATCTACTCTACTCTACTTCATGTTAATCATAAGCATAAGCATGCAAGCTAGTACGAGCAACAATGAGAGATAAACAAACATGTTGCTCTACTACTAGTCACCTAAACACATGCTCTCATCATAGCAATCATCATACGAGGCACACAAAGCCCAACCATACTCATAACATGACAATGTAACATTAAATACATATGGAGCTACCTCTAGCCGCCTATCTGCGTATCAACAACAAGCACATAGGCTTCACATAACACATAAGCATAATACCACAATACATGAGTAAGGCCATATCCCACTAAGCTTCGGGATAATACACTCTAAGTGAAGCCTAGTTCCATTAAGCATCGAGATACATACACTCTTTGGGTGATGTCCGATACCACTAAGCATCAGGGTGCATACACACATGCTCAGAATCTCTCATCAATTTTTTTTGAATAAGTCTTGGTCCCACTAAGCATCAGGTTCGTACATTCGAGAATATTTAACCATGGTGTTGTAATACACTCTTTCTCACACTAGGTATTCAAAACTCATCAATCAAGATGATTCAATTATCTAGCTGTCCATATCAGCACGTAGCAATGACACGTCTACCACGCAGCACACAACATCACATGATCCACCAAGAATCCCTACGGTTGCTATTACCATCAAATTACCCAATTAAGTTTACCAACTTATTAATATATTATGGAAGTGTACATTAATCATCCTCGTTAATTATCTTATTAAGCCATATTATCTCAATTATATTCCGCGTCAATTCCCATCTTTATTAACATTATAGATTATTCTGCTCAGTGGGTACCGGTACTCGAACATGAGTATCGATGCAGTACCCCGGGTACCGATACTCATACGCGTACCGATACAAATATTACTTACTAGAAATCTTAGATTTCTTTAATTACAAGTACGGGTCAACCTGTATCGATACGAACCCTAATCGCGTACTAGTACGGCTAAAGCTCGTACCGATACCCTATTCACGGGTTCATACCATCTCCTTAAATTACGGTCTTGCCACACTTTATTCGATCCATAAAGCTTATGAAAGTTATTAGAGTTTGTTACTAACGCATTCCCCAAATTAATATTATTTATAGGCTTTATAATCATTTATTCGATTATTACCAATAATCAGTACATTTATTATTATTTCCATCAAATTTCATCAACGTATTCGAATACATATTCTGGCCATCACAAATATTTCAATCAAACAAACAATTATCAAATAAACGTATGGGCACTTTAAACGACCCTAAACAGTCTCTAAAGCCTCCACAAGTCTTATCATATTCATAGAATCATCATGCACCTCATCGATATCAAATCTTATACTATCGGTACACAAACATGCGTATTTATCAACAACATATTTTGCAGACACCAGCACACAAAACAATCTTATTTATGATGCTCATAAAGCAATACGAGTTCGAGGTGTACTAACTTTAAGCCGATATTGCTAAAATCCTCATCCAAGCTTCCGAAATATTCCACTGGATCTGATATTCGATCCCGAATGCCCTCGCATACCAATTAATATCATAAGAATCACTTAATCACATACTTTAATAATTTTGAATAGTCAAACGCATAAAAACAGCTTACTGTGTTCGAATTTGGCAAAACAAACTGCACCATTGCTGGATCAGTAATGTCGAGAAACCCCCGGGTAAGGTCCATCGAAAAAAAGTCAATAACGATCAATGGTCAACGCCGGTCAACGGTAGTGGCGGTCATCGACGGCGCAACGACAGTCAACGGCTGGCGGATGATGGTGCGACGACTAGCTTGACTTGCGGTTGGTAGGCCGGCTCGGGCTCAGCTCAACAGGCCGACTTGGACCCAATGGCTCGGCTCAAGCCGGATATAGCTGTCTAGTGCAGCTGTGCCTCGTCCACGCGTAGGGGTGGCGCGTGTGGTGACTTTTAGCGGCCAGTCAGCGACGGCAGATGCCTAGATCGGCTGTCTTGACACCGATGAGCGCGGTGGTGGCATATGTTCTTCATTTTAAGCATTCTAACCCCCAACTCAACAACCAAAAACTTCTTTTCACTCACCCCTCTGAGGGCAACTCCGATGATAATGCCGCTGATACCGGTGAACTCGTCTCGACGATATGAACACAATGGCGGTGAAGGTGTCGACAACAGACGACTGGATATCTGTAGATCAGAGTTTGAAATTAAGGAAAGATAGGAAAAATAGAAAGAAAAAAAAGATGAAAATGTGGGAAAGATGAGAGAAAGGGGAAAGATAAAAATCTAATTCCCCCATTTTCCCTGTTGACTCAAACTATCCTCTTCCTCTTTTTCTTTTCTACAAGGACCAAAGTCCGGGCCCAAGATCCGATTTACTAATCCGATATTCGGATCGTTACACGCCCGAATCTAAGTATACTAGAATGAATATCATCATATTTCTTATCATGACCACTTATTAAGTTTACGTGATTTTTCGTCTAAATAAATCAATATCAATCACTCACAATGGTTTGACATACAAAATAAGTCAATAAAAAAAAATATAACATGCCTTAGAGACCATGTTTTCTTAAAACAACACAAACACTTCAATAATATAATATATTTTTGGTTATTTGTGATTATGTTTGATCGTACAATCGTGAAAACCCTCAGACACTCTACAAGAATAAAACATAAAATCATAGAATTAAAACAACACAAACACTTTAATAATATAATATATTTTTGGTTATTTGTGATTATGTTCGATTGTACAATCGTGGAAACCCTCAACAATAAAAGATGTTGACACCAACTCGCCCTTTATTATTTTTTAAAAAAAGTGATTGTTTTGATATACTAAAAATATAATTAACGTTACTTTAGAAATGCTTTAAAAATACCACGTTAGGTGATTTTAACAAGGAATATAATGAGTTATATTTGATTCACTAACTATAATATTATATTCAAACTAAAAAATTAAATTTGTTCTTAAGTTTTAAATTCTAAATATTATATTATAATATTAATCATAAATCATAAACAATAGAAGAGTATGATCATCATATAGTGGGGCCAAAGTAGATTTTGGGTACGAGGATTTCCATACCACTACAATATAAATATTGTTGACCTCGTACCCAAACAAATTAAGTGGGGTCAATTCTAATATTTCTATGAAAAATAATACAATAACTCTCTAAAAACCCCATTTAGCTCTTTAAAGATCTCATATCATAACAAATCAAGTGAACTAATTGACCCCTCTAAAGTACATGTGACTCCGCCACTGGTTATAAACATAAAACATATAAACTTGTGTTTACCTAACAACTGTAAACTAAAATTTACGAAAACTCCTGTATCAAAATGTTTTCAATACATACAATTAATTTGTTTTATAATTTTGAACTTTTGTATTTAAAATAACTTCTTATATTTGAAATAAACTTTTTAAAATGTATTATATATTTTACTTTTTCCATTTCATGGTGATTTATTTAGAAGATAAATTTCAAAAAGACTCATTTACCCTGGTACTAAAATAATACAAAAAGGTCGTATTCGTCATTTACTTCTGGGGTTATCAAATTCCAAAACCCTAACTATAAATCAATGATAGTACAAATCGTTTCATAGCTTCAGTTCGATAGCCTGATTCGTCTTCAACAAAAGCGTTCTCAGGAAACCCTAATTTAACAAGCCATGGTAAGTGTCTCTCTACATCTATTCCGGTTCTTCTTCGTTAAGCTAAGTCTCGTTTGGTAGCTGAGAAAAAAGTTCGTGTTTTTAGTACATTAAATTGAACAAAAAGTGGGATTTTCCAGTCCAAATGTAATAATGAAATGAACTCTGTGAATTTCCTTTCATTTTATAAAAATTACAAATTAGAATCATTCACTAATTAGGTCAGATTTAATATTGTATTTCCTGCGGAAGGTGGTTTTTGAGATTGAATTGTAACATTGGGCCTTTTTTGGGAGTTTCTATTAGTATAAGGCAGATGTATTGATTGAGTTAGGTTTAGATAGGATAACCGAGGAATTCATGGATTTGTTGTATTTTGTAGTCGAGGAGAAAGGTCAGAGAGCCCAAGGAGGAGACCACTACCCTCGGACCTGCCGTACGAGAGGGAGAGCATGTTTTTGGTGTGGCTCATATTTTCGCTTCATTTAACGACACCTTCATTGTAAGCGATCTGGTTTTATTTACTTTGATTTTTTTTTCTTTTTCCTTGGTCTTCTTCATTCTTAGAGTGCCATCACTGTTTTTGCAGCATGTGACTGATTTGTCCGGAAGGGAAACAATGGTTCGCATCACAGGTATGGTTTACACTTGGAGAACAATTTCATTCGCTGTCTTTGGTTTTTAGTTATCACCATTCTTTGAACTTGTTTATTCAATTGACTCGATTTTAATACTTCAACTGCCTAACACCGAAGGATTTTCTGGTGGACGCTGACACTGACTAATAATTCACATGGCATTCGGAACTTCATGAATTATTAATTAATCTTTGCCACATGCTTTGATATTCATGTGCGGATGTGCCGGTTTATTTTTATTTTCTCGAAGAGTAATTTTTGAACTTATTTATTCCATAGGTGGTATGAAGGTGAAAGCTGATAGAGATGAGTCATCCCCTTATGCAGCCATGCTTGCAGCACAAGATGTTTCTCAACGCTGCAAGGTTTTATTAGTTTACCCTGTGTATTGTTGTGCGATATACTGTTACATGCAGTGAAAATATTTGTATTCATGTTTGCTTTTATCTGCAGGAATTGGGTATTACTGCTCTTCATATAAAACTCCGAGCTACTGGAGGGAACAAGACCAAAACACCTGGTCCTGGTGCCCAGTCCGCACTTAGAGCTCTCGCTCGTTCCGGCATGAAAATTGGTCGCATAGGTACAATTGTTTCATCTTATTTCTCTCCGTTCTATCATGTAGTTTCACTTCAACTCTTGTAAACTGACATGTAACGTTTTCTTTACCGTAGAGGACGTTACCCCTATTCCCACAGACAGTACCCGAAGAAAGGGTGGCAGACGTGGAAGACGGCTGTGAATCTTTGCTTCGTATCTATATTACCTGGCAGCTGCCGCCACCCTTGCTTGCTGCAGTGCTTGGAGTTTTCTTTCTGTTGAACAATTTGGATTTGAGATTCAAGCTTTTTGCACATTTACAGTTTCGTAATGGATTTTGATCTTTAATTGATGCATAACAATGTTGTGGAACTCTTGAATCTTTGAAATTAAGCTTTTATTTAATTGTTCAAGGATTAAACATGAAACTAGGTAGTTGTCTATATGAGCTATAGATTGAGTTAAATATGAGCGAATAATTGACTTTTTTAATTTAAATACATATTTTTATTTTATTGAATATGAATGAGCTTAATTTTTTTGAGAGATAATGTTAATGTCAAGATTTGAATATTGACATTCAAAATTAGACAATATGGATATTCTTGATCATTTTAATAAACATGTGTAGTTGTATTTGTGCGTGAGCAGCTCGATTATGTCTTGAGCTGAGCTTGACACAATTTGAGTTCGGTTTGCGTTGATTACTTCCTTAGATAAAACTCAATAAGGATTTGTATAAATGCCTCTTTGTTGAATAAAATTTTTACAAGTATGTTTTAAAAATGTTTGTTCATCATCTAATTTAAAGGAATACGGAAATATTATTTATATTTTAAAATAAAATATAGTATTTCTTTTATTAACAAAAGTGATCTATATTGTGCTAAGTTTGGTTCGAAATTGAAAAATATTTGTCTAATTCCCACCCAATAAGAATCGAACAATAAGTCGATTTTTGGATAAGCTTATGCTTTCAAAATTGGGCTTTCTTTTTTCATGAAGCCTAT
Organism: Hibiscus mutabilis; assembly: GCA_019671005.1. Classification (NCBI taxonomy): domain Eukaryota; kingdom Viridiplantae; phylum Streptophyta; class Magnoliopsida; order Malvales; family Malvaceae; genus Hibiscus; species Hibiscus mutabilis. Next base: position 71,627,832 of record CM033712.1, on the reverse strand, counting down.
CAAAAGAAAACCCTAGAAAATGAGTATAAAATCCCTAACAATCGGCCATCACAGCACCTCAATCTTCATTCGTGAAGGAGTATTCAAAGGGGCGGCGAAAGATGCAGATATTCGTGAAAACCCTAACCGGGAAAACCGTAACTCTCGAGGTCGAGAGCAGCGACACTATTGATAATGTCAAAGCCAAGATTCAGGACAAAGAGGGTAACTTTCTTCCATTTCTATTCTTTTTTCATAATTTTTAATTTTCTCTTTTAAAATCGCGAATTGATCATTTACATAAGTTTTAACTTTGATGAGCTATCAGGGATTCCGCCGGACCAGCAACGTCTGATTTTTGCTGGAAAGCAGCTTGAAGATGGCCGTACCTTGGCTGATTACAACATTCAGAAAGGTTTCCGTTTTTTGTTTACTTTTAGTAAATTTTTCGTGTTCTCGATTTGATTTTGTTACTTAACTGGGTTTTTGTTCTTTTTGATGCAGAATAAACTCTTCATCTTGTTCTGAGGTTGAGAGGTGGAATTATCGAGCCTTCTTTAATGGCTTTGGCTCGTAAATACAACCAAGACAAAATGATTTGCGGCAAGTGAGCTCCTTCTTCGTATATATGTTTTATACTAATCGGCAATCTTTTCTTTTTGACAAGTCCAGACCTTGATTCATTTAACACAGCACTATTACACGACCATGAACGCCGGAATGATAACTAAAACACGACATGAATTTACAGACATGAAAATGGTTGTTTTAAAGAATAACTAAAACATGAATACATGAACGTGATATGAATTGATAAACTGTCATATATATATATGTTATGCGGACTTTACTTAACCTCTACTTTTTATTTGAAATGGGATAGAGGATATACGAGGTCCGAAAAATGAATGTTAGACCATTCCTTAACTTTGTCAGCTTGTCTAATTTTGCAGGCAGTTGGCTTTCATGAATGGCACAATGAAAATTTTCAAGAAATTTATTCCATTAGTATTTGTATTTGGTATATGTGAAGCATGGGACTACAAGTTTGACCCTCTTTTGAATTGAAAGGATGAAAAAGAGGGCATCTTAGTTCCCAAAACTAAAATTTCCATTCGTTATTTTGTCAGCTGATCTAAACTTTACTTGCAGTTGATTTTCGAGGGTGGAACATGATAATGCTTTGCTTGTATTTAAAATTAGATCCGACTCAAATTGTTTCAGGTCTTGTTTAAGAACCCTTTGCGCTGAAGTGTTTTTAAGAACCCTCAAGGGATTTGGATCCCCCTAAACCTGATTTGACCAAAAGCCAAAATACTCGAACCTGAAATGCAAACATGCATTGTGAATCTTTGAAATTGACGCATCTCATTTTTGTTTTCCAGGTGTTATGCTCGGTTGCATCCGAGAGCTGTGAACTGTCGCAAGAAGAAATGCGGTCATAGCAATCAGGTTTGTCTGCTTGCACATACTGTATTTGCTGTTCTGGTTTGATGTAGTGTTCTAAATGCTCATTTTTCTTGTGCAGTTGAGGCCAAAGAAGAAGATCAAGTAAACTGTGACTATGTTGTTGATTTCATCTGCTTGAAAGAACCTGAATACAATACAAGACTAGTCCCAAAATTTGCATTTGGTTCTTTGCTTTCCTATTTTCTTTGAAATTTTAAATCCGGATATTGCAGTTGTAATTGAGGTTCATATTTATACTTTTGACAATGATGGTCAGTTTTCCTTTATGGATTGCAATAATTTCAATCTTATTTGTTGAGAAATATGAGGAGTTCTAATCTCAATTAAACAAATTCATAATTTGTCATTCCATTCTTGTGAAATTGGGACTGGGGACAAGAATTAGCTTTGGAATGCCAACTTTGCTCATGAAATTTGTTACGCCTCCGTTCATACGGAACTGTTCTGTGTATAATCAAACCCGCAACAAGCTGTTTTGACGTTATATCCAAATATTGTTGTACTTTCTCGAGTCAATCTTCAGCTCAATAACCTGTCGTCTGGCGAATCTGATAGGTCCAATTATCTGTTAACAGGATAGTAATTTATATTCGTAATAGTTACCATTTAACTTGTCAAATATACACGACTTAAGCGGCAAACAAGAGCCCAAAACTATACTTTTATTCTAGATAGATGTTTAAACTTTATTTTAAGCTTAACGTTTTCAATGTTACTTAAATAAGTGATCCGCTGTTATTGTCCGTTAATTTTCACTCTTAACTTTTGTTATTTGGCACGTGCCATCTTTTTAAAAATTTAAAATTATATTTAAAAATAAATAAAAAATAATAAAATAAAATAGCCTCAGATTTTAAAATTCCTAACACCTAAAATTCAAATCTTGATTTTGCCACCGATTGTCACACCATCGTCCATCACATCTGTCGCCGGACTATTACGACTATTTACTCCACCACTTTGTCGCTAAAAGATTCGTGACGAACGGCATAATTGACGATGAAAGGTGTGTGTCGTTCGGGGAGGAGAGAGCGCTTTATTTCGTCACCGATAACGCGACCAAGGCTGGTGGGAGTGGTCAAACTTGGGGTTTAGGGATTATGGACTATTTTAGGATTATTTAAAAAATTCTAAGATATTTTAAAAATTTTGATTTATTTTTTAAAAATAAAATTTAAAAAATGTTTAATACTGCCACGTGTCATGTTTATATTAACTAACGAATTTTTTTAACGACTGTTGACGACAAGACACTTAAATGTAAATTTCGAAAATGTTAGACATCTATTTGACCCGAAAAAATACTTTAAACACCTATCTAAAAAAATTAATATAATTTAAGCACTTATTTACTACTTAAACTAATATACATCTTCAATAATGTCTCATCACGTGACGGACTGACATTCAACATAAATAAAAAAAAAATTAAATGATGACGATAATAATTTTTATTAAGAAAAAAACTTAACAAAACAAGAATGAGAGAAAACCAAAAACTACTAGATGATTAACCAATAATGTTCCGCTTTGTTTAGATGGAATCAAACTTAAATTGTCGACCAATTACCTTATTTTCCACCTTGAGAACAATAGTAAACCACAACCCCCTATGTTGTACATCAACAAAATTGGCATGGATCATAAAACAATAGTTGTCCCAAAAATAAAAAACCAACCGAAGTAATTATTCAATTTAGGTTTTGAACATCAGGCGTCAGACTATATTCAATGCTATATTCAGTTGTTGATAGGGTAGGCTGAGGTTACAACAATTTTGTTTTAAGAATAAAAATATTTATATGGAACTAGAATCGTCAGGGTGCTTGGTCTAGTGGTATGATTCTCGCTTCGGGTGCGAGAGGTCCTGAGTTCGATTCTCGGAGCACCCCTTTTTGTGTTTATCTCTAGGCTAATTATGTCCTTAGTCCCTGTCTTTTTTTCCCCTTTGAGATCTAATCCCTTCCACATTGACTTTTAATTTTTTAAACAAACATTCAAATGGTATATACTATTTTCAAACTAAGTTCATTAACACGTTACAATTTTAATTTTATTTTTTGAAGATAAAAGGTCTAATGTCATTTTGTGCCCTTTAATTTATAAAAAAAACCATTTGGCCCTTATTTTTCTTCATTCTCTTTTATTTCTCGAATATTTAAAACTTTCCCCTCTTTTGACTCTCAAACATTTTATTCTTTGTGAAATTAAACCAAAATGATGAAAGAAAGTAAAAAAAATTGTTAAGTTGAGATCATTTATTTTGTCATGTTACTAATGTTGGCTTCAAGTATTTTATTATTTTGTGCAAAAATTCAAATAAAAATATTTAAAATGATAAAATAATAAAATTGTAAACATATATTAGATTATTTAAATACAAAATTTATAAAAATTAGAAAAAGTATGACAATAACGTAATGAGTTTGTTAATTTTTATAAGTTGATTCAGTTTGACAAAAATATAAAAATTAGGGTCAAACAAGTCAAAAAAATGAAGGACTAAAATGATTTTTGATTAAAAAAGTTTGAGGTCAAAAATGTCATTAGGCCAATTTGAAAAACATAACGACTAAAATCTTTAAAATTGAAAGGGAGGGATTAAATGTAATAGTTCAAAGAGTCCAGGGATTGTGAACATATTAAACCTATATGAAGCCCTTCATGTTGAATTAAACCATGGTAAAAAATATTTATTAAACTCATGCCAAAACGGCATACAGAAATTGTCGTTTAAATAGGGTGCTCTCACACTGCTTTTCCCTCCATAATTTCATTTTGCCGCCAACGAGACCTCACGACGCTTGCTTTTTAAAGCCTTATTCTATTGGTTATATAAACCCTAAATCCTGAAAAATAATCCAAAAAGGAAGAAGGATCCTCTTGTTGCTCAATCAGGTGATTTTTCTTGACTACACTCTGTTTGATTCCTGTGAAAAATCAATTAAACCTCTTCTGGAATTTCCTCTTTCTTTCAAATTTCGCAGCAATTTACTGTTCACCGTCATCAACTCTGACTAAACCTCTCTACTATTTTGATTCGGCAAGTTCTACATCACAGCATTTTGTTTTCTTTTTCTTTTTTTTTCCTTTAATGATTTTCAGGATGAACAGAAATAAGTGGATCCGACTGAATTACAACCCACTGTTGATTAGTATTTATTTTTTCATTTCCTGGAAAGAATTTTGTGAAATGAGTAGATCCGATTGAATTAATGTACTGTTAATTACTTTGACCTGCAATTAACTTTCTTACTATTTCTGTATTCTTATCGTCTTAGATTTCTAAATGGTTGTAATGTGATAGGAGAGTAGATTGTTGATTATGCTTGGGTTTTCCCTATTAGGTTTGAATTTTGATGTAATTAGTGATAACAATTTAGTCAAGCTCCGTTGTGATTCTACGTGTTCTGCTTTTAAGATTTAGTGGAACAACTTTGTTGGAAATTACTTTTGATATTGGTAAAATGAGTTATTTTTTTATGTTTTCCTATTTGTTTTTCAAGATATGGATATTTCAAGCCCTGCAGCTTTTGTTAATGGAGGATTGCTACGGGTGCATGTGGGACGTAGGGTCCGAACTGTGCTTCAGGTTACTCGGTCTGATATTGCATCTGTGATGGGAAAGTCTACTGATGATATCCAGCTTGTTGCAAAAGGCTCTCCACCCGTTCCTCTTACAAGTTATGTTGAGGTTATTGGCGTTGCTGAAAATGAAAATACCATCCGAGCTGAATCATGGACCAACTTTGGTGACACATTTGGTATGCTTTTCTTCTTCGTATGAAAATATTGATCTTTTCTTCTCCATTTTAGGTTTTTTACATCTACATGGAATTTCAGCTTGATTTTAGGACAAGCACTTCTACATGTTTTTATAGAGAGTTTATTGGGTAGGTGTAGCTGAATCAAGACAGTAATAAAAAAAGGTCTCTGGTCTGTATTGTGAAAACATTTGCCTGTTTTCACAATGTCGATGGGATTTATGTACTGTTTAGGCAATAAGAAGATCAAAGTGGTAAACTTGCACAGTTGCACTAAACATAAGCGCTGTCTGATTAACATGTTGCAAAAAGGACTCCTGTATGTAGGTCCTTGGGTTCAAACTTGTGTTCATGATGCAGGCTGAAATTGTATATCGAGTGTTTATTGCTCGACATATGTGATTGTTTTATAACTCAAGTTATATGCTGCTGTGAGTCTGTACCTGGCTTTGTCTTATTGCTTTTAATCATCACTTGATTCCGGTGTTTTAATTGTCTCTAAGAAATCTTTCCTTATCATTTTCAATAATGGCAGATGCAACCAACTATGATCAACTCTGTCAGCTAGCAAATGGAGAATACAAACACCTGTTCCTCTAGTTGTTTTCACATTTTCTTTATCAAAAGGAAGGCTTTTAGCTGAACAATGCTCATTCTTGTTGTTTGATGCTTAATGTATAAGTCACCTTATATTTTTTGATTTCATGTAGCTGTATTCGGTATTCAGCATTTTATATACGTGTATTTGATATGAAAATATCCTCTGGTTGTATAATGTTTATGATTCGACCTTCATGTCTGTTAGTATCGAGTGTGCGATGCCCATATCTGAAGCATATACAAACATTGTGTATTGGTGTATCACTGAAGAATCTCATCTCTGTTTTTTCATAAAAACTTGTTCTATACAAGCTAATTTGGTTTTATTTAAACAAATTACTTAGTAAATTTCTTCAAGAAAGTAGATATAGTTGTTAGAACCAACTACCAACATGCTATATTCTCAAACCAATAACGTATGTACTAATAGCTCAGACCCAAAGAAACAGAAACCAGTATTGAGAGGGCAGCAACAGACTAAGCAGGAATTGAAACGCTATGCAGAGAACTATTCAAGCTCCAGGATAGCGTGATCGTCCTTTCTTCTTCAGGAACTCTGGGATGTTGAATGAACCGCCTTCGTTGAAAGACGGTCGCCTATTGATTCCAAGGCCAGTATCTCCCTGTGCTACCCGACCTGCCTGCATTTTTAATTGGAGTTCGGTATAAATTGTTGTATGAAAGATAATGAAGAAGGGGAGTTGAGGTGTACCTGAAGGGGCCTTCCTTCGGTTTCTTCTTGACGTTTAAATCCCGTTGCAATTAGGGTTATACTTACCTAAATAAAGACCCAAAAATGATGCTTGTCATCAAATTAATGATTTACATTGAGAACCATGAATTTTGTAGAATGGTTTCCTAGCTGGTTTGTGCATAAAGTGACCTTTTTATTTATGGAGGTATGGTTTTTTTATATAGAAAAACAGAAAAAAAAATTAAACATGTCCGTGTTGGATGGATACATACCATACCCAACACTCCCGACTTGGGGGACTTTCAAGATCAATCAACAGTTATTATAACCGTCCATGAGAATTCTGCATCTAAATTTGGCCTTTAGGAAGCAGAGTTGTAATCCAATAGTCAATCTTGTAGCTAGATATGTATATATATATGTATATATATGAACTCAAATTTAATAAATCCCATCTATTGCAGGTATTAATCCTACTTTTCATAATGTATATATATATGAACTCAAATTCCCCTCTCCCAATAGTCAATCTAAATTGGATACAGGAGAACTATCCCCTGACGTAAACGCAAAGGCATCTCTAATCGGGACAAAATGTAGACTTGACAGTAAAGTTCATTCATGAGTCCATCTATTGCAGGTATTAATCCTACTTGACAGTATGCAGGCCTACTCAAAATATGTTGATCAAGAGAGGCATTCAGATAATCATTTGTGAGTCTTAATTTTGGCACGAGTATGGTAGAGACAAAATTAACTTACTTGGCCAGTAAGTGATGGATCGATCACTGCTCCAAATATCAAATTGGCAGTTGGATCCACAAGATCATATATAACCTCAGCCGCTGTATTAACCTACAGAAAATTATCGGAAATCAAATCATGCATGTTAAAAGAGAAAAACATGAAAGCATGTTCTGAAACAACCAAAACATTCAAGATAATCATGGTCTCCATAACTCTTCTCCTAACGGGAAGGGCTCCACTTACATATAACCAACAATTTTGCTCCCAAGTTCGAGATAATGTATATATATATGAACTCAAATTACCCCCTCCCAATCCGCCACAAAACACACACTGAGAGAGTTAAGAGATGGAGTGGCACCTCAAACAAGGTTAAATCACTTCCACCAGTTATGTTCCATACAATTCCAGTAGCTCTTTCTATACCAAGATCTAACAAAGGTGATTGGATAGCATTTAGTGCAGCATCTCTAGCCCGTGTTTTCCCTGCAAACCAGAAACGAACAATTAGAACAGAATACCCAGTTCGGAATCGAGTTGTCAACTTTTCAACCTAAAAACTAAATTGCCATTTTATAAACCAAAACATCATGATGAAATTAGATCAAAGGCCATATGACATGTAAAAATATTTTTGTTTCAAGATAAAACACCAACATGCATTGCCAATAAAAAGGAAAGAAAATAGACAAACTACAGTCACTTCAATTTCAATCAGAGGGACAAAAAATAAAATAAAGACCAAGGTATGAACTTTGTGCATTCCAAGCCCAAGCCTCAAATACAAATGCTAACGGTATTCTTTCATTACCAGTTGCAGTTCCAATCCCCATCAGTGAAGAACCTGCATTTGCCATTATAGTTCGCACATCTGCAAAATCCACGTTGACTAGCCCAGGAATCTGCAATGAGGAAACACAGCCAAATTAGGGTGCAGAAGTATGGTGCGAACCCTGAAGCTCATAATGCTTCAAAGTTTTAGCTGGCCAAAACATTACGCATTTGAATGGGTAGTCGCACGGATATATTAATCTTTTTAACAGCTCCGAGGTTCCATTCTAGTGCTCTGGAATCAATGGATTTAGCACTACCAAGGAGTATGACCAAAGTTATCCAGACTAAATAACACACGGAGTAAAGAGCATGCTTGATAATGAATCATATATTTAGCAGTACCAATGCGTATGACCAAAGTTGTTATTTATCAGAAAATGGATCAAGATATTAAATCAAAAAGTGCAGCCCACAAGTATTATTTGGTTAAAGAGTATACCAGTTTTACCAGCCAAAGCCTAAGAATACAAACTTCATATTAGAATAGGGAAAAGAGATGGAAAAAGCAGCACAAAGCTATTAGTTTATCCTTTCCATCTAAAAAAACTAGGGTAATTAAGGTGCAAAAATCTTCCTATCACAGGTTGATTGTAACATATCACAATAAGATTTCACATGATCATTGATAATTGGAAGGACGGTCTCAAGGACGGAGAGGAGAAAGAAAGAAAACAGAATTGCAATTATGTTTCTTTTATCTAAATATTTGGGTTTTATCTCTATCATGAAGTCATACAGTTAGATTACGAGATTTACACTTGTATTGAAGCACTCTATAATCCATACCGTAATTATATCGGAGATACCACGAACACCTTGACGAAGAATATCATCAGCCAGATTAAAGGCTTCAGTTACTGGAGTAGATGGTGAGACTGCAGTCAACAACTTGTCATTTGGGATAACAATTAGTGTGTCAACATTTTCTCTCAGAGCTGCAATTCCTTCCTGCGCTTGAACAGCCCTCCTTCTTCCCTCGAAAGAAAAAGGGGTAGTGACGATACCGATAGTTAATATACCCATGGACTTTGCAACCCCTGCAATTACAGGAGCTCCACCAGTTCCAGTTCCTCCACCCATTCCAGCCTGTAAATGCAAGCTTTAAATCCTAGTTAAAAATGTTAAAGAAAGATACTAGAAGACAAAAGAAAGATAAGACCTTACGTGCTCATCCTAATTCTTAACTTGGAAAACATCAATCTATGTAAACGCCACATGCTATCGTACCAGAACAAAAGGTTTCACCAATGGCAATTTGGAGAAGAAAAGTATCAGGATCAAGAATGAATCATGCGTTTAATGAGTTCATGAACCATCAAAGTACACGACAAATCAAACCCTAGGAAACAGTATGATCAGATATAACGATGTTTAACAGAAATGGCTATAAACACACATCTGATGCTTAGGATGTGATAACAAGTTTCCAATTGCAGACATAAAACATGACTTTTACCACTCGTTGCTATAAACTTTGCACATAACTCGTTAACCATTTAGTTGATTGAACAAGTTTCAAGAAACAAGAAATCATGTATAAGTAGCCAGGCTAGTTGTGTTTATCATACGACCAATGAATATTCACTATAAGTAGGAAAATAATTTGTTTGACGGATATTAAAAAAAAGCCTAAAGCCAGAGATAATTTAGGTCAAAAAGTCAAAACCACTCACAGCGTAGTAACAGTACAAGTCATGATCGAAATTCTACCTAAACGATCAAGGATGGGAACTTACAGTAACAAAAACCATATCAGCACCATAAAGAGCCTCTTCTATTGACTCCTTGCTCTCTTTGGCAGCATTCATCCCAATCTCTGGGTTTCCACCAGCACCAAGACCCCGAGTCAGCTCCTGACCAATTTGCAAACGATTTCCACGAAAGACCGGAGACAGTTTCAGGGCTTGAACATCAGTGTTAACAATCCAGAACTCAACACCCTTCAATGCGCTCTCTATCATGCGGTTAACAGCATTTGACCCACCACCTCCAACACCAATGACTTTGATCTTGGCTTCATTGTAATTACTTGAACCAGACACGTCTTCTAAGCTCTCAGGACTAGAGATATCCCTTCCCGGGTTGGTTATTTTATGGTTCCCTTCACCTCTAAGCATTGAAACTTCCGGGTGCATATTCAGAAAAGGGTCCCTATGGTGATACGGACTGACACTTTTAGAGTTGGATGAACATCTAAAATGAGCCATGGTACACCTTTGGCTCGAGCTCGAAGACCCACTTTTCCCATCACACATTTTAGGACAGCTAAGTTTCCCTAAAGGATTCTCCTTTAACACCCTCCCTCCAACAACATTAAGTACCCCCATTGATCTAGCATCTGAAGGTCTAAAATATGGTGATATCGATATAGCATTTGCCATTTTACAGCCAGCACTAGGAAATCAGATTTCACTTCAGCTATAACACAAACCAGAAAACTTGAAAAGAGTCCTAAATAGCTTCAGTTTCGAGTTTCAAAATCAAAATTTTCGTTTAATACCTGCATAAAACACACAACCACATCAAAACTACATTCAATAAGATTTAGAAATTAACCCATTAGCTCAAGCACGATCATTTACTCACTTAGAAGCATCGCCTTAAAACTAAAAAAAAGTAAAATTGAAATAAACCTCAAACCCAAAGATAAATTGCTGAAAAGGCTATACTTTTCTAAATTGAACAACACGGTCAACTTCAAAATATAAAGAATAACATCAAACAAATTTCAGCTAAAACCCAGAACCATAAATTAAAAGAAAAACAGGGGGAAATCACGAAAATGCAAATGCAATTTAAAAAACAAAACAAAATGGCCATCTGGTTTTTAAAGAGAAAGAGGAAAAGGGGAGACCTGAAAGATAAGCAGAGTCCAGGATAACAGAGACAGCAAAGTTCGGGCTGAAAATTGAAGAGATGGGAAAGGGAAGGGACTGATTTTGGCTTTAGCTATGCGAAGTCATTTGTCAGGTTGTAGTTGATAAGATTAAAAATACTAACAATTAAACCAAAACAAAAAGGAAAGTGGTAAATCTCAAGACATGAGATTTATGAATAGTTTCCACTTTCCAGGGTTTAACTGGCTGTGAGTGAATGAATGAATTTATGGCCCTTTCAATTCTTAAACCCTTTTCTCTTTGATTTGGGACCAAAAATCTGTGGTCTTTCTTTCCGGTCCAAGAAATGATTCGGGCCGTTCAGTGAAGTGGACATATCAGCCCACATATTTATTTTAGAGTAAACTACACCAGTGACCACCGAACTATTTAGGGATACCTATTTTGACCATCGAACTAAACAACTCGTCAATCAAACCATTAAACTTATTAAATTGACCTATTTTGACCACGTCCGTTAAAAAACTAATGAATTACATATGACAGTTAATTAAAATTTGTAAAATTACACATTTAGTCATTGTTATTTACTTATTAAATCAATTTAATCCTAATTTTATTTTAAATTATATAAATTAATTAACCAATCAGATGATGACACGCGTCATCATCCAATTGGATAAATTTACTCCAATTCTAATTTATTTTATTTAATATATTTTCTTTGATTAAAGGAAAATTAATCAAGGAAAAGAAGAATAACCTTGTGGTGGTTTTAACCTATGACCAAAAGGCTGCTCTCCCATGCCTTTACCACTACACCAAATTACTCTCAATAATATAAATTGCACCATTTCATATACATATCTTATTATACAGTAAATGTTAGAGAAAAAAAAGTAAAAATGATTGAAAGGGGACTCGAACCTAGACCACTTGGGATGTGTGTAATCACACAAACATTCGATTTAATTTAAATCTAAAAATTATCAAATATTTGATTTTAAAAAATATTCGATTTAAAAAAAGAAATTCGATTTAAAATATTCGAATATTTATTAAAATATTCAAAAAAGAAAAAAAATATTAAATCGAATATTTAAAATATTCGAATATTTTTTAAATCAAATTTCTTTTTTATTGAATATTTAAAATATGAAAAAGAAAAAATATTTGAATATTTTAAATTAAATTTATTTTTTTAAATTGAATATTTTTTAAAATTGAATATTTGATAATTTTCAGATTTAAATTAAATCGAATGTTTGTGTGATTATACACATCGCAAGTGATCTAGGTTCGAGTCCCCTTTCAGTCATTTTTACTTCTTCTTTCCCTAACATTTACTGCATTATAAGATATGTACATAAGATTGTGCAATTTATATTATTAAGAGCAGCTTGATGTAGTTATTAAGGCATGGGAACATTGTCCTTTGGTCCCAAGTTCAAACCACCATAAAGCCATTATTATATTCTTGATTAATTTTCCTTTAATCAAGTGGTGACACGTGTCATGACTTGATTGGAAGGGAAAATATATTAAATATTAAATAAAATAAATTAGAATTTGAGTAAATTTATCCAATTGAGTGATGATTGGTTGATTAATTTTATTTAATTTAAAATAAAATTAGGATCAAATTGATTTAATAAGTAAATAATAAGGACCAAGTGTATAATTTTACAAATTTTAGTTAACTGTCACGTAACCCCTCTATTAGTTTTTTAACGGCGGTGGTCAAAATAGGTCAATTTAATAAGTCTGGTGGTCTGATTGACGAGTTGCTTAGTTGGTGGTTTAAAATAGGTATCCCCAAATAGTTTGGTGGTCACTGGTGTAGTTTACCCTTTATTTTATTATAAAAGGGAAAATTACCTATTCAATAATCAATACTTCACCTTTACCCATGTTTCTGTTTTAGTACTTCACCTATTTTTTTAAATGATGTCTAATGTTACGTTTTATTTCTATTTTAGAATATGATGCTAAAAAATTACACGTGACATGCTGACTAAGAGAGGAAAAATCATGGGCTAAATTGCATAACTGTAAAATTTAATTTTTTTCGAGTCGGAAAAACTCGAACTTGAATATAACTCAAGATTGGGGAGAAGATGATTTTTTAGAGTTAGACCCAGTTTTGCTGACCCGCTTTTCTATTTTCTTTTTTCATTATTTATTATTTATTTTAAAATAAAATCCTTTTAAATAAATTTTGGTGCCATTTAATCCTAATTTTTTCTGTCTTAGGACGTTCAAATAGGTCTTTAATTCTTAAATTTGGTTAACAATCAAGCCCTAAAAATTCGGATTCTTTCAATTAGACCCCTATTTGAGTTATTAATTGTTAATTGGAACTTTATATTTAGATTTCTACATTTTGGTTGCGGACCAATTGCCCAAGCCAATGCACACATGCACACTGTTATTCACGTAAGTTTCCAACCCTAAAATGGTAGACATTGATCAAGAAAATCAAATAATCTAATCAAATTGTTACTCATAATTCACAACTATGTTCTCTTACGAATGTTAGGCAACTTACTGCATGAAACAATCATCTATGAAGCACGGGGATGGCAACCCTATGCCGTTTTAAGTACCCGATACGTCCCTGGACGGTACAGGTCTGGTACGGCTGGGGTATGTACCGGGGACGTCTCACGTCCACGGGGTACGACTGAAAAAAGTTGGGGACGGTTGATACTTTTCTGGGGACGTTTTGGGGACAGCATGTGACCTTCATATGCATCCCCAAAAGTTATTTTTCTGTCAGACCATAGTTACTAGAAACAGGGAACATCCCACCGGATGGCGACCGGGAACTACGACCCAAAACTTAAAACGAAACACGTCTGATACGTGATTCAGAAAATGGAGAAGGGCGACAAAGGAACCACTTTATAAACGACCTGCTAGAGTGTGTTCTCGCCATAGCCATAGACCATGACGAGCGTGGCTTGTAGAACTCGAATCAACGGCGATTGGTGAACCAGAAATGGAGGGTGGCTTGTTGACGGAGAAGGTTGAGGCCCGAGGGTTGTTGAGAGATAGAAGGGGATGAGCTGTCATGCGTTTTTTTATTCCAAAGCGTCTAGAAATTATTTAGCTTTTCGGGAATTTGAATTTCAAATTTATTGTATAATAAATCATATGTTGGAAATAAGATAGTCTGCCATTTTAAATCATATATATATATTAGTTTGACATACAATTTAATACCATGTGTATGCATCATACGTAGGAAAGCTATAATTAGTATAAAGGTTATATTTTGATACACAAATTTTTTTATAAAATTTAAAACTTAAATTATAAATTTTAGCACCCTAAAACTTAAATCTTGAACCCTAAACTCTAGACTCTAAACTCTAATCATAAACTTTAAATTCTACACCCTACACACTAAACTTCTAAACCTTAAACCCTAAAATTAAAAGGCTTGTGTAAACTTGTATATCAAAATATTTTTTTTAGTATAAATCATATAATACAGATTTATTGTATAAATATAATTATTTTAATTTACAATTTTAATATTATTTGTATACTATTTAGATTTATTGTTTGAGATTTGTAATTTTAACATTATGGTTTCTTTTTTTAATTTTATTTTCTAATTTATTATGAATTTTAATGTATTATTATTATATATATTAAAATTTATTATATTTGCCATACCCGTACCTTATAATTTTAAAAAATGTCATTTTTCATCCTCGTCCCCGTATCAGTATTAGTGCAGCATAGAGAATCGTATGATGCAGACACAGGTTAACATTACGCGGATGCAATCATTTGGGAAATGGCAGCTATGATCGCTGCGGTAGTGTTGTTGCTGTTGCCGTTCTTTTCCAATTTAACCACGAGAGAGAAGATGGATATGAAGTGATTAGAATGTGAATACGGACGAAGTTAAGATTAAATATTGAGATAAGTAAAAGCCTATTAAGCTTTTAAATATAAAAAATAGGAGAAATAAAATTTTATTTGATTAATATTTAAATTAAAAAGGACATAAAATGCTTTTATATCAATTTTTTTGGGAGGGACTACACCTCTCTCAATCCATACATGGCTTCGTCCTAGGTGTGAACGTATTGCAATGAGCTCTAGGTCGATCGCATCTTAAAATTTCCAATAAGACAATAACTTTGTCGCAATTTTTATTGATTAAATAGAAATGTATTATATTTTTATATCGGGATTTGAACTTATATAATATGATGCAATATGAATATTTTTAGCCACTAAATCAATTAGTGGAACTTAATTTTATTGTAAAATTAATGGTGTTAGTGTATATGTGTGTAGGATAATTTTACAGTAAATATCATGCACCGTAAGTGTATTGTTGAGTTTTCAAGAGAGCCATCCACTTTGTCTGTTCTTCCTTGGCAACTTATTCAAGAGAGCCATCCACCCAATCATAAAGTACTTGGGCACATGCTTAGGGAACCAAATTGCCTTCTGCTATGTAACTTTTTTCCGTCTTTTCCTAACTCTGTCCCATATCCACTTTGTTGTCACTAGTTGCCAGCTAATCGAGCAAAAAAGTGGCCAAGCTTCATTCCGTAGCTTTAGTAATTTCTTCAAAATATAGCTGAAATGGGCCTTAATAGTAACCTACCAGAAATCTTCCCCTTTCAACACGTACTCACGTATCCATGCTACCCAGAGAGAACTGTTGTCTGCCAGAATGTACTTCATTGGTAAAAGGTAACACGTTTTATTCCAACAATGTAGACTTTTGTGTCCCAGACCCCTCGGACTTTAGTAGGCAAACTTGCTGCCATCCAACATGAGCCCTGCTACCGGGATATCTTCGTCTTTCCAAAAGAATCTCATACAAATCTGTTCAATCTTGGTGATTACTGCTTTAGGAAAGACAAGCTGCCGGCTCCAGTAGTTAAAAACGCTCACCAGAACAACTTTAATCAGCTGCAGTCTGCCACTGTAGCTGAGTTTCTTGTGAGACCAGGAAGCCAACTTATCTTTTATTTTCTCTACAAGTGGAAGGCAATCTTTCTCGGTGAGCTTCCTAGTAACCAGGGGAACTCCCAGATATCTCACAGGGAGATGGCCAAGTCTGAACCCTGTGATATTAGTGATGGAGTCAATTGCATCAGCACTCACTCCTCCAGCAAATATTTCCGTTTTGGCAGCATTTAGTTTCAACCTAGACATGCCGTAAAACTGCTCGCGAGTACTTAGAATCCCCACAACTGAATCCAGAGATCCATGGCAAAAAGTTAGGAGGTCATCTGTAAATCACAAATGAGTGAGCGGTATCTTACTGCATTTGAGGTGGAATTTAAAAACACCATTCTGAACAGCCTTGTCGAGCAGAGAGGATAACACGTTCATCACCATAAAGAAAAGATATGGTGATAAGGGGTCACCCTGCCTCACACCCCTACCACCCTCAAAATATCCCACCAGGCTTCCATTGAATGAAACAGAAAACCTAGAGCCTGTGATGCAACTCTGAATCCAGTTCTTAAATGTAGCAGGCAGTCCCAAAGCATCCAAGACTTTCAATAAGAATTCTCAACTGATGGAGTCAAAGGTTTTTTGCAAGTCAATCTTGATGGCACACCTAGGAGAGATCGACTTCTTAGAGTAGCCCTTTACAAGTTCTTGGGCGATTCCATTCAATACTCATTAATTTTCTACAATTATCTTCCTAATTGAATTATTAAAACCTAATAAGCACATAAGACTAAGGCTCTAATACTAATTAAATTAAACTAAGCGATTTAATTATCTAGAAATTAATACTACATGCTATATTTAAAACATGCATCAATCATATAATTTAAAGCAATTAAATTAAATAATTAAAACCTGACTAAATTGAAAGAAATTGAAAACTGCAATTTTAATTTTATTAAAAAGGACCAAATTGAGAGAGATTACAAACTTTTTGGGCCAAAGCCCAAATTAACCCAAATATTAAAAATACGTGGGTCAGATTTGATCCAAATAAAAATACGCCGATCCCCTTCTGACTCGGTGCCAAAACGACACCGTTTCAACTTGGCTATATAAAGCCAAGACCGAGTTGAATCGGTCATAATTCTAATTCACACTCTCTCTCTACCCTCTCTCCTCCCAAAACTATATGCCCATAACACGAACCAAACCCAGAAAACCCAACCCTAAAGATAAAAAACATTGGTTTTTGGATGAACTTCATTCAAGTTCATCACGAATCGGATGAACTTCAAACTTTTCAGACTAGCTCCGCCCTAAACACCGTCTTCAGATCTATTCCGGCCAATTTTCAGCCACTCAATTTTGTTCGCCGACCACTTTGCCCTTCTGTCGGCCGCCGCCTATAACTCCTGATCACCCCCAAGATTGCTTCGGCCATCGTGCCGAAAACTTAAACCCAAAAAAATCATTTTTTACATGAATTCTCTTGATCTAGTCCCAGCTCGATAGAACCACTCATTTCCGATCACCTAAACCTATTCTACCCTTAACCGAACCCATTTTCAATTCCACTAAACCTAAAATCTCTCTAACAACGAATCCTTCCGATCTCACTCTAATATGTTTCTATTTTTTATTTTACTTCGATTTACTAACATTTTTCTTATTTACTTTGTAGGAAAACAAAGAGGAAAATGAAAGTGTACTTTCGATGGTGATACTGTTGATCCAGTTTTCTTCTCCGACGAATGCTCGTGGCGTCGACGTACACTTTCGGCGAATTAGGCTACTTTAGTGGCCCTTTGATCCTCGGCGATTCCACTTCTCCGGTGGTTCAGCTCCTAGTAATGGTGCAAATCCCTAGGTATTTTCCTCTCATAATAACTCTTTTTTAATTATGGTAATTATTATTTAATTGTCATTATTCCCCCATGATTAACTGATATCTTTCTCCTCCTATTTATAGGGGGTTGATTTTGATGACGTCATGCTGATGACATTGTAATGAGGTCAGCTCTAGCTATGTTAAAATAAACACAGATCCAAGTGATAACCGTCTGGACGAATAGGAGATTACCACATGGACTAGTTTGGGCGAGAATTTGAAAAAACAGATTATTTGTGTTTGTTGATTTAAAAATAGGCGGGAAAGGGTTATAACAGTTGTAATGGGTTGAAAAAATTAGATTTGGGTTGGCAGATTTATAAAATGGGCTTTTGGACATAGTTCGGCTTTGTATGTATAATAAACACCTATAGACTATGTATGGATTGTTTTATTTATGTAAGGGTTTTATTATACAAATTTATTTATTTTTATTTGCTAAGAGAAATACACACACGCGCGCACACACACATATATATATAGGTACCCAGATAAAATTCAAGTGTTACAGTAAGAGATCTTATTGAATAAGGTTTCTTGGTGACCAAGTATTTGAGTCTATAAATATAGACTAGATTTAACCTTTTGAATTATGAGACAATGAAAGGGAATTACACTGGAGAGAAGTAATCACTTTTAGGTTCTCTGCAACTAGGGCTGCAAATGAGACAGGACAAACCGCGAGCTACTCGAGTCTGACTCGGTCAAAATTCAGTCAAAGCTTGACTCGATTGGACTCGACTCGAGCTCAAACTCGACTTGAGTTCTTAACGAGCCGAGCTGAACTACTTGATACCTGACTCGAAAAGCTCGTGAGCTACTCAAAAATATGATATACTAAATTTTTTATTTTTAAAATTTTAAAATCTAAACTCCTAAACCTAAAACCTTAAAATCTAAACCTTCAACATAAGTCCTAAACCCTAAAATCTAAACCTTAAATTCTAAATCCAACAACCTAAACCTATAACCCTAAACTAACACCCTAAATCCTAAATTAACAAGCTTGAGTTTACCCAACTTGTGTATCAAAGTTGTTTTCTAATTGTGCTTTAAATGAGACGTGACAGATTGCGAGCTACTTGAGTCTAACATGGTCAAAGATTGGTCAACAGTTGACTTGATTTGGCTCGAATAAAGCTCGAACTCGACTCGACTCAATTTTTTAACGAGTCGAGTCGAGCTCATATTTCTCAGGCTCGTTAAAAATTACTCGAGCTCGAATTAAACTCGAAATCTTAACGAGCTGAGTTGAGCTCAACACTACTAGAGCTCGATTCGGCTCGTTTACACCCCAATCTACAATTATGGTGACTACGTTGTAGAGATGGGTATTATAGGGATGTTGGGAGGAGTGTTTTGGTTCTACCGAGTTTTGGGATTACATGAGATATCATGTATTTGTATTCTTCGTGTTCTCTATGTTGATAGTGGATTGTTCGTTTCTCTCATCCGCGGAGGTAGGCTATGCCGAACCACGCTAAATCTTGTCTCTTATACATGTCCTGGTCTATGTTGTTATCGCTTTGGTTATTTTGCCGCATATCAAATTCTTAATAAAAAGGTGAAGAAAACGTGTTTGATTGTAAAATTAGAAAATAAAAACAAAAATAAGTGAAAATTTTGAAAACCTAAAAAAATATTTTCATTAAAAATATTTTAGGAAAGTGGAATATATGAAAACAATTGTTTTTTAATTTTAACTTCATTTTAATCCGGGTTTGAATCTTTCTAATGCCATTTTTAAAACTTTGATTTATTTAATCATATTTTATTTATTATTATTATAACAATATTTTTCTAACTATATTTTATTTTAATTATTTAATAATTATTTTTCTTTTATATTTTGAAAAGTTCGATATCAATCACATTTTTCACTATTTTTATTTTTAAAAACAAGTCTTCATCCCTATTAACGTTAATAGAAATGGCATTGAAACAAGATCAGAAACTAAAAGAGATCAATTTGGTTTTACAATGGTCACCTTCTCTCAATTAATTCACACATGTCAACAATTGATGGCCGAACCATATGAATTTTCTTCCCAAGTGAAACAAGTTTTTTACTGCCATGATCCAATGGATGAGGGTTGGTATGTTGTCCTTCTTAACACCCCCAAGGACTTGATAGACACTAGGGATAGAAGTAGAGATGACATTGAAACAAGATCAGAAACTTTGCCTTTTGCAACCCAAAACTTAGATGGAACAATCAATAGTTCTAGTTCACAATTTCAATGGGTTCAGGAGGACATGGATGTAGATTTTAATGAAAACTTGTTGTCGAATACATATATTAATAGTAACATTGTCACTAGTTACTAAAATTGTTGTTGTTTGTTTATTGCATATATCATGCCTAGAAAGAAATTGAGTGGCCTGCGGATTGTTCAAGTTCCTCGAGCGGAGGAACTAACAAATAATGAGGAAATGTCTGGTGTTGGATCTTCACAAGTTTCGAAAATAGTTGAAGAAAATGTAGAAATCGAAGGTAATGTTCAACACTTTATTTAAATGGTAGATGCTTTTCATTTTGAATTGATTTTATAAATTTTACTGAATTATTTCTTATATAGTTGAAAATGATCGAAGACGCGAGAATAGAGGGTGCACGACGTTGACAGAGTTATACCATCTTCCTCCCGGGAAATGCGTGAAAGTTTCAAGAAACGATGTTGACCAACCTATTGGGGCAGAAGCAGGTGTTCTGGCCAATTTCTTAGGAATGACTGCACGTAATGCATAACTTTTGCCGATCAATTATGAGTCATGGTGTGAGATGCCGAATAGTAACAAAAACCAGGCTGTGGATCATGTGAAGGTAATAATGTCATTGTAACAGATAATCCATTACAGCTCGATAGTAATTTATATTTACTTTGATTGTGTAATTTGTAGGAGAAATTTTCTTTAGAGGTCTTAGACAATTATGTGAAGCAAACGTTAGGAAAGAAATGAAGAGACCATAAGAGTTTTTTTGAAAAAAAATATTTCAAGAATAAACTCAGCATTCAAGAGAAGATGCAAAATGTCCCACCTGGAATGCTCCGATATCAATGTGAAGATGCAGTCAGGTTTTGGGGTTCAACAAAAGGAGAGGTATGATTGATGCACTTTAAAAAATAAAACTATGTCATTACAATATTGGCTTTATATGTAATGCAACTTTTAAATCTAGGATCGAGAGTGCGTTGGAGTTGCTAGCAGAAGTAACGACCTCTTTGAAATTCGTATTAAAGTCGAATGAGATCGCTAAAAAAGAGTAATAGGTTTCCTTTTGTTTTCGAAAAAATATTTGAAAAATGGGGAGTTCTTTAAAATTTCGTATTTTTGAAAAACAATAAAACTTGGAGTCGTCACCGGCCACTAAGGTAGGCAGGACACCATAAAAACCAGAGATTCGATCGAAAGCAAGTTCAGGAATTGGTTACAGATGGGGAAGGTTTTGGTACCCCACATCGCCAAAAAATTGGTACCAAAAGAAAAATATAATTACCGTTTTTTTAATATTAAACTTTCCGAATTAAAGTGACGATTAAATTGAAATTTGATTATACATGCGAGTAAATTTTAAGGACCCCGTTATTCGAGAATAAATCGAAAAGCTAACACCACTGTGTTTGGTACTAGCCATATTTACTATCGAATAACAAGGCACCACATTAATAGTTCATATATCTAAATGCGAGAAAATAAAGCATATATATATATATATACGAAATTAGAGCATAAATAAAGGTAGAAATAAAATGTCCGAAAAAAGGATCGGATCGAACAAAAGATAAAATAATGAGCGGAAATAAATGCGGTAATTTAAAGTGTGAAAAATTAAATTGCGAGAAAAATAAAAGCTAGAATTAAAAAGAATCCGGAAAGGGACTGGATCGAAAAAAGCAATTCGGAAAAAAGGACCGGATCGAACAAAATAGCGTAAAAGGAAAAGAGATTCGAAAAATGGAACGGATCTAACATGGAAAGAATTTCGGAAATTAAATAGCAGAAAATAAATGTTAGTTGTAGAAATTAAATGTTAAGTGTTAAATGTTAGATGGAACGTACCATAATAATACGGGTCATTCCCCGTTGCAGGTCACCGTAAGGCCGTCTCGAACATAAAAGTAAAGTGAACAATAAACAAATAATAAAATATATATGTGAATATTATATTGTCCTAGTGATAATATAGATAATATATAATAATAATATATAACATATATGATATAAATATGATATATGACATATGATATGTGGTAGTATTATAATATATACTATAAGATAGGTAATACTATATAATAATAATATATAATATAAACATAATACTTATAATATATAATACGTATTAAACATATATATAATAAGACAAAGTACCGTATATATATATATATATTATGCCTATATACAAAAACGTAACAATTATATTATATAAAGGGATAATATGAAATTATGATAATAATATATATACAAACAAATAATAAATTAAACAACATTCAACAAGTAAAATAATATACATATTACAAGCAAAAAATTAAACAAAATAAAACACATAAAAAAGAAACTAAAATAAACAACAAAGATTACTAATAAAATCATCCACATTTTCATTGAACTATAAAAATGAATTATACATAAATAAAATAAAAAAAGAGAATATCAAAATTCGAATATATGCTCAATTCATCAATCCACATATCATTATTGATGAGGTTAAAAAGCTTAATTCAAAGGTTGGTGGTTCAAATGGGTGGGGTCTCGATAACTTGGTGGTGCGGCAGTGTAGTGTAGTGCGGTTGAGTGAGGGACGGCCCATTTTTTGGGGAAATGGAAAATGGGCAGTGGGTAATCAAATGGGTTTGTGAAAATTGTTTAGATGAAAGGGACGTGAATAAATGGAATTCCGTGTCGGGTGGTTTTGAGGGAAAAATGGCGTGTAATGGAGAGTGCAGCTAAAGAAAATACTGGATTAGGGGTCAAGGGAAATAAAATTGGGAATGAGAGAGTACGGCTCAAGGGGAAAAAAATTAATGGCCCACCCGCGTTCTTTTGGGAATATATATAGAGATGTTCCCTTGGTTGGCGAAGTTGAGTTGGGGTTTTCTTTCTTTTCTTTAAATTAAATTGAAAGTTAGAATGTCTTTCTACTGCAGGAGAAGAAGACAACTAGCTATAATTTTATAGCCAAACTTTTAAAGGAATCCTAACTCATAGAAGATAAATTCCTTACGGGCTAGGAAAAGCGGAGATGTCACTGGTAAAAACGAAGACTTAACCACTTTCTTTTGAGGCGGCGAAATGCGCTTTGTTGAAGCAGAGCAACTATTGAAAGAAATAAATTCACGGTGCCATTCTCGTCTACTCGGTAAGGGAATAAATAAGCCGACTATTTCTTAAATGAAAATAAAGGACTTCCAGATCGGTAACAAAAGAGTTCCAAGATCCGCGACATCCGCTAGAGCTCAAACTTGACATTTCCCGCTAGGCCAGGGGAGGAGAATAATGGTGGGTAATCCACCTAGCTGTATCATGTTCCTCGCATAGAGAGCTCGAGTAGTTATTGGTAGGAGGGAAGTAATATTGTAGATTAGTTTCATTGCTATTTGCTCTCTTGCTACGCTAGCACTTAAGACTCTATCTTAGCTTAGAATGAGGGATCCAAAGAAGGAGTACCCAAAGTAGGCAGTACTGTGAGTTCACAACTACCATTTCTGTAACTGAACTTCCTGCCCCCTGTCCACTCAGTCTCCTTTTTGGACTTCAGGAGCATTGAGTAAAGGAAGGCAAAGGGCGGCCGACCATAGGTTCGAATCCTCTTATCTTTCTTCATTACTAACTGCCACTAGTGAAGGGCGAAGACATACTGAATGAGAAGTATCGCATCTTTTCATTATGATTGTGGCTAACTACTAATTTAATGGTGCATAAACAAAGAACGACTCCAACAGGTAGACTTTGACCGTCGAGTTCTCTTACACGAGCAAAGGCCTTTGAGCGAGGACATGAGCCAACACCCCTTACATCCCTAAGTATTTCGGGGTTATTGACAAACCAATTTTCTTTATATATGATTTGATCTCCTACCTATCACAAAGGAGGAGGTCTCTCGATGTAGGTTGAATCTCGATCTCATAGATTAGATGGGCCTACATCTTTTTTACTAAATAAAGCCCTCTATAATTCAATTGTTTCAGCTCGAGCGAGATAATTAGCCTATGTTAGCAGAGGAGGAAGCAAGAGATTACTTTCTATTTTAATGCCTTTCTTTGCCTCAGTTAAACACAGAAAAAAAGCTACAAGGAAGACTAATTCACTCGCTTTCGAGAACTAAGATTTACAGCTTATTCTACGTTTGGCGAATGTTCTTCCGGGGAATTCAACTCTTCTTTCATAGATTGAGAACAAAATAAGCACCAGTAGCGTATTGAGTTAGATGAGCTACATGAGTTTCATTAGCTCCTAGCCCAACATATCTGAATTAACTATAGGGTTAAGAGTGACTTGCTTACACTGTTGAATAACCTTCACTTTAGCGAGCTTCTAGATAAACTATATTCAATAGGAGAAATGAAACTTTGAATAAAAGGATCAGTGCCCGTAGCAGTCCTGGAATTAGGTTATGATGATCGTGATGAGCTCTACTAGAAAGAAAATATCTTATATTCATAGAGTAAGTGCTATCTAAGGGGCTGAGCTTATATATATATATATATATATATATATATATATATATATATATATATATATATAGGGTGAAGAAGGATATTTTTGTGGGAATGAAAATGAGATATAGGTTTTAATATATAAGGTGATAAAGGGTATTTTTGGGTTATTCTTTGAAAAAAATGAGAACTAATAAAAATTAAGATCTTGGGCCCCAAGTACTTTTCAACCAATGGTAGTAAAGCCATAATGAGGAAAGAGTTCGAATTTTTTTTGTATTTTTTTACTATGTAAAATCATATATAATGGGCCATAGAATTTTGGGCTTAGGGTATAAGGTTTTGGGAATTAAAAAGGGTGATGTAGATTGATCTTATTTCGAGCATTTTAATTTAAATTTGGACAAAATTTAGTGTCTCCAGTAGACAGCAACAAAAGTTTACTCACACAGCCGGGTCGAAGAGCTTTGCTCGTATAGCTAATAACGAGGTATTGTTTTTTTCACTTATTGATTATTGTTAATCTACTACTTTTTCGTAAGTATTAATTTCTATTAAACATTGTAGCAAGTTACGCCGGCAGTAGCGTTGGACGAATAAAGCTCTGAAGCTGCATAAATTATGGTATATTTATTGAACACAAAATCTAGATTATGATATATTATATCAATAGTATAACATGTTTATATTAAATAATGTTTGAATTTGTTTTTGTAATTGATTATCAGGCAAAATTGAAGGATAAAAAGATGGAGTATGAAACTACAGCTTCAACTAATGGTTCTTCTAATGTGGATGAGATTGATAATATAGTCATTACTGAAGTTTTAGGTCCTGAACGATATGGTCGGGTTTGATGCCAAGGATCATTCGTTACCCTAACAAAATATTTTGGTGCTAACTCATCTCAGTACATGCCATCACAGAGCCAGTCTTCCCAGGCAGAAGTTAATCTTTTGCAACAACAATTAACTCAATTTAAAGCCGAAGTAGAAACGGAGAGAGAAGCATCATATCAGAATCTTGAAAATAAATTCCAAGAAATGATGGTAATGTTAAAGTAGAATCAACCGTAGAATCCCCCATCTTAGTTGATTTATTACGTTCGTTCATGTTTTGTTTATTCTACTGAACAATGTTGAATTACATTTCACTTTAACGTTGAACTACAATGTTGAATTACATTTCACTTTAATGTTCTAGACTTAAATTTATTGTTGTTGTTGTTATGTATTTCTACTTAATTTCTGTAAATATTTTCAACTTTGTTCTTATTGGATATGTTACATGTTAAATTTGGGTAGTAAATATATGAAAAATTAGCTTGGTACATGTAGTAAGCTTAGCAGCGTTTTGAGGTGAAAACGCCACTAAAAATGTAACACCCCGACCTGGATGTCACAAATGGGCCTAAAGCCCAAACCAAAACCATTAAATTCACTAACCGGGTTTAGCCCAAACAAGTTATTTCTCAAAATTATTTTAAGTCAATTGTTGAAAATATAGATAAATCATTAAAATAGTTACAAAGGAGCCCCACTTAAAATATTTAAACATTTAATTTGATTAATAAAATTTTAAAAATAAGAAATACAAACTCGACCACGTAAGGTCCTATGAATACATAGCCCACTAAACACAAGTACCGTACTCTGAAAGCCTCAACATGCTGGAGTCCCGTACTGATAGTGCTCACCAAACCTATGATCTGGCGATCAACCTACGCACGGAAACAACGATTCTGAGCACTGAGCTTACAAAGCTCAATGGCACACATCTACACTACCATACTTTATGCTAATCATAAACATAAGCATGCAAGCTAGTACTAGCAATAAGGATAGATAGACAAACGCGTGACGCTACCACTAGTTGCCTAACCACATGCTCTCATCATAGAAAAACATCATACAAGGCCCATAAGACCCAACCATACTCGAGATCCCACCGAATCCTCTGAACGAAACACACAATGTCATCATCACAAACCTAAAGTGAGGCTCGGTGTCATACAACGTCAAGAATGTACACTCTAAGTGAGGCCCAGTGTCACACAACCTTAGGAACGTACACCCATACTCGGCATCTCTCGTCGAGTATCATGGGAAGAGGCATGGTGTCACACAACATCGGGAACGTACATCTGGCATCTCTAACCATGGGGTTGCAACACTCTTCCATTGGGTATCTAGATCCCACCAACCAACGGTGACTCAACCACACATGTGCCCATACTTGGCACGTCACAACACTCAGTCACCAATGATCCCTATGGTTTACTATTTCAAACAAGTAACCCAACATTTACCAAGTTATTACTCATTAGGCTCATATATAATTACTCTCATTCATTAGCCCATTAATCCATGTTATCACGTTTATTGAAGGCTTAATTCAATTATTAATATTCACATTGATTTCCGTCTTTAACTTATACTTATAGATTATTTATCGTACTGGGTACCAGTACTCATGCACGAGTATTGATACGGTACCCCTGAGTATCGGTACTCACATGCGTACCGATATTGAAACTGCTTACTAGAAATCTTTAATTTCTAAAAGTACCAGTATGGGCTGACCCATACCGGTACGGTCCCTAATTGTGTACCGGTATGGCCAAAGCTCGTACCGATACCCTATTCACAGGTTTGTACAATTTCCTCGAATTATGGTTCACAACACTTTATTCTATCCCTAAAGCTTATAAAAGTCATTAAGGTTTGTTTACTAACGCATTCATTCAATTTACATTACTTACCGACTTTATACTCATTTATTCTAATATTACCAATATTCATCTCTTACACAGTTTCCATCAAATACATTAATCTCTTCAAACAAGTAAACAAGGCATCACAATTATCCATAAATCAACAATCATCCAAAATTACACAAGCATCACAAACGACCCTACACGGTCTCTAAAGTCTCCACTAGTCCTACCACAACCGTAACATCATCATGCATCTCATAAATATATCAAGTCCTATGATACCGGTCCACAACATGCTTATTCATTGTCTACCTATTTTGCGAACACTAGCATGCAAGTCAATCACATTTATGATGCTCATGAAGCAATATGAGTTCGAGGTGTACTAACCTTAAGCCGATGTCACTAAAATCATTATCCGAGCCTCCTAAATATTCCACTCGACCCGATATCTGGTATTGAATAATCCTCGTATACCAAATAATGTCATCAGTATCACTTAAACACATATTTTAAAGAATTCGAATGGTCAAATGCATAAAAACAACTTACCATGTTCAAATTTGGCAAAACGGGCTATGCTATTGGATCTGGAAAGTCGAGAAATCCCCGGGTAGGGTCTTCCAGAAAAATTTAACAGCCGATTAACGGATAGTCAACACCGGTCAACGATCTCGTCAACCCTTGCAGACGCATGGTAACTACTGTACACCCGCGGGCTATGATCTGTTGTGGCCAGAACCATGTGCACCCGGGTGCAAGAACCAGTGTGGCACAATGCACTATAGCCGTGTGCACCTGCTTGTTGTTGTGTACGCCTACTCTTGCCGACGGCGCGTGGGAGGCCTTCTGATAGCCATACGGTAGAAACGAGCTCCAGTCCTACTATTCTCCAGCTGCTGGTTCTGATAGTGGTCTCCGTTTGTGGCAGTGACAACCGAAACGTGCTGAACGAGCTTTTCTCAAAACTTCTTCTTCTTTACTCCAGCAAACTACAACTCGGACTGCAACGCGGAAACCATCGTTTGACTCGTCTCGGTGGCACCTTTCTAATGGTGCTGGCAGTATCGTGCACAACGGCTATGACGATCGTAGATCGAGACTCAAAGCCTCCCATTCTATTTTTTCTTTTTCTCCCAAAATATCTCCCTCCCCTCCATCATATCAGCCCACTTTATAACAATAAAACACCCATTTTTATTTTACTTTACCAAATAAATAATAAAACACCCACCATTTTTTTACCATGAAGCCCATAACCAAATTTCTTAATTGGGCCCTTAACATAAAGGCCCAATACCCGGGTCCGAGACCTAATTTGCTAACTTGAAATCTGGGTCATTACATCTCTCCCCATCTTAAAAGAAATTTCATCCTCAAAATTTATACCGATAAACCAGGGAAGGTGCTAAACTTTTATAACTCTCCAATGTTCTCAGACATATCCCACTGTGATACTCTGATATCTCACAACACTTAACAATTATAACCCTTGTCTTCTAGCGATACAAAAAAATTTTGAACTGATCCATTCTCTTAGAATAAATCCATCATCGGTACAACCCAAATCAACTCACCATTTCCTTTATAGAGATCAATCACTGTTCGGTGCATAACCAAAGCCATAGAACAAACCCAGTGATGCCTTGACCAAATAATTTCGAGGAACTTAACTCATACTATAAAAACCAAAAGATTGATGCACAAAAAAATCCTTCCACAACTCTGTACTATTTAGAGGAACATGAGGTTGGACAACCGTTACAACCAACAAAATGATTTCTTATCACGGCGACTTCGAAAGAAGACTCTAACTCTAATATCGTCCTTTATCATTATCATTGCTTGCCCGGTGCAAGACTTCGTCTTAACTCACCTTAAGCATTTACCATAACCTCGTCATGATAACTCATATTAGTAACTAAGCAACTCCCTAAAACTCGGTTCACGCAAGAGTCTTACACTCCAAACTATCTTGTGTTTAGAGGACACGTCATATGTACCATCACTCAGATCTGTCATCACAAGAAATCCCACCAAGGGATAAGGTTCCATCACAAAACTCGAGCCAAGTCTCAAAAGATAGCATGTACACACCGCAGTGTTGTACAACCAAACCCGAAAACAAACCAAGTGGACTTCTATCTGGATCTCACCTTTGCCGAAAGTATCAAACGACACCCACCAAGGATACTCCCTTACATGACCATCACTTGAAATCCTTGACCGCCCCACATGGGCAACTTGATACTCAAATCTGAACTAAGTCCTTACACTCCACCACTTACCAAGTTCACTTTACTTAGGTGGTGACCGACCACACAGTCAACGGTTTCCAATTACTTTGACTCACTTCGCTATCCAAATCTCAAATTTCTTTAAAAAATCAAGTACCCAGAATTCACATTGTTTGAGTTAGAAGATTCGGGTGATTTATCAGAATTGGGTTGGAATTTTGGGTTAGGCTTTAGCTAATTAATTAATTCTGAAAAATAATTTGGGTCATTAAATTGATTTTCGATAAATTTATCGTGACAAATATTTGTGAAAATTATATTTAATGAATTTAATAAAGGATGAAATTGAGTTTGGGTAATTTTAAATGGGTTGTTTTAATATTAATTAAATAGTGACTATTTTGCAAAAGATTATAAAATATTAGTACTGACAATATTGTAAAAAGAACTAAAGTGATGGTTTTATGAGATTGTTTGACACATTTATTAAATAAAGTTTTTACCATCTATTTCTAACTAGAAAATGACTAGAAAATGACGACAGTTATTATTTTCTCAAGAATGAAAACTATGTCTAAATTTATCCCTCTTTTTTCTCTAAAGGTTCTCTCAAACACTATTTTAATCTTCTTAGAGATTTTGATTTCTCCCATCTAATTCAATGGATTTCAGGTTGGAAGATTGGAGGAGCAATTTTCAATTTCTAATTTATTTGGGTAAGCTTTAATCTTCTAATGATCTCCTAATTATTTTGTGTTGATTTTCTATCAATTATACTGTCTTTCAATGTTAAAATAAATTTTAATGGATTTTCTCATGAATCTTGATTAGATTATAGTAATCTAATGATTTATATGGAGTTTTAATATTTTGTGCATGGGTAATAATAATCTAAAGTTAATTTTGTAATTTAATTTTCGGAATTAATCTAATTGGCTGAGTTTAGATTTGAGTTCTTGGATTGGGTTTTTGATAGTGTTAATTTAATTATTGGATCATATATTTGAGGTGCACCAATTCTGTTTGATGAAATCTCCAATACGATTGTATCGTAAAAATGAAAAAAAAAGGGAATGTGCACCCAAGCAGGGCTTCGCGCGAAACAGAGCAGTAGGCTGGTGGTGGTGGTGGTGTTATTTAAGTACAAATATTTGGTGAAGGTTAAAATAAGAAAAGAATTAAAAGCGGAGTGGAGTTAGGGATGTAAAAAGCTGACCCGACTTGAAAACTCGATTGAAATCTGTTCGAGGCGGAATCTGGTTTGACCCGAGGATTCGATGACCCAAACTCGACCTATAACCGACTGTTGTTGACCCGAACCCGAATTGGACATGTTACTGTAGTAACCGAACCCGACCTGCATCTGACCGAGAATGACCCGAACCCGAATTGGACATGTTACTGTGGACCCGAAACTCAACCTGCACCCAACTGAAACGAACCCGAACCCAAGACTGACCTGACAGATAAC
This sequence comes from Hibiscus mutabilis, assembly GCA_019671005.1. NCBI lineage: Eukaryota > Viridiplantae > Streptophyta > Magnoliopsida > Malvales > Malvaceae > Hibiscus > Hibiscus mutabilis. The sequence continues at coordinate 71,597,001 of CM033712.1, read as the reverse complement.
CGATGTTACCCGAGTGAATCGACCCGAGATCCGATTTTACCTGACATGACAATTGACCCGACTTGTTTTGAACCTGACCTATTGTTGACCTGAACTAATATTGACCTAGTTTGATATTTACCTAACATGTAATTAAGGAAGTCTATAATTTGATGATTTTCAACAGAAAAATAAAGTATTTGAGAAATTATAAATTTATTATATTATAATATAATAAACTAATCTTCATCTTTTAAATTATTAATTTTTTATTTAAAATCTTTTTGTTAAATAATTCAATTATTGACTATTAATTTATTAAATTATATATATATATATATAATATATATATAATCAATTTAAATGTTGATAAAGGTAAACTATTAATTCTTTAAATCAATTTAAAGTGTTAAATAATTTTTTTTGTTATTAATACATATATAATTAATTAAAAATATCAAAAAAAGGAAAGAAACAAAAAAGGCATATTTATGTTTTCTTTATACTTATGTTTTCTTTTAACCAAATCAACTTGACACTACTAACTACTAAGTATAAATATTTATTTGTTTTTTTTTTCTTATTAACTTGATCAAATTTTATTGGGGAAGATTAAAAATTAGTTGTTAATTTGATAAAAAAACAAATGTTATAAGGTTAACCGTTTTTAATGTTTTAAATTCATAGTTGTAATTATAATGCCGTGATTTTAAATTATTTTACACAAATTCATAGTTTGTATGATGGGCTCAAAATAAATTTAATTTTGAAATTATTTTTATAATATTCAATTTAAATTAAAAACAAATTTAATAAACTCAAAGGGGTAGATTATTAGTTAATTTACAATTTAATTGGGTGGTATTTAATAATTAATATAGCAGACAATAAGTTGGATCCTCTGATACAGTTTGATTAATAAATGCCCTTCAGAATCAGACATAACTACGCGATTAACTCATCTTCTTCTTAAAAAAATGTTTTGAATTATTACCGTAGCTTTTGTTGATTTTGATTTTGATGTGTTGTGAAATTTGAAAACCTAAGACGTGGCTTCTGTTTAGAATTGGAGGGAAAGTTCCCGCACATTTTTAGGTTTATGGGGAAATGGCTCATTATGCCATTCCATGTTTAGATACTTTTCATTTAAGTCGTGTTTTCACTTTTAAATTTTAGTTTAGTTCAATTAGGTCCCAGAATAGTTGATTATTTTTTTTGGCCTTTAGGATTAGGTTCTTTTAATTAGGTCCATAGTTAATTAGTTAGTTATTAAGCTCATAAATTTCACACACGGTTTAATTTAACAATGCTTAATGTAGGATTTTTTATTAATTATTTCAGTGGAATTTTAATTTGTTAAATTTGATCATTAAATTTGGAGTTTAATTAAAATTATTAGTGTTTGAGGTAATGAGATTAGTTTAGGGATTAGAGGATTATGTTTGCACTTTAATTATTAGTGATCATAAGATTTAGGGGTTGATGTTTGGGGTTTAAGGATAAATATGTCAAGTTGAGTGTTTGGGGTTATAGAATTAATTTAGGGATTAGGAGATTATGCTCACACTTTAATTATTAGTGATTGTAAGATTTATGTGTTGAGGTTTGGAGTTTATGAGTAAATGTGTCAAGGTGAGTGTTTGGGGTTATGAGATTAGTTTAGGGATTAGGGAATTAAGCTTGCACTTTTAATTATTAGTGAAAAGTGATTGTAAGATTTAGAGGTTCATGTTTGGTTTTAGGGGTAAATGTTTAAAATGGAATGTTTGGGGTAATGAGATTAGTTTAGGGATTGAGGTTTATTTTTGTTCATATTAGTCCCTAATTTTTAACCGAATTGACCCCTATTTATTTCAAAATTTTCCAATCTAGTTCAATATTTTTAATATGATGACATATTTGTTCATTATAGTCCCTAAAACTTTATTTTTAGCCGAAATTGACCCATATATATTTCTATTTTTGGTAATTTAGTCTAATAATATTTTTGTTTATTCTAGTCCCTACAATTTAACTTTGTCAAAATTGGCCCATATTTATTTATATTTTTGGAAATTTAGTCTAATAATATTTTTATATATTCTAGTAGCTAGAAATTAATTTTTAGTCCAAATTGACCCCTATTCATTTTTTAAAGTGGAGAAATTTAATTTTTAGTCCATGAACTAAAATTAGAGACCAATTTGACAATTTGAAAGTGAGGAAATTTGAGAGTTCAGTGACCAATTTCACAATTTTACCATAGAACTAAATAGGAAAAATTTCGACTAAAAATTAAATCTTAGGAACTAAAATGAACAAAAACATCAGTATATTGAAATTATTAGACTAAATTATAAAATTTTGAAATAAATAGGGTTCAATTTCATATAAAAGTAAATTTTTAAGGACTAAATATCACCATGAGGAGAGGATTGCTATATTAGAAGTCCAAACTGTAGGGATACTTGTGACTAAATTGAATTAAATTAAAACTTAAAAGTGAATATTAAGACTAAAATGCAACATTTTAAACACAACAAGACTTAAAAGGTAATTAATCTCTAACCCAAAAATAGGCCCACATTCCCCTCCAAAATTCTCTCATTCCCCCTTTTTTATACCAAAATTTTTCTCTTTTTTTAATTACCATTAATGGCAGGGAGGGAAAGAACCCGCCCAAATTTATGGATTGAGAAAATTACTTTTTTAGCCCTTCCAACTTTAGATGTTTTTCATTTAAGCCCTTAATGTTCACTTTTAGGTTTTAGTTTAATTCAATTGAGTCCCAATTTAGGTTAATTTAATTGAGATTCAACATTTAATGTTAGAGTTATTTTAATTAGGTATGTAATTTATGCTTCTAGGTTTTAATTTAGATCAGTTAGATAATTTCAACTGAAATTGACCCCTATTTATTTTAAATTTTTGTAATCTAGTCCAATATTTTTAATATGATGATATTTTTTCATTCTAGTCCCTAAAAAAATTTTAAGTCGAAATTGACCCATATATATTTCTATTTTTGGTAATTTAGTCAAATAATATTTTTGTTTATTCTAGTCCCTACAATTTAATTTTTAGTCAAAATTACCCCATATTTATTTATATTTTTGGCAATTTAGTCCAATAATATTTTTTTATTCTATTACCTAAAATTTAATTTTTAGTCGAAATTGACCCATATTGTTTTTTTTTGTAATTTAGTCCAATATTTTTAATATGATGATATTTTTGTCCATGTTAGCCCCTAAAAATTTATTTTTAACCAAAATTAACCCTTATTTGTTTTATATTTTGTAATTTAGTCCAATATTTTTAATATGATGATATTTTTGTTCATGTTAGTCCCTAAAATTTTATTTTTCACCGAAACTGACTCTTATTTATTTCTAATTTTCTAATTTATTTTAATATTTTAAATAATGATGATATTTTTGTTCATCCTAGTGTTTAATATATATTTTTAATGTGATTCGTGTTCGTGAAAGGTGTTCAATAATTAACTCGAAATGAATGACCAATCCAAAGTCTATTGACTATTTGTACCAAACTCAAACTTAATACGAATTCGAAACCCGATTTAACCTAACCTGAAATGAAACCGACTTGAAACTACCAGACCTGAAATAATCCCGACCTGAAATGAACCCGGCCTGAAGTCTACCCGAACCCGAATTAACCAGTCAATTATCTGATTTGGACCCAAACTGTTTTGACCCGACTTGAAATGAACCCGACTTGAAATAAACCCGACCTGAAATGAACCCGACCTGAAACTGACCCACACCCGACCCGAATCGAGTCAAAACATCAAATCGACCTGAAATGACCTGTATCTGATTTGACCTGACCTGACAGAACCCGACCTGAAACCCATCCTATTACCTATTTTTACATCCCTAAGTGGAGTGGTAAACAAAGCAGTAGGGGGGATGTATATATATAAAATGTATAAAAGATATTTAAAGGGGCAGCTCCAGGCAGTGACAATTCAAAGGAGTTTCGGTGAAATTGTGTGTGGCCACTGATTTGATTCTTGTTTCGTTTATAAATTAAGGGAAATACTATAATTAAATGTTTATTTTAGTGTGGTCAAATTTATATTGACCCTTGCATTTTCTTGTGAAAGATGGCAATGTGATTTTGCATATGAAACGGTTTTGAGAAATGCATTGGAAAATAGTAAGTAGTTGTATTTGAAAATGATATATTAACTATGTGATGTATTGTGAAAGTTTCGGATATAGTTGGCTAGCCATAGGATTAACGTGCACTATAATATATAAAATCAATTGTGTCATAGTCCTTGAGGTAAGGCTACTTGGACTATTGGGTTATCACTTGGGTATGCGGTTTAACTAGGCAGCCCATTGTGATGGTATCTTGTGGTTTAACTAGGCAAGGTATGAGATTTGGTGGAGGTGAGCCCATCATGAGAAATCCGTGTATCTGAACACGTATGGATAGGGGTAGTATTATCCAAGAATAGAGGTGAGTCTATTCGGGTCACTCTAAACGCCAATATATGAGAATATATGTGATATATGAGAAAATGCTTTGGTTTAATTAAGCATGAGACTTGAGAAAGTGTTTTGATGTATATGGTTGTTATGCATGATTTGTTGGGAAACAAATGAGAAAATAATTTTGGTTTGATTAAGCAAGAGACGTGTGAAAAGTGTTTTGATGCATATGGTTGTTATGAATGTTAGGTTTTCAAAGAAGTAAGCAAATTGTGTTGGCTTTACACTTATATCCTACTTTGCAACAAACACATGGCTTATGCTGGAAGAGATGATGTTTTTGATTTGGTTAAGCATGTTTTATTAAAATGTCATGAGAATAAAAAGATGGTTACGAAAGCATGAAGACATGTTTTGAATAAGCATGTTTTATTAAATTCTTTAGAAACGGAGAATTTGACTTGCTTTGATACGAGTTTCTATTATTGGTTTTAGTTTGAAAATGCATTGACGTTTTACTGTTTGAGCGCACTCACTAGGTATTATATGCTTACACTCTCTTTTCTCCTGTCAATGCAATGAATAAAGCAAGTGCGAGGTTGTGGTCTGAGGCAAGGTGGATTCCAAGACAAACGTATTAAAAAAAATATGATTACGATATTAATATTATTTGTAATAAGGCAATGTGGGCAGAATAATGGGATGGATTGTTTTATTTAGGGAATGATAACTTGATTGATTATATATTCACTTAGATGTTGGTTGTATTTAAAAATTAATATGTTGGTTTTATTTTAATGCTTTGTATCCTTGATAGTTATGATCAAAGGATTTAAATGGTTTAAATATTGATTAGATTGATTACTTGTGTTCAATGAGTACTTGTGGTCATATGCTTTAATCTCTTAATTATTCTATAGGCTAAGTTGAGGTCTTGACCATTTGGTGCTTATTGGATAATGATTTATCTTGTTAGGAAGCATGCCTCTAGACTACTTGTATAAATATGAATTGTGTTGAATAATTGGTATGTGATTAATTGAGTTTATGTGTTTAATGGTGATATAATTTTAGAAGCATGTCAATGTGGTTCGTAAGTAATGAGATAAATCTGAGTTGGGATTCGAATCCCCAAAATGCATTTTAGGGCAGCCTATGTATCGGTATGGCTGATGGTTAATTCGGTTAATGGATTTTACCAAGTTTGGATTCTTTGCATTTTGGTCACCGTATGATGTTGCATCATTTGAATAGGTAAATGATGTCCGTTTGACCAAATATTTTGCAAGCATGTTTTAAATATATCTAATTTATGTAAAAAGCTGTTACAAATGTGTTAGTCCCTATAACTTGTCTGTTTTACAATTTAGTCCTTAATTTCGTATTTTGCTAAATTAGATGTTTATTTGTTATCCGTTGGAGCTGAAATTTGACATGATGGTATGAAATATGATTAATTAACAATTGGTAACCTGGAACTTGTATAAGTCCCTGCAATTCTTTAGATTTACATTTTGGTCCCTAGAATGGTTATATTTACAATTAAGTGCCTTCTTGACGTCCGAATCGAATGAAAATTGAACCACTGCTTGTATGAACACCTTACGTCTTAATAATGTATCTAGACAAGTTAAAAGAAAATGGATAGTAATTCGAGTAAGATAGTACAGGTTTGCTTCGGCATACCTAATGTGATCTTATTGGTTCGGGTCTAACGTCTAGGCCGGGTCAAGGGGTTACAATCACTTGAAATCCTTGACCGCCTCACATAGGCAACCTAATACTCAAATTTGAACTAACTCCTAACACTCCACCACTTACCAAGTTCAGTTTGCTTAGATGGTGACCGACCACACATTCAATGATTTCCAATTACTTTAACTCACGTCGCTATCCAAATCTCAAATTCTTTAAAAAAATCAAGTACCCAGAATTCACATTGTTGAGGTATGCACATCCCTCATCCTTCTTGTAAAAAGATGCGGTTCTGGCAAAACAACCTCGAAAATCTTAAAACCTTACTCGACCTTAATCGAGTCAGAACCACAGTCACAATAAAACGGTCTCACGTAGCTCGAATCCTGACCAATGTTCATTGGCTTGCCTCAAAGAAATTGTGATACAAATCAAAAGCATTTACGAAGTCCTAAACCCTTGATTCATTAACTAATTACATGGTAACTAACCTTTCCCATACACAAGGTCATTAAGGTAATTATCTTGCCAACGCTCACCATCTCATATTCCTTGTACATTCACACGTGTCACGCAAGGCATCAAACTTATATTCTAGAGACAATATGGTAGTCCCCAGCCTATCATCACTGAAACACCTCAAACATCGCTATAGACATCAAACATTACCGTGATACGCCCTAACGGGAGAAATCTTCATTCCAAAATTTATTTCGAAACTACAAACCTTTGACACTTTAACTACAACCATCTTGTTCTCGAACCAATCTTGGAAAAACACAAGGGTACATCACGATCAGTTAAACGAGTCATCTATATTTGGAGACACGTAATGGTCCTTCACTGCCACATAACATCTATCAACGGTTTAAACATCATCTCACGAACCAACTTCTTACTAGCGAACAAGCCCGGCTCTTCCTTGAGCAAAACACTTAGACCAAAGAAACCTCATTCGGGTTGCGCTTTTGCAACAAAACCTCTGACTTTCTCAACTGGGTCAATGTCCTTGACAACGGCGATGGGCACCGACGTCCAACTCGGTCTTACCTTGACATCCACTCACGTTCTTAATAGGGAAGAAGTCCTGACGAACCTTCCAAGAAGCATAAACAAACACTCTACGATCTAAAAGCTCACGAGCATCGAACCGCAAACATTAGCATCTATCAAACGGTCATACATGTCTCATAACCCCATTGTGCTATTCTACGAAAAACCACCACGAAAATCTTGATAGAAGGATAACGGTTCAACATTCTCATTACCAAAGCCAGGGTTCACTCGAGGTCTCAAAGCCTCGGGTACAACTCTCGACATTAAAGGCTAGCATCGCGCTTGATTATCCCAAAGCAATTTATGAAATGCAACAACTCAAAAAAAGTTAGCTCCATCAAATCTGTAAAGTATCTTACTCCGATCACACTCTAAGGAACTAATGGATCCCGAATCCACTGTCTCCGAGAAATGCCCTTGAGAAGGGCAATGATACTTCCCAAGTATCAACGATACTATTTTTAAGCAAACAAAGGGTCCCTCAACCAACGTGCATCCACTGATTGATTTCGAGAGCAAAATATCCAAACTCACAACACAATTGTTATTTACGTATAACGATAAAGATTCATTGCCACAACTCTCATAATGTATCTGAAGGCTTCAGAACGTCTTCAACATCCAACAAAGATACCATTTAGGTGGCAAAAGCATGACACATCCTCGACTCTAGCATCATTCAATCAATTCACATCCTAAGAGCAACTCGACACTTAACTCGGCCCTCTCAGCCACGATCATAACCATTTTATTGTTGCAACATTGGATGCACCATCGGGATTCCAGTCTTAAGGGGTACGAACTTAATTTAATGGCTTTATTCACTAAACACCTTACTGTAACACCTACACCACCCTCGAGGTTTCCTAAAACCGGCTAAACCTAGGCTCTGATACCACTGTTATAACACCCTTGACCTAGATGTCACAAATGGGCCTAAAGCCCAAACCAGAACCATTAAATTCTCCAACCAGATTTAGCCCAAACAAGTTATTTCTCAAAAGCATTTTAAGTCAATTGTTGAAAATATAGATAAATCATTAAAATAGTTACAAATGAGTTCCACTTTAATTTAAAATATTTAAACATTTGACTTGATTAATACAATTTCAAAAATAAAAAATACAAACTCCACCACGTAAGGTCCTATGAATACATAACTCACTAAACACAAGTATTATACTTTGAAAGCCTTCGCATGCTGGAGTCTCGTACTAATAGTACTCTTCAAACCCACGATCCGACGATCAACCTACGCACAGAAACAATGATTCTGAGTGCCGAGATTACAAAGATCAGTGGTACACATCTACTTTACCATACTTTATGCTAATTATAAACATAAGCATGCAAGCTAGTACGACCAATAAGGAGAGATAGACAAACACATAGCGTTACCACTAGTCACCTAAACACATGCTCTCATCATAGCAAAATAGCATACAAGGCCCAACCATACTCAAGATCCCACCAGATTCTCCGAGCGAAATACAATGTCATCATCACAAACCTAGAGTGAGGCTCAGTGTCACATAGCGTCAGGAACGTACACTCTGAGTGAGGCATATTGTCACACAGCCTCAGGAATGCACACTCTTTCTCTGGGTGAGGCCCAGTGTCACACGGCATCTAGAACGTACATTCAGCATCTCTAACCATCGTGTTTCAACACTCTTTCACTGGGTATCTAGATCCCACTAACCAACGGTGACACAACCACACAAGTGCCCATAATTGGCATGTTACAACACAAGATCCACCAAGGATCCCTATGGTTTACTATTACAAACAAGTCACCCAACATTTACCAATATATTACTCATTAGGCTCATATATAGTTAATCTCATTCATTAGCTCATTAATCCATGTTATCACGTTTATTTAAGGCGCTATTCAATTATTAATATTCACATCGATTTCTACCCTTAACTTATACTTATAGATTATTTATCGTACCAGGTACTGGTACTCGTGCACGAATATCGATACGCTACCCCTGAATATCGGTACTCACGCACATACTGAAATTGACACTACCCACTAGAAATCTTTAATTTCTACAAGTATCGGTACGAGCTGACCCGTACTAATACGGCCCCTAATCGCGTACTGGTACAACCAATGCTTGTATCGATACCCTATTCACAGGTTCGTAACATTTCCTTGAATTACAATTCACAACATTTTATTCGATTCCTAAAGCTTATAAAAGTTATTAGGGTTTTTTTACTAACGCATTCATTCAATTTACATTACTTACTAACTTTATACTCATTTATTCGAATATTACCAATATTTATCTCTTACATAGTTTCCATCAAATACATTAATCTATTCAAACAAGTAAATAAGGCATCGCGATTATCCATAAATCAACAACCATCCAAAATCACACAAGCATCACAAACAACTCGACACGGTCTCTAAAGTCTCCACTAGTCCCACCACAACCGTAACATTATTATGCATCTCATAAATATATCAAGTCCCATGATACCGGTTCACAACATTCTTATTTATCGTCTACCTATTTTGCGAACACTAGCATGCAAGACAATCACATTTATGATGCTCATGAAGCAATAAGAGTTCGAGGTGTACTAACATTTACGATAAATTATTCAATTTGATAACCAAACTTTCAATTGCTTCAATGTTACCATTAAACTTTTAGTTTTGTTCCAAATTGACCACATACTCGTTAATCGCCGTTAAAAGGGTGACATGGCAGTTAAAATATTTTGTATAATAATGCATTTAGTCCTCCATGTTTGCACAACCCTCATTATTTACAAATTATTTCAATTTGGTACTATTTTAATTAAAAATAATTTAACCCAAAACCCTAAATACTAATGGAATATCAATTGTGTTATTAAATATCAACCGGTCCTTCAAGTCTCCAACCTTTGTAATTTGATGTTATCATTTGTAAAATCTTTTGTACATGATAGAAGGTTTTACCAGGAATACTGTGAAGCCGTGAACAAGCTTTCTCTAAGGGGTCAAGAAGCTGCTCGGAATAAGTCTAGAACTCGACCATGCTTATTTTAGAGATTTCTTTGAAGAAAACGAGTCAGTCTTTGTGAGAATTCAGGCATGGTGGTGGCCGAAATAGATGACCGGCGAGGAACTTAGAGGAGGAGAATAGAAATAACGGCAGTTGGGGTTTAGGATATTAGAAAAATAGAGAAAATATTTCTGAAGATATTATTGAGAGTAATGGGTAAATTATGGTAAACAACCCATTACATTATAGGGTATATAAAGCCCAACGTCTAACAAGCTAATAACAAACTCAAACCAACTAATAACAACAATAGCAACAACTAATAACAACTAATCTCTAACAGTCTTGACACGAACCACTATCCTCCATGCCCAAACCTCCTGTTGACTCTAGGAATCGGTCCCAATCACACTGCCTTGACAATCCTTCATCTGGATCACGTGGTTGCAAGGTCGGAAACAAAATTTTATGTTAGAGGACGAACTTATAAAATTTTAGAAGATAAACTTGTAAAATTTCAGAGGGAAAATAAATTTTTAATTAAAAATAATAGAAATTTTTAACAAAATTTTTAAAAATCATATAAAATTTTAAATTTCTAAGGGCGACTGCTTCCAGCACCCCAGTCCATCCGTGAGTGGGTGGCCTTCAAGTTTTTGCAGATCAACAATAGCATTCTCCAATTCCCATCCCAGGAGCTTTAGTTGTCAACGTTGGCGACACATTCATGGCAACATCTTCGACACACATAAACTATGGCATAGGGCCACAGCCTGTTTCCGCATAATTACTACTTAGTAGATCATGTGGATTCTATTCTAAGTACTGTAGATTTAGTTTCAGCTATATAAGCCAAACGTAAACTAACTGTTAACCCAAAATCCAGGTTGTGGATCCGCATAGGCTAATAAATGGAAAGGATCTTACACATATTAATTAGTACTTCAATAAAAATTAAGTATTTATAATTAAGGCTTAATGAACTTTTTTGCCCTCTAAACTTTACCTGTTTTCTCAACTTGCCTCATAAAGTTTATTTTGACCACTTTTGTCCCCTAACGTTTTTGTCGTTACCTATATTATCCCTACTGTTAAAAAAAATATTTTGACCATTTATTTTTAAATTTTAAAATAAAATAAATATACTAAATATTTATTAATTTAATTATATTTCTAAAAATACCCAAAACACCCATCATCTGCTTCCCCAATTTTCATTTCTTTTACAGTTATCTTCATCCCCTTATTCACTCTTACCTTCACCGACTAGCAAATGTGTTTTTATTACAGGGACCAGAAAATCCGGAATGTGTGAAGACAGTAAACAAGATTGCTGAAGATAACTGGAAGAAATTTACGGATACTGAATATTCGGAGTTGCAGGGCCAACTTAGGAGGTATCCTCTGCAAGTAGACAATGATGGAAAAGTAACCCCGCTCCCCGGACATGAAACTTTCCCGGATGTTGGTGGCAAAGTAATTGGAGATCACTCGATTAAGATGTCGGATATTCTTACAACATAATCGTCTTTGCTCTGTTTTTGTGATTGTAAATTCAGATCGGGTTTTGTAAAAAAAATGTGCATTATTTTTGTGAAGCAGTGTGCATCCATGGTTTAAATGGCTACTTTGTATGAATCCTGTTAGTGTTTGATCTGGAACAGTGTAATTAAGAAGAAGAAACAATGTATGTTTGATTTTGGTTTGCCATCTTCTTTTCATTGTGTAGTTTAGTTCTTGGTGGGTTAATATAATTAAATTGGGGAAGAAGATGATGGAGGATGAAGATGGGCTGTTTTGGGTATTTTAGGAAATATAATTAAATAAATAAAATAAAATAAAATAAAGAAAATTACGTGGAGTTCAGACAGATTTTTTAATGGTAGGGTGGCAATATGGGTAACGACGAAAACGTTAGGGGGCAAAAATAGTCAAAATGAACTTTAGGGGACAAGTTGGGAAAACAAGTAAAGTTTAGGGGAAAAGTGCATTAAGCCTATAATTAATTACCAATCTTTTTAAATTAATAAAAAAAAACTTTAACAAGGTTGTTTATTTTTTATGCGGGTTGTTTTAGTGTTTACGGGTTTTAGGTTAAATTATTTTTAATTAAAATAGTGTCAAATTGAAATAATTTGTAAATAACGAGAGTTAAATTTATTTTTTTTCAAATTAAGACAAAAATGTTTGAATGTGCAAACATGGAAGACTAAATGTGTTATTATACAAAATAATTTAACAGCCACGTCACCCTTTTAACGGTTGTTAACAGGCCACTGACAAAATAGATAGCAAAACTAAAAGTTTAATAATAACATTGAAGCAATTAAAATTTTGGTTACCAAATTAAATAATTTACCAAAGTTCAATAACCATTTGTGTATTTTACCCAAAAAGAAAAAAAATGAAAAAGTAATATAAAAATTGTTTAATTATTTTGTTTTAAAAATAATAATAACGCTTTTGGTCCTTAAAATTTTAAAAGTAATTAAAATAATTAATAATATATTACGGTATGCATAATTAGTGATACATAATGATACATGACGTTTATTGTAAAATCGTCATTGTTTAATTTCCAAAAGTTGACCATGCAAAGCTTTCGAACAAAAAATTTGTGTCCCCTAACCATGCCTCCTTATATGCCCCATACTAAAAAACACTTAAAATTAAATTATAAACCCTAACCCTAATTTTTACATCCTAAACCCTACACCCTAAAAATATAACTCACCCCTAATTTTTTAAACTCTAACTCTAAATCCTAATCTTAATCTCTAAACCTTAAACACTAAATTCACAAATTTAAAATAGAGCCATCAAAAGAAACCTGAGTAGGAGCCAAACAATTTCCATCCCAAAGCTTCCTTCCTTCATGTAGCTTTTTAATACCCCACCAACTCATTCGCCCGTTGCCCACACTAAATATCAATAATCATCTTTACCATATATAAATAATTAAAAGATACTCCTATTCAAATAAAATATACTATTTTTGGACCCAGTCATATTATTCGATTCAAATAAAAATAATTAAAAGATACTCCTATTCAATTTGAAAAAGTAACACTTGCACTATAATAAATAATCGAACGTGTTAAAATTTTATCGTGAATCATTTTCGTCATGAGTTAAAAGAAAAATGTAATAAATATATGAATATGACATAATACCTAAAGGTTAAGATCTACTTACATTGTATAAAATTCAATTACTTTTACATTGTATAAACTTCACATTTTCTACTGTTAACCTCATCCATACATTTACTTTCATCCAACGGACATCCATAACCGTTATAAAAAAATATTGTCCAATCAAAACTAGACATGTGACAGGAAATAATATATATATTTTTGATGAAAATGGTGTGATTTCATTGATCCGACAAATCATACACCAGATGTGTTAATATGCGCCTCGTTAAAAACCTCCCTAACGAAGATGGAAAAAAAGAGTACACATATTAACAACAAAAAACCAACAACAAAAACTAAGGAGTTATCAATACATCATTATGAAGCAAATGTAACACCAGGGCTGGAGGAGTAAGCCAAACATGCAAATCCATACTATCCACCGCCACCAACTTTGCTAACGCATCCGTCACTTAATTTCCTTCTCTACCAATATGTTGGATACAAACTGTCTAATGCCGGTTACGTAAGTCGAGGAAGTGATGAGCCAACGAGCACCTTGTTAAGGAACTCGATCCAATCCGAAGAATCTCCACAGCTTCCAAGCTATCCATTTCAAGGATTATCCGACAATAGCCCGCCTCCCATGCTTGTACCAAACCAAGATACGCATCCAATAGTTCAGCTTCAAGGCTCGAACAATCCCAATGAACTTACCAAAACTCAATCTCCAAGCTCCAACATGGTCTTGAATAATCCCACCACAAGTTATATACCCATTACCACGCCCACTCGCACCATCAGTGTTGATTTTCATCCACTCCTCGGGAGGTACCAGCCACCGAGCCGTACGGCCTAAATTTTCCAACCCCAATTGCAGGCTTGGAGAGTCTCTGCCCAAAGCAGCAACAGCTGACGCGAACCAGAGCTTAGCACGCTCAAGAACCTGCCGCCGATCATCATCTTGTGTGTCAAAAACCCTTGTGTTCCTATGCAGCCAAATAAACCAACAAACACCCCCAAACATGAGATTCCAATTGCTGCCATCTTTTGCAAAGGTTGCATCCTTAGTTAAGTTCACTTTTATCCATCTCTTTATACCTAACCTCATGAACTCATTAATCTTTTGAGGCTTGATCAATTCCTGCCAAATCATGAAAGCACCAGGGCATGTCCGAATCACATGGTTTATATCTTCAACTTCTGAAAACAAATTCTACATTGATCATCCGTTGAAAACTGACGTCTTACTCGCTATTGGTTGGTCATGATCTTGCTGCAGCACACTAACCGTAAGAACACTTTTATCCGTTGCATGCCACGAAACTTTTGCACTATCGTCCACACGTCTTCCTCAAGTCTTTCTCCAAAGCCATACTGTATTTCATAGGCGGATTTAACCGTGAAACGACCCGAACTAGTTCCCTCCCACATGAATAAATCACTCAGAAAAGTCACCATTGGGCACTTGATAGCTGTTATACATGAAAGGACATGAACTGGGAGTATGGATTGGAGATCCGTCCAATTCCACGTTCCCTTATTAGATACCATATCAGCCACCCTAACATTCGGGGATGGAATAGTTGATCCAGGTAAGATATAATCGATCAAATGCCCCATGTAACGGATCCAACTATCATGCCAAAAATCAACAGTCATTCTATTTCCTAAATTCCACACAATATTGTTTCGGAGATCCTCCCACACTACCTGAAGGCCCTTCCAAAGCCGTGAGGCATTGCTCCCCGGAAGCACAGATGGTATATCAGACCCGCATTTATACTTTGCCCGAAGAAAACGGACTCAAAGGGCATCCTTCTTAGTTAATAAATCAAAAGCTAATGTTATTAAGAAAGCCTCATTCTGATGGTTAAGTCGACGAAAGCCAAGACCACCTTTAGATGGTTAATAAATAATATTTTTTTTTATTTTTTTGAATTTGTTTTTAAAATAAAAAAAAACTCAAAATTTTTAAAAACATTCAAATCAGTCCCTAAATTTCTAAAAATAAAAAACCCAAATCCACATCACCGCTGTCGCCGCCGATTGCCATCGTCGACCCCACCCTTTCGGTCGTCAGACCGTTCCGTCGATGGAAATCGACAAACAGTGTGCCAATCGATCGACTTTTAACATTCGCAGTTCAATGTTCGATTGGTACACCGTTCACCGGTTTCCGGCGACGGAATGTTAGGAGAAATGGCCAGATGGGTCTAGCGACCTAAAAGGTGGGGTCAGCAGCGGCGACTGACAGCGGCAACAATGATGATTTGGAGATTTAGGTATTTGGAGACTATTTTAGAAATTTTCAGAATTGCAATATTTTTTTGAATTTTTTTAATTATTAAAAACAGAAAATAATTAAAAGAAATTATAAATTAAAATATGACATGTGTCAAATTTTTATTGGGTAATGGATTTTTTTAACGGAAGTTAAGTCTCGGGCACCTAAAATTATAACGGTTGAAACTTTAGGTACCTATTTTTACAAAAAAAAATACTTTAGGCACCTAAAGTTCAAAAATGGTATAGTTTGAGTACTTATTTTTCATTTAAGCTTATCTCAAATATATAGGTCATGTTTGGTAAATAGCGGTTTGATCCAAAATTAGAGGTTTGAGCTAATATTAGAGGTTTGACCGGTCAAATCCGCTAATTTGAATATTTGGTGAATAACGGATTCGAATAGCGAATTGGAGTGAAACCTCTAATTTTGAAAAGCTGCTAATAAGAACTTTTTGAAATTAACGGTTTGACATAATACTTATAAAGACTATTTTACCCTTAACATTTATCAAAAATCTCTAAATAATCTAAATTTAACCTTTTTATTTTAATTTTTTGCCCTCATATATTTATATTGTGACATTTGTAAAGTAATACTTTTTCTTTTTTCTTTTTATTCTCACACATTTATATTTTTATTTAAATTTAATAATTAATTAAATTGTATTAAAAATAATTATATAAATAATAATTTAATATATAAATCTTCAAATATGCTTAGTATTGTTATATTAAAAAATTATTTTTTATAATCTAATTAATATTAATAGATATAGAATAATTTTTTGAACGGTAATATATACAAAATATTGATAACTAATAAATTATTCAAACAAACATCGATTATAATCATGTCCTTATATGTCACTTTGTTTGTTTAAATAATCAAACAACTATTAATTATCAGTTAATTTTACCAAGTATTTTTATACAATCAGTTAATACAATCCGCTAGTCAAATTAACTAATGCAATCAACTATCAGCTAATGTAATCCGTATCAACTATCCGCTAATTGCCAAACATGACATAAGTACATACCCTTAGACCATTACATGGAAATCGTTTTGGTCGTGAGTTAAAACGAAAATGTAATAAATATATATTATAAGGCCTACAAAAAAATGTCTCTAACATTCTATTAAACAACCACTTTGGTTTTTTTTTTAAGTAATTTAATTCCCAACGTTATATTTTTGGTTAAAATAACTCATTTACGGATGAAAGTTGTTAGTCAATTAACGGTAAATGGTTTAAAATGACGTGACAAACTTATATAGGCAAACCTATTTGCCGATGCGTCATTATATAAGTCATTGCAAACTGTCTATTGTTAGTTGACTAACAGTTTTCATCTGCAGAGGATCATTTTGATCCAAAATGAAACGTTGATGGTTAAATTTCTTCAGAAAAAGAATAAAAATCAAAGTGACTATTCAACCGAATGTTAGAGGTATTTTTTAGCTTTATGTTACAGGGTAATTATCCTATACACTAGCGGTGGAAACTGAAAGTTTTCACAAGCGCCTTAGTTTTAAGGTTTAAAGTTTAGAAGTTTAGATGTAGGAGTTTATAATTTAGGGATAGTGGTTAAAATTTAGGGTTTAGGGTTATAATTTAAGGTTTATAAGTCGAAATCTAAATCCTAACTATAGCACCCTAAAAACTAAACTCCAACCTCCAAACCCTAAATCTTAATCCTAAATCCTAAATTCTAACCCTACATCCTAAATTATAAACCCCTACACCTAAACCCCCAAACTCTAAACTAAGACCCTAAACCCTAAAACTAAAACACTTGTGGAAACTTTCAATTTTCACTGCCAGTGTATAGGATAATAATCCTATGTCAAATTATAATTACTGTAAAAAGTTATAAATCCAGTTAATATTTTGTCGTAAATTAAAACCTTTTTGCATAATTACGAACATTAGGAAGCTGAAATAATTAACGTAAATCGATAACATTTTATGTAATTTGACAATCACACAGATTATTACAAAAAATTATACTAATGGCTTGAATAATTTTCACAACAATTTACGTATTTAGCCTTATTTTTGTTTTTCATGGATTACCTACAATTCATTGATCTGCTCTGGAACATGATTTTCTTTTTTAACCGTGTAAGAATTAAAATGCACTTCATTCTTTTAATAAAATAATGCGGCAATAACATAATTTTGCAGTAAATGTCATTGCAATGTACTACTATTTATATATATTAACGTATCATTAACTGTTTTAGTTAGTTTTGAAATTCTAGGGACCAAAAGTATTATTATCCATTTTTAAAATAAAATCTTAAAAATAATATTTATATTACTTTTTTCAGATTTTCTTTTATTTTTTAATCAAAAAATAATTAAATTTTTATTACTATATTAATTCCTACATTTACTTTAAAATCGGATATAGTTCACAAATGGTAATTGAACTTTGATAAATTATTTAATTTGGTAATCAAACATCTAATTGCTTCAATGTTACCATTAAACTTTTAGTTTTGCTTCAATGTTACCACTGTCCTATTAATAGGCGTTAACAACAATGAAAATATTTTGTATAATCACACACTTAGTCCTCCACGTTTGTACATTCAAACAATTTAGTCATAATTCAAAAAGAATAAATTTAACTCTCATTATTTAAATATTATTTTAATTTAGCCCTATTTTTTTTTATTAAAAGTGATTTAACCCTAAACCTTACACTTGAAACTCAAAACACTAAACCTCTTATTTAAATCTCTAAAAATAATAACCCCAAAGTCAGCTTTTATTTGCAAAATTGGCAACTTGTTGTGATTTGCTTCTTTAAATAATCACAGCTTGGAGCTTGGCATAAATGTCAACTGATCTTGGTATAGTTGTAATCACTCATTTTCGCTTGTAAATACATATCAGTATTGCATGAATATTTATTATATTATATGCATGAATGTTACTAATATATATAAGGTGTGGTGTGTGCATGTATATTATAAGCTATGTATGTATACGTATTAATAGTGTATGTGTGTCGCGTATGTATCTATAGAGTACGAACGTATTTGTTTAATGTATATAGATGTTATGTTAATTATGTGTATGATTATACGTACGTATGCTAGAATGTTATATTAATTAATGTTTGTATAATATAAGTATACGTTTGCGTATGTATGTGTATTGCTATTATAATACTAATTATATTATTATTAATGGGCTGATATAAAATGAAATCCAAAAAAATTAAATATATTAAACCCAAATAAAAATGAAGTCCAAGTCCAATTACAAATAAATTACAAGGCCGGTTGGCCCAAACCCAAACCTTATCTAATTACAATTATGGTGTGTGCGGTGGTGTGGGCGTTGGATCAAGATCGATCCAACGGCCACGATCCAACCAAGAAGTCAAAAATATATCGCCACCGCGTGTTTCCACACGTATGGACCGTTCGAGTGCCACGCGCGGACGCTTTGCTATCCCACGCGCGTAAGATCCACGCGTTCGACTCGCCATTGCGGAGCTCCACGTGGTAAGATCCGAGCCGTCTCATCAAATCGAGGCTTCATCCGGGCCGTTCGTCCTTCAAGCCATCTCGACCGTTAGATCGGATCGATCTAACGGCCGAGAACGCGTGTCTCGTCATTGCGAGAACACCCATACCGCCACCATGCCGATATTCAACCACCGTGCTCAGAACATGCCAAATACAACAAGCAACAAGTTGTCGGTCCAGATCGAAAAAGCAAGATGCAACTTGCACCAAAACAAAGACAAGGATATATATGAAACGGGACTTTTGTAACAGAGGAGAGTTGTAGAGAGGTAGTAGTAAAAAAAAAAAAGGGAGAGAGCAGAGATCTTGTAACAAAAAAAAAAACTGAAAGTTGTAACGGTCAAGTGATAATCGAAAGTCACCCGGTGGTAAACACTTGTTTCTTTTTCTTATTTGTTTTTTTTACATGCATATACAAAGAGATAAACACAAAAAAAGAGAGAGAAGAAGTCTTACCGTCGCCGTCCGTGTGTCTCCCTTCCTCAGTGACAAGCCTTTCGGCTTCCCCAAGCCAGAGATGGTGAACTGAAGGAAGGGGAAGACCCTTGGTAGTTTTGTTTTAGGTTTAAAAGTGTTTTTTTGGTTCGTATTTCCTAGATCTAGGGCGAATAGAGGTGTATCCTCTGAATCCAACCTCGGATTCATGTCGAGGATGGAAAGAGGGTTATTTTGGTGTGTTTTGGAGGCTCGCCGGCGCCGGTTAGCGGCGGCCGGCGGCGGAGAACACGGCGGCCGGCCGTCGGATTCTGGGTTTCATAGGATCAGTTGAGAGAAAATGAAGAACATGGGTTATTACAAAAATGAAGAAATGAAACGAATGGCAAAAAAATTGATTTCGGCCTAAAAAGAGGGTTTATATAATTGTTATTATTTCGTTAAATGGGTAAATTACACACTAAATCCCCCCGCGTTTCCAATATTTTCACTTTTGTCTTGCCGCATGGTATATTTACAACTCTGATCCCTCTTGTTTTTCAAAATCTTACAATCCCGTCCCTAAATTACACCGAATCAGTTTCTAAATGGTAAAATTACGCCTTTAGCCATCCCGCGTTTTTGAACTTTTCATTTTGAGTCTGCCCATTGGTCTAATTACAGTTTTGATCCTTTTAGGTTCTGTTTGTTTCGCATTTTCGTCCCTAAATTACATATTATTGTTCTTTAATTTCTGCCACTGAATTTTATTTTTCTTTCATTTTAGTCCTGTTTCTTTGTAAATACTCATGTTCGTATTATAGTCGTATATGTTGATGTATTCTATTGTTTTATTTTATGTCCCTCGTATATGCCTCGTATTTTATGTTTACATGTATATGTGTATTAAGCTTATAATAGTCATGCATCTTTTTATCCGGTTATTCATATTAAGCATGTTATGTTTTAGTTGATTCGTACATGGTATATTTTTTATTTTTGTATGTTTTTTTTAGGATTGCATGCTAGTATATTTACTTTTTTTGTATGATATATTGTCCCATATATGTTGAAATATGTTTTATTACTAGTATGTATGTCTTTTTGAAATATTTGTTCGTCTATATACGTAATTATTCCTGTCTTGTTATTTTGACTTGTTAAAGTTGTTTTTATCTATTATTTAGAATAATATGTATATATGCATGTTTTAGTCTAGTATATCATTTATGTTAGATTAGTTTTCTGTTATGTCAATATTTATTGCATTTAAATATTTTGCCATGTTTTATATTTTTGCCACTAAGATTGCATATGATATATAAATTGTTAATGCGGTGCCCTTTTATCCGAGCGTAAACGGGGCCAGTATCAGGCGTAGTGATAGTGGTTGGGCGTTTATTCTCGGATAACGGGGCCCTTAAAATTTATTCGCAATTTATGACCGAATTTTAAAATAATAGTCACTTTAATCCGGGAAATCCAATATTAATAAAGCGGTAATTATTAAAGTACCAATTTTGGGCGGTGTGGGGGTGCTAATCCTTCCCCATCCGTAACCGACTCCCGAACCCAATCTTTTTGAATCTCTGGTTTTATGGTGTCCGGCCTACCTAAGTGGCCGGTGGCGACTCCATTTTTTTTTAAATGCGATTTCTTTTAAAACCCTACGGAATAAATATTTTATATCCAAAAAAATCACAAACACCTTTCAAACACCTTCGAAAACCCACGTTTTTATTTTAGCGATAAAAAGAAAAAGACATCGCTACAGATGGCGACTCCGCTGGGGAATATTTTTGTTTGTTTGAAAAAAACAAATGAGAGTCAAGCTTTTAAAATAATTACCGCTTTACTAATATTAGCAGTTCCGGATTAAAGTGACTATTAAATTAACATTTGGTCATAATTGCGCGTTTATTTTAACGCATTTAAAATATGGCATATAAACCCGTCTTCTTTAAGTGGGGGGGGAAACGCTAATGCTTTCGTGGAGATATCGTTCTCCCGTATGGGCCTAGCAAGTACCTTCGGGGCTCGAGTACCTTATGCTTTCGTAAGGATATCGTTCCTTCGTACGGGCATAAGCGAATGGGTCCCCGAATTGAACCCCGGTTGAAAGGAGCCTATAATGGGTGATGATCGGGGGCCTTGCTACTCTTAGTAGAGGACAACAAGGACAATTCGGGTACCTCCTAGCACCAACACTGCATGTAGAGAACATAGAAACCCACCATGTTAGAGCCATGAAAATAAACTTAGGTGTTTTAGGCGGGATAAATAGGGTTGTTTTGTGTGTTTATTCTGTTTAATTTTGTCCTTTTATTTACATATTTATTAATTTTATCCGGTACTAACTTGTTTTCTTTTCGCTTTTGTTTTTTTTCATACATCATGCATTTGCATCACATAAAGGTACTGGATCAAGTGGTTTGCCTGATCAGAAAGTCTTTCACCATGGAAAAAAAGGTGTCTTAGGAAAGAAGAGCTTAATTTGTCGATCGGACATTGGTCGAGGTCAACCAGAAAATCCAAGGGGACAGTTTGCGAACGAACGCAGCGTAATAGCTGGATACACCTATGTGAGTCTCCAACAGAGCGACTTATGGGATCTTCAAAGCATTTGGGAAAGATGGGACCGAAGACTACAAGACTTGTTCGCGCAATAGTTATGGCGACATCGCATACGGTGTTATATGTTCGGATTAACCAGCCCCTCCGAGCTATAGTCCGATTCGGAATCCGGCTTTTTGTCGCTTCACCTTTAATGGGCAGGACATGATGCCTACGGTATAAGAATACTTTGCTTTACTTAACCAGAAAAATATTCGGGAAGATTGGATCTACGCGAAGCCTCCAAGGAATCGAATTACAATCTGCGAAACTCAAAAACTTTGCGGGAATGAGTGCGATTGGGTTAGTGGCCTCCTTCAAATCCGAGGAGACAATACGGTCTTTGCATGGGAAAGTATTCGGGACATCATACCGACACATCCAGACGAGGCAAAGAAAATGGACTTGTTCGCTTTAGGAATATATGGCTTGGTGATCTTTCCAAGAGTACTGGGAACATTGACATAGCCATTCGGATTTGTTTGAGCGGGTGAAACGGAAAGCAAAACCCAGTACCAGCAATCTTGGTCGAGACTTTCATTTCCTTAAATGCTAGCCGGAAACATGAAGAATGACGTTTTGAGGATGCGCCAGGTGTTACAAGTATGGATTGAGTCACATGTGGAAGGCGTCGACGAGGGTCCCTGCCGGGGATATCCTTCCAAGGTTTTTCGCCTTTACGAGAATACTTAGCAAAGGAATGGCGAGAGGATTTGAAAACAAAAATGTGGACCCGTTTCTTGAGGAACATTCAAGATGAAGACATAGCATGGAGGGTCACATGGCTCGGTAAAGTTAATTATTTTCTATCTGATTGTGGGGATTTCAACCGGGTGATGATGTTAGGATTGCATGGAGGATCGCTTTGTGCTCGCTTTTAGTGTCTCGGCAGTTCGCATCACGACAGTTCATTCCCAATACCGCGGATTAAGCCAAACTGAATTTCTTTTCAAAGGGGAGTTCAAAGGAAAAATTCGGACCATCATGAGGGCACGGGATCATTGTTACCGGATCGGGGTGGAAGGAGATACCGAGCACATGACTACCCCAGACACGATCTTTGGAGACGTTTGAGGGTTAATAATGTGATTCCCGAATCTGATCAAGGACCAGCAGTGTCACTCGAAGAGCTTACAAGGGTGGTACCGTCTGAAGCCGACATCTTAAGGAATGAACTCGAAGAAGTTAAAAGGAAAATGGATATCCAACAGACCCAACATGCGAGCGAATTCTATAAGGCAAGCTTAGAGGTTGACGAGCGGGACGGGATCATTAGGCAATTGAAGAAATTAAATACAGATTTGAGCGACAAGAACACTCTTTATCAAAAAGATGCCCTTCTATTACAAGCAAAAATACAGAAGGCCGACCGGAGTTAATTCATAGCCGTGGAAAGAGAAAGGATGAACGACATCCGTTTGGTGGAAGAAGAACGAGAAATCAACAAGAGAGCGATCGAGAAAGAGATAGAAAGCTGTCGTTTGGCTATGGAGGAAGAAAAACGGTCCACCAAGAAGGCCATTGATCAAGAGAAAGAAAGATTCAGGCAAGAAATCAGCAAGGGAAAACAAGCTGTCCATCATGAGAGAGAAAGCGTCGCCGTATGGAAAAGAAATTCCATGAGTAGTCAAAATAGACTGTTAGAGATGCAAAAACTGTACGATGACACTATTCAAAGGCTGGAGCAAAGCCAAAGTCAAAATGGCGAATTAAAAGGAAAGGTGGCGGAAGTCGAACACTCACTTCGAATGTACTGTCGCAGGAATAACTTCGCTGAGCTGCAAGAAAGAGAACGCGAAGTGGGTGTGTTACAAGCACGAATTGGGTCCCTCGAAGCAACTGTTGAGGATTACAAGGAAAGAATTAATGTGTTCGAGGAAGCTGCAGCCGGAGGGGACACCTATTGGCAGAAGAGACTACGCGACGCTGCTCGAATGGTACAGGACAGAGACCAGTATTACGCAAACCTAATGGTGGACATACAACGAGTCGCCAGGCATGTGAATGATTTAGCTGTCGAGGCTGAGACACTCCGACCTTTCATAGCCCCGGGAATGGAAGAAGCTCCTAGGTTCCTCAAGCTGCTCAGGGCAATTGGAAAATTAGGAGATAGAGCTAGAGCCTATCTATAGGACTCTGTGTTGTAATTAGATCTTTTGTACTAGGGATCTTTACTTTGTAACACGAACTTTGTTGTAATCAAGATTGCATATGATATATAAATTGTTAATGCGGTGCCCTTTTATCCGAGCGTAAACGGGGCCAATATCAGGCGTAGTGATAGTGGTTGGGCGTTTATTCTCGGATAACGGAGCCCTTAAAATTTATTCGCAATTATGACCAAATTTTAAAATAATAGTCACTTTAATCCGGGAAATCCAATATTAATAAAGCGGTAATTATTAAAGTACCAATTTTGGGCGGTGTGGGGGTGCTAATCCTTCCCCATCCGTAACCGACTCCCGAACCCAATCTTTTTGAATCTCTGGTTTTATGGTGTCCGGCCTACCTAAGTGGCCGGTGGCGACTCCATTTTTTTTTTAAAATGCGGTTTCTTTTAAAACCCCACGGAATAAATATTTTATATCCAAAAAAATCACAAACACATTTCAAACACCTTCGAAAACCCACGTTTTTATTTTAGCGATAAAAAGAAAAAGACATCGCTACAATAGTAGTAACCTTATTCAACATAAGAAAAAAAAGAAGCAGACGACTCGTGCATGACAATGAATGGATTATGTTGTTATGGGAATTTCCTTCATGTTACTATTTCACATGAACAACCTTTCCTTCTCACCGTCAGCTGCAAAATTTCTTGGTAGGTACTTAGTGTTTCTAAAAAATTATACGGGCAGTATTTGAGATGCAAAGATATATGTTTTGGCAATGTCTCTTATATTTTTGTTTTCATTCATTGAAAATTTTAGGTTCAGAAAGTTGAGAGCAGGGAAGGTTAATCAGAAAGTTGGTTTTTAGCTGCAAATTTAGGCATTAAAGTATATGTTTTGACATTCTCTTATATTATATATATATATATGATATTTTTAGGGTTTAAGATTTAGGGGTTTCGAGTTTTAAGTTTAAGTTTTATGGTTAAACTACTTTCAATAAAAAAAATAGGGTTAAACTGAAATAATGTTTAAATAATGAGGGTTAAATTTATTTTTTTAAAATTATGACTGAATTGTTTGAATGTACAAACGCGGAGGACTAAATGTGTTATTATATAAAATATTTTTATTGTTGTTAACGTGGTTAACGGGTCAGGGAATGTTAATCAGAAAGTTGGTTTTCTGCTACAAATTTAGGCATTAAAGTATATGTTTTGACATTGTCTCTTATATTATATATATATATATATGATATTTTTGAGTTTGGGGTTTAAAGGAAAATTAGTTTAATTTAATCTAAAATACTAAATAGATAACTAATAAAATAGAATATTATCCTAAAAAAATGTGAATATTATCTCAATTAAAATAGATAATATTATCCTAATTAAAAAGAGACAATAAAATGATCCTAATTAAAAATAAGACTAATTTCAAATAACTAAATAAAATTATCCTAATTAAAAAGATAAAATAAAATTCAAATAATTGTAGAAAATTATCATAATTAGAAACGCCCGGATCCCATCCGAATAGTCGTCGCAAGTCAACTGATGTTCTAGCCTTCAAAAAACGACTTCGATTTCTTTTTAAAAATGATTAATTGTACCCCTCCTATTCTTGTATCAGGTTTAAGGTTTCAAGTTTCAAGCTTAAGGGTTATGGTTAAACTACTTTCAATAAAAAATAGGGTTAAATTGAAATAATGTTTAAATAATAAGGATTAAATTTATTTTTTTTGAATTATGACTAAATTGTTTGAATGTACAAACGTGGAGGACTAAATATGTTATTATATAAAAATATTTTATTGTTGTTAACGTTGGTTAACGGGTCAGTGGTAGAATTAAAGCAAAACTAAAAGTTTAATGGTAATATTGAAGCATTTGAAAGTTCGGTTACCAAATTGAATAATTTATCAAAGTTCAGGTACCATTTGTGAACTTTACCCATTAAATTAAAGTGAATGTAGGAATTATTATAGTAATAAAAGTTTAATTATATTTTGAATTGAAAAATAAAATAAAATCTGAAACAGTAGTATAAGAATTATTTTTTAAGATCTATTCTAAAAGAAGATAATAATACTTTCGATCCCTAGGATTTTAAAATTAACTAAAACAGTTAATGGTACATTGTGATACATAGGAATAGTAGTACATTGCGGTACATGGCATTTATTGTAAAATTATCCGGCAATGACCATCTCGAGATACCTAAATAAACTTGAAAACACTGAAGAACCAATGAAGGTCATTCAATTATGGGTACAATTGTATTTGGATCATTCAATTATTAAAGTTATATTAGGTCATTCAATTAAGGTTTAGTGTCACTTTAAGCGCATAAACGATCTCATTTTCTAGGAAGATCTTTTGTCTTTTAAATTAGGTGATTGAGTGGCTTGTGAGTCTTTGTCTTGGTTTTGAGAATATCTAGTTGTATTGTACTATTTTTTTCCTTGTATTAAAGAGGTTTTTAATGAGGCATACAACTTAAGCCTAGGATTGTAAGTTCTAATTTCTTCTATTAAAATCTTATTTGCCGAGCAAAATAAATAAAAAATAGAAATTTTGAGGACTAAAAATATTATTAACGACAATATTTAATGGTCAAGTAACCCAAATATAACTATAATATTAACTGAATTGCCTAAATACAACTTTTTAATAATTAATTAACCTAAATGTAACTTTACTCTAGTCTACCCAAGAAACTTATATCCACCTCAAGTAAAAAGAGAGTCTTCTCGCTTCAAATTATGTAGGCGAACTTGCAATCTCGCTCTTTCTCTAATGCCACTTGGTGAGTTGGTCTATAATGGATTCATTGGTTTCATTCGCTTCAGTCTTTGGCAGCCAACCCTTTTCCTCTCTTCTCGTCACTACTTCAAAGCAGTAAGTGCTTCTACTGAATTTACTAGTAATTCATTTAACAGATCTTGCTTAGTTTCCTTTACTGTTACTTTCTTCAATTATTTGAGCAAACTTCATTTGGTATTGTTTTCGTTTTGTTAGTTCATAAGTTTCTGCCCCTTGTTCCGAAAGAACATCGTTGACTTGCTTGTTTCTCTCTCTCTTTTTGTGAATCGGGAGAAATGTTAGTGTTTTTTTTATTGTTTCTGGGTTCGATGACTTGATCTGATACGAGCTAATTTTCAGATCCGTTCAAGATGAGCGATTGTTTGGAAGGCGAAGATTCCGAATTTTTTTATATCGACGGCGACAATTTGGCTTCTGACCCCTCACCCTATGATGACTCGATGAAGTACCTAAATTTGTCTCCCGGTGATTTCGATACTGGTCCTGGAGAAGACGTTCAACAGCCTCAGTACGGGGCAATGGAAGTACCATCTGGCGCGAACGAACCACCTTTGTCGCCCAGTGATACCCCGTTGAAGGACCAAAATTTGTTTCCAGGTGAAGCTTGTTATTTCGACACTCAACAGCCTGAGTACGCGGCAAACGAAGCACAATCTGGCGCGAACGAACCACTATTGTTGCCTGGTGATACCCCGTTGATTTACCAAAATTTGTCTCCCGGTCCTGGAGAAGACATTCAACAGCCTGAGTACGCGATGATGGAAGTACCATCTGGCGCGAACGAACCGCCTTTTTCACTAGGTGATAACCAGGAGAACTCGTCGAGCTCCAAGTCGACTGGAAGTGGAAGCAAGAAAAGAAAATCGGTGGCTAAAGGAAAAGGAAAAGAAAAGATACGACGTCGGAACCAGGGAACCTTTTGTATCGGTGAATCATCAAATTCCAAGAAGTCAGAAAACCCGAAAAAGAAGGATAACGAAGTGAAAGGGAGAGCGAAACTTCTGATAGATCGACTCAACAGAAGGAAAACAACCGTAAAGTCTCTAAACTGAACTTAGTACTTCATAAATCAAGGGACTACCCTTTTCTTGAATCCTTGCATTGACACTGTTTCTATGTTGTAAGGCGGGGTACATACAAAATCAATTACGAAACACCTACGAGCAAATCGAAAAGCCATGCCCACTGCGAGCCAAACTCAAAACACATGAGGAAGATTTGAAGAAAACGGAACCTGAAATCGAAGATGTTAAGAAAGAGATCTTGAACATACCGGGCCGTCACGGGAATGGTGAATTAACAACAGACGAGGCAAATAAGGAATTGATCAAAATAGAAAAGGAGAAGTTACCTAAATTCCATGAGGTACTCTACTGTTCACAAATCTTACTGTAAATTTTGATTTAATGACCCAAATTTCCAAATTAACTTTCTAACTTGGTTTCTCAGGATGTGGACAAAGCAAGAAAGGGGTTAAGAAAAGGCCGCAAGGTATTCCAGTGTTCACAAGTTTGATTTCATGACCCAAATCTCCGATTTAACTTTTTAACTTGGTTTTTCAGGAGCTGGAAAAAGGGGGGAAAAAGCTGTTCAATGAAATACGCAAGGTATGCCAATGTTCACAATTCTAATTAGAAGTTTGATTTTATGTCCTAAATCTCCAAATTAGCTTTCTAACTTGGCTTTTCAGGAGGTGAAAAACGCAAAAAAGCTGGTAAATGAAGACCGTCAGGTATGCTAATGTTCACAATTCTAGTTACAAGTTTGATTTCATGACCCAAATCTCCAATTTAACTTTTTAACTTGGTTTTTCAGGAGATGGAAAAGAACGCAAAGCGGGCAAATAAATGCTCTCAGGTATGCCAATGTTCACAATTCTAATAAGAAGTTTGATTTCATGACCCAAATCTCCAATTTAACTTTTTAAAGTTTTTCAGGTGGTGGAAGAGAGGAAAATGTGGGTAAATAATTGCCGTCAGGTATGCCAATGTTCACAATTCTAATCAGAAGTTTGATTTCATGCCCCAAATCTCCAATTTAACTTTTTAAATTGATTTTTCAGGTGATTGAAAAAGCAAAGAACCTTGACCCAATCTTCACTAATAATACGGTATGCATATTTCTTTTCATTGATATTTACCAATGTAGTACTATTGTTTCTTGAATAAAATGAACATTTCTCGTCTATAAATCACCTTATTTTATTGTCTTTTCCCATGCACTTGTTTTAGCAGAAAGCCATTTTCATGGCACAAGTACGTTTGTGCAACTTTTCAAAGTTTATTTTTTCATGCGTCGTTATAGTTGTATCTGGTATTTATATCCAAATATGTGTTTGTGTATTAAGTATTTATAAATCACATCACAATATATGTCTTTCCTCATGTATTAGACCTAGCAAAAAGCCATTTTCAACTATGTAGGTCAGATTTGATTGAGAATCATATTCCAAATGGATTTTCGAACTTGCATCTTTGCCCTCTCGTGCCTATCTGTTTTTTTCATTCTTTACATATCTTGATCATATTTATTTTAAATTTCAGGAATACAGACCGGAGGATCAAAGCGAAGAGGTACCATAATTATGTATTACTTTCTATTGTTTACACTTTACATATCCTGGTCCAATTTCTTTTAAATCTGCATTCTGATCAGTTCAAGATTTAGCTTTCAAAAATAGTGAATTACATATTAGTGTTATTATTATATCTCAAATATCATATCTTAATCTTCAAAATCCATGTTACTAAAGCCTTGATTATAATTTGCTCTTATGACTTGTTTTCCATGTTTGTTGTTTTAGCTTTATTCCGAACTTTCAGATATCTGTCAATCAATTACAACCGATGGTCATATTCCTCAAATATGGACCCAAGGTAAGCATGCGTTGGATATTCTTGAAGTATGCTGGGATTTAAAAAATTTAAGGAGTTGTGTGCAATCGGGCATTTAAAAAATATTAAGTGCTTGTTGATTTGTTGTGTGCGCGGTAAACAAACTTTTTGAATAAAAACGAGTCTATTATAACTCAAAATCTATGAAATACAACATCATTTTGCTTTCCTCGCATGCTTTATTATTAGTCTAGAACTAATCTTTTACTTTTTACTTTTGGATTTTCATTTTCTATACGCATGTCCAGAGCTGCCCCCGCTTGAAGTGCCAATTGAAGTAGCCGGTGGTCAGCAGACTCAATCTCTTGATGAGCAGATTGCTGATCTTGATTACCGAGTTTATGCTTGGCGAGCCCAGCGCGACGTGCTTGTGGAGATGCGTGGAAATCAACAAGCACTGGATAAGCAGCGTCAAATTCTTGATGAGCAGATTGCTGGTCTCGATGGGCTAATTCGTGCTTTGCTAGCCCAACGCGACGTGCTTGTGGGGAGGCGTGCAATTCTCCGTGCACAGGCACAGGCCCCTTGAAATTTTGTTAAAAAAAGGTGGAGTAATATTGGTATGTTGAATCGCGTGGACTGAATTCCTTTTTGCTGCTGCTACTTTGCTATTGGTTTTCTTATGGATGGTTTCTTTTATAGGAGTATATTGGTTTGATATAGTGGTTTAATGTTTGACGAGTTATCCCGGTGGTTATTTCTGTATTTATTATCATGTGTACTCTTTTCTTCCGATTAAGTTTTTTTGAAGTTAGGGTAATAACTTTTTTTCATTAGAAAAAAACTATGTTTTTTCCCTATTAGATGCTTCATTCCGGTACAACTTTTTCATGGTTGCACTTGCTGGTTGAATGTTGCGTGTCATGAACCATTTTAAGTTGAGTGTTTATGGTGATATTCGATGATATATCTTCAGCTTTTTATGTTACTAATTTTCTCTTTCATTATTTGTTTTTGAATGTAAACCTTAACAAGCAAAGTAAAAGGCTTTACTTTTTCTTTCTTCTAAATTGAACAGCACAATGAGCTTCAAAATGTAAAGAATAACACCAAACAAATTGCAGCTAAAACCCAGAACCATAAACTAAAAGAAAAAAATGAGGGAAATCACAAAAATGCAAATGCAATTTAAAAAACAAAACAAAATGGCATCTGGGTTTTAAAGAGAGAGGAAAAGAAGAAACCTGGAAGAAAACAGAGACTACGAAATTCGGGCTGAAAATTGGAGAGATGGGAAAGGGGAGGAGCTGGTTTTGGGTTTAGCTATGCGAATTCATTTGTCAGGTTGTAGTTATAAGAAGAAGAAAAAAACTTTCATACACAACCTTTTAATTTTACGTTTTAAGATTTTAATTTTAGGTTTAAAAATTTAGTGTGTAAGAGGTAAAATTTAAGTTTTATGGTTAGAATTTAAAATTTAGGGCTTAAAATTTAAATTTTAGTGTGTTGGGAATTGAAATTGAAATTTTGAATTTTATAAAAAGATTGTGCAAATTTTTTTTACACTCACTTATGTATTAAAATATAACAAAAAATACTAACAATTAAAAAAAAAGGAAAGTGGTAAAATCTCAAAATAGTTTCCCCTTTCCAGGGTTTAACTGGCTGTGAACAGTGGAATCAATGAATGAATGAATTTTATGGCCCTTTCAATTCTTAAACCTTTTCTCTTTGATGGGACCAGAAAATCTGTGGTCTTTCTTCCCGGTCCGAGAAATGATTTGGGCAGTTCATTAAAGTGGACATAACAGCCGAATTGTTTGTTTTCTTATAAAAAAAAGTATGCAATTAAGCAAAATCTGCAAACCACTTGTTTTTAGAAAAAGATTGGTGATTTAAGTGTACTAAAAATTGAGTAAAACTTTAATACACAGGCTGTGTAAAATTAATTTTATACAAGTATGTGTATTTATACTATAAAAACTCAAATCTTAAATTCCTAGCCCTAACCCTAAACCTTAAACCCTATACACTAAATTTTAAACACTAACAATAAATTCTAAACCCTACAACCTAAACCCCTAAACCTTAAACTAAAACCCTAACCCTAAAACTAAAAGACACATGTAAACTAAAGTTTACACGACATGTGTATTAAAGTTTTTTCCCTAAAAATTAGGGGTGCGTTATTCATTTTTAATTGAATTAATTAATCGAGCCAAAATTTTCCAGTTATTCAGCCGGATAATTTTATGTATGATCAGTTAACGATTAGTATTATTTTAAATTTTAGTTATCGGTTAATTAAGTTTGAAACCGATTAATTAAATAAATTAATGGGAATTATTATATATTAAACATTATATATATGATGTATATACATTTGGTCACTTTAATTTTAAAATTTATAAAATGATCATTAAGCTTTTTGAAATGTTATACAAAGGAGAAATTGTTAGATGAACCCGGTTCACCACGTCATCCATAATTCATCCAAGTAACTTATTAAATATTAATGAGCACCAGTTTGATGTAGAAAAGCGAAAAAAATGATGAAATTGTTCAATTTTTTAATACTTTACAAATATATTTTTTAAAATTTTTATATTTTTATTTTTATGATTTTATAATTTCTAATAAACTTTAATTTTTATATTAGCTTTTATTTTCAATAATTTTTTTGAATGTCTTATTTAATTTTATTAAGTTTATAGATTTTTTTAAAAAAATTAAAGAATATTTTGATTTTTGTGTAAGAGTTCTCACTTTGCTTATTTTTAAAATTACCACTGCTACTACAAATAGTACTACACCCTTGATCGTGAAATAGCGATTGCTTGTTGATCCCTGTGAATTGCGTGAAAGTAAGATACTCCAAGGGACCCAAAGGATATTTACACCAATTTGTTAATCGATTTTTCATATATTATGTTTGTAAAAGTTCAACTCAAAAAACTAGATTATTTATTCAATTTTATTTAAATACTAAATAAATCGAGGGCAAAATTGTTGCAATTGAATGACTTCGAGGGTAAAATTGCATTAATGACTTCATCATTAACTGTCACGTCAGTACTTTAATGGTCAACGTCGGCTAAAGGACACCATTGTTGTAATTGGCAAACTTTGAGGGTAAAATTACAAAAAAAATATAAGCATCATTGCTGATTTCGGATTACTACAGGGAAAATTTGACTCTTTAACCTAGATTTCAACTAGTCTGATTTGGTCAGTTAACCGAACTGACCAAATCAACACCCCAATTTAAATGGTGGTCAAATTTTAATTTGTTTAGGAAGATTTAAGGGTTTGGTAGTTATGTTTAATTTTTTTTATGAGAAGAGGGGGTATTGACACGTGCCTCATTAAAAAACCTCCCTAAACCTAAGTAGAGGAAAAAGAATACACATGTCAATACTTACAAAAAACCTAAAAGCAATCAACAGCAAAAGGTCCAAAAATACCAAACAAAACAAGCAAGCTAATTATCAAGATTTAAGCTAAATAGAACCTCATCCGGAGGATCATCAAATATTTCGACCTCAAGATCTGAACCAGACGTCATTTTCGCTAAACGGTCTGCTACCATATTTAATCGACGTGCAACTTGAGAGAACTCTATACGCCAACCATGAGCACATAACTGTTGAATGTAACAAACAATAGTGATTAGCCCACGTGAATGATTTCCATGCTTGATTATTCTAATTGCATCCGCGCTATCCGATTCTATAATTAAGTCCCGAACACCCATCGACCAAGCAACCTCCAAACCCGTTGTAATACCCCACAATTCTGCTTCTACAACCGAACATCGGCCAATAAATTTCGTGAAACCTCATAGCCAAATACCGTTAAGGTCACGGAGAACACCCCCACACGACGCTCGTCCATCCGCCATTGAGTAAGCGCTATTCGTATTGAGTTTTAGCTATCCTTCAAGCGGTCGAACCCAGTGACCAAGCACTGTGTTTGCAGGCCCAGGCGTGTGTGATTCTCTCATCTGATTCCCAATACCACTGATACTGAAACTGACACTATTGCAAGCCATTTGATGCGCTCCACAATCGAACCTCAATCTTCCTCCCCAAAACGAAAAATGCGATCATTCCTTTGCTTCCACAGATTCCAAAATATCGCAGTAAACACTAGGTCCCAATTTTCCTTTTCACGTGCAAAGGTAGTCGAAAGGGCCAAGTTTGTCCCCATCCACTCATTGAGCGGCATCGCGAGAAATTCACCCATCTTTTCTGGTTTAACAAGCATCAACCAAGTCATTCGAGCTATGTTACACTGGCGTAGTACATGATCTATATCTTCCACTTGTCCACGGCAAACAACATATTTATCATCGGATGTGAAGTACCTGCGTGTCTGCTCCGCGTTCGTCATAAGTTTACCCGAATACACCAGCCATAAAAACATTTTAATACATTAAATCCCTCTAAACTTGCGAATGATATTCCATGTTGGATCAGAAGCTATCAAATTCTCCCCCACACGTGCTTGATAAGCGGTTTTAATTGAGAATTGTCTATCATCTTGTAATTTCCATCCTATGGAGTCCGTAGGAAAAGAAGGTGATCGTTTATTGCCGCAAGATGCAACGCCACCTGTAATGGAAGATGAGATTGAATTCTATTCCACACCTAATCGCCATTCGTATCCACCATGGATATTACAGAAACGTGGTCCGACACAAACCGATTCGAAACCAAATGAGAGACCAAAGGGCCAAGCCAATATCCGGTATCCATGAGTCATACCAAAAATCCACCTGAGATCCATTACCTATATTTAAGATAAGACTATCCCGGACATCAGTCTAAATTAAGCCTATCCCTTTCCAAAGATTTGACCCATAGCGCATTTGAATTTCTTTCGGTACTCCATGCAAACATTTATATTTGGCTCTAATGAAACGAACCCACAGAACATCATTGTCCACAAGAATCCGGTACGCAATCTTCATCAAAAAGGCTTCTGTAACGCCCTAATTTTGGGCCTAGAATTTATCCGATTAGTTCGGACGATTCCGGTGAACCGGTGTAACGGTATAGACTAGTTTCGAGATTTAATTAAAAAGAAATAGATTTTGGCCAAAATAAAATATGGGAAAATTATCTAAAATGTTTAAATATGTTTTGAAAATAATGGTGAACTTTGCAAAATAAATTGAGTAAGGGTGACATTTTGAAAATGGTTATTGTTTTGTAAAGAAATCAAAACTGTTTTAGTGACTGTTTTGTAAAAGGATGAGAACTTAGAATCTTTAAGGAACTAATAACCCTTAAATTCTAATATATCAGACTTTATCCCTTAATTGGATTATTTTAAAGTGTTTTAATTGACTAAAATTTGGTTAGGAGAGTTAATTGGGAGTTATTTCTTTTAATACAAATTTGACGTAACTTTTCTTCTCTAAAAAGTTCTCTCAACTTTCTCTCCAGCCAAACACCATTCTTCTCTTCAAAATCTTAAGGTAAACTTTTATTTTAATTGATCTTTGACTTATAAATGATTTCCTATCAAAACTTTATTGTTTAAACTTTGTTTTCTCATGTAAATCAACCAATTAATGGGAAAACAACCAGTAGAGGCAAGATTTCGTTCTTCTCCTTTAATGAAAGGTTCTTTATTGAAATTCACAAGTTCTTGATCCTTTATCAATGCTTTCTAATGAGTTTTGTTGTGATGATTAAAGAAAATTGGTGTAATTAAGGTTTTTGAGTTAATAAGTGAAGAGATTGGTTTAAATTCGTACATATCTAAAAATTTTGAGTATTATGATGATTTTAATCATTAAGTTGATGTTAAAGAATGTGGATAAGTGTTTTTGATCAATGTAAACCCGAAACTAGTTAGATTGCTATGGATTTAGGTTGTTATCTTTGGTTTTTGGCTTGATGAATGGGTTTAATGGTTGCTAGAAGTTAAAGGATGTTGAGAAGTGTTTAATTGATGTATATTTATGTTGATTAAGTGTTGATTTCATTGGGCAAGGGCTGGAGATCATCTAAGATGGTTTTGCCTTTGTTTCAATAGTTTTCGGTTGGTGTTGTTAGTTGTGCTAAAATGTTGAGGAGGTTGTGGGCTGCGAGTTTAGATGTTGAATTGAGCTTTAATTGTTTGTTTTGGTTGGGTAAAAATAGGGGAGATCAATCTAGAGTTGTTTGGAGGTGCTACGATTGCATTGATGCTTGATTAACGCTTTGACTTGCAAACAAAGTGAAGTCGGTGAGTGAAAACGTGGTTTAACCCCTTAAAAAGGTTTGAAAGTGATTTATGGGAGTTTAGATTGAGCTTGAAATGCCAATCTAGGTTCGGAAGTAAGTATGGTGACAATTGCTCTCGGATTTTGGTTTTTCATGGTTTTAATGATATCATGATCTTGTTTTAATTATGGTTTTGTTATTACAATTCAATGCATGTTTTCATATGTGAAATATGATAGGATTTAATTCATGAGATAGAATTGTTATTGCAATGAGATATATTATGCTTTTGAAAAGCTTTGCATGGTTTAATGTATGGGACTTGGGATATGGAAATGGTTTTGATGATGCATAGGTAAAAATAGTAGGTTAACATGGTTTTAAATTGTATTTTGGCAAGTGATGATACTTATTATAATCAGATATAATTGGTCGACCAATAGGATGAGAGTGCACTATAATATAAAAAATTTGTACGTGTTGCAAATTCTTCGGTTACACAATAGGGGTAGTGCTATTGTGTTGCGAGTGATAGGGGTAGTGCTATCACCAACGGGCAATGCGGGTAGTGGCAACCCGGCCAAAGTGAGGTTATGGTGAGGGTAGTTTCACCATGAGACTTGATAGGGGTAGTGTCATCAAGGTATCCGCATATCTGAACATGGAAGGATGGGGGTAGTGCCATCCAAAGGATAGAGGTAGTTCTATCCGGATAACTTGTATTGCCAATATATGTGCTACACATGTATCATGTTTTTAAATGATGATTTGTTTAACGTGATTTACACATGAGAAAGATTTGTATAATGTGGTTTATACATGAAACTTTGCATAAGGTGAGATTATGCATGAGATTTAAAATGTAAGCATTGCTTGTTGGCTAAGCTTGTAAGACTTGAGATCTTGCATTGAGATGCATGAGACTAATGATACATGTTAAGAAATGAAATGTGTTTTGCTTTGGAAAAGTAGTTTCAAGCATGATATTTGATTTGAGCATGATATTGGAGATTTATGGGCTGAAATGGTTTTAAATGCATTGTTGTCGTGTTTGTTTTTAGTGACCCTCACTAGACATTTTATGCTTACGCTCTCTTTTACAACAATACAGATCATTAGAGTGTTGGTGACAGCAAGGAAGCAAAGATTCGATCTAAGTTGCGATTGTAAGCTCAAGTATGGTTTGATAGTTTAAAACATAGCTAATAATGACAATGGGGTTAGCCAAGTGTCTTGGGAAGGGATGTTTTTGAACTCTCTTGATTTGCTGCAAGTTTCTATAATGGTTTTGGACTTGTAAAAGGCCTTTAATTGTTGGTAACTGGTTTGGTTTGCAAATTAGTGCTTGAATGGTTACTTTGCATAGAAAGCATACCTATAGATTGATGATCATAATGTGTTGATGTTGGAAGCATGCTTTGGTGTTTAATACCTATGGTTTTATGCTCTAAGTGGATGTTTATGTCTTAGTAACATGTTGGAATGTTTTTGGATGAGTTTAAGCTTGAAAATTCAGCAATTTGTGACATTATAGGCCCAGGCGTATCGATACGTGGGCTACCGTATTGGTACAGTAAAGCCAAACCAGGCATACTGTATCGGTACATGGTAAACCGTATCGATATAGTCAGAGGGCAAATTGGAGAATCGTATCAGTACACGAGACCGTATCGATACCCTTTTGTGCTACTGGAAATCTAAGATTTTGACGAGATATTGGCATATCAGTACAGGCACAAGTGTATCGATACACTTGACCGTTAAGTTAGTTAATTGAAGCTTTCTGAAGTTCTGTTTTCTTACGTTTAGGTCACTGGATATTTGAATGTTCAATTAAATGAGTTTAGGTGATTAAAATGAGCTGAAATTTGATATGAAAACATGGAACCTGACTAATTGACTTACGGTAACATTAATTTCACAATTGGTCCTTGATTTTTTTAAGTTTTACAAAATGGTCCCTAAACGCTAAACGAGACAATTGGATGTCAAATCGATGTCCGATCAAGTTTTAATTTCATTCGCTGTCAGCATGTACACTTAGGTTAATAATGTTGCCTCTAGAAAGATAAAAAAAAATGGGTTGTTTATTGTAGTGGAACTTTCGGGTTTTACTTCAATATTCCCCGCGTGACTTGCTCGATTCGGTCTTGTGACTAGACCGGGTCAAGGGGGTTACAAGTTCATTCTATAAATCCAGTTTCCTAAATCCAAGTCTGCCCATGTCAATTGGGCGACACACATCATCCCAACGTACCAAATGAATTCCCCATTTTTCCAAACTTCTACCCCAAATAAAGTTTCGTATAAGTCGCTCCAAATCTCGACAAATATTATTGGGTAGCAATGTTGTTTGTATAGTATAAATTGGAATGACCGAGAGTATTGCTTTTGCTAGAGTGATACATCCAGCTAGGGATAATGTCCTTGCTTTCCAAATACTCAAACGCTTCTGAACCATATGAACCAAATAAACATAGATAGCAGCTGAGACCCGAGAATGTATAACTGGGACACCAAGTTGTTTACCAAGATCACTAACTTCTTGAAACCCGAATATTGCACAAATCGCCCTTCTAGTAACATCAAGCATATTGGAAGAAAAAATATAGTAGTTTTAGGAATGCTCACTTTTTGCCCCTGAAGCAGAACTAAAATACCCTAACACTCGTTGTATCAAATGTGTCTGATCATCCGTTGCTTCAGCAAATAAAACACATCGTCTGCAAATAAGAGTTGAGAAATTATCGGACTATGTTTCGAAGTACGGAAAACTTTCCAACTTCCTCAATTTACTTCCTTTTTAATTGCTTGGGCATAACACAAAAATATATGGGGATAAATGATCACCCTGAATAGAAACATCCGATATACAACGCATAATCAAGGTGTGAAGAGATATAGGAATGCCTAAATCTGCTAGAGTATCAGCAATAAAACTCCACTCCAAGTGATTATAGGCCTTTTCCAAATCTATTTTGATTGCCATCCAACCTTTTTTGCCCTTCTTCTTCTGCATAGAATGAATTATTTCTTGTGTCAAAATAATATTCTTTGTTATGGTTCTCCCTGGCACAAAACTTATTTGGTTCTCTGATACCCATAATGGCAAGTAAGATTCAAACGATTAACAATCACTTTCGTAATAGCCTTGTAAATAACATTACATAAACCAATTGGGGGAAATTGAGTTAAATTTTCTAGAGTTGATACCTTCAGAAGAAGAACCAAAAGAGTGATTGAGGGAACTAGGTAACACTCTTTCTGCAAAAACCCGTCGAATGAACGCGCATGTCGATGGCCCTACAATATCCCAATTTTTCTCGTAAAAGCCTGTATGTAAACCATCTACCCTAGGAGTTTTGAGTGGACTCATGTCAAAGAAAGCTCTTTTAATTTCATCATCTCGCACAGAATGTTCATTTAGATCCAAAGTAGTGCAGTCAATACGCGAGAAACATCCACGAATAGTATAACTATTACCGTCCGGGTTGGAAGAGGAAAAAAATGATCCATAGAATTAAGCCGTCGTATTTCTCAGTTCCTCTTGATCCTCACACCAATCTACGCCATTAAGCTTCAAACTAGAAATAAAATTTGTTCTTCTTCGCGCCATAGTTGATGCATGAAAGAAACTAGTATTTCAATCGCCTTTAAGAATCCAGTTTGCACAAGCTTTTTGACTCCAGATACTTTCTTCCTGGTTCATAACCTCCTCAAGCTCATCACGCAATCTTCGCCCCAATTTAACTAGAGACTCTGAGTGAGATCGGGCTAAAGCTACATCTATCCCCTTTAACCGAGCCATCAATCGTTTCTTCATCTTCCCAATGTGTTTGAAAACTGACGAGTTCCACTCTTTGACTTTCGTCACAAAAGAATCAATGTTGGAAAGCAAATCACCATTATCCCATGTAGATTGTAAAAAGTCACAAAAGGATAGATGCTCCTACCAAGCCGAAATGTAGCAAAACAGCCGAGAACAAGTATCCCTAGTACGATCCCTCAAACATAATAACAACGGTCTATGATCAGAGCCATTCTTTTCTAAATGTAACACATGAGATTGAGGAAAAACAGAAAACCAAGTATTATTTACAAGACAACAATCTAACATTTCATATAAATTACCCCTGGACCAGGTAAATGTCGAACCTCTAAACCCCATATCCAAAAGGCCTAAATGACAAAGAAAATCCGCAAAGGGCCGGCTTCCCTAAATATGCACATCCGAACCACCCCTCCCCTCATCAGCACTAAGAATCACATTAAAGTCGCTACCCACGAACCAAGGAACACCCACTTTGGGGTCTAGATTAAGAAGCTGAGACCATAGAGACCGTCGCTTGGAACTAGACGGACTCGTATAAACCATAGTAAAATAAATCCAACAGGATTCAGTACCCAATCGAACACTTCTATTAATGAACTAATTGGATAGGTGACGAATGTCCATATCAACATCATCCCCCCAAAGAAGCCAAATACCCCCACTAAAACCTTGAGCCTCAATACGAAATGATCGTGGATAGCCAAATTTAGTAATTACACGATCCGCCTGGTGTCCACACGTCCTTGGTTCAAACAAAGCAACAACCTTTAGGGATAACTCGCGTTTGAACGATAGAAAAAATCTTCGGAAGGTGGGGCTAACATCACCCTGTGTATTCTTTAGCGTAAATGTCATTGTTAATCTAAGAAGACTAACACACAACTCTACTGATCAATCGTCATCTCCTGGACATAACTTCCAGGCTCAACATGCTTAATTTCCTCTGATCTTTACAGTTAGACCCTGAAGCCACCATTATTTCAGGATTTCCTTTCTGATTAACCACCACTCGCGTTATCCCTCCCGGATCAAACTCTTGCATTGTGGCTAAAGAATTTAGTTGTACTTGTACATTATTCACCCATTCATGCAAAACCGATCGAGATATAATCCTTGTGTCTGATGGCTTGCGAATTTTTAGACTTTGTTTTGGTTCATCTTTTGAACCCTTTTTCCCCGTACGGTTCTTGCCTAAAATAATCCCTTCGGAACTAGATTTGCCATGGCCTTGTTCAAAGAGCGAGATCGCTGCATACACCTTGCTATTGTTGTTTTGTTGATGTTTAATAACGAAAACCGGGTTCCCTTCGATCATCGAAAGTACCATAACATTACTTGTCACATTCTTAGAATTCTTGGAAGTTCCCTCCAGAATAGATCCATTATGTTTCACGCTGTTAGAACCATCCAATCAGTCACCCTTGAAGCTGAAGGTGTTGCATGTGCAATACCCTTCACATTGTTGCTTGTCGCATTCGAAGAAAAAGGTGTTGGATGTGTATTACCCTTCTCCCTGCTATTTGACGGTACACTTATAAATTAGTCCCTAGCAACTGTAGTACTCGGAGTCTCAATCGACTCATTTTGTTCATTCGCAAGAATAGAAAATTGATTACCATTGATGCTAGTAACTCGTTTTCCCTGCTCTTTATGTGTGGAGGAATTATTCTGCACTCTTCGATGGTGATTATCCGTAATCATCCATGGTCCAAACATGCCATCCCTCACAGGAATAGAATCTTTGGTTGTAGTTTCACCAATCTTAGACAACTCTTCAGTATCACTATTTTCTTTTGACGTCAGCCCTATACACAACTCTTGTGAATGTTCATAGACTCCACAATTATAACAAATATGTTGGAGACCCTCATACTCAATTTTATGGATAAAATCATCAATTCTAATGCATGGTACGAGAGGTTTGTTTAGATCCACCATTACCGTAAGACGAGTAAATTTTCCTCTCTCTCCCTCCTGCGTATTATAATCAACTCAAACCATATTGCCTACAATTGTAGCAATGCTATTAAATAACGCCTTGGAATAATACCGGTACGGCAAACTTGGCAATCGAACCCAAACCACAACATGAGAATGATATTTTTTCGTAGTAGAGAAAGCACGACTCTACGGTTGCACCGTTAAATAACTACCATATGTCGTCCAAGGTCCTTCCGTTAAAACTCTCTCATAGTCTCTCAGATCCTTAATTATAACCAGGAAATATTGATTTTCAATGTCCCCTAGTTGAATATCTCAGCCGGTTTCCACGTCATGTGAATCCTATTCATGAGGGTTTGATATCCAATGTTTCGCCCTAGCAAACGGACAATGACCACATTCCTCATATTCAGATAAATTTGTTCATGTACTTGTTCTGAAAACTTAATCGTCGGAAACTTGCCTGACATATTAACGACACAATCTTCATCAAGAACAACCACTTTATTTGGATCAGAAGCCTGTACTTCCTGACTCCAATCATTCCTTTGCATGGATTTATTCATCATGCTAGCATAAGATGCCATATTTCTAGCCACCCCACAGTCAGCTTTTTCTTAAGGTTCATGTGACAAATCGGTGGGGATATTTAAATAACCAGACTTCCCACTTGCCTCTTCCATATCCATTGCAATCGACTGTTCACCCTATCCCTGGG
The DNA here is from genome assembly GCA_019671005.1 of Hibiscus mutabilis. Taxonomy (NCBI): domain Eukaryota; kingdom Viridiplantae; phylum Streptophyta; class Magnoliopsida; order Malvales; family Malvaceae; genus Hibiscus; species Hibiscus mutabilis. The sequence continues at coordinate 71,554,339 of CM033712.1, read as the reverse complement.
GTGTAGTCTCACGAAGCCTATTAGGATCACTTTGTAAACCTGCATCAAACGGTGATCTTAACCTCTCCAGGATAGGACTAGATCAAATATAAGGCATCTGGACATCCGTCAATCCATACAACATGTCCGGCGAGACCCACAATATCCGGTGGACGGCCAGGCGACGCCCCTTCTTGTGGCAAAATATTGTTCGAAAGTTCTCCAAAAAGACTCAGAGCTCATCTTAGGGTTCACTATCTTTTTTTAAGTGTAGTCATAAATGTTTTTTTTTTGTAGTTATGCTTAATTTAGACCTTATATATTAAATTATGATAAACTATATTAATATAATAATATTTAAAATTTTAAAAATATATTTTAATAAATATATCGAGGCTACCCATCCCGACTAAAAATTTTAACAAAACACTCATCCCACCTCTTAATTTAAAAAGATTCTAACACCATTTGATCGAGTCACATTAAAACCGTTAACTACAATTTTTCTTGCCATCCCTATATGTAGGGCACGTGATTGTGTTTTATCAAGAGAGTAAATTAATTTTATTTAAAATTAACAAATTTAACTTTTTCAAATTGACAAAAGAATCAGCACGGAAGATGAACAATTTGTAGAAAAAAATAATAATACGTGGAAAAAGCGAATAATATGAGTTTAAAGTAACCCAAATCTATATAATCTGAGTGACAATCTGAAATAACAAATCTTAAAATGAAAAATTAGCATAAACTCAAAATGATATGAAATGAAATGATAAAATCTTACGATGAATCGTGGTCACTTAATTACAAATTTGATGAAAAACATGTTATTTTTTTTCTTAGAAAACAACAATTCAATCTTCAATTAAAAATTGTTACAATCGAGTTATTATGTTTTTAAAATTAAATCAAATAGTTTGGTATAATAACAATTTTAATCATCAAAACATATATATTCTATTAATTTGATTACAATTTAAAAATAATTTAATATATTTAACTGTTCATATTTAAAAATTTTATCAATAAAGTGATTATGTCTACTAACAAGAAATATTAAGGTCATAATGAGTATGTTATATTAGTCTATTAATTGTCTAATAATAAAGTGATTGTGTTTGTCGAACTATCATATTTATTAATTATCGAGCTGAAGGTTAATAGCATATAGTACAATAAGTGATTGAATGATGTGTCAAATAGGTACAATGTTAAAATTTTTAAACAGAGTTAAATTTATTAAATTATTTTTAATTAAAATACAGTATAAATTTTAAAGAGTAAAATTTAAGTGACTTGTTTATCTTAAAAATTAAATTAAATGATTAAATTATTGTTTTTAAAGACAAATGACTTGTTTGTTATCAAATTTTTATGTAATTTACTTTATTATTATTATTATATTTCCCGCCATTGTTGACTTGGGCTGATAATGTAAAGAATAAAAGAAACAATGGTTTTCCAGTGTTGTAATGGGTTCAAACGCACTTTCTCGCGCGATCTCGCTGCAGCTGCTACTAATGGCGTTCTCGAGTTGCCTTACTTCACAGCCACGTGTCCTCTACAAAGTAAAGAGTCCGCTTCAAGTTACTTGCGCCAACTTGAAATCGCGCGGTTTCTCAAACGGCACTCTCCTTTATTTAAAACTCCGCCATTGAATTTTATTCTCTGCTTTGATTCACCTCGTCTCTTCACTTCATCAAAAAACAGTATGCGTTTCTACTGAATTTTCTGATTCATTTATCGTATCTTGCTTTGGATTTTGCATAATTTCCTTTGATGGCGGTTTCTTCGGTTTACTTGAGGAAATTTCTCTTCATTTCGTATCGTTTTCCTCTTTGTTAGTTTATAGCTTCGACGTCGTTGATTTGTTTGATTCTTTCTATTTTGTTGCGGATCTGGAGAAATCGTTACGGTTTTGATTGTTTTCTGAGTTAAATTTACAGATCCGTTTAAGATGAGCGACGACGACAGTTTTTGGAAGCAGTTCCTCACTTACCTTTCCAGTAACGATTGCGATTCTCCTACGGGAACTACAGGAGCCCTCCAATGGTTCGAGAATATGGCACCTGAATCCCCGGATGCCACGAACGAGCCACCATCGTTGCCCGATGATAACCGGGCAGACTCGAACTTGTGTCGAAGGAACAAAAGAAGTCGAGAATTAGTTTCTGCTAACTCAGCGGAAGCTAAAGGAAAGGGCACAATGAAGCGGCGCCGGCGCCGGCGCCGGGGACCTGATGAATCACCAACTTCTGGGAAACGATCAAAACCAACAAGGAAAGGAAAAAGTTATGAAGAGCTTATCGATGGGAAATCTGTGGCGGAGAGTGTGAAAGTTTTAACTGATCGAATCGCCAGAAAGATAACCAATGTAAAGTATCTTACCTAAACTTAGTGCTTCGTATTCAATTCACATTTTTGTTGTTTATTAAACATATGAATTAGAAAGGATCGGACTCTGCTTTATAAAGCAAGAATTAAACCACTTATCCTTGGGAAAAATGATGCAATTTGTAGGAATTTGCTTTGGATTCGTGTTGATCCTCGGCAAGTAAAACAAAGGTTATCCTTTCCTCACGAGCAGGGACGGACACAGAATTTTATGTAAGGATGCAAACTATTATGAAGTTATATTAGAAATGAAGGGGGTGCGACTGCCCCTTCAGCCTCCTCTCAGTCCATCCCTGCTCACAAGGTGCCTTTTTCTCAAAGGAAAAATTGATTGGGTTCGGTTTTTCCTTCCCTCCAAAGTAAATAGTATCACATAATGATAATGTCTGTATATTGTTTCTTAATACTTGTTTTGTGTGTACATTTGGTAATATGAAGGAAAATGACAATGTCCGATTGTTGTTTCTTAACACTTGTTTTGTGTGTATATTTGGTGATATGAAGGATAAGATTGCAGATATGGAAAGTATCTTATTCATAGTTAAGCTGATGGTGGACTCAAATTCATGTCATCTTTTACCACAAGTTCTCGGATCACTCAAGCAAATCAAAACACAATGGCCAATGCGATTTGATATACCAGTGCGATCTGATATCCAAATCATCAAGCAAAATATCAAAAGAATCGTAGACGATTGCAAGAACAAGCGTTTAACAGAAGCTGAGGCAAAGTGGGAGTTGATCAAAGAGGAAAAGGAGATGGAAAAATTAGATCAACAACGAGAAGAGGTATCCTAAAATTTACAAATCTACCAAGTTTAATTTCATGATCAAGATCAATAATTTAACTTTCTAACTTGGTTTTTCAGGACCTGAAAAAAGTGGAGAAGCAAGTCCAAAAGCTTGAGGCAATTTTTCTTAAGAACATGGTATGCATGTTTCTTGATATTAACCGACATAGTATTATTTTTTCCTTGATATTTCTCATTTATAAATCATGTTGTAACTATATCGTCTTTCCCATGAGCTAGACTTATTTCTAGGCCTAGCAAAAAGCTATATTTAGCTATGTTACTTGACTGGGAGTGTCGAATACAGATTCAATACCAGACATGTTTGCTAAAAATTTCTAACCTTTTTCGTGTATATAGAGGAATTTTGGACTGTCATAACTGATACCTATAACTGAATATATATTGATACATTCCTCATCTATATGTCACTGTATAGTTATAATGCCTTTCCCCATTCACTAGACTCGTTTTTAGACCTTGCAAAATGTCATTTTCAGCCACGTTTCTTAGGTTCGGGTTTAAGTGTTGGATATACATTCATGCCTAATATGGGTATGTTGAATTTTTTCTAATATTTTTTTAGAAAATGAATTTGGTGAACCTGGGATAATTCAAAGCAAAATGAAGTGTTGAAACAACTTGGATTTTCTGTTTGATCAGTCCAGAAAACCTAATCTTTAAGGCTCCCCTGCTTCATTCTGCATGGACTTTTGCATTGAAAACTGTTCATACTGTTGAATCTTTCTAATCATGACATTCATACATGCATATATATATATACATGAAGATGCTATCTGGATTAATGTGTTCTCCATCCATATCTCTCATGCCTCTGTTTTTCCGATACATCCAGATTTAACGTTTTAAGTCAGTTCTTAGACTTGCACTTCTTTACATCCCTCCTCCTCGACCGTTTATTTATATTTCTCTTCAACTTTCAGGAATTCAGCGTGGAGACTCTAAGAACAGTGGTATGATATCCATCCATCCATATATATATAGTCTATGAAATCCAAATATTCTTGTGATTTATATAGTAAATGGAATCCAAGTCTGAATCTTAAAATTTCATGTTTCTATAGGTAACTAAGGCTACTATAAAATTATGAATTGTTTCTTATGTTTGTTGTTTTAGCTTGCTTCATTAATTCCATGGATGGTGTGAAAGGAACTACTACAACTAGCTCGTTGTGAATCAAAGGGTGTTTTGAAGTCTTTTGTAAATCACCATATGAACTTCAGTTTGGTTGTCCTGGACTCCATTATCTATTTCTACTTATCTGTTTGAAACTTCATGGTTTCTGGCATCTGAACTCGTACTTTTATCTATCTAGAGTGCACGGTTTTAATATCCGAACTCCTTAATTTTCTTGTTGTTCATGTATTTTATGAATTATATTGTGTTCTTATTATATTTGAGATGTTTTATATTTATATAAACTTTGATAGGTTTATTAATTGCATCTTAACTTGTCATTTGTATGGTTTGTATTATTCAGTGGCGAATTTAGAAATTTAAGAATAGGATCAAAAGTAAATTTCTTCTCGAATGGGTATGTAATTTTTTCCTTTTACACACGTGAAATGAACTTTTATTTTACTAAAAAAATAACACTAAATTAAATTTATTTTTATCAAAAATAATGATGCATATGTTCCCTATGAGAGCTTACTGCATCTGCCCCTAATACCGTTGGTATCTAATATTGTTGTGTTATGATCATGTTGTGTTTGTATATTTGTCGAATTTCAAATATTTATATCTATATAAATTTATACTAAGTAATATACATTATAACCTATTTTTCTTTTATTTATCTACAAACAAAATAAAAGAATATAAGAGCGGACAATTTATGGGATACATTAGATTACTTAAGAATTTAAATTTTGATATTATGGACGAAAAAAAATGAGTTAAAATGGTCAGTTTAGTGTATATAAAATTTGATTTAAATTAGAAAAAGTTAATTAATCAGATATAGGTAGTTAATCCACAAAGGAACGTTTAGAAGAAAAAAATGACAAATAAACTTTTGCCTAATGTGTCGCTACTTGCTCGTTCTCGAGGCTAGCGTTTTTATAGTGAAACCCTCTTCTCTTCACAGTTGTAATCCCAACGAACCAGTAAGTACTGCTGATTTTACCAACTTCATTTTCATCGCTTTCTCACAGATGTTTTGCTTTGATTTTCCTGAAATGCCGTGTTCTTTGATTGCGTGTGGGAATTTCGTTTCTTTTCGCTTGTTAGTTTATCAAATCTTATCCCTTGTTTGAAAGAACATTTCGGTGTTGTTGATTTGCTTTCTGAATTTGGGAAAACCTTTAGTGATTTTGGTTGTTCAATGATTTCTTCTGATCTGAGCTATATTTCCCAGATCCGTGCTGGATGAGCAACGATGACATTTTTTTTGTTGAAGAACATAGATTGTTATGCCGACAAATATTGGGAGTTTAGTACGCATCATCAACAGAAATGAAACCGGGAATTAGTTTCCGGTAACTAGTAAGAAGCTAAATGAAAAGGCACAAATAACATTTGGAAGATTAGTGAGGAAACTGTGGCGGATGCAGTGACGGTTTCGGCTTCGAGTTAACGGAAGGATAAATAAGGTGACTCTCTTACTACTTCATATTCAATTCACATTATCTTGTTATTTAATATGTGTGTGTATATATCATGAAGGTAAAAGCATCACATTGATTAGCACATAATTTATGAAAAATCCTTGAGAATGGTCTTGGCCTTCAAGGAAACAATAGGTTATAACGGGTACAATATGAAATTCCTTGTGTCGATAATGGTGTCATATGTTGTAAGTCGTTCTGGATTCGTACTAGTACTAGTACTAGTCCTAGTCAAGTAAACAATCTCCCAGCAACCAGCAAATGATCAAACTATGCCCTTGTGATGAAAATGTTATCTTTCCCTATGAGATGCATTTTCTCAAACGAAAAAACCATGAGAACAGTTTTTACCTCGTAACGGTAGTCCGGAAATATGTTTCTTAACACTTGTTTTGTGTGTTTCATTGTAGACAATACCTTGTAACAGGTAGTCCGAAAATGCCTTGCACTGACAGTGTTTATATGTTGTTTCTTAACACTTGTTTTATGTGTATATTTCGTAAAATTAAGTATGTGATGAATCTCTTAAAAGTTTTTGGTGGTCTCGATCAAATCGTATCAAAATGCCAATTTGGTTTGAATATGTAGAAAATTGAGGACAAGTACATGTATGTCAATTTAACAATAGATGAGTCAATGTAAGAAAGGAGTTAGAAAGATTAGATTAATTTGGTCAAAAGATAGTTTATGTTTTCAATTATAATTACTCGATTTAATTTCATGATCTAAATCTCCAATTTAGTTTTTTAATTTGGTTTTGCAGTATTCTGCAAAAGCAGAGAACCTATAGTGAGAGACTTAAACTATATGTACAAAAGCCCTTGCTCCATAAATCAGCAGCACTTTATGATTTTTGTACATGTAGATTCTCTGCACCCAACATAGTTAAATAGGATTTTCTGATTCCACCCGCCATAAAGTATTGTTTTCTTTGGAGGCAATTGGCAAAGGCTGTCATGATTTTATCCAGTGAGAAAAGCCCTGCTTTAAAAAGCACAGACCAATCCTTGCTTATCAATGTGGGATGTTTTAGCCTTGTATATACATGTGATTAAGAACATAACGATCTTTTTCCCTTTTCAGTTTTGGTTGTTGGTCGGAAGTTGATTCGCCGGTATAGAAGGTTCCCGATGCTCATGCTGCTTCTTTGTGCCTTTTCTTTTAGCTTCTGATAATTCTTCGGAATCTAATTCTCAGTTTGTTTTCTTCCTACCACTTGACATGGAGCTCAATGAGATTATCTAGTTATCATTGAGCAACAATGATTACCGATAAGAGGGTACATAGACCGTATCCAAATCTGAATATTTACATTAATTGTTATCTTTTGAAGGGAAAAAATGGTAAGAAAAACATGATATTTGATGTTGTCAGTACATAATAATAACCAAATTTGCAGCTGAGGTTGATTTGATCCAATTGTATTGTAATTTTACAACCACATATAGTTTGTCTCAGAGATCATGCAGATTCAAGGGTACAGAGTTCGTGACCGGAAAAAAAAAGCAAGCTATATGCAAGTGCCTTCATCTTTGGCCCCAATTAGATTGGCACGCATCCGGGTGGCCGATGCAGATGATGCCAAGATCAAGTTATCTGCAAGATGAACCAGTGAAGCAAACAACTCACTTTCAGCCCTTTGCTCTGGTAATAGACTGATACTCAACATAGCAAGAGGGCAAGTCTGAAGATAGTTTATACATTATTTGCAGATGATGCCGAGATCAAGTTTTTTGTTTATACATTATTTTAATTTTTTGATAAATCGCACACCTTACACACAGAATTGCTTAAACTTGAATTTCTTAGAATAGACTAAATTATCCAAATATATCCCTAAAAATATTTAATTAGATAAATAATCTCTTCCAGAATTATTTAGATAAAAGCCCCCTTTTAGATCACATAGGACGAATTTGCGTCCAACGTAACGTGAGTTTTGAACTCGTGCCCAATGTAATGCGAGTTTTGAACTCATGTCCAGCAGAAAGTGAGTTCCATTTGACATGAATGAAATTTTTTCGTTAACGTTGTTTTTAAATGAAATCCGTGTTCTACTAAACGCGAGGTTCGCAAGAAATTGAAATGTCAATTCATATAAAGTCGTGAATTATCAGTGTAATTAATTTTTTTAATTTTAAACTCGCGTTTAATGGAACATGAATTCTGTTTACACCAGGTAGGTAAAAAATCACAAAATTAAATTCACTGCATTTAATTTACATGTTACTCGTTTTTTTACGGGGCGTAAATTTTAAAAATTCGCTTTGAACAAGATGTGAGTTTCATTTTTCGCGAAACTTGCGTTTAGTAAGATATGATTTTTTTGTTTTAATTTTAAAAAAAATATTATTGGAAAGATTCATTAACATCGGGTGAAACTCTTTTTTTTTGCTGGACACAAGTTTAGACATCGTGATGAACTTACGTGATTTGAAAAGAAATATTTATCTAAATAATTCTGTAAGGGAGTTATTTATCTAATTAAATATTTTCAGGGATGTATTTACGTGATTTAGCCCTTAGAATACATGAACTCTGTTCATACTTTTTGGCAGGCGACATTTTCAATGTGTTGTCATAAGAGAGTGACAGCTGTGAAAACAAAATCTAATCTTGTCTGAAATTTTCAGGATGAGTGGCAATATCACGGTGTCTAGTATTATGCCACGTGTCATGTTACAATAGAATAACAGCTGTCAAAAACATTGATAGCAGAAGACAAATATGTAAAATTGAAATTGCCAAAATAAATAATAAAATATAGAAAAGAACTTTCAAATTTCCGATTTTTATTAAAAAAGTTAAATTATTAACCTTCTTTTATTTCGCGACATTGGCCAAATATTTTCTTTTAAGAATTTATTTGAAAAAATACCACCAAAATAATATTTGAAAAATTACCTCATGTAGGTACTACTCGCGTTCTGTTAGACGCGTTTTTTAAATTCGTTTTTCGTACAACGCGAGTTCCATCTGATGTGAATTATATTATATGTTATTCGAATATTTTAAGAAATAAATCAAAATTGCGGCCGACAAGACGCGAGTTCGGCGTGATTTTCAAATGAATCGTCGCTATTTTCAAACGAGTCGACGAGATTTTATCAAACTGAACTCGCGTCCCACAGGACGCGAGTTTTGTGTGTTGCGGTTGTTTAAACAGGGCTCGATTGGCATGTTTAAGGTGAATTTGCATGGTGTTGGGGAATAAATTTTTGGCGATTTATACTTTTATAGCATACTGTTGATACATCTCTTGAAAATGGTATGAAAATTGACGTGTATAATGCATTATAAAGGGTGTAGAAATTGCGTTAAAAACGCTATATTGCCATGTTTCTTTGCATGAAGAACATTGAAACATGGGTCGGTAGTCATGTTTTAGTCAATATTGTGGTACGTTGCAAGTTATTTTTCCTTGTTAATTACCTTTCACGTCGTAGTACGGGAACACATGCTTACAATGGTTCAGAAATCGGAGTGTATAAGGCATCCTAAAGGCTATAGAAATCACGTTAAAAACGCTATCTAGCCATGTTCAAATGCCTTAAAAAAACATAGGAACATGGGTTGTAGTGAAGTTTGAGTCAATTTTGTAATATGTTGGGGGATATTTTTCTTGTTATTTAACTTTCACATCATAGTATGAGAACATATGTTTACAATGGTTAAAAAATCGGAGCATAAAGGCAGTAGAAATCACGTTAAAAATGTTATGAAAACAAGAAAATGTAGCTTGGAAGGTTGTTTATGATAATTAGGAATAAAACAAGACACTTAGAAGTACAATTAGTTGAATCGAGGGCGGGTCCTATAAGGACATTTTATGATGTCGTGTCCAGGGTTCCTACAATTACTACACAGCTTAGGTTGTCCGGTCCGTTCTCGAGGAACCATATCATCGGCGCAGTGAATCCTAGTCAACTTTGGGCGACCTTTTTTGTTGCGTCGCATGGATTCGTCTGGCCGTATCTTAGATTCATCGTCAATCACATCATGATCACGTTTATTTCTGATTAGAGGAAACTCGAATCGGTATACCTTGAATATGTTTTCAAGTTGGTATACAGGATCAACGAGTGTCATTGCGTTGAAATGAACGAAAGCACGTGCAACAAAGACGTGCACATACAGGTACTTAAATGTCTGGAAGACGCCGCAATCGCATGTTTTCTCTTCTAGATTAACAATGTAATTGTTCTGCGATATTCCTACAAGCGGCCGGCAAAATTCAGTAACCGTAAAGTGATGTTTCTGACGAGAGAAGAATGTCGCACCCATCGTGTTTGCAAAAAATGTAGCGAGTAGATAATATGTCGCCTTAACAAAGGATGTGATAGGTAAATGACATGTTCCCTTCAGAGAAGAATTGATCGCCTCAACCAAGTTTGTTGTCATGTGACCATATCGACGACCCCTATCATAACATCGCAGCCATTTCTCCCTCGGGATATCAACAAGATAGTTATATCCAGCTAAATTTCTATCTCTTAACTCTTGTAGCAACTTCTGAACTTGATCTACTCGGTGTGCGTTGCCTATTCAATAAAAGACAGAGTAGTTAACGAGAAATAATAGTACAAGCCATATTAATTAATAATTTTGAGAGTGAAAGGTGTACCCATGCGAAGAACCATTACACGCTCATCATCATTTTTATATCTCTGGTAGTAAATGGCAGCAATGTGACGTAGACAATATCGGTGATGAATGTACGGAGGTTCCCAAGACTAGCCCAAACGTTGGGTTAATCCCCATATCCCTGCGCCTTTGTCTGAAATAATACATATCCCGTATTCTCTTGACTGCAGAACCCGCCATAAGACATGTGTGCGCAGGTTGGTGAGAAAAATGTCTTTGAAGAGATATTTTCCTTTTTAACGATTGTAAATGTTACAAGAATACATTTTATATTATCGTCTTGTGCAACTGCCAGTAGAAGGATCTGGGTGTATCTACTATATAAGAATATGTCGTCGATCTGTAGCATCGGCTTGCAGTGGCTGAAAGCCTTAACGTATTGCGGGAATGTCCAGAAAAGGCTAAAAAATTGGCACTCCCCAGCTACGACCCGGTCATTGTAGTATCTTGGCTTTGTCTCTAGTTGCACAATCGTTTATGGGTTGTATTTCTGCATCACCTTCAGCCACGTTCGTAGTTCGCTGTACGATTCCTCCCACTGCCTATACAGTTGTTATACGACACGATATCTTCATGGTAGTTTGCATCATTAGGGATATAAGTTGAGTGTCGTCCGGAATAGAAATCATCTAATTGGTAAAACTCTTCATGGTAGGATGAACTCGTAGATGATGACGGCCCTACACTTGAGATATAAGTTGAGTGGCGTCTATTTGAGAAATCATCTATGTTTGCCTCACTGGGAATATAAATTGAGTGTCGCCCGACTGAGAAAAAATCGAATGGGTTAAACTCTTCATGGTAGGACAGCCCCGTAGATGATGACACTCCTACACCTGCACTGTATGGATTGTACGTTGAGTGTTGTGTTGGTGGCATGTTCAAGTTTAAGTCGAGCCTAGCTACGCAAGAATGCCTTGGCCTGGAAGTAGAAGACGAGGAAGCTTGGTCATTGCCTGTACTTAGTAAGTTGAAGCCTTGTCGTAAACTTGATGTTGGACTATGAGCATTTGGGTCGAAGGCAATTTGGTACCGCAATCTACCCTTTGACTTTTCATTCAGAAAATATTGCGAAGAGCTCTATAGGCCATCCCATGGAATAGTCGTTATAGGTATCGAGCATCATTTGGACATCTTCGTCGTCCTAAACATCGAATATTGTAAAATACAACAGATCTAATGATGAAGATAGTCGATACCCCAATGATTGTAATTCCCTCTCGGAAGTATATGGAACTTTCTTCGTTAGCACTCGCTTCAGCCTTTCATACGTTACTCCCCTTGAAATTTGTATTGTAACATTGTTAGGGGACTGGAATATGACACCAATATCGGTATCAAGGATCATCTCACCATCGTGGTATACTAGAGCATCCATTCTTTTTGCCCTTGTTGAAAATAACAAGCGTATTTCTTCTTTACAAACGAAGTACTTTGAACATCTGTCATAAAACATTTTATGTACCTATTTATAAGAGGTAACTTGACGTGACGTGTGTGCGACGTGTAACATATATGAGTTGAACTCGCATTTAGACAAATGCGAATTAGGTCAGATTTGCAGGAATACGTATTTCGTAGAACGTGAATTCAGCCAGCTTTGCAGAATTCCTAACATGGCAGGTGAACTCACGTCTAGCCAACCACTCGTTCGCCCAGCTTTTATTAAATATAAATAAGGCAAACAACATCAACGTGTAACATTATTCCAAATTTCGTTTTCTTCGCTTACAAAATATAAAGTATGACTCGATTTAGTGCTACCATTTTCTTCTATGGAACTTACACCTACACATCTTTCAACGAAAAAATCACAAAAGATGTTTGATTTGATATCAACACGGGTCAGTAAGTCAACATACCAAAAAATTTCTGCCTTACATGTCAAAGTACCAGTTGTTGGGCCCGACCCAGAAGAACATTACATGCTAACACTATCAAATGAGAGATATATGCGCGTGATGTTTCGGTCATACAAACGTGTCAGGTGTACACGCATCGAGCTCACTGTACAATTTGATGAGGGCTCCAGTTCATATACTAGGGCATCAACTACTCCTCATTTTGAAGACGAAGACGCATTGTCAACGCGAAATTATAGGAGGCGCCAGGAGAAAGAACAAATAATGGAGGAACTAAACTTAACATCTAACATAAGTACAGACTACAAGGACACTGAATCAGATTCCTCATCCATTCATTTTAACTAGGCTTAGTAATTTAACGTTAGTGTAGTTATTTTAATTTACTATCGTGTAACACGTTTCGTTAATCTATTTTTCTGCATCCATCAATTAACAAAAACACGAGAAGAACTAACATTTTGATTAACAAAATCAAAAAAAGATACTTACTTACATTGCAAAATAAAACTTACATTTCAACATGAACTTATCTAACATCCTTACAAACAACAAAATACATATTTTCTTGTAACCGATAACCCACCAAAAGATGTAAACCGCGATATAAAATATAACTGATACCCTACCAAATTTTGTAACCCACCAAGTTCGCTTACACGCAAAGCTTCGTGGATTTTGTGGTACCGGTCATTTTATATCTGCAGTCCTGACCCCAACCACATCAAATGTACTTTGTTTCGACGTGTAACATATATGAGTTGAACTCGCATTTAGACAAATGCGAATTAGGTCAGATTTGCAAGAACACGTATTTCGTAGAACGTGAATTCAACAAGCTTTGCAGAATTCCTAACATGGCAGGTGAACTCACGTCTAGCCAACCACTAGTTCGCCCATCTTTTATTAAATATAAATAAGGCAAACAACATCAACGTGTAACATTATTCCAAATTTCGTTTCCTTCGCTTACAAAATATAAAGTATGACTCGATTTAGTGCTACCGTTTTCTTCTATGGAACTTACACCTACACATCTTTCAACGAAAAAATCACAAAAGATGTTTGATTTGATTTCAACACGGGTCAGTAAGTCAACATACCAAAAAATTTCTGTCTTGCATGTCAAAGTACCAGTTGTTGGGCCCGACCCAGAAGAACATTACATGCTAACACTATCAAATGAGAGATATATGCGCGTGATGTTTCGGTCATACAAACGTGTCAGGTGTACACGCGTCGAGCTCACTGTACAATTTGATGAGGGCTCCAGTTCATATACTAGGGCATCAACTACTCCTCATTTTGAAGACGAAGACGCATTGTCAACGCAAAATTATAGGAGGCGCCAGGAGAAAGAACAAATAATGGAGGAACTAAACTTAACATCTAACATAAGTACAGACTACAAGGACACTGAATCAGATTCCTCATCCATTCATTTTAACTAGGCTTAGTAATTTAACGTTAGTATAGTTATTTTAATTTACTATCGTGTAGCACGTTCCGTTAATCTATTTTTCTGCATCCACCAATTAACAAAAACACGAGAAGAACTAACATTTTGATTAACAAAATCAAAAAAAATGCTTACTTACATTGCAAAATAAAACTTACATTTCAACATGAACTTATCTAACATCCTTACAAACAACAAAATACATATTTTCTTGTAACCGATAACCCACCAAAAGATGTAAACCGCGATATAAAATATAACTGATACTCTACCAAATTTTGTAACCCACCAAGTTCGCTTACACGCAAAGCTTCGTGGATTTTGTGGTACCGGTCATTTTATATCTGCAGTCCTGACCCCAACCACATCAAATGTACTTTGTTTCGAGATTTGTCTTGCATTAAGACCCCGACCAAAGATGGCATATTGTACAGCACCGGGACGAGGTCAGCGACATTTTAACCGGTCAATTATATCCCTAACATATACCCATTCTTTGACGATGTAGACAGTCAAGGATTTTGAGGTCTCCAAGGACCCCACCAATTCTAAGCCACTTCCATCATCATCTTCAATGGTAGGGGCTTTGACTAAGGTTACGTACCGTAGTCTTTACCTAGCCGCAACGATGCAGGCATAAAAATAAGTTACCGACACCCTCGAACAAAAAGGTTAAGAAGTATACCGATACTTTAAGAAGACCACGCATTTTCGGATATTATGATTTGTTGTCCATCTTGAAGAAAAAGACGTAACACACATCTCAGCAGAACTGGTGCAACTACATATACCAACAAATCACAATATCCGGGAAATATCTTTGTAAATTTTTTTCCAGATACGTGGTTTGTTGCTATTAGTAGTTGCAATAAAATCGAAAACTTTAATTTTTTGGTTCGAATACGTCACGTATGGTTCACTAGTATGGTACTTATATCCAGAAACTCACGTTTAAGAAACAGCGAATTTGGCCCAAGATTCCTGACGTGTAAATTGAACTTGCGTTCATCTGGACACGAGTTTAAGCCAAATGCACATTTTCCAAGACACAAGTTTAATTCGAATATACAAAATTTATATATTGATATTCAAAACTTTAAGAATAGCTAAAATTAACATCTAACATAAGTACCGACTACAATGACAATGGTCAGATCATAAGTACATTTCGTTAATATAATTTTAACGACAATGAACCTCATTATCCTATAGCACATTTCGTTAATACAATTTTCTGTATCTATCCGATTTAAAATTGCTTACTTACGTTACTAACTTTTTGATCACATCATAAATAACGTACGAATCATCTAATTACATTTTTAAACCGTTACAAATCACAAAATATGTAATTAAGAAAACGTTACATGTCATCTAATTACATTGGAAGAACTAGCATATATGAGGTCCTCGTATCTTGTTATATGCCACACGTTGTTCAACCTCTTTCGACGTGATACACAGATCCTCCAGTTATAGCTGTGGTCCTTTTGGACATATTCTGTAATATAGTTGTATGCACTCGTTTTCTTCATTATCGAAACAACCGATCGGCGTATGTTGTAGTTCTTAATTGCATCTTCCGCGATTTTTTTAGTTGTGAATATCATCATAACTTCTAGTTCACCGTCACTATCAATAGCAGCATCGCATGACTGTCTCCTAATAGATGGGAAATCATCTACGTCAGCCATTATTGATCGTGAACGAACAAAATAGACTAAGAGAAATATTGAGCCTATTCAATGAAAGGAAATGTGTGAGTTTTTGAGGATGCAAATGGGTCTATTTATAGAGGTGTAAATCAACCGGTGTTTTTTCATTTATTTATTTTAGAAATTGTTCATTCATTTATTTTAGAAACCATTTATAGGGGTGACATTCTACGGTTTGTTTATTTTTGAAGGTGTTCATGTCAGATATTCTACAAACATACAAGATACTCCAAGCTTTGTAGATTTCGTGAACCCAGTCAGACGACCAATATGACCCACTCATCGTCTTCCACGACCATGGTTGAGGCTTTGACTCCGGTTACAAGCGGGGGTTTTAAACTAGCCTCCAATATTGAGGCATAAAAATACGTAACTAACAGCCTCAAACAAAAGATTGAGACCCCTGCCTGCCATTCTAAAAGACCTCGAATACTTGGATATTGTGATTTGTTGTTGTCGTTCCTCGTGCACCAAAACACTAAACAATCATCTCACCATAACTAGTAACCCACCAACACCTACTCATCCTATAGATGCAACTACAAATACAGACAAATTACAATATCTAAGAAATTTCTTTGTAAATTATTTTCCCAGATACGTGGTTTGTTGTGTTGCCATTGATAGTTGAAATAAAATCAAAAGCTTTAATTTCTTGGTTCGACTGCATTGCATATGGTATTTATATCCAGAAACTCGCGTTTAGGAAAAAATTAATTCGGCCCAAGATTCCTGACATGTCTATTGAACTCACGTTCATCAGGACATGAGTTTAAGCCAAATGCACGTTTGCCAAGATGCGAGTTTAATTCTAATATAAAAAAATTATATACTGGTATTCAAAACTTTAAGAATAACTATTTGTACCCGGTCACGCTTGTTATAGATTAAATTAATAGCTATTTGGACAAAATTGTTTAGAAAAATTAAATGTTAAATATTTAACATGCAAAAAAATTTATAAACTAAGAGAAAGACTGGCATTTCAAAATAACAGTCACGTACAACTAAATTTATAAAATACAAGGAAAAATATATAACTAATGATGCCTTTGTCCACCAGTACCACACCCCAGTAGACGTCGAGGTTGATTAGAATTTCGTCAACGACGAAGGGGCTCAAGTGGCTGCTCATCATCATCATCATCACCGTCGTCGTCGTCGTCCTTATTCCCGGTTCCATCTCCAACAGTACTACTCGATCCCAAAATCGGTTGCCAGCGGTTGAAATAGATACAAAGGTATAAAAGCTGTAAGAACACTTGATGTCCCACTCATCATGGTCGAAAATGAATCGTAGGGGTTGGCCACAATAGGCATGAAAAAGCTTTCCGTCGGACTCGGCGGTGGATGAAATGAAGAGTGCATCGAGTGAGAAAAAGGTTGTGGTCAAATTAGTTTGGTGGCCTGAGATGGTCCCAATGCTGAGGAGCCAGAAGCATTTCTCCTTGATGATGAAACAGCCCAGAAGTCGTACGTGCTCCCCTCGTACGTTTAGTCCGTAGGCGGTTGCGTTGCACACGCTTAATGATGACCGCTTGTTCCTCTAGAGTCAAAAGATTTAGCTTCCCATTCACCAAGTACCACACAAAGTAATCTTGGCTGACCATCGTATCAAACATTACGTAGTCATGAATGGGCTGCCAAAGATCCCTTTTTCTCTCCACTGAACAACCCACTCTACATGCCTCACCGACCAATCCACCTACCACGTAATATCAATTTTTTCTTTATAAATATAAACTACGTTCAAATTGATAAAAAAATTAAACCAATTAAAATTATTTTACCTCGAGCTTCCCTTGTCGAGTTAGCCTATGTAATTCGTCAAAATTTTGAGGGTTTTCTGGAATTCTTTAGACACAATCAAACTGTCGTAAGACATGATCGCTCAGATGCCACTCAACTGTAGCATAAAAGATGAGTGGTACCTTCGTCGTCCAAGCAATCTTCGTCATGTCTGAAAAATCCAGCTAGCATTCGTGGATACTCGAATCCACGTACTCTGTCTACAAAAACTATACAATATACAATTATAACTAAAATTAATAAACTTTATTTTAAATAAATACATCGAATTCAATATTAAATTCTAACTCAAAATATTTACTTGATTCCCATATTCATTCTCGATATTCCGTCTGACAACCTTCAGACCTTTGGCCAGACCAACATGGCTTAAATTATCAGTCCACCTACATAACAACAAATATAAATTTAATATTAAAAATGCATATAAAAAATATTTACATTTGTTCAAACAATATTTACATTTATTGCTTACCTTCGGCATAGTAGAAAAATATATAAACTCGGGACGATCAGTTCAGGGTGTAAAAATGACATTCTAAACCACTCCCAAGACTGCAGCAACACAAGACAACCTCCAATGTCGTGCTTCTCTGAATTGGTGGTCTTGCGTATCTCCCTAAAGAGAAATGCTAGTATCGACGATCCCCAGCTCAATCTACCGACATCATCAAAATCCCGCAAATGCTGCAACCACAACATGTGAACTTTATTGCGGGATTTGTCAGGCACCAATATCCCACCGGTTATTTTGTAGAATATGGGCGCGGGCATATGCCTAAAATAGGAAAAATATATTAACATATATGTTGGGATGATCAAACAATGACAATTAGCCAAGAAGGGGTGAATTGGTAATTAAAATTATGAAGGGAGGAAAATGGAAAGATAAAAAATTGGACACAAGAATTTTAGAGTGGTTCAAGCTTCTAACAAGCTCTACATCCACTACCTTAGCTCCCCACTAAGGATGTCAACAATTCACTAATGGAATTCGTCCCCTTTTCGAGGCTTAAGAGGAAACAGTTACAATGATTAAAGCTTTCTATGCAAAGCTTGATCAAATTCACTCTAATACAAAGAAGTGTTGGCAAATTGAAAATAGACATCTCAAAAGGTAAAATATTTGCCCAATATACATGTTCACTCAACCCAAATTGATAAAAGATGATACAATAAAAATTCACTCAATTTGGTTCAAGGGTTTGACTCTATAAGCTCAATTAGATTGGATTTTTTGCTTGAATGTGCTTGACTTGATCAATAGTTGTTGTTGTTGTAGCTTCAGAGGCTTGTTTTTATACCCTTCATTGATTTTTAACTATTTGGATGGTTGGCATCATCAATATAGCCGTTGAGCTGTATTTTCCCCGCAATAAATGCTCAACTGCAACCAGCCGTATCGATACACGAACATCCGTATCGATACCTGTCTAAAAATAAAAAGAGTCGGTGTGTACAAAATACATGGGCGTATCGATACGCGGGGTAGAGTATCTGTACTATCTCAGTGTAAAACAAAGGGTATATCGAAACGAGTAAGGTCGTATCGATACAATTTTGCTCACTTGGGCTACTGTCAAAACTTGTTTCGGTACACCACGTAGGTGTATCGATACGAGGTAACTGATTTTCAAAATCACGTGTTACCAATAACTGACAAGGCAACGTTCGAATAATAAATGAAAAGATTGGAAAAATCTTAACCCCGTATCGATATGGTGGTAGCCGTATTGGTATGTTGTTCTTAAAACGCCCGTATCAAAACATGTTTTCCTGTATCGAAACAGATTCTTTTAGTGGCCTATTTCTTTAAGACCGTATCGAAACGCTCGAGGGCGTATCGATTTGCATGGGCGTAAATGTTGAATTTTGCTTGAAAACACTTAGAAAAACTTATGGGGTTTAAGTTTTTGGCTTAGAACAATTTTGTACTTGAAAAATCCTTGTCAATTGTGAGTCTTTGAAATACTTAAAAATTTGTGTTCTTTTTCAAATAAGTCCTTAAACAATTTGTTATTCAAAATCAAACTTTAGTTTTACAATCTCCCCCTTTTTGATATAACAAAACCAGGTTAAATTTTTAAGTCTTTTCGAAAAACTCCCCCTTACTTTGAGATAGGTTTTTAAAATGTTTTTGAAAATTTAAGCTCTTTTACTTCTCTCCCTTTTTGTTAGATCAAAATGAATGATAATTAGAGGCAATAAATAAGCAAGATTAAAGCAAAACAAGATAATATTTCATTGAAGCATAAAGCAATAATCAAAGCAACATATTAATCCAAACTTTAAATCCTAAAAACATAAGCATAGGTTCAAATATTAAATAACATAGGTGCATAAAATAGAAATCCTAATATGAGATGTATGATATGCAATGAATGTCTAGGGAGCATCCTCATCATCCTCGTCCTCTTCATCTTCATCTTTATCATAGGTTTGAGTAGCTTGAGATTGTCTCCATTCCCCATTGAATGCCGTGAGAGAGATATCTATTGATCCTTGTTGGCTCTCAATTGCTTTAACTCGTTCCTTCAAGGAAATAAATCGAGTGTCAATGGCCGCAAACCCTTCATTCATGGTTATCTTCAATGAGGTCATGGAGGTGTTTAATGTAGTGAATTTCTCACTGAGATAAGCCATGAGAGCATCCATAACCGGTGGACCTACCGAAGCTTAAAGAGCGGCTTGTTGAGGAGCTTCTTGTTCTTCAAGGGATAACATCATGTGGAAGCTCAGCAAGACGAAGCCACTCTCTATTGAAATAGTGAAATTTGTCTTGAGTAAGGGAGCGTTCATCAATGGGATTCGTGAGAAGCTCAGGAAAGTCATGAGAGCAATCAATCTCCAAGTGCGAAAATAGATAACTCAAAGCTGTACCGTAAGTAAATGAAGATACCAACAAAGTGTGACGGTGTTGAACGAGGTAAACAAGCTCTACAAACATAACCTGAGCAAGGTTTGGTTGCTTGTTCTCCCGAAAGCATCTAATACAAAAATTGTCCACTTGTTAGATAGTGGAGAACTTACCACCGTATGGTCGAAACCACCAAGTAATCATCAAGTGTAGGATGCGATCGTGCGTATCTAATACAGTTACGGTGCCGCCAAGAACATGCTCCAAAGAGTCCTCATCATCAATACCCTCATCACCAAATCCAAAAATATTTTAAGGCACAAAAATAATGTATGCATAAATCATCATATTTGATACAATATTCAATCCAATAATTCAAGGTATTGTTTAAAAATCTATAGTTTAAAAGCATATACAAGTATAAAATATAATTTTGGTAAAAAGAATTTCGAAAAACAACAAAAAAAAATACGGTATAATTTTATATAAAAAAAATTTAGTTTTGGAAAAATTTAAAAAAACTGAAAAATCATAGTAAGAAATGGAGTTTAATACCTTGATGAGAGGATGAATGGAGATGAATAATGCATAATCTTGATGAAAAGATCCTTTTGATGTTGTGTAGAGTAAAAACCCTCAAAAATTTTGATGAATTGATGAGAAAAACTCAAGGATTTAGGGTGTTTATACAGGGAAAACGGCTAGGGTTTTGGTTGAAAAGTTAGTTTCGCTACAGCACCCATTGCTCTAGCTAATTGTCCAGCCCTTCTAAGTGTGATTTCTATGTTATGTATGGCCATGCCTAAGGGCATACCAGTTGAAGTAGATTCTTCTTTTTGATCGATCAATCAAAACCCCTTACCGGAATAGGGCTATATATATTCTCATTATGAGAAATTGTTCATTCTAGCGTATCTAAATAGATACTACTACGTCGTTACATTCCATTTAGGATTAGGAATAGGCATAATCGGGTTTTCTTTTTACATATCTCTCGTTATTTGGGACCATATTCACCTCTTTTCTTTTCTTTTTTATTGAATCGAGAAATAAATCGGTTTGATTGTCCATCTTTTTAATATAATCTATATATATTTAATATAATCTTAATATATATAAGACATCCTCTGGATACTTTAAATCGAAGCAATTGGATGTCCGACTCGGGCCTATATGACATGGCCAATCAATAGAAATACTCCAACACTCCACCTTTGTCATATATTCCATACATCACACTACATAGATATCATATTCATGGAATACGATTCACTTTTAAGATGCCTTAGTGGTGAAATGATTGACACGCGAGACAGACCTCCCTAGAAAGTAGTTTTAATGTGGTCGATTTCCCCTCTTTTGCAATCAGTTTCTCTACAACACCCGTTGCTCTAGCTAATTGTCCACCCCTTCCAAGTGTGATTTCTATGTTATGTATGGTCGTGCCTAAGGGCATCTCGTTTGAAGTAGATTCTTCTTTTTGATCGATCAATCAAAACCCCTTCCCAAACTGTACAAGCTTCTTCCAAAGCATACGGCTTTCCGGATGTAGATGATGATATTTATACAGATGGATATATCTCGTATAATTTTTATCGTATATCGTACGGCTTTATAAAACCATGTGTATATGGATCGAATCTATAGTCAATCATATTTTTTATAGGAGCAGTTGACAATTGTTCAAGAATAGTCAGTTCTATTTTCGTATCTGTAATAGTGCGAAAGGAAAGCCTGGCTCTAAGTTGTTCAAGAACAGTGGCGTTGTTGAGTTTCTTAATCCTTTGACTTAGGATTAGTCAGTTCTATTTCTTGATGTGGGCAGGGAATGGATATAACTCAGTGGTAGAGTGTCACCTTGACGTGGTGTAAGTCATCAGTTTGAGCCTGATTATCCCTAAACCCAATGTGAATTTTTCTATTTTGCCTTGCTCCCCCGCCGTGATAGAATAAGAATGGATAAGAGGCTCGTGGGATTGACGTGGGGGTAGGGATGGCTATATTTTTTAGAGCGAACTCCAGGCGAATATGAAGCACATGGATACAAGTTATGCCTTGGAATGAAAAACAATTCTGAACCGACTTTTTTCTACGAACAAGGATCTATAAGTAATGCAACTATGAATCTCATGGAGAGTTCGATCCTGGCTCAGGATAAACTTTAATGACTCTTTTAATGGAAGACGGCTTCACGTATCAATACGCCACATGATGTATCAAAATAAGTGTACCGGTAGGCCTAAGAGGTGTACTGAAACACAAGTCATGTATCGGTACAGACTGGATTGTACCGAAATGCGTTCTTGAACCTGAATCGATATGAATGGAATCGTATCAATACACTTGTGCTGAGAAATACACTCTGGGTAGATATTCAAAAAGGTGCATCGAAACACCTTCAGTCGTTTCGATACATGTGTGCCAGAAAATGCATTTTGGGCCACAAGTTACTTAAAAGTTCAATTTTATTTGAACTGAAATGCATGTAAATAATATGTGAACATCATTTATGGTCTAAAATGGATACATAATCCCCTAGAAACAAGCATAGATACATCAAGAGGCAAAATCACATAAGCAAGGCAATCAAATAAATTCAAGCAAGTTTTTGTCCGTAAAGGGCTCTAAAGGGTCAAGAAAGGCTAGTTAGACCCAACTCTCTCCTAAGAGACCAAAAATGCTCTTTATCTAAAGGTTTGGTAAATATGTCCACTAATTGATTTAAGGTGTCAACATACTCTAGAACTACATCATTTTTCAAGATATGATCTATAATGAAATGATGCCTTATTTCTATGTGTTTGGTTCTAGAATGTTGGATGGGATTCTTAGTGAGGCAAATGGCACTAATGTTTTCATACTTAAGGGGTATGGTACCTACATCAACTCCATAATCTAAGAGTTGTTGCTTCATCCAAAGGACTTGAGCACAACAACTCTCTGCCGATATGTACTCTGCTTCGGTGGTAGATAAAGCTACACTATTTTGTTTCTTAGAGAACCAAGATATTAGCATACTACCTAGGAATTGGCATGTTCTATAGGTACTATTTCTATCTATTTTACATCCCCTATAATTCGCATCCGAGAAAGCATGAAGATCAAATGAGGAATCTCTAGGATACCAAAGACCTAAACTAGGTGTATCTCTAAGGTATCTAAAGATTCTCTTAATGGCTATAAGGTGCGATTCTCTAGGGCTAGCTTGAAACCTAGCACACAAGCAAACACTAAACATAATATCGGGTCTACTTGTGGTAAGTTAAAGCAAAGATCCATTCATAGAATGATAAAGCTTACAATCGACACACTTACCTCATTCATCTTTGTCAATTTTTATGGATGAGCTTATTGGTGTGGCTTGAGGCTATACATTCTCCAAGACAAACTTCTTGAGCATATCTTTGATGTACTTAGCTTGATTGATGAAGATGTCATCTTTCCTTTATTTGATTTGGAGCCCCAAGAAGAATGAGAGCTCTCCCATCATGCTCATCTCAAATTCACTTTGCATCAAATTAGCAAACTCTTGGCAAAACAATTCATTAGTAGAACCAAAAATTATATCATCAATATATATTTAAACTACTAAGATGTCTTTGTCATTTATTTTAATGAAAAGTGTAGTATCCACCTTGCCTTTTTCAAAACCTTTTTCGATCAAAAAGTTTGAATGCCTTTCATACAAAGCTCTAGAAGCTTGTTTTAAACCATATAAAGCTTTAGTAAGTTCGAAAACATGATTTTGAAATTTTGGATCTTCAAAATCGGGTGGTTGCTCTACATACACTTCTTCATTAATAAACCATTTAGAAAAGCACTTTTTACGTCCATTTGAAAAAGCTTGAATTCATGATAACATGCAAATGCAAGAAGCATCATAATAGCTTCCATTCTAGCTACGGGTGCATATGTTTCATCAAAATCAATTCCTTTTTCTTGAGTGTAACCTTGAGCAACAAGTCTAGCCTTGTTTCTCACTATGTTATCACTCTCATCTAGTTTGTTCCTATAAACTCATTTAGTTCCTATTGTAGACTTATTACTAGGCCTATCAACTAATGTTCATACTTTACTTCTCTCAAATTGATTTACTTTATCTTGCATGGCCAATATCTAATAGTCATCTTTTAATGCTTCTTTGATATTCTTAGGCCAAATGCATGGAATAAATGCAACATTATTAACAAGTTTAAGAGAAGATCTAGTGGTTACCCCTTTGGATGGATCACCCAAAATCTCACCACCTTTGACATAGTTAAACTCTCTTGGGTAGGTGACCTCCTTTTTCTCTAGAGCCATGTCCTTTAAGGTTTCAAGAGATGGATCTTGTGTTTCTTCTTCTTTGGTTGGAACCTCATCCACTTTTGATGTTTGTCCTCCATCAATGGCTTCAATAATTCCTATATCATCATCATCACAAGAATCCTTCCTCGAAATGAGGTTATCATCGGAGACAACATGAATAGACTCTTTAATAACTAAAGTTATTTTATTAAATACACGATAGGCTTTAGAGTTTAAAGAATATCCTAAAAAATAGCTTCATCGCTTTTTGCATCAAATTTACCTAAATTATCTTTTTCCATTGTTTAAAACAAAACGTTTATAACCAAATGGATGAAAATAGCTAATGTTAGGCTTTTTGGATTTCAAAATCTCATAAGGTGTTTTCTTCAAAATAGGCCTAATCACTACTCTATTAATAATATAGCAAGTCATATTAGTGGCTTCCGCCAAAAAATATTTAGGTAAATTGTTTTCACAAAGCATGGTTCTAGCCATTTCCTCTAAAGTATGATTTTCCTCTCAACAACCCCATCTTTTTTAGGAGTGCGTGGAGCCAAAAAATTATGGCTTATACCATTTTCATTACAAAAATCCTCAAAACCAATATTTTGAAATTTGGTTCCATACTCACTTCTAATATGTGAAATCTTGACCAAGGTCATTTTGAGTAATTTTTGAAAATGTGATGAACTTTTCTAAAGCCACATCCTTAGTACTTAAGAATAGAACCCAAGTGTATATAGAGTAGTCATCTACTAAAACATAAGCATAAGATTTACCACCCAAGCCCATAGTCTTAATTGGGCCAAAAAGATCCATATGGATCAATTGTAATACTCTACAAGTTGAAACATCATTTATAGGTTTAAAAGAAACTCTTTTATGTTTACCCTTAGCAAAAGCATCACAAATTTTATCTTGAGAAAATTTTAGCTTAGGTAAACCTCTTACTAGATCTTGGGAAACCAATTTCTCTAAAACACTCATGCTAGCATGTCCTAGTTTCGTATGCCATAACCATGAATCTTGTTCATTTTGTGCAACAAAACATACATTGGAAATGTTAATGTCATCTAAATGCACCATATAAATATTACCTATTAGCATTATTTTGTTAGTTTCAATGTTCAAGATTTTACAACCATTTACATCGAATAGAACATTAAAATCTTTATCACATAATTAACTAATGCTCAATAAATTATGTTTTAGACCGTTGACATAAAGCACATTATCAATGAGAATGGAAGAGTGATTACCAATTCTTTCAATGTGGCATTTGGAGTTGTCACCAAATGTTACTACTCCACCACTCTTTGGCTTTAGCTCTAAGAATCGACTCTTGTCACAAGTCATGTGTCTTGAGCATCCACTACCAAGGTACCATGTGTTTTGACTTGAAGCTTTGGCTTTGAAGCAATGCTCCCCCAACAAACAAAGATTAGGCTTTGATTTTTGGTACCCAAATCATTTTGGGTCCATGAGTATTAGCTTCCAAAAACTTGGTTCCCTTGGGAATCCAAGAAGCAATAGCATGTAAATCATTAGAAGTAATTAGGTCCTTAGGAACCCAAACACTCCTAATTCTCTTACCTCTAGAAGGCATTTGGAAGCCTCTTTGTTTGTAGCTATTAAAGTTTTTCTTTACATAGTTGGGTTTTGAAGAACTAGCTTTTTCAAAACTTTATTTCCCAACTTGGTTAAGAGAAGCTTTAAGCTCACTCACCACTTTGTGGTGATCATCATAAAACTCGGAAAGAAGATTGTTTAAATCGATATTTTTTTTCAAAATACTTTTAACTTTCTTGCAAATCCAAAACCTTCTTTTCAAGTTCTGAATTTGTCTTAAATAAGGAATTATTTTGGCTTTTTAAATCGGAAATGATTTTATTATTTTTCAAAATTGATTCTTTATACTTCTCAACCAATTCGTCATACACCTCTTGCAACTCATCATAAGCTTCTTGAAGCTCATCGAATGGAAAATCAAAAGATAATAAGTTAGAGGTTAACTTAAGATCTTCTTCAAAAGCCATGAGATAAAGGTTGGCCACTTCTTACTCCTATTCATCGGATGATGATTTCTCGTCACTCCAAGTAGCAACGTTGGCTTTGAGCTTCTTCTTCTTTCTGAAGCTCTTTCTTTTGAGTTGGGGGAAACCGGATCGAATATGCCCTGGCTTCTTGCACTCAAAGTATATGAGTTGATCTTTCTCTTCTTTCTTGTTCTTGTTCTTGAAGTCTCATCTTCTTTGGAATTTTCTTCCTTTATTAGACTTCATTAACCGAGTGAACCTTTTGGCCAATATAGCCAACTCTTCAAATTCATCCTCACTAGAATTACACTCTTATTGTGAAGCTTTAAGAGCAATTCCTTGTTTCTTCTTCTCTACCTCTTGCTTCTCTATTCTTTTCTCTTATCTCTTCTTTTTTTTCTTCTCTTCCTTGCTTCATAATCTCATGAATAAAGATAGACCCCACTAGTGCATCGAGCTTCAAGGTCTTCAAATCTTTAGCCTCGATGATGGCAGTATTCTTTCCATCCCATGACTCGGGAAGAGAATAGAGAAGTTTCCAGACAAGTTTGTCTTCAGGAATGACTTCACTGAATCCTTTGAGACCGTTGATGATGATAGAGAAATGATCAAACATCTTGGTAACACTTTTATCGAGCTCCATCTTGAAATTTTCATAGCTCAAATTAAATATTCCAATCTTGGTCTCCTTGACATCGTTGGTTCCTTCATGTGTGGTCTCTAGCTTATCCCACACCTCCTTTGTGCTTGTACACGAAGACATCTTCGAGTACATATCCGGTACAAGGGCATAAAATAGCATATGTAATGCTTTGTTGTTGACTTGAAGCATCTTCTGATCATCACCGGTTATCTCAATCTTGGACTTGGGAACGAGTCTTCCTTC
The DNA here is from genome assembly GCA_019671005.1 of Hibiscus mutabilis. NCBI lineage: Eukaryota > Viridiplantae > Streptophyta > Magnoliopsida > Malvales > Malvaceae > Hibiscus > Hibiscus mutabilis. The sequence goes on along the minus strand of CM033712.1, from coordinate 71,526,983 downwards.
TATGTCTCTCTTTATAGGAATTGGTGGACCATCTTCCACTACATCCCATAGGAGGTAGTCATTTGACTTAATGAAGAGCCTTATTCTATTCTTCCAATAGGGATAGTTGTCCCCATTGAAGTAAGGAGGTTTGGTGATCGATTATGACTCGTAGAGGTTGTGGCCGGAAGTAGATGACATGGCTTCACTTGTAGGTTGATCAATCTCTCCTAGAATCGACTCAAGAGGATGTTAATCCTTCCAATGAGTGTAGCTCCGATACCAATTATTGAGATGATCAAACAATGCCAATTAGCCAAGAGTGGGTGAATTGGCAATTAAAATTGTGAAGGGAGGAAAATAGAAAGATAAAAAATTGGAGAAAATAATTTTAGAGTGGTTCAAGCTTCTAAAAAGCTCTACATCCACTACTTTAGCTCCCCACTAAGGATTTCAACAATTCACTAATGGAATTCGTCCTATTTTCTAGGCTTAGGAGGAAACAGTTACAAAGATCAAAGCTTTCTACCCAAAGCTTGATCAAATTCACTCTAATACAAAGAAGTATTGGTAAATTGAAAATAGACCTCTCAAAAGGTAAAATATTTGCCTAAGATAAAGTTCACTCAACCCAAATTGATAAAAGATGATACAATAAAAATTCACTCAATTTGGTTATAAGGGTTTGACTCTATAAGCTCAATTGGATTAGATTTTTTGCTTGAATATGCTTGACTTGATCAATAGTTGTTGTTATAGCTTCAAAGGCTTGTTTTTATACACCCTTCATTGATTTCTAACCGTTTAGATGGTTGGCATCATCAATATAGCCGTTGAGCTATATTTTCCCGCAAAAAATACTCAACTACAACCGACTGTATCAGTACACAAACAACCGTATCGATACCTATCTCAAAATAGAAAAAGTCAGTGTGTACATAATACAGGGGCATATCAATACACGAGGTAGAGTATCGGTACTGTCTTAGTGTAAAACAAGGGGCGTATCGAAATGGGCAAGGCCGTATCAATACAATTTTGCTTACTTGGCTATTGCCAAAACCTGTTTTGGTACACTACGTAGGCGTATCGATACGGGTTAACTGATTTTCAAAATCGCGTGTTCCCATTAACTAACAAGGCAACATTCGAATAATAAATGAAAAGATTGGAAAAATCTTAACCCCTATATCAATACGGTAGTAGCCGTATCGGTACGCTGTTCTTAAAGTCTCTATATCGAAACATGCTTTCCTGTATCGAAACAGATTCTTTTAGTGGCCTATTCTTTAAGACCGTGTCAAACTACTTGAGGGTGTATCGATACGCCTAGGCGGTAATGTTGAATTTTGCTTGAAAACACTTAGAAAATTTTATGGGGTTTAAGTTTTTGGCTTAGAACAATTTTGTACTTGAAAAATCTTTGTCAATTGTGAGTCTTTGAAATACTTAAAAATTTGTGTTCTTTTTCAAATAAGTCTTTAAACAATTTGTTATATCAAAATTAAAATTTGGTTTTACAATATAAAAATTTAATTATTTCATTAATATTCACAAAAAATAATATTTATTTACTTTCTTCATTTCTTCGCTTGCGTCATTCGGTAAATGGCTATAATTTTCCCGCAGCCACCTCAATAACACACAGCCGCCATCCATCATCTCTAGCGCAACCCCTAGCAACTCAAAACATAGGCCACGCCAGTCACCACAGTTGTGACCAGTAATAGCCTCTCCGTCAACTGCAGAATAAGAATATGTGACACGTCCTCTAACGTTATAGTCGCCTCACCGCACAAAAGGCGAAATGTGTGTGTCTCCGACTTCCACCTCTCTACAAGCGCGTTGATCAAATCAACATCTAATTTTGCACCTTCAATGAATTTGGATACGTGCAGAAATCCAACCCTCAAGATATAATCTTCTAAACGCGGGTCGGGTCCATTCATCATCCGATTGATAAAAACTTCAAGATGGCGTTCCATCACACCCTAAAAATTAAACAACAATAAATTAATTTCAATTTCAAACTAGCATACTATTTTTTAATAAATACAACTAAATAAAAACTAAAAATATAAATTTAAAATAAATAACTAAATAAAACTTACATTTCTCTGCCAAAAACCGAAGACTTGTTTATGATCCAACCTTATAAGGGGCCCTTTCATTACTTCAAACTCGAGATATTAACCGAGAATTTTCACGAATGAGAAATATTATAAAGGGAATTGAGAGAGAATTTTTGTTTGGTGTGAATAAAGTGGTGGGGTAGGGGGTTATTTATAGTAGAACTTGCATCAGTTCAAATGCGAGTATTGAAGGAAACTCGCATATTGTAGGACGCAAGTTCTGTGATTACCCAATAACCAGTGTTTCGTGCGGCACGAGTTTCGTGTATTTTCAACGTGGTCATTTATTTTTAACTGTTCGTATTTACTGCGATAAGTCTCCACCATTTCGTCTGGTAATCTCGTTGAACTAGCATTATGTGAGGCGCGAATTGAGTTTACTGAATATTTAAAATACGCAAACGGATAAGACACACCACATCAGATAAAACTCGCGTCCTGTGTAACGCGAATTTTGAATTCACGCTTTGAATAACACGAGTTGTGCCTATGTGTACCGAGAATGGGTATTTTTCCAAATATTATTTTGGGGGGTGTTTTTCAAAATAAATTCCCAAAAGGGAATATTTGGCCAATATCCCCCTTTTGTTTACTTTCAAAGTATTAAGTCATTTTATTTATATTCAAAAATAACTATTCATTCAAAGTACTAAGTCATTTTTATTTAAAAGTTAAATTATTAACATTTTGTTCATAAGTGTGTGATTACTGATAATATCATTATTACCTAAGAGATAATCTATTCTATGTGTCGAAAAACGGGCCGTAAAAGGGTGAATAGCCTTGAAGATTGATTTGGAGAAGGCATATAATCAGCTCGAGTGAGATTTTATCACAAACACTCTTCATGATATAGGTATCCCTGCGAAATTGATTCATTTGATTATGCAGTATGTGTTTACAGTATTGTCTCAGATTTTATGAAATGGGGATATGATGAAATATTCTCATCCTACTAGAGGGATTCGTTAGGGAGATCCCTTATCGTCGTATCTGTTTGTTTTGTGTATGGAGAGGTTAACACAAGCTATAAAACATTTCGACTAATGCAGGTTTGTGGAAACCATTCTGGATTTTCACTAGAAGTCCAGCGATATCACATTTGTTTTTTGCGGATGACATAATATTGTTTGCAGAGGCCTTAGTGGAGCAAATGGATGTAATTTGATCAGTGTTGGGTGATTTTTATCTTGTCTCCAGTCATAAAGTGGGTGCAAACAAAAAAATGATGTTCTTTTCTAAGAACGTTTCTCTTGAAACTAAATTGTTGATTACGAATAGGTTTGGTTTCAAGGAAGTGGGTGATCTAAGGAAATATTTAGAGGTTCCTATTTTATATTGTCAGGTTACAAAAGCATCATATCAGTACTTGATTCGGATGATGAAGCGTAAGCTAAGTGGATGGAAGGCCAAATGTCTTTCGCTTGCTGGTAGAATTTTATTAGCAAAGACAGTACTCGCTACAATTCTCATATATACCCTACAAATAGCAGTCATCCCCAAGAAAACTTGCTTGGCAATTGAAAGGTTAATATGTCGCTTTATTTGGGGTATTACGTTAGAGCGTGGTGGTGTTCACCTAGTGAAGTGGGAAGAGGTTTACAAATCTATTTCTCATGGAGGATTGGGGTTTCGGCCAATGGAGACACTTAATGAGGCTTTTTTATGAAATTGGTGTTTAATGTTTTAGCACGTAATGATGCATTGTGGGCACGATTTATTCGTGCGAAGTATAAATATGGTGAGGGGGTTCCTAATTCTTTGTGAGCCACGAGTTGTTCCCTATTATAGAAGGGTTGAGTGTGGTTTAGAATTTGGTTCGATCTAATATTGTTTGATCGGTTAGTTCAGGTGCTAGAACTAACTTTTGGCACGACTCTTTGCTCGATGAGGTTGAGCTTTAATTCGACATGTTTATCCGAGTATGCTGCCAACCATTGGAAACAACTCGGTTGTGAGCATAGTAGATTGTACAAGTCAATGACGCTTTGATTGGCTAGAGAATTTATTGCCGAAAGATATCCTTTTAAGGTTAGCCATGATTAAGGGGTCGAACTCGAGGGTGCATAAGGATTCAATAGGATAGAGCGGTGGGCGTGATCATCGGTTCACCTTGAAGTCGGCATACTTGATTCGGGCTGGTTCAATTGATAGCGATCCTAGCCCGGTGTGGTCCGTGGTGTATAAATTTTGTGGTTTACCTCATGTCAAGCCTTTTCTTTGGCTTCTATGTTGCCAAAAACTTATGACAAATATGGAATGGTGTAGGCGCCATTTTACCATGTGTAGCCATTGTACGGTATGTGGTGTTGCGATTGAGGATGTTGAACATGTATTTCGTCAATGTCCGCCAGCTTTGCAGGTATGGACTGAATTGATTCAACCGGATAAGCTTGATATATTCCTATCATTAGATATACATGAGTATGTTCGACTGAATATGGGGAACATGGGTCATTTGCATGTACAAATGACAATTGGGACCTTGTTTTTGGGTACGCATTATGACATTTATGGCTTAGGCGCAATGCCCATGTTTTTGAAGGCACAGTCAAGGGTTAGGCAATCTGCTGGAGCAATAGCTTGTTGCGAGGACGGTATAAGCCGCATCGCTGCTATCGCGGACAGCTGCAGGTGAGCTTACCGTGTCGGGCAACATGGAGCATTGGTCTCTTCTCGATCTGCAGTGGTTAAAGATAAATACATATGAGGCTCATTGGGCTGCGGATGGCTATGCGATGTGTGGGGTGTTGGTCGAAATAATGATGGCGCATGTTGTTTCGAATTTGTGAAGTTCCTCGGTATATGTTTGGTGCTTGATGCTGAGTTCTGGGGTACGTTTTATGGTTTGGTTCATGCTTGGGAATTGGGGCATCGTCAAATTATTCTTGAATTTGATAGTTTGGAAGCAGTTAATTTTCTTAAGGATGACTATCATGGGTTTCATGCCCTTAAATGACGTTTGGATGAGATTCGTCATCGGGATTGGATTGTGCGGGTTCAACATGTAAGACGTTCTCGGAATAAAGTGGACGATGCTTTGGCCAAGAGTGCGGATGTTGATAGTTTGGAGATGATCTTTCACGTGACACCACTGGGTTGGATTAGTTCATTGTTACTAGATGGCGTTGCGCATCTTTAGTTGTTGTTTTCTTTGTTGCTTATTGTTTTAACGGGTCTTCCCGTAGTACGCTTTATTTTATTTTAATATTAGTATGGGTAATTTTTTCTCCATTTAAGTTTAAAGAGGTTTTCAATGAGGCATGTACTAATATTTTTTGTGTATGATTTTTAATAAATGGAATCGTACATTTTCAAAAAAAATAACGATTTACAATTATTTTTTGGGGGATTTGTAAACATATTTTTAATACTTTTGGCATCTTTCTATTAATTTCCTGACCATTTTTTATTTGCTGCCATTATTAATATCTACATACTCCATACTCACGAAATATTTTGATAACTAAATTAGTTTCGATTAATTTATTAAATAATTTTAAATTGATCGTAATTAATTAATTCTTCTTATTTTTACTAAAATATCCCGTAATATTTGTAAATTGCATTTTTACCATAATTAATAATTGTATATAATTTTGGATATTATGTAGTACGGTGTAACATCGCTCAGTATGCCTCGTGCGCATGGCCCCTTCAAAACACTGTTTTATGTATCGTTTGTTTTGGCACATCGTTGCATTTGCACCATTGGATTCCTTTTGATTTTCTTTTTGTCATTCCATTTACAAAAACAAAAATAAAATCATGCATCTTTCTTCAAATTCAACGTATTCTCACGTTTATAAATGAATTATTGGATACATATTTTAAGTATTCGATGTTTAAGAATCTAACAAGTTGTCACATTGAAAAATAAGATGATGTTCTTCTTATGAGGCCCAAGTTTAAACTGTTGTGTATGAATAGATACTACATTGTAAATACATTTATATTATTTAAAAAACTTATAATTTTTAGAATCTAAAGAGTGGTTTAATAGTAAAGGATGATGTATTTCATCTAGGTGACTTGGGTTCAAGCTGTTTAGTTTGCGTGTATCTAAATTTAAAAACGTAAATATATATTACTTACCTTATAATCGAATAGAATTATAAAAAATAAATCACAAGTTATTAAATTATAAATATATTAAATGTATATTTTGTAATGAATTTTAGAACTCCTACACACATTAATAAGTTAGAAATTCTCATTTTTATACCTTTGAAATATATAATTAAACATATCATTGCTAACACTATGCATTATACATGCATTTTATTTTTTAAATTTATATAATAAATGAAATCCAATTCATATTTGTAGTTGGCAAATGGGTCCAATTTAAAAACAATGATAATGATGTAAAAAATATCTATATCGGGATATTCACTGAAATTTAAAGATTTTTTCGTTATAATTTTTTAATATATTAGTGTAATTACATGATAACATATGTTCATATTTTCTTTTTACTTTTTAACAACGCACACATATGTACTCAAACTCTGGTTTTTCTACAATGAACTTCATCATCTTTTTTACTAGAGTCACTCATTGAGTCTTGATATACAAAAAATTGAATAAAAAATTAAATTAAATGGCATTTGGCATGCTTTTAAAAATATGTGTTAAAAATTGGTTGAACATCAATACATACGAAAATGAATCCAACTTTTTATTTTAATTTAATTTTTAGGGGTTTGGGGTGGTACCATTTTTAAAGTGAATTTTTATTTTTTGAATTTTGCACTTTAAAGTCTTATATGCATTTGTTTCAAGGCAATGGACAAACACAACAACCATCCTTTTCAATGGAGGTGGGCATAACATGTGAGAATATGATGGTTCCACTACTAATTTAACATTATTTTTATTGTGGAATAATAAGGTTTTTATAATTTTTTATTTTATAAATAATTATATAATTTATCTATCTCTTTTAAATAATTTATCTATTAATTTTACTATACTAAAAAAGAAAATAATTACCTTGAAAAATGTCTTCCTTTCCTTTTAGATAATCAAGATTTGCATTGCCAAATAAGGGTAAAATTAAAAGTTCACTTATCATTTTGTAGGCTTTGGGGTTGGATTTTTTCTTCAAATTCTACTTTTAGTATTGTAGATCTAGTCATTATATTGCAATTTGATCAATTTTGATATCTGTATTTTTAAAATTTTAGTGCAAACTCAGACAATTTATAAAACAACGTGACTAAATTATAAAGACTTAAAATTAAAAAGTTGAAAATAAGGGCTAAATTTACAACTTTTACACGTTACAATGATTAATAACGAACATTTATTTAACAACTTTCATGGATGTTGATGGGTTAATAGTGAAATTTCAAAATTTGATTTGATATTTAAATTTTTATTCAAATAGGTACTTAATATTAGATTATGTTATACAAATTATCTTAAAGTATAACTCCGTTAAAGTTTAAGGGTCAAGAATCAAATCGGTACATAAACTTAACTTATTAATTCAAATCAGTACTTATATTTGTCAATCAATATAATAATAAAAAAGACAAATTTATGTGTCAATCTGATCAAATTGAAACTAATAATAATCATAAAGAAAATCCTTACACTCTTCATGCGCCGGTATGGGCCACGCCGTAGGATAAACGTGGGCGGCAAATCTTTTTGTAGCAATAATTGTTTCTAATATTTTTTTTAAATACAATTGTGATTTTTAAAAAAAAATTGTAATGTAATAAGAATTATTCAATATTTTAAAATTATAAAAATAAATAAAATAAATGCATTAGATCAGTGGGTTAATCATCTTAGTTATATTAATAAACCATATGATATGATATATTATATTATTTATATTTATTAAATGTATAATATTTTATCTTGTATTTAAAAGTATTAAATCTAATATACATATTTATGTGGCTGGGTCAAGAAAGCAGCCAAAATAAAATGAGTTTTCAGTACAGTGGAAAATGTGAATCCCAAAATCCTTCCGGCCAGCTCTGACATTGTATTTTCCTTCAATTATTGAAGGGAAATTTTTTTGATTGGAATTGTTGAAGGGTAATTAATTCCCTATAATAATATATAACATTTTTATTTTCTTAAAAAAATAAGTTAAAAAGGGTAATTAATTCCCTATGACAATATATAATATTTTTATTTTCTTAAAAAATAGGTTAAAAAGGGCAATTTTACATTCGTAATTGTCCAAAACCGGCAATTTCATATTTGGTTAGTTAATTTAAATTTTAAACCATTTGAATTGTATAAATGTTATTTTTTGATAGATAAAAACATGCCATTTTTAATTATTATTAGCTATTTGAATATTACAATTTTAATTATTCTTGTGATTTACTTTTTTATATTCAATTACTATTTTCGAATCCTTTTGTCATTTATTCAAAATTTTATAACTAGACATGATACAGGTCTTTCTACCCTAATCAATGGTCGAAGGTTCGACTTTCACCCTTAGCATGAAACTGCTTTAAAACTTATGACCAACGTTTGCCCCTTACATAATCTATCAGAACGCGCAAAGCTCGTTTTAGTGAACGCTTTAAAAAATTAAAAAGAAAAGAAAATTTACTTCCACTCGATATTGACTTATTTTTTAAAATTTTAAAATATTTAGTTATATATCAAGAATCATAATGTATATTTTTATCCATGATCAACATTACTTTGCATTTGTTCTTTAATTCTTCGTGGTGCAATCATTTGTGTTATTTTTTTAAAAACTTTTTTGTAGGTAGGATGCAATAACTTAGAGTAAGGCTAAAAAACGGCGATATTCAATTGGATCTAAACTCTTATCAGTAATATTTTAAGTTGGAGCCAAAATTCTTATTAATTGGATAATATTTTAGGTTTTAACCGAAATTCTTATTAATTAGGTAATATTTTTAAGTTGAATTATAACTCATGTAATATTTTAAGTTGAAACCTAAATTCTTACAAACTAAGTAACATTTTAAGTTAGAAACTATCTTAAATTAGCCTTACCTTAAGTTGCCACACCCTAAAACTACTCCTTCAATACGATTGTTTTAGACACTGAATTGAATCGAAGATAAAAATCCCATCTATTTGATATATGATTATGTTTTTCTAACCATTATTAAAAATCCAGGGTTGGAAACTCTATCACTTAATTGTTAGTAAAATTGTAAACGAGTCACTGAATTTCAAAAGTTACAAATGAGTTATCCAAATAATTGATTAAATATATCATTCTATCATAAATGAACGTTGACTTCTAGTTACAACTTATTATAACAATCTATAAATTAAGTGACTCAATTGTAACTAAAAAAGTGAACGCCCCTTTCGTTTTTAACGACAGAGTGATCTCTTTGTAACAATCAATCAGTTGAATAACCTGTTTGTAATTATTTAAAATCCAGTGTCTCATTTACAATATTATTCAACTTGAGTGACTAAAACTGTATTTTACCCCTAGTTTTTATAAAACGTTAAACTATTTCAAAATCTAACCAATCCCAACACGTATAATTATACCTTTCTCTTCCTTGTGTGCTACGTGAGACCCACTTTTAATATAAGTATATTAAGGTGGTGGGTCCATTTGTATAATCAAAGTGCTTAAGAGGAAATAACCTAGTGTCTTGCTGCCTACTCTCTCTTTCCACTCTGCTTTTGAATTTTTCTCCTCTGTAAACCCACTTTCGTCCTTTGATTTTTTTTGCCATACTTTTTCAATCTCCGAACCATCTGTTTGTAAAAGTTTCATCACTTCTTTCATGTACATTTCTGGTCCCAGAAATCTTTACACCAATGCCGGTTCTCTCCTTTTTTCTTAAGGTATACAATTTCTGCTTATTTCTTCGTTTGTTTGTTGCTGGGTTTTGGGGTTAGATTTGATCCATGAAAGGGGATTTCAAGCATGTTTTAGCTTTAAATTTCTGGGTTTGTTTCGGTTTTAAGATAATGAGTGTTTTTCTTTTGATTTTTTTGAATTTTGAATTAAAGCACCATATGATGCAGAAGAAGATGATAACTCCTTTAAGATTTATGAAGTTTATGATGCCCAGAAACACAAAATCAAATCCACTTAGGATACTTGTTATGGTTCGTATGTATAATGTATTTCTAAGTTCTTCGTTTTGGCCTTTTGTACTTATGATTTTAATGGTTTCTTAATTTTTTTTTACAATGTTTAGGTTCTTGGAATATTCAGGCTTTTGAATTGATTTGATAATAGAAAGGTCGCTAGTCTCTATGCATTCGTGTATTTGAAGTTGGTTGGTACGAAAACATGAATTAGTATTAATTTAGGATACAGCTGAGTGATTTTTGTACTCAGTAGCAGTTAGAATGAGTTCACATGGTGGTACTCGTGAAATCGTTGAAGCGGGGAAAGAGTTGAAGCCGGTGAAACGATCTACAGGAGCATCCCGACTGCATTCAGGATCCGGTTTAGGTGACAAAGATCGGAAGCCGCCTATGTTGAAATTGGGATACAAGGATTCTCTTGAAGGCGATATTAATCGCCTTTTCGAGTCTATCAATCTTAAAGGTCCCAAAGGTTTAAGTGTTTCGTACCAAGGAGGCGCAAGCTCCAGCTCTTTAAAGAAGAATGCAATGAAGAAGCCAATTACATCGGGGATGCCCCAGTCCCCGAGAATAGGTGGCTCGGAGTCATTGTCACTGAAACAGGCACTAAGGGACCTTTGTATTTCCAAGGCATCAGAAATAGCAGCTTTGAAAAGGCAATCGATGTCGATTAGTTCTCCTGGTGTTTCTGAAACTGGAAGGATAAAAAATTTGTTCAAATCAGTTGTAGTTGAATCCACTAGTGGATCCGGTCGTCTTGGAGGTGAAGGTAAGCGGGGTGTGCTTGAAATATCTTTGGTGCCTGAAGAAAGCAAATCAACTTCTTCTCAAGCTCTCAAGGTAAAGCCATTGAGCCAAAGTGCTAATTCTTCTCCTCGATTTGCTCATGCAACGACACAAATCGGTGCCAAAGCTTCTACATTGAGTCAAACTGATGTTTCTTCATTGAGAGAATATGGAACTATAGCACCAAAGGCTGAGCTTCATGGGAAAGAGAAGCATACTTCTGCATCTTCGACATCTTGTTCTAAAGCCAATAAAAATATGGTACAACCTGACAGTACCGTGCCTGCTTCAACCAAGTTACCAAAACGAGCATCAATGCCAAAGTCAGGGCGAAAGGTCAGGCTGCATGCTGCCGCTTCTTCTAGCTCAATGAATGGCATCAAGGTAAGCAGGATGACGAGAAATGCACCGCGGGTGGCCAAAACGGTTGTCAGGAACAAGAATTTGGTGAAGAAGAAAATAAAGCCGGGTTCCTCTTCTGCCACTAATGTTGCTAATACTCCCAACGGAGTTGACAACAGCTTGGGTTCCACTACGAGTCAATTAGTTTGTTAGAGATGTCAATGCTCTCTGAAGAGTTCAAGTAATGAGTCTAATCAAGATTCCGTGAAGTCGCTTGCATCCCGGATTGGTGCTGAAGCTATCTCAGGTCTTGTGAATTCCGATGTGCGCAAACCATTCTTGGCTCGAAGGGCTAAAAAGAGCCCAAAATCTAGAGACAAGGGGGACTTCTCCCAAAGTCCAAGCAGCCTTGGTGATAGTAGTAGCACGAGCATCAGTGATGACAGCAATTTAAGTAGGTCTAGCTGTGGGAATAGACCTCACATGTCGAAGGATGTAAGGTGGGAAGCCATTCGACACATTAAAATGCAGGATGGAACCTTGGGGTTGAGACATTTCAATCTTCTAAAGAAGCTTGGTTGTGGGGATATTGGGACAGTATATCTTGCTGAGCTTATTGGTACAAACTGCTTGTTTGCTTTGAAGATCATGGATAACGAATATTTGGCGAGAAGGAAGAAAATGACGAGGGCCCAAACCGAGAGAGAAATATTAAGGATGCTTGATCATCCTTTTCTACCTACATTATTTACGCAATTCACTTCGGATAACTTATCATGTTTGGTTATGGAGTACTGTCCTGGTGGGGACCTGCATGTCCTTCGGCAAAGGCAGCCTGGGAGATATTTCTCTGAGCCCGCAGCTAGGTAAGGTGCTCTGTTTTAGCATTTTCATTCGACCTGAAATCAGTATATACCTGAACTGGTTATAGTTATATTATTTTACATGTAGGTTTTATGTAGCTGAGGTCCTTCTTGCTTTGGAGTACTTGCACATGCTTGGAGTTATTTACCGTGATTTGAAAACAGAAAACATTCTCGTTCGAGAAGATGGCCACATAATGCTCACAGATTTTGACCTTTCGCTTAGATGCACAGTTAGTCCAACTCTCGTGAAATCTTCATCAATTTTGGACCCTGCAAGGATATCTCTGGCCCCTGTGGAGGATCTGGCTGCACTGAACCCTTCTGCATGGAACACTCGTGTCAAATCCGATGCTTCACTCCTAAGTTATTGCCCGCTGCTGCAAAAACAAAGACGGCAAGACCAACCCTTGCTTCCCGACTCAGATCGTTGCCACAGCTCGTGGCTGAGCCTACCGATGCAAGATCCAATTCCTTTGTTGGAACCCATGAGTATTTAGCACCCGAGATCATTAAAGGAGAGGGTCATGGAGCTGCAGTTGATTGGTGGACCTACGGTGTCTTTCTTTACGAGCTTCTCTACGGAAAGACACCGTTTAAAGGAGCGACGAATGATGAAACACCGGCTAATGTCGTGCTAAAAAGCCTTAAGTTCCCAAACAGTCCTCTTGTTAGTTTCCAAGCAAGGGAACTCATCCGAGGGCTGTTGATAAAGGAACCCGAGAACCGTCTAGGATCACAAAAAGGTGCTGCCGAGATCAAGCAACACCAATTCTTCGAAGGCTTGAATTGGGCTTTGATACGATGCGCCGTCCCACCGGAACTACCTGAGATATACGAATTCGGGGTTCCGGCCCTGTTGTCCCCAGAAACAAAGAGCAAATATTTGGAATGTAAAGCTGCTGGAGAACACCTTGAATTTGAGTTATTTTGATAAAGAATAAACAAGTAGTTCATGATGTAAATTTGATTTAGAGTATTTGGTATAAGATATTGCCAGATTTTTGTCATATGAGACACTGAGATATTTTTCTTCAGCAACAAGTTACTATATAAAATAGAACATATTTTTCGTAGAGTTATTCATGGACCGAACTATTTGTCTAGCTCCTGGGGTTTGGTTCAATTGGTTCAACTTGAGTGAATCGGACAGACTCGTAAAGTTTACAAGTTTGTGTATCAGGAGAAATTATTAGATGGATCTAGCTTACCATGTTATTTATGGTCCATCCAATAATATTCACTCATGTTAGAGTAATTTTTAAGTAATTACCCACTTCTTAGTTACATGTAAAAAATAGATGAAGATTTATATTAAAAAAATGACATGGAAAAATATTATCGGATGAGACTGTGAATAACGAGGTGAGTTAGACCAATCTAATATTTTTTCATGTATCAGATAATTTTATTATTGATTATATCATAAAATATTTGAATAATTATTATAAAATATATAATAAAAGCCCTAATGTTTTAAATATCGAATCAGAACATGTGAGTTTGATTATCTCTTAATTATTTAATTAAATTTGAAAACCATTCACCAATAATTAAAAAATCGATTAGATATTAACAAGGGTCAAGTGCACGGGCAGAGTTAGGATCGAACATTAAAAGGGCCAAAATATTAAATTTTAAAAAATACAAGTATTTATTAACTATTAAACTCAAAATTTAAATGACAATGTCTAACTTTTTAATATTAAAATTTATAGGATCCTAACTTGTTATTAAACTAAAAAATTGAAATACACGTGCTCATCCTTCTTTAGTTCAGCATCTATTTGATTAAATATTTAATTTATTCTTATTTTTTGAATTTAAGTGGACTAACAATTAAAAAAAACTTATAAAAAATTTAAAATTTATAACAGGGCCAGGCCCGTGGCCCCATGGCACTCCATCTTTAATTGAATGCAATAACAAAGACATATTACTTTTCTAAATAAAGAACTCAATTGTTGGGAGAGAACGTCACGAATCTCAAACACAAATTATAAAATAAACATATACTACATCAAAAAAATTAGACTAGATAAATTGATCAGACTGATTGAATCGAAAAATTGTATTTTATTTGATTCGATTATTATATTAGAATTCTTCATTACCGTAAACAATCAGATTAAAGGATAAAATGCAGTTATATGTGTATACTACTTTATATTTGTTGTTGGGCCCTATAATCTGGATTAAGCGGGTAATAAATCATATACAAATACTTATAAAAAAAAGTTTTCGGAACGGAAATTTCCAAAAAACGGTGCGTTTTGGGCAACCTATGAATGGAACTTTTTCCTTTTCGTTCATCTCCACCGAGCTTTAGCTTATGATATCCTTACAGTTGAGGGCTAACTTGCTTTGCTTCCGTTAGCTTTAATGGCGTCAAGCTCCGATGACAACGAGTTCGTTATTCTAGTATGCTCCGATCCCGATAGCCAGATCGAAGCTGATATTTCCGATGAAGTAATCGTTATTTCCACGACGGATTTCTCCACTTGGGATTTCCCTTCCAGTCTCTCTTGCCGAGCATTCAAAATCCAAGCTCATCGAAATAGGTAAATCGGATTTTTAAATCATTTCATTCAATTTTTAAGCCTATTGAAGAGTTTACTGTTCATTCCGATGCTTAATTTCGACCTCTTGTAGGCTTATTGAAGAATCTTCGTACTTCAGTGGTCTCCTCAGTGGAAGCTTCAGGTTTGTTAATTTTAGAAAGAAAATTTTAGTTATTAAGCTAGTAATACTCAATATAATTCTTGATTAATCCTCAGAAATATGATTTGCTAAGTATTATTTTGCTGGAAAAAAAGTTTTTGATTGAGTAATGGTTAATGCCCTTCACCTTGTTATGAATTTTGAAGTTGTGAACAACTCGGTGCAGTGAGTCATGCTTGGACTATATTTCAATCCAGTGGCAATTGGAAACGTTTTTGAATGTTGTTAGATGCATCTTTGGCTTCCGTTTAGACATTAATTCTAAGAATTTCATCCCACTTTTCCAGGTAAACATTTTGGCTGCTTCAAACATTTCCGCTAGTTCTTTTTTTTAATGCATGAAATGAAGATTGGTTAGAGAGCAAATTAGCTGCTTATCGGCGGATATTAAAATTTGCTACAATATCTTATTTGGATTGATAATTGCCATTGTCTAAATTTACCAGTCTCTTCTTTATTTGACTGAATTTTGCAACTAAATTTTGATGTTTATCCTTAATTGCAAAAGTAAAATGATAAATATTAATCAAAGTAAATTATAGTGACAACTAATCAATATCTAACCATAGTTGGTGGCAAAATTTCCCTTTGACCCAATAAAGAATAACCACGTGGCTGTAACTTTGGAGTATGAACTCACCCTATTATATCACTTTCTAAAACCAAGTCGTTGTCTTTAAATTTCTGCACCACCTTCCAGGCTGCACTTTATTTCGGAGTGGAGATGCTTCTCATGCAGTTGAAATCTTGGCTTTCTGAGGTGTCCTTGTCCAAGGATCCTGGGCTGTTTCAAATACAATTGGATGATCTGATCCATATATGGAATTTTGGTTTAGAACATGGTAAGGACATACTGTGTATTTCAAGATTATCAGAAATGAATGAAGATGCATATTTTGTTAGTGATTTGTATTTACATGATGTTAATGGGGTGGCATCCACACTAATAGATATATTTTAAAATTGTTGCAGGTAATGGTTTTGTTCAAGAAACATGAGCAAGCTACCTAGCAAGAAATTTTGTACGTGCTAAACTTCCATTCAGCTTTTGAGAATTCACCAGTAATGTGAGCTTGTAACCTTATTACAAGTTTCTGATTGAACAACCTCATTTAAAATTTTCACATACACAATCCATTATATACTTTATAAGCTGTTTCTGAGTTGACCAATGTTGATTACCATGACAATTATGTTGGGTTGGTGAGTAGCTGTCTCCTCTAGTAATTGTTAGACTGGGATTGGTCATTCCTGCAGTTTTCTAAGGATGCAAATAACTAGAAAAAGAACTATTAAAAGTTCCACTCATTTCTTAACTTATCACCTGAGCACATATATAGAAAAAGGAAGGTTGCATTATCCTTTTAAGCTTAGCATTTGGGCAGGAAGGACATTCCTATGATTGATTCTTCATTTGATAGCTGTGTCTCTTGTAGGGTTCTTATTATTTTTTAACACAACTTGGTTCCTTTCTTTGGGTTTTAACCTAGTTCCTCGTGCATATTGCAAGGTTGGAAGTGATTGTCTTATCCAGATGATGTCCTTAATGTCGTATCATTTTCAGGGAGAGGCTTGTATTGCATCAGCTTGGATATGCATTTCAGTTTTGTGATGCATTTGTTTCAGATAGTAATAGAAGCTGCTGAGCTATTGTTCTTGGTTATTCATATGATATTTGTCTCTCTTCGAGGCTTTTTTATTATTACTATTTCTATTAGTTTAACTCAACTTGGTTTTCTTCTTTGGGGTTATATATAACCCATGTTCTGGTGCATATTGCAAGGTTGATAGTGTCTGTCTCATCACAATAAAGTCCTCATTATCATTTCATTTTTCATAGAGAGGCTTGTACTGCATTAGCTTTCAGTGCATTTTGTTTTTTGCAATGCATTTGTTTCAGACCATAATAGAATCTAATGCACTATTGTTATTTTTCTGCAGATGTGGGCCATGTCTAGTGAAATTTTCAAAGATGTGCCTTACGAGATTTTGCTATTTTGCATAAAGCATCCACATTTGACAGTATACAGGTTAGAAGCACCGTTAAAATATTCTAATATTCACTTATACAAAGTATTTTCTGAAGTTTGATGGTTTTGTGAACTTCCACAGTGAGAAGCACCTTTCTGATGCACTATTAATTTGGCTTGATTCTAATACAGAACAGTTGGAAAGGTCAAGTAAGACAGGATGTGAATTTTTTGACATTTTAAAGCAGGTGATTTATATATTTTCCATTTCCACGTTAGTTCATCAGGGATGAAGCCTAGAATTTTATGCTCAGGGCCCGGGATAACATAGTATCAGATTATAATTATTTTTTGTTTTTTTTTGGGGGGGGGGTGGAGAATTGGTTTTTACCATTTTTTGAGTAAGACGATTATTAAAAAACTTAGGAAGTTTGACTTTGGAGGCACCCCATCAAAATTTTGTGTTAGTAGATCCTAGTGTTGCAGAATGGATGACTCTAATGTTTTGCCATTGAATACTCAAAAGTTTTAATGGTGATGCATTATTTAAGATGAATGAAGATAAATCTTGTTGTTTGAGTAAAATCTTCTAGAATATTTTATCTGATTATGAGATGTTCTGAAATTAGTCATTTTATTAATGTCGAGCAGATCCGCATTAGCCTTTTGCCATTATGGTTTTCTGCAGGTATGCCAGTTATGTTGTTGTTTTATTTATTGGATGATACAGTATTTTTATTTTTCACTAAATTAAAACGTTATTCAAATTATTGTATATTGCAGGGAAAACAAGTTCTAGCAGTTTTTCTGAGCTTGCAAATGAGAGTGTTGACTCAATTTTTAAACTAATGAAAGTTACACCTACAGAATCAATAAATGTTTTAGGAGATGGTGACTTGAGTCATCTGAGAATTCGATTGACTGAATATTCTGAGGTATTTCCTTCTCTATCTTTATAGATGCCTTGATTCTATCCCTTGACGTGAGATTTCCAAGAGGATTAATCCAACAATATTTTAGATTTCAATTGGGAGATATTGTGGCTAGTGAGAATTTACATCTTCGGCAATTTTGTTTGTATGTAGTACCAGATTCCTGTTACACATGAATTTGCAAGATTTCTGCAATTTCTACACCTTGAAGCATTTAGTAAATGGCAACAAAATGCTTGCATTTTATTCTTTGATTAACATTATCAAAATATTTTATCAAAGTGAACATACAATATGCTAACTTTTGGAGTTTCCAGAACTTTTGGAAAAGGGATTATAGTCTAAAATGCATTCAGCATGGTAGGGGTCTCAAAAACTAATAGCTTATGCGAGTAACTGATGTTAAAAAAAAAAATTATGTGAGTAAATGTTTATGCTTAGCCATCATTGTTTACTTTATCAATATTCAATCCTGCTTGTTGCATGGCTATTTTAAAAGAGACTTCCTTTTTTCTCCATGCAGAGAGTGGACCTTTCTGGTTGTCCACAGGTGACACCAATGATTCTGCTCTTGTCTTTTCTTCCAAATACCCATAATTCGTATTTGATGTTGAGAAAGGCCATCAAAGAATGTGCAAGTAACCTTGTACAAGCTGATGAAACTAACTGTCAAATCACACAGACTGCTGCCTACTTTATCTTTTGAAGGTGTACAAGAGGTGGATATATCAGGTTGTCTGAAGCTACCCCTTGAAGATGCTATCTATTGCTTTTCCAATTCATTTCCGTTTTTAAGAAAGGTGAAAGCTGCTCATCTTTTGAACTTCAAGATGACGACTTTGTATAGGTTGATTCAGAAGTGTTCTCTGGTCTCTGAAGTTGATATAACTATTGATATAAATCCACTTATTTCATCACAAGTGTCAGTTGTATCCTCAAGCTCAGCTGTAATTTCAATGGCACCAAACAAGATGTATTTTTTGAGTGATAAGTCTTCTATGCCATCTCTTTATCATTTGGGACGCTCACTATCAAATATCACAAAGCTGACATTGGAGGGCAGAAATGATGTCTGTGGTGAGATGCTTTTCTGCTTCTTGGTTGAAAATATTTTTTCCCAGCTAATTACAATTTTTTTTTTCATTGCTCTGATCAAGCGAAGTTCGGAACTGCTGAAGATTATTCTTGGCCGAGGGCCCATAGCAAGTTTCATCTGGATTTTTTTATTTAATTTTCCTTGATGGAATGACAATTCATACTTGCATCATGTCACTTACAGTGAACATGGGCAAAATATATTGATGTCAGAAGATATTCTGCATCTTTGTGGTTGATATTCTTTAACCATGAAATCAATGACCGGTGAATCTTTTGTGTTGCCACAGTCATATATGGTTCGTTTACTCGCTTTGTTCTGCTATTTCCTCATGGCAATTCTTTCTAATGTTTTCCCAAATTTTTGTTCCAGATTCGGATATCCAGTGTATCTCAAAATTCTGTATTTCCTTATGTTATTTGAATCTTAAGGGGTGCAGCTCGGTAACAGATGCCTGCATGGCAAATCTTATTTCCAGATGTACAAAGCTACACTCACTTCTAGTTTGTCATACTTCTTTTGGAATGAATTCGATTCTAGCTCTCTGCAATGCTAGTCCTAGTTGTATTAATTCTCCGGCTGCACAGTTCGGGAAAAAGCCTTTGGATTCATTGGCATCTAATCTCCAATTACTGCACATGGGTGGCTGCAAGTGTAAGCACAATTTCCTCACTAGATATATTATGTACGGCACTGCAGTACTAGTTATAGACCGAGTCATTTGCTTGTGATTTCATTCATTTCCCCTTCTCTCCTTTTGCCGGTTTGGACTTGAATTTTTCCACATAAACTGCTATCATCTCCACTCGCAGCCTCAACTACACGTGTTGATCCCCTCTCATCTACTTTTAACTTTGATATGAAGAACATCACTTGATGAAGGATGTCATTGATTATGATTGAATTGATGGTATGAGTCAGATGACTATAGGGATGCAATGTAATTAAACCATTTAGGTAACTAATATTCTAATAAAGCCATGTATTGGCAACTAGAGTTGACAAATCAAAGTTTTCTCTGCCTGTCTAAATTTGAGGCTTTAACATAGGCGTTATATTTTGATCAACCTAGCACACGTTTGGGGGTCATTGATATTGGAGAAAGTTCATTTGAGGAAAGATCTGGTAAGCTAGGATCCAGCTTTGGACGGTGCAATGAAGTTAAATGCATTTTGTCAGAGGGATATCATTCTCCGAGTTTCCTTCTTGTCTTTTCCATTAAAATAAGTTTTTCTATTTGGATGCCTATGAATTCAAGACTTCTCTGTTCTTCCACAGGTGCTGGTGAAGCTTCTTTACTAGAGCTTTTGTCTCAAACACAAATGCTGAAGAGTCTTTGCTTGAGGGACACGGACCTTGTTGACAATGCTCTTTGTAATTTCTCGGGTTCTCTCTTGGAGATGCTTGATGTTTCGAATACAATGGTTAGTTAGCAAATTTACTGGCCCTTTATTTATTTTACTATGGCTGACATTGCATTTTAGAGTGGAAGAAACATAGAATATGTAACAGAGTAACAAACTTGATCCGTAGCTGTACTGTACTGTACTGTCCATATACTTATAGAATTTGCAATCATATTTAGGCCCTGAAATTTTGTACTTGATCCGTAGCAAATTTACTGGCCCTTTATTTTTTTTACTATGGTTGACATTGCATTTTAGAATGGAAGAAGCATAGAATAAGTAACTGTAGAAATGTAAGAAATTCTTACTTGCTTCATATAAACACTCTAGGAATATATATACACTGTCAATCCTTGTAATCTAGGCAACTAATTGTAGAAAAGCAATTTTCTAGCTTTAGGAAAAACTAATTAACGCATAAAAATAAAGCAGAATTTAAGTTTCTGCAGAAAAGAAGAAGAAAACAGAATTGATTTTCTGTTATTGAATATTTTCAAAAAATTACATCCCTTTACAGTGAATTTATAGACTTAAGTATTGGACTTTAGTTACAATTAGGAGTCCTAAGTACACAAGACATCTAACTCTATCTTTTAGGAAGTAAACTTTAATTTAAACTACTATTTACATGAGGACTCTAACTCTATCTTTAAACTTTAATTTAAACTACTATTTACATAAGGACTCTAACTCTATCGGATAATCTAACACTAATATTCTATAATAAACACAGAATATTCAGTCCTAAAAACATTCCTAAAAGACAGCCTACTAATATGTAACTATCTATAATTAAAAGATACAATCTTTAATACATAATATATTCCTACTCTACACGTATTAACCTACACTCCCCCTCAAACTGGTGTGTATATGTTGTATACACCTAGTTTGGATGAAAGTTCATCAAAAGTCACTCTTGGAAGTGCTTTTGTGAAGATGTCAACAAGCTGATTCCTGGTAGGAATATAGTTAAGCTTTACAACCCCATTATTAACCTTCTAATAGATAAAATGTCTATCTATTTCAATATGCTTGGTCCTATCATGCTGTACTGGATTCTTAGCAATACTCATTGCTGATTGGCTGTCACTGTAAACCTCAAATTCTGGTTTTCCATCCAACTCTAGTTCAATGATAAGCTTTTTAATCCACATTCCTTCACATATCCCAAGGGCCATTGCTCTAAACCCTGCCTCTGCGCTGCTTCTTGTGAATAATAGGTATTTGCAGAGAAGAGAAAAGTATTCTCTGTCGATTTTTCTATATTCATCAAAAAATCAGATTTACACAGGAAGTCTTTTAATAGACTGATTACATGGAGTTTTATCTAAGTAGTCTACCTCTAGTGTTAATCCTTATCTAAACTAAGGATAAAGTCACTATACATTTAAACTACTTGATAAGATAATATTTACAATAGTTTACACGTCTCTAACCAACACTCCCCCTCCCCCTCAAGCTGGTTAGTATATATTATATACTCCCAGCTTGGATGTTAACTCATCAAAGTTTACTCTCGGCAGTGCCTTAGTGAGAACATCTGCAAGTTGATCTTTGGTTGAGATAAATTGAAGTTTTACAACTCCATTATTAACCTTCTCAGCTACAAAATGTCTGTCAATCTCCACGTGCTTGGTCCGATCATGATGCACTGGATTTTTGGCAATGATAATTGTTGGTTGACTGTCACTAAATAGCTCAAAACTTTGACTGTCATCTAATTCCAGTTCTGAAAGAAGTCTTTTCAACCACATTCCTTCGCAAATTCCCTGTGCCATTGCCCTATATTCTGATTCTGCGCTGCTCCGAGACACTACAGGTTGTTTTTTGCTTCTCTAAGTAACTAAGTTACCCCATACAAAGGAACAATACCCACTGGTAGATTTTCTATCGGTTACTCTCTTGCCCAACTAGCATCAGTATAAATTTTAACTGATCTGTCCTTATTTTTCCTAAAAACCAGACCATAACCAGGGGTTAACTTTAGATACCTCAGGATTCTATACATTGCCTCCAAGTGTTCTTCCCTAGGGTTACTCATGTATTGGCTAACTATGCTGAGTGAGTAGGCTATGTCTGGCCGAGTTAGGGACAGGTAGATCAATTTACCCACAAGCCTTTGATATGATTCTCGATTAACAGGACTTCTCATGTCATCTCTTCTTAACTTCAAGTTTGATTCCATAGGAGTATTTGTTGGTTTGCAACCAAGCATTCCAGTTTCAGAAAGCAACCTCTATTCCAAGAAAATATCTCAGACTCGCTAGATCTTTAGTTTCAAATTCCTTTGCTAAGTGCCTCTTTAAATTTTCAATTTCTTCATTATTGTCCCCTGTGATTATTATGTCATCGACATAAACAATCAAGAAAGTCTTCCTCTTATCTGATGTGATTTTAGCAAAGAGTGTGTGGTCTACTTGGCATTGTCTATAGCCATACTTCACCACAGCTTTGACGAACCTATCAAACCAGGCTCTTGGAGACTGTTTTAAACCATATAAGGACTTATTCAACTTGCATACTTGCTGCCCTATCGAATTATCAACTCTTGGAGGAATTTGCATGTATACCTCCTCTTCAAGAATTCCATTTAAGAATGCATTCTTGATGTCTAACTGATGTAGCTTCCAATCCTCATTTGCAGCTAAGGATTGTAGCACTCTAATGGTATTTAACTTTGCCACAGGTGCAAAGGTTTCTTGATAGTCTAACCCATAGGACTGTGTGAATCCTTTTGCCACCAATCGAGCTTTAAATCTCTCTACACTGCAATTAGAGTTGTACTTAACAGTAAACACCCACTTGCAGCCAACTACCTTTTTTTCCTTTAGGTAATTCAGTCAAGCTCCATGTCTGGTTGAGTTGGAGAGCTTTAATATCTTCCTCTACTGCCTTTTTCCGCTTGGGGTCCTTTAATGCTTCATCCAGTGTCTTTGGAATAACAATGCTGTCCAATTTAGTTGTAAAGGCTTTGAAACCAGACATTAATTTCCCATAGGCTATAAACCTTTCAATGGGATAAGATGTGCATTTTCAAACACCTTTTCTTTGGGCAATAGGAAGGTCTATAGTGTCAATTACAGGAGCAGAATTTTGAGGAACATCATTACCTTCTAGGGCTGCAGAATCCAGTTCTAGTTCTCGGCAAATGGTAGGCTGAGTAATGTTTTCTGGATGTGGCCTTATTCTCCTTTTATAAACACTCAGTTGTTTATTTTCAAGCTGTGGAGGTAAGGTTCTTTGTGGTGTTTTTGGTAAGGATGTAGGTGATTGAATTGGAGTAGTGAGATCATTGGGAGTTTTAGGACTAGGTAAAGATGTGTTTGTTGGATTTGGAGTGTGTATAGGTCGGAAAGAAGGTTGAATGTCCTGTTGTGGTTGAAATTTAGTACTGTTAGGTTGTGGAGGTAAGAAAGAGGGTTGAAAATCCTATTGTGATTGAATTTCAGTGAGGTCAAGAGGTAACGAAGTATAGTCTGGATAAGTTCTAGTGGTTGAAATTCCTGTAAAGTCTCCCCCTAAATTTCAGAAACAACAAAGTAAGGTTTGTTTTCAAAAAATGTGAGATCCATGGAGGTGTAGATTCTTTTTGTAACGGGTGAGTAACATTTGTAGCCCTTCTAACTCGAGGAATAACCTAGGAAGATACACTTAATAGCTCTAGGATCAAGTTTACCTCGGGACTGATTATGTATATGAACAAATGAAGTACAACTAAACACTCGAAAAGGAAGAGTAGATGACAATGGCTTATAATGAGGAAAGGCACTAAGTACAACATCTCTCGGAACCTTGAAATTCAGTGTTTTACTGGGCATTCTATTTATTAAATGGGTAGCAGTGAGTAAAGCTTCTCCCCAAAAGTGTTTAGGTACACCAGAAGAAAAAAGTAAGAATCTAGTAAACCTCTAAAAGGTGCCTATTTTTTCTTTCAGCCACCCCATTTTGTTGAGGGGTACTAACACATGAAGTAATATGTAAAATCCCCTTCTCTTTGAAATAGGAACCTAAATTCTTAGTGAAATACTCACTACCATTGTCAGTCTTAAGAATTTTAACAGTACTTTGAAATTGGTTTTCTATCATCTTATGGAAAACTTGATATCACAATGCAGATCAGTAATGAAAGTTGGGATGGCATAACCTAAAATGCCATAACATTGTATTACTAGAAGAGAGAGTATTTAACAGGGTAGATTGAAGGCAACAGCTTGAAGAGACTTGTTTATTTGGAGAACACCCTGAAAACATGTAGAGCCCATTACTAAGCCTAGCACTGCCGATCACAGTCCCCGAACCCTGTGCCTGAAATTCACAAACATCTAAAGAAAACTTGATATTACAATGCAGATCAGTAGACAATTTGCTAACAGACAGAAGATTGCAAGCAAGATCAGGGACATAAAGAACATTAGGCAAGAAAACAGTTTCAGTAAGTTTAACTGAACCACTCCTTGCAATAACTGACAGTAAGCCATCTGCTGTTCTAACCGAGGATGTGGTCTGCATTTTGTTGAGTTTGTGAAAAACATGAAGAGTCCCTGTCATATGATCTGATGCACCAGAGTCGACAACTCAAGCTGTAGTTTGACAGTTGGCAAGAAAAGATATACTACCTTCATTGGCAGTATAGGAATTAAGAGAAGAAGGAGAAGCATCTGTTACATTAAAGTCAGATGCACGGTGGTTAGGTTGGAAACTAACTGTTGAACTTTCTACTTGAACCATGACAGCTAGGGTTTGGAGGAAGGATCGATAAACCTAAATTGATACCATGTGAATAATAGGTATTTGCAGAGAAGAGAAAAGTATTCTCTGTCGATTTTTCTATATTCTCAAAAAATCAGATTTACACAGAAGTCTTTTAATAGACTGATTACATGGAGTTTTATTCTAAGTAGTCTACCTCTAGTGTTAATCCTTATCTAAACTAAGGGTAGAGTCACTATACATTTAAACTACTTGATAAGATAATATTTACCATAGTTTACACGTCTCTAACCAACACTTCTAGATACCACAACCTGTTTTTTACTTCTCCAAGTGACCAAGCTTCCCCATACAAATGTACAATAGCCACTAGTAGATCTTCTATCTGTTAGTCCACCTGCCCAGCTCGAGTCTGTGTAGACCTTTACTGTTTTGTTTTGGTTTTTCCTGAAAATTAGACCTGATCCTAGTGTAAATTTCAAGTACCTTAGGATTCTATTGACTACCTCCATGTGCTCTTCTCGGGGACCACTCATGTGTTAGCTAACTATACTCACTGAGTAGACAATGTCAGGTCTAGTAAGTGAGAGATAGATCAATTTTCCGACCAGCCTTTGGTAGCATTCTTTGTTCACAGGATTCCCCATTTCATCTTTATTAAACTTCAAACCTGAATCCATAGGAGTATCGGTTGGTCTACACCCAAGCATTCCAGTTTCTGTAAGTATATATAGGATGTATTTCCTTTGGTTAATGACTAAACTTTCATTTGAGCTTGCTACTTCCATTCCCAAGAAATACCTAAGGCTCCCCAAATCCTTAGTTTCGAACTCCTTGGCTAGGGCAGTCTTCAGCCTTTTTATTTCTTCTATATCATCCCCAGTGATAATCATATCATCAACATAAACAATTAGGAGAGTCATCTTACCATTAGATGCAACCTTTCGAAACAAGGTGTGGTCTGCTTGACTTTGCTTGAAACCATTATGAACCATAGCTCTAGCAAATCTGTCAAACCATGCCCTAGAGGATTGCTTCCATCCATACAGTGATTTATTTAATTTACACATTGTCCTTTTTGTTGTGTTTCCTTCTAAACCTGGTGGTACTTCCATGTACACTTCCTCCTCAAGGCTTCCATTTAGAAATGCATTTTTGATGTCCAATTGACGCAACATGCAGTCCTTGTTGACAACCATTGAAAGTGACACTCTGATGGTATTTAACTTGGCCACTGGAGCAAAGGTTTCTTAATAGTCTACTCCATATGACTGAGTAAACCCTTTAGCTACTAACCTCACCTTGTATCTTTCAACATTCCCATCTGAGTGGTATTTAATTGTGAAGACCCATTTGCACCCAACAACCTTTTTTCCTTCTGGCAGATTAGTCAAACTCTAGGTGTTGTTCTTTTGCAGTGCTTTGGTTTCCTCTTCAATAGCCTTCTTCCCCTCAGGACTTTCAAAAGCTTCTTCCACTGTCTTGGGAATCTTTACACTGTCAATGCTGACTGTAAAGGGCTTAAAACCAGACAATAATTTTCCATAGGCAACAAATCTTTTAATAGGATGAGGAGTACATTTCCTTACTCCCTTTCTAATAGCAATAGGAAAATCATCTAAATTAACAGTAGTAGAGTCTTGTGGGATAATATTACCTCCTGTCTCCTCAGCAGCAGGACTCAAAACTAGTTTTTGGCAAGTGTTAGGCTGAGTAACTGCTTCAGGTAAAGTTCTTTTCTTCCTTGTATAAGCACTGAGTTGTTTATCTGCAAGTTGTGGAGGTATAAAATTTGGAGATGTATGTGGTATTGCTTTAAGAGTTGGAGGAGGTGTTGTATAAGGGCTGGAGGTTTTGGACTGAGGAGAAGGTATGTCTGCAGAATTATTAGAGGCATCAATGACTGTTTCGTCAAAAGTGGGCTGCAACGGAACAAGTTGTGGAGCAACAGTGGTTTCATCAACAATAGGCAAAGTAATGATGGGGTGTAAATCGTAGGACGGAAATTCCTTGGATCTTTCCCCTTGAATTTCAGTCCCTGCAAAATAAGGTTCAAAGAAAGTAACATCAAAAGAAACATAGGTCTTTTGTGTAGTTGGGGCGTAACATTTGTAACCCTTCTGACTTGAGGAGTACCCTATAAACACACATTTCAATGACCGAGGATCAAGTTTACTTCTATTTTTGCCGTGCACATGAACAAAAGCTGTGCATCCAAAAACTCAAAGTGGAAGAACCGATGACAAGGGTTTGAAGTGCGGAAAATGGCGCAAGAGAGTGTCAGTAGGGACCGTGAAACCTAGAGTCTTGTTAGGTAACCTATTGATGAGATATGTTGCAGTAAGAAGAGCGTCCCCCTAAAGATAGGTAGGTGCATGAGCAGAAAACAAAAGGGATCGAGTAACTTCCAAAAGGTGTCTGTTCTTTCGTTCAGCTACTCCATTTTGTTGAGGAGTGTTGACACAAGATGTGAGATGAAAAATTCCTTTTTCTTTGAAAAAAAATACCCTAGAGACTTACTAAGATACTCCCATTATCACTCCTCACGATCTTAATTTGTGTGGCAAATTGAGTTTCAACCATTTGGTAGAAGTTTTTAAAAACAATTTCAACCTCAGATTTTTCATGCATCAAGAATGTCCAAGTGGTCCTAGAGTAATCATCAATAAAGGACACAAACCATCAAGACCCATAGATGCGTTTTACCTTAGAAGGGCCCCAAATGTCACCGTGGATAATATAAAATGGTGAAGTAGGTTTAAATGTGGAAGAAACGTATGGTTTTTGTGTATGTTTTGCCATTTGACACACTTCACAGTTAAAAGAAGAGACTTTTATTAAGAAAAAGCTTGGGAAACAACTTTGCAAGGTAGGAAAAAATTGGATGTCCTAATCGAAAATGCCATAGCATTACATCATTAAACAACAAACTAGAAGTCGAAAGGCAACGGGGAACAACAGGATACGGAGAGAGGAGTCCATCAAAGATATATAAGCCATTACTCAGGCTAGCACTGCCAATCACTCGCCTCGAGCCCTGTGCCTGAAAAAACAACCAGCAAGCCCAAAATTAACATCACAGTGAACATCCTTTACCAATTTACTGACAGACAACAGATTGCAGGCAAGTGTAGGAACATATAGGACATCAGATAGCACTATTTGGTCACTTAATTGAATAGAACCACTTCCTTTCACTGTGGAGAGGGAACCGTCTGCTATTTTTATTGAGGAAGGAGAACTGTGAGTCCTATACGACTGGAAAAGGCTAGAGTTTCCTGTCATATGATCAGAAGCACCAGAATCCACTATCCAAATTAAGAACTAACCGATGCCAAGCAAGAGATACTACCTTCAGTAGTTGTTAAGGCATGAGGGGCAGATTTAGATGAGAGGCGACTAAAAATTTGGAGTTCCTCAATCTGTTGTTTACTAAAGCTGCTGCAAGAACTGTCTGGAGAGGCAAGATGAGCTTCTTTCTGAAATCTGGACTTAGGAGGCCTCCAATCTGCTGGTTTTCCATGCAGCTCCCAACATTGGTCCATTACATGCCCAGCCTTTTTGCAGTGTACACACCAAGGCCTCCCCCTCCGTTGCTTGCGCCTAGAGGTAAAGTGTGTAAGAAGAGCAGAAGCATCTGTTTGCTGAACTGCTGGCACCATCAGGGTACGCCTGCTTTCCTCCCTTTGAATCTCTGAAAATGCTTCTCGAACAAGGGGAAAGGGTTTAGTGGCTAAAAACTCTAGGAAGAAATTCTTACTTGCTTTATTGATAAACACTCTAGGAATATATATACACTGCCAATCCTTGTAATCTAGGCAACTAATATTCTATAATAAACACAAAATATTCAGTCTTAAAAACATTCCTAAAAGACAGCCTACTAATATGTAACTATCTATAATAAAAAGATACAATCTTTAATACATAATATATTCCTACTGTTAATAATTGAGAGACTGTTTTGTAGAGAGAATGAATTCTCAAATATATTGCCTTGAATAATGCATCGGTACAAAGCCTTTATATAGGCTGAATACAAGAGAGTTATGTTACAATCAAATTACTTAATTTAAAATTTAAATCTAACTAGAAGATAAGATACAAGAGATAAGAATCCTAGATAATGCTAGGAGATAAAGTTTTATCCCTTTGGACTTAATCCTAAATGTTAGCAGATAATAACAAATAATATTTACAATATTTGAAGTTTATCTTTTATAACGGTTGTATTCTTCACTCCCCCTCAAGCTGGTGAATACACATTGTAGAGACCAAGCTTGGATGTGAGCTCATCAAAGGTAGTTCTTGGAAGTGCCTTGGTGAGTGCATCGGCTAGTTGTTTGTGAGATGGAACAAAATTTAGCTTGACTGTCCCACTAGTGATCTTCTCAGAAATAAAGTGACGATCTAGCTCCATGTGTTTTGTTCTATCATGGTGTACAGGATTCTTAGCAATATTAATTGCTGACTGATTATCACAATGAAGTTCAAAATCTTTATTGTGATTGAGTTTTAGTTCTGACAGCAACCTTTAAATCCAAATCCCTTCACAAATTCCATTAGCTAAGGCTCGAAATTCTGCTTCTGCACTGCTTCTTGATAGTACGGATTGTTTCTTGCTTCTCCATGTCACTAAATTTCCCCAGACTAGAGCATAATATCCACTTGTAGATCTTCTAGATGTAAGCTCTCCTGCCCAGCTTGCATCCGTAAAGGCTTCCACTTTTCTGTTCTCATTTTTGGTGAAAATTAAGCCATGGCCTGGTGTCATCTTCAAATATCTCAGAATCCTAAACACTGCTTCTAAATGCTCTTCTCTAGGATCATTCATAAACTGACTAACAATACCAACTGAAAAAGAAATATCAGGTTGTGTAAGTGATAGATAAATAAGCTTACCAACTAGCCTATGATATTGTTCCTTACTAGTAGGAGCTCCATTGTTGTTAGTTCTAAACTTTAGATTATGCTCCATTGGTGTTTCGGCAGGCTTGCAACCTAGCATCCCTGTCTCTGAAAGAAGATTTAGAACATACTTTCTCTGATTTATCACAATCCCAACATTTGATCTCGCCACTTCCATTCCTAGGAAGTATCTTAACTGACCCAGATCTTTTATTTCAAACTCTGTAGCCAAGAACTCTTTTAATTTTTTGATTTCCAGAACATCATCACCTGTGATGATTATATCATCAACATAGACTATTAAAATAGCCTTTTTATTTTCAGAAGTGGTCTTGATGAACATAGTATGATCAGCTTGGTATTGAAGGTAACTAGCTTTTAGAACAGCCCTAGTAAATCTGCCAAACTATGCTCTAGGTGATTGTTTAAGACCATAGAGTGATTTTAACAATTTACATACCTTAGTTGGATCTGAGTTTTCATCTAGACCAGGTGGCCTTTGCATGTACACCTCTTCTTTTAGATCCCCATTTAGGAAGGCATTCTTTATATCTAGTTGATGAAGAGGCCAGTCCAAATTCGCAGCAAGGGACAATAAGATTCTTACTGTGTTGAGTTTTGCCACTGGAGCAAATGTCTCTTAATAATCAATCCCATAGGACTGAGTGAATCCCTTTGCAACCAGCCTTGCTTTGAACCTCTCAATGCTCCCATCCAAATTATATTTAACTGTAAATACTCATTTACAACCTACAACCTTCTTTCCTGGAGGTAAAGAAGGCATCACCCAGGTTTTATTTTCCTGCAGTGCTTGAATCTCATCTTCTATAGCTTTTTTCCATCTCGGATCCTTCAAGGCTTCATGTACGGTTTGAGGGATCTGGATATTATCAATCTTGGTTGTGAAAGCCTTAAATGAGGGCATTAGCTTTCCGTAAGCCACATATCTCTGTATCGGATGACTTGTACATTTCTTGATACCTTTTCTTTTAGCAATTGGTAAGTCAGATGTATCAATATGTTCAATATCATCATTATTCAAAATTTCCATACCTTCCTCCTCCTCCAAGGACAATGGGATCGGTTCCAGTTCTTGAGCAGTCCTAAGCTGTGTAGTGTCCTGAATATGCCTCCTTTTCTTCCTTGTATAGGCACTGAGTTCTCTGGTTTCAAGTTGGTTCTCAGAAGGAAGATTTAATGGAGTTTTTGGTACGGATTCAACTCTAGGAGATAAAGTTTCAAGAACAGAATCTGGTATCATAGTAGATTCAGGGATAGGATCCTGTGTTGGAATAGGGGTGGGTATAATAGTAGGTTCATTTAGAGGTAACAAAACAGTAGGTTCATTTAGAGGTAACTGAATCTGTTGAGGCTGAAATTCATCCCAACTCTTCCCCTGAATTTGAGAATATGAGAAAAAAGGTTGAGATTCATGAAATGAAACATCCATAGAAACAAAAAAATTTCTAGTGATAGGGGAATAACATTTAAAACCCTTCTTCTGAGCAGAATATCCCAGGAAAATATATTTGATGGCCCTAGGATCTAACTTACCCCGAAATTGTTTAGAGATGTGAACAAAAGCACAGGAACCAAAAACTCTAATGGGCAGTGTACATGACATTGGTTTGAAGGAAGAAAAAGTTTGAAGAAATACCTCCCTTGGTGTTTTGAACCCCAGAACTCTACTAGGTAACCTATTAATTAAAAAAGTAGCATGAAGCAATGTCTCTCCCCAAAAATGCTTAGGGACATTAGAAGAAAATAAGAGGGCCGTAGTAACCTCTAATAGATGTCGATTTTTTCTCTCGGCTACTCCATTTTGCTGAGGGGTATCTACACAAGAGCTAATATGAACTATACCTCTCTCTTTAAAAAAAATACCCAAAGTTTAGTAAAGAATTCACTCCCATTATCACTCTTGAATATCTTAATTTTACTGCAAAACTGAGTTTCAACCATAGAATAGAATTTTTTAAAGATCTCAGTCTCAGATTTTGTTTTCATAAGATATGTCCAGGTTGTTCTAGTGTGATCATCAATGAAAGAAACAAACCACTGAGCCCCTGAGATATTCTGAACATTAGAAGGACCCCAAATGTCACTGTGAATGAGAGAGAGGTTGTGAAGCTTTATAAGAAGATGGATGATAAGAATTTCTTTTATGCTTGGCAATTTGACAGACATCACAAGTAAATGAAGCTGATTTTTTAGTAAGAAATAATTTAGGAAACAATTTCTGAAGATAAAAGAAACTGGGTTGACCTAGTCGAAAATGCCATAGCAAAATTTCATTTGAACTTAAACTAGAAAGTTGAGAGGGTAAACAAACGGATTTAAAGGTGCAACTTGAGTGAACTTGTCCATTGGGAAAGAGGTTGACCTTCAACAAGATAAAGGCCACTACATAGCTTAGCATTGCCAATCTCTTTTCCCGAAGCCATTTCCTGAAAAACACAACCAACATAATCAAACTGAGTGAAACACTGGAAAGCATCACAGAATCTATTGACTGAGAGTAAATTGCATTTTAGGTTGGGAACATATAAAATAGAGGAAAGAACAATGTCCTTGTTAACGTAGACTGACCCAATCCCTTCTACTGCAGTCATCGAACCATCAGTTGTCTTCACACTCTTTTGACAAGGTTGCTTTGTAAGAGTAAGAAAGAGACTTTTATTTCCTGTCATATGGTCAGTAGCCCCAGAATCGACTATCCAAGGGATGAGATTTTTGTTACCAGCAGTATTTGCAAAGGAAATGCTACCTTCGTTTGCTGCCATGGTCACGCTTTGATTAATTTTTACTGATGGCTGCCCAGCCATTTGTTTTAATTCCCCAAGCTGCTCGCTGTTGATCTTTTGGCTGCTGCTGCATAAAGTATACGCCAGATCTGCTTGTGGGAGGGTTTGATCAGACCCTAAACTAATTTCAGATGTTGGAGAGGTATGCATTCTCTAGGTTTTGTGGATCGAAAAAAAAACCTAAGCAACTGATACCATGTTAATAATTGAGAGACTGTTTTGTAGAGAGAATGAATTCTCAAATGTATTGCCTTGAATAATGCATCGGTACAAAGCCTTTATATAGGCTGAATACAAGAGAGTTATGTTACAATCAAATTACTTAATTTAAAATTTAAATCTAACTAGAAGATAAGATACAAGGGATAAGAATCCTAGATAATGCTAGGAGATAGAGTTTTATCCCTTTGGACTTAATCCTAAAATGTTAGCAGATAATAAAAAATACTATGTACAATATTTGAAATTTATCTTTTATAACGGCTGTATTCTTCACCTACTCTACACGTATTAACCTACAGTAACAGAGTAACAAACTTGGGTTTTTGACACACTTTTCCATGTCCTGAAATTTTTTACTTGATCCGTAGCTTTACTCTCCATATACTTATAGGATTTGCATTCGTATTTAGGCCATATAAGCCATTTATGTCAACTTTTAAACTTCATTATGGAGTTTGTTGTAGGCTACTGGCTAATATGTAACAAGTAGTGGTATATCCGACACATGAAATGTAATTGTGTTTGTTTTTATGATAAGATAGATGCTGTAAATGAAAATGAAGTTGTCTTACCTCTTAAAATTTCAGATTTCTGGTGCTGCGTTGAACTTTGTTGTCCAGACAAATCCTGGCCTAAAGTGCTTGAATGCAAGAGGCTGTAAAAACTTGTTTCAACCAGAAAATACGAAAAAAGAGGCAAAATTTTCTTCCCTGTATTCATTTGAAGAACACTTTATGGAGTTTGCTAAGACGTGCAGATTAAAAGAAATTGAACTGGGATGGGGGCTTTCTTACTTTTCTCTACAAGACCTAAAACCTGCAATTTTGTCATTGAGGGCACTGACTGTGGGTTTGGGTGCAGCATTACCTGAAGATGCATTGAGATTACTGCCCACCACATGGCCTTTGCTGGAGTCATTAGTTCTTTATTTTCAGGTACATATCCATTAGCAAATTTTTCATTTTATTGTGTGGCACATATTATATTCTCATTGGGTTTTCTTTGCAATAGTTCTAAGCTTCCAATTTCTCAGTTGTCGTGTTAGCTGCTTTGAGAATTTAAACATGCAATAATTTCTCTGCCTTCGGAATTAACTGTGAACATGTCATGTTAAGGGAAGCAATGATTTCCTTGATATCCTAGGAATGTGTTGACTGCAATATTATTATGTTTAAATTGTTCTCTAAATGGCAGGTTCTTTTTCCACGTTAGATCATGTTGTTTCCTTGTCTTTGTTGAATATATTAACATGTGATTTCTTAATTTGTGATATAATAACTGGAATTGAAGATCCATTCACCTTTGTGAAACTGGTTGAGGATTAAACCAGCTGTGTTCTGTTCTGCAAACATAAGCTGTTCTCGACTTGAGTGTACTCCATCTGCATCTATTTTAGTCTTTTACTTCTATACGGTGTTTTGTTTACTATTTATCTTTCAAGTTATTTGTAGGTAATATCTGATTGCATCATAATCAACATAATAACATCCTTGAGGCAATTGCGAACGTTGGCTTTCTGCTACTGTCTTGGTGATATATCCATTTCAAGCTTGAACTTTTCTATGCCAAATCTACGGATATTGAAGCTTGAGAGAGTAACGCCTTGGATGACTAATAGTGACTTGGTTCTTCTGACTCAGAACTGTGCAAACTTGGTTGAATTTTCCTTATTAGGAGCCAAACTTGATTCAGGTAAAGAGACTATTTTTAAAGGATACAGTTGGTGTGCTACTAATCTTTACATGTCACGTGTAGTCATTTTCTTCCTCTTTTATTATTTTATGAGCTAATTTTCAGTCTCCATAAAATAACACGATGTTGATGTTATTACTGATGGATCCCCTTTTGCTGTGCTGTTGTATCATACATGAATTTCTTAATGTGCTAGTTTTATGTGAATAGGTATTCACAAGCAACTACCTTTTTGATGCGATTGAGTTAGTCACCAATGTATAATATATTTTGTTTGTTTTGTTTTAAACCCTCAGATGCTCAATGTATCATCTCAAGTGGATGGCCAGGATTGATGTCTCTCCGTCTGGAGGTTTGTTATGATCTGTACCTTTAGAATTCGGATATTATTTTCTTTGTTCTTCTTCTGTTTTATTCGAGAGGATTCCATGGAGGTTTGATGAACTTTATACACACTGTAAAATATGTTGTGCTATATTTACATTTCAGCTTTAAACAAGCTCAGCTGTAAGTACAAAGGTATAGAAAGATTTAATATATGAAGGGCATTTTAGCCAAGCTATGAAATCAAGATAATTTAGTTAACATATTGTTAGAGTTGAAATGGGATATACTGAGTATGCATAACGATAACACCAATGATACTCGAATTACTGGAATGTGCTGTCTAAGTTGTTTGTCTTTTTTTGTAGTTATCATTAAACAATGAA
Source organism: Hibiscus mutabilis (assembly GCA_019671005.1). NCBI lineage: Eukaryota > Viridiplantae > Streptophyta > Magnoliopsida > Malvales > Malvaceae > Hibiscus > Hibiscus mutabilis. The sequence goes on along the minus strand of CM033712.1, from coordinate 71,491,631 downwards.
AAGAATCATTTAAATGTGGTATGGAGCTGATGATTAATGCAGTTATGAGATATGGATTCTGTAGTTAAAAATTTTCAACCCATTAAGAGTTATTCTGTCTAGCGAAAATTCATGGCTTCCTGTTTTAGTTCAAAAGATAGAAAATGATATTTGTCTGGCAGTCCCGATGCCAATTGAGGACTTCCTTTCACTCTTTCCTTATAAATGAATGAGCTAGTTAAATGCATTCCACTCCGACATAGCCTTTTTTTATGAATTGATCTGTTTGTTGCGTAGGACTGTGGAGAAGTGACGGCAAATGGCGTTTCTTCTCTTCTCAACTGCATTGCTCTTGAAGATCTCTTGCTGCGCCATAATGTGAGTGTTTGCTAATTTACCCCATTCGTATACGTGCCTATTTCATATGGCCATTGTTAGTCCATGACTAATATGGTGAAGTTCCTCAATCTAGCTGCAATTCAATTTGGATCCCTGAAACAATTAGCTGTTAGTTAGCTTTGTCTAATGTCATTATTACTCGAACTCGGGTGTGAGCGTCAAGTACGAATATGCATCCCACATGTTTATGTTCAATTTTTTAAAGTTTTCTGTGTATTTGTAAGATCATATCCATATAGCCATATCTGGATATACATCAGACAGGTGTCAAACATGGGTACATCAAAATAAGTGAAGAGTCGGAGCAACATAGTCTATATGTTCTTTAATGTGACATGATTAAATGTGTGTACCTTGATACAACTCCTCCCTTACGTGTATACTCAAGGAGGAAATCCGGAGTACACGACAAGGATATGAAAGAAGTTGTAGCAGACCTATACTGCTGTGGTATATGTTTATGGTAAAACCATAAAAACTCTGTTAATTGCATGCGTCTTAGCAGCAAGCCATTGCTCTTCAGCTGAGAATTCGAAGCTGCATACTGTTAATTGAACTTCTATGTATTTTTAATGTCATTATATTGTTTACTGTCAATAGCTGACGCATTGCCATTATATTTATTCAGGGTCCTGGCATACAAAGAAACTTCCTCCTTGAAGCTGCTTCAAAGGTAATAAACATGCTTGCTAGGTAGTGTTTTCATTTATCCAACTTTTTTATGGAGTCAAGTTTAGAACCTAATACAGATTGGTTGCCTTACTACAGATGCCAATGCTTCGGCAAGTATCGCTGGTTGTATGTGATGCAAAAGAAGGTGACTTCAACCTTCCAGATGTAAGTTAAAACATTCACTTTCTCCTCGTTTGTTACTTCGCAGCTGTGGAATACATTTACACCTACATACAAAAATTTACGCAACCTGTAATGTCAATTCTTCTAGCCTCTAAGAACGTATCTCGAATTCGTCTCAAATTACTATGATCCTTTACAAATTCTTTAACTAATAATAGTTTATCATCAAGGTTTCTTTTTGTCGATTGTTTCTGTAAAGTCAGTTCATTGCATGTTATTAGGGAAACAAACTGAAACACTGCTTTCGGATATTATCGCAGGGTACTGACAGGTATTCTTTGAGAAGCGTGAAAATCGCTCGATGCAAATCGACAAGATGCAACTCAGGCTCCCATTTTGCGGAGGCTCTGAGAAAACCAGTGCATAGAGAGACACTAGTACTGGTATGGAACAGCAAAAATGTTGTTAGAACAGTCGTGAAGGAAAGGCTGTAGCCTTTGAATGGACCAATTTGTCGGCATCGGCATGAGACAAATACAAAGGTCGAGTGGTTTCGGATTCGAATCATATCAGTTGTTTCTATCAGATTTGGAATCGTTTTCATCTTCAACAATTGTATTTCTAATGAAGGAGTATATTGTGTTTTTGAACTGTACTCGGAAAGAATACCGACTTCCATTATTATTAGGGAAAATTTATCATGCACTGGCGGTGGAAACTTTTAGTTTCCACAAGTGCCTTAATTTTAGGGTTTAGGGGCTTAATTTAAAGTTTAGGGATTTAGAATTTACGGTTAGTGGTTAGAATTTAGGGGTTAGGGTTTAATTTGTAGGGTAATATAGTGAGGATTTAGGTTTTAATTTATAAACCCTAAATTATAAATTTCAATCACGATCCTTAAATTCAAAACTCATACACTTAAACTCTTAAATCATACTCTAAACTAAGTTCTTAAACTTTAAAACTAAGGCGCTTGTGGAAACTTTTAATTTTAGCCATCAGTGCATTAAATCATTACCCTTATTATTAATGCAATTATACATAATAATTTAAAATATTAAAAAAATCTTCCATTATTTTAATGCAAATATACATATATTAATTCTTTATTAATATCAATAGGTAAAGTCGAGTAGCATAATCAAAAGATTTGAATTTTAGTTAGTTTAAATAGTTAATTTCGTAACAATTTCGATTAAAATATAGACGCGAGTTTTATTAACAATTTCGTAACAAATTGCTAACGCCTCAACGGTTCCTGTTAAAATACTGATAAAATTTGTTAACTATTTGAATCAAGTTATGTCAACAATTTCGGTTAAAATATTGAGGTAAAGCCGGGAAAACCAAGATGGTAAAGAAGTGTTGGAGAGGCCTCCTAAATCAGTAGTTGATATGGTTTGTCGAGAAGCTTTGGACAATATGTTATTTTAGATTATCTATTACACTGTATTACCAAAAAAGTATATGGATTAACTCTTAAAATTTGATAATAATAAGAGGACCGAAAACAAAATTTGGATTAATGAATTCACGTGTATCCGAAAAAAAAGTCCCTATATTATTTAAAAACTCTAGTCCTTATACTTTAATTTTGTACCATTCAGAGACTATACAAATTTTAATTTGGAGATTTTGATCCATCCACAAATTTTAGTTTAGTGTTACCATTAATTGTTTACTTAACGATTATAAAAGGGTAAAATAGCTTTCTAATTCTCTATGTAAATGATTAAAAAAATATTATTCCATTAATGATATTCTTTTATTTGTAAAGATTAAGGGTTAATTGGTAAAAATATAAAAATAAAGGACTAAAAATTAGTTTACCTTTTATAACAGTCAATTAAACAATTAAATAAGAATTAAGATTTGATCAAAATTTTCATATAAAAAATTAGATTATTATCTTATACACTGGCGGTAGAAAACTAAGTTTCTACAAGCGGGATTATTTAGGGGTTTAGAGGTTTAGAATTTAGGATTTATGGTTAGAAATTAAGGTTTAGAGTTTATGGGTTGTGGTTAGATTTTTAGGGTTTTAAGGTTAAAAATTTAAATTTAAACTTAAAAATAAGTATGTTTGTGTAAACTTTTTTTACGCTAGTGTATCAAATATTAATCTTAAAAAATTAAGAGAATATATCATGCACTGGCGGTAGAAACTAAACAAGCACCTTAATTTTAGGGTTTAGGGGCTTAGTTTAGGGTTTAAGGGTTTAGGTGTAGGGATTTAGAATTTAAGTATAGTGGTTAGAACTTAGGGTTTAGGGGTTAGGGTTTAGTTTGTAGGATAATATGGTGAGGATTTAGGTTTTAATCTATAAACCCTAAATTATAAATTTCAACCACGATCCCTAAATTCAAAACTCATACACCTAAACTCCTAAATCATACACCCTAAACTAAGTTCCTAAACCCTAAAACTAAAACGCTTATGAAACTTTTAATTTTTAGTGTCAATGCATTAAATAATTACCCAAAAATTAATCTCACAAAGTTAAAATATAAGACTTACATAAAAAAAATAAAAAAAATTGTAGGCTGTGGGGTTCAGAAACCCACGCGCACTTCAGTGCGGTAGATCTTAAGCCTACCCCCTTAACCACTCGGGTAAACCTGCTGATTGATTTTCTTTGCTATACAAAATTTTGTATCCTAATATTTTCCTTTTTGTTTCTCGTTGAAACTTGAAAGGAGGTGTATACAAAAGGATGGTTTTTTAAAACAATAACTAATACTATTTTTTATAGACTAAAATCAAAGTTTTGATTGGTCTTAAGTTGAAAAGAATATGTGGAGTCTAAAAGATTAACATGACAAAACTATACAAATTAAGAAATGAACTGAAAATTACATAAAAAATATTGAAATATACCATGTCATGAAAATAAAATGAATATAACAAAATACATAAGCATATCACCGTAAGTGGTGCCTGGAATGAGAACAAGCGATCGCTCAGGGTCTGACCTTTTACTTTTATAATTTTACAGAATTTTCAAGTGATAATCTAATAAGTTAGTGTTTGCCCCTTATTTTTTTAGTTGTATTTATGGTGTTTTTTTTAACAAAACAAAGAAGATAATGTGTTTGATAAATTTTAAGAGAAAAAGTTTGATACACAGTCCGTGTAAACAAACATTTACATGTGCTTTTTAAATTTAGGGGTTTAAGTTGTAGGGTTTAAAATTTAAGGTTAGTGTTTAGGATTTAGGGTTAGGAATTTAGAATTTGTATTTTATAAGGTAAAAACACAGGCTTGTATAAAATTAGTTTTACACAGCCTGTGTATCAAAGTTTTATCCAAATTTTAATCATGTTTTTATGGTTTATTAATGAAATATTAAATTAATTATTCAAGGTAGTAGAACATATTTTTGTTCTACATGACTCATTTAAATAAAATGATAAAGTTTAAGGGCTTATTTGCATACCAATTAAAGTTTAAGGATTTAATTGGATGTAAAAGCAATCTAATACACAAAAACAAACGACACCAATTGAAGTTGAAGGATTTAATTGGATATAAAAAAAAGTTCAAAGACTTATTTAAATAAAATGATAAAGTTCAAGTGCTTATTTGCATACCAATTAAAGTTTAAGGACTTTTTTAGATAAAAAGTACAAGGATTTATGTAACTAAAATGACAAAGGTCAAAGGTATTTAAAAAAAATAAAAGAAATTAGCCAATGGCATATGAATAATCTCTCCAATTTATAAGCATTCACCCCAATTTTAATTGATTCCCAAGGTTACCCCAATATTATAACATATGACATGTACTAGATAGCATGAGGAGAGCACTTCACAATGTTATATTCTGCATTACCAGCATACCGAGATTTGCTTTTATTGTACGTAAGGGTGAGTATTCACTCAAGTTGAGTAAATTTTTTTGGGTTAGTCGAGTAAATAAGTTATTCAAATTTTATTTGAAAATTTTTCGAATCGAGTCGGTTTTGTGAAATTTAAATTAAGTTGATCGAGTTTTGTTCAAATTAAATCTAATAATATATACGATGTACATATATATTTCTTCATATTTGTTTATATGTAATATACATATATTAGACAAAGTTAAAAAACTCGACTCGAACTTAAAAAATGATCCATTAATTACTAAAAAATTCGAGTTATTCAAGTCTCATTTTATAACTCAAACTTTATTTAATTTTTTGAGCAAAATCAAGTTTATGGAATTATAATTCGAGTAAAGTAAAGTCGATTTTTTCCATATAAAACTAAATCGAAAATTTTAATTTTTTAAGTCAAATCGAATTTTACTCATACCTAATATTATTCATTACCTTCTTATTCCGAGAAGACATATTACTCACAAACACTACATATAATACAAGACAAATGCACACCGTCTAGACAAGTGTTGGATAAAACATATTGCACTTTCAAAAAAATTAAATTTGAGCAAGTACATTTGGCCAGCTGCTCATCTTTATTCCCTTATATTATCTTAGGTCATGGGTTTTAAACCCCCTAGGAACACTCTCTTCCTTCCCTAAAATTTTCCTTTCCCCTCCCTTTATGTAAGATTAAGATTAGATTTAAGATTTGTCAAAAAAAAAATTAAATTTAAACTTTGGCAGCTTAAGCCTAAGGCAAAGTACCAGAAGAAGAAGAAGAGAAAAGGCAAAGGTGGTGGGAAGCATGGTCAAGCTGGGGAGGGTTCTCTAATTATTCAATAACCATTTGCTGGAGACACGTGTCCGTGAGCATAATGTTCGAGGTATTATTAGTGGAAAGTTTAGTGATTGGAAGGTCTTGCACAATTATAGTCATGCTTCGAATGGTAGAGTTAGGATCCTTAGTAGGGGAAATTAGAGTCTGGAGGAGGTGTTCAAGTCTGTTCAGATTATTATTTGTAATGTGCAGAAGGGAAATATTAAATTCTTTTTCTCGGTCATTTATGCCAGTAATAGTAGGGATGAGAGATCTAATTTGTGGAGGGATTTGTCTGTTTTCAAGAGTAGAGAGATGGTGACTTCAACATCACGCTTTGTCCACAGCAGAGATCTGACTTCAATGGTTGTACTACAGGGGCAATGCAAGAATTCAGAGACTGTTTGGAGGACTTGGATGTGGTTGATCATTCTTATGATGGTTCTGTATTCACTTGGTGCAGCCTAAGGGAGGAGAACCCTTTGTCAAAGAAATTAGATCGTGTGTTAGTCAATCAATCTTGGTTCACTGTTTTTCCTTCTTCCAGGGTGAAGTTTTTGGTTCCTGGCTGCTCGGATCATAGCCCTAGCCACTTGGTATTGAGTTCTCCCTCGAATACATCTCCCAAACTATTTGAATTTTTTAATCTGTGGGAAAATATGGCTATTGTTGAAGAATCTTGGAGATTGCATGTGTCAGGAAATCCTTTACAGGTTCTGTTTTCTAAATTGAAAAGGTTGAAAGAGCCACTGAAGAATTTAAATAGAGTTACTTACAGTGATATCTCCGGTAGAGTTCTTGCTAAGCAGGTTGAGGTGGAGAATTTACAGGCCTTTTTGATGAGGTATCCTTCTGCTGTAAATGTATGTACTGAGAAGTTGGCTGCGGCTGAATTGAAGGATCTGCTTAAAAGTGAAGAATCGTTTTATTGGCAAAAATCTCGGGTTCAATACATTAGAGAGGAGGATCAGAACTCTGCCTTCTTTTTCAGGCAGGTGAAGGCAAAGAACAAAGCTAACACGATATCTGTTTTACAAAATGACGAAGGGCAAAGGCTTGAGACTTATGATGCCATATCTAGGGAGTTAGTTCAGTTTTTCTCTAGGTCCCTAGGGCAAGTTGATTTTAATGTGGAGCATTTCTTTGATGAGCTGCTAAAGGAGATATTAAGGGTTGAGCTAGCAGTGGATATGAGGGGAACTTTGATTGCCCCTGTTACTTTTCAGGAAATAAAAGAGGTTCTTTTTGCTATGAATGGGAACAAATCCCCAGGGCTAGATGGCTATACAACCATTTTTTTTTTAAATTGCTTGGAATATAGTTGGGGAAGATGTTGTTAAGGGCATCAAGTTCTTCTTTGATACAAGTAATTTGCCATCTTTTTTCAATTCGACTGTAATCACTTTTATTCTAAAGGTATTGGCCCCGACAAAGGCAACTGATTTTAGGCCAATTTCATGTTGTAGTATTATCTACAAATGCATCACTAAAATCCTAGTCAATAGGATGAAACGATGGCATCCTTCCTTGATTTTGCAGAACTAGGGGGCTTTCCTTGCGGGAAGGGATAATGTTGATAACGTTTTACTTGCTCAGGAGTTGGTACGAGGCTATGGTAGAAAGAATATGTCACCGAGATGTGTTCTTAAGATAGATTTAAAAAAGGCTTTTGATTCAGTTGATTGGAAGTTTGTGCTTCAAATCCTTAAAGTTTTGGGCTTTCCTGCTTTATTTTGTAAATGAATCGAAGCTTGTGTGATGCATCTTAGATTTTCTATTAACTTGAATGGAGGATTAGTGAAGTATTTTTCAGGGGCCAAAGGTGTTAGGCAGGGGATCCCCTATCCCCTTACCTGTTCATCCTTGTACTGAATGTGTTATCTGGTTTGTTAAATTGGGCTGAGAAATACAAGGTTTTAGAGTATCACCCGAAATGCAAAGGGGTTCAGCTCACCCACATATACTTTGCTGATGATCTGTTGGTGTTTACAAAAGGTAAGCTTAATTTTGTTGTGGGTGTTAAAAGGGTGTTAGGGTTGTTTTATCACATGGCAGGTTTGTAGATTAATGAATCAAAATGTGAAATGTTTGTGTCTGGAGTTAATAAGGCTGAGCTGCAGGTTCTGAAGGATCATACTGATTTCAGGGTGAGTGTGTTGCCTGTGAGGTATCTGGGTGTACCCTTGGTGACTAAAAATTTGTCTTTAACTGACAGTGAAAGTTTGGTTAATAAAGTGGTTAGCAAGATAAGGAGTTGGCCTTTAAAAGTCTATCTTTTGCAGGAAGGGTGTAGCTCATTCAAGCTGTGCCATTCAGTTTGCAAAATTATTAGTGTAGGATCTTTTTGTTGCCCTCGGTTGTGGTAAAAAGAGTCTCTCAGATGTGCAATGCCTTTCTATGGAAGGGGCTGGAGAGTGAAGCAAACAGGGCTCGGGTTAGTTGGGACTCAATCTGTCGCCCAAAAGGAAAAGGTGGATTAGGGGTGAAAGATGTCTCATCTTGAAACAGAGCTTGTATGATGAGATGTTTGTGGTTGTTGCTCACCCAGACTGGTTCACTGTGTGTTGCGTGGGTGAATTGCTACTTGCTAAAAGGCAGGACTGTGTGGCAACCCCTTGCAAAACCGAGTCATAATTAGGCATGGGAAAGATCCTCAAACTGAAGGATGGGTTTGGTTCTATTGGTGCTTTGCAAGGCACGTTTCTCTCCAAGGTAGTTTGGGAGGAAATTCGACGCAAGCAAACAAGAGCGCCATGGCATCAAATAGTTTGGAGTGGTTTTTTCATACCGAAGCACTCTTTTATATCTTAGCTCGTAGTGTTGGATCGGTTGCCAACTAAGGATAGGATGTTGAAGTGGGGGTGTAGTATTGACTCAATGTGCTTGTTATGTGGGAATGAGATGAAAACAAGGGACCATCTCTTTAGTGATTGCAGCTACTCGAAGCAAGTTTGGGAGATGGTTCAGTGAGCCTGCGGGGTGGTTTTGTCTCTCAGCAGTTGGATAGACATGCTCAAATGGATTCAGAGTGCTGGAAAAGGAAAGACATTGAGGGCTGCTATTGTTCGTATTGCTTGGAAGAGTTTCAATTACTATATTTGGCAGGAACATAATGGGAGGTTGCATGAGAAGAGGCCTAAACTAGGTAATGATGTGTTCATTCGAATTAAGTGTGACGCTCTTTGGAAACTTTTTGATTGCAACAAGTATGTATTTACTGGAAACTGTATAGCTAATTCTTAGGGACCTTAGCTAGTTGTTTTTATTTCATACAATTGTATAGGAGTAGGTGATACTGAATGCTAGGTTTGGCTTTGTAAGGTTTTTTTTTTTTGAGGTTCTTGGATGAATAGAAGTACCATTTAAATAAAAAAATTGAACTTCGGAGACAATACTAAAACTCTAAACATACATCGTTAAACAAACACGAGAATACCAAAAACATATATGTTGTGTTGTCTAAAATTATATAACACGATCAATTAATACCTTAAACACAATCATAATGCGGGAAAATAATAACATGACACCGATATACGGATTGACAAGTCTCTCTATTGCATGAAGAAGCAAACACCAACAAGAATCAAACAGTATCATCATTCTTAATTCATTCAGTTCTAAATATAGGCTGAAAACAATTTCATTAAAGATAGCTTAATAATTTGCAAATATTCATCATTTGACCTGGAAATCTTGGTCCTAAAACCATATCAATTACATTCAACTAAGCATTTAAGTAATCATGTTCACTAGTCCATTCCAGAAATGACAATATGTAAACAAAGATATTGTTTGACCGACTTATTTTTACACTGCAGATCCATGTTTTGCCTTGGAATGAGATTTTAAAGCATTTTCAGAGCCAAATGACCTGGACAAGTTTTGATGGCAAAGAATATTAATCCATATGTAAGCAAAAATAACACTAATTGGTTTATGTGCTTGATGAGGAACTGACCTGCCGCAAGACTTGCAGAGGAATGATGAACCGCCTGAATTTGAACTCTGTTTTGCCTGACCAGTGGGAGCCGATGCTTTTCCAGCTTTCTTCGAAGGGTGAGGGGTTGCGGAATGTCCGCCCACTTTCTTGCCATTTGCATCAAAGTTTTTGCAATTCTTTTAACAACTAACACTAGATGAACGATCTAGAAGGGAAAATTGGAAAAGAAGCAAGCAAACAGTTTATGGTTTGATGAATGTGCCATTATGAATCCCTTATAAGTCATTTAGCAACCAATATCTCAAGAAGAGCACATAGGGAAGAGAAAATGTACCTGTCTTTTGGGGAGTGACCAGCTTTGCCCTTTTTCCGGGAACAGGGGTCTTCGTAGCTGACTCTGCAGATCTCTTCTTGCTTGGTCCGGCCTAAGGAAAACCAATCACCAGTGGAAGTAAAAACTCAGCTGAAACACCTCAAAGTCCTGAATGGACAAGGACAAGCTTAAAGCATATGTTTTTTTACCTTTTCAGCCTCAGGTGTCTCTTGATCCTCATCTGAACTTTCTTCTTCACCATCATCATCACTACCAGTATGATCGTCACTTTCATTTTCACCATTTACTAACAGGCCAGGTTCCTGAAATAATAACTCAAAATCAACAATAACTAGACATAGTATCAAGTCACAAATTGGATTACGAAACCACAATAAAAACAGCTCCTACCATGACCAAGATAGAAACAAGTAAACATTTAATTCAGCAAATTTGATATAAAGAAAAAATATAATAAATGAAAATATTGAAGATTTACTAGGTTCGCAACAAGGATAGTTGTGTCCCTAATGTACCATCAATCATTAACAGTTTAACAACTTATTTCAACTAATCAGAATTATGATTTGTCCAAACAATCGGGAAGAACTTATTCAGAATTATGATACTAATTGCTAGACATCTACCTGATCATCACTGGACACTTCATCCTCGGTAGAACTATCATCTTCATCCACATCATCACTACTATCTTCCTCTTTGTTTGGTTCCACAATCTTAACCTGCTTTGACGTAGTAGGATCAGATGCTGTAGCAAGGTGCTGTACAGGATTAACTGTGGGTTCAAGGAGCTCGTCTTCGGACTCAGAATCTGTAAAGTAAAAATTGAAACATGGTTTACAGATTTAAACATTATTAACAAATATCAAATAAATATAAAACACTAGCAGAATGACTTACCACCACCTTGAGTTGAATCAAAATGATACCTTGTGAAATACACACTACCATTCTTCCAGGTATGGGACATCTCAAATTTGCCATTCAACACCAAATCCAGTTGCATCTGGGGGAATTTCTCCAGGGAAAGTGTTCCAATTACAAACTTCTGGTTATTGAATTTGAGATAGATGCAAACATCTCCATTTCCTTTTTTCCTTCTTGTTATCACCGGTCACCTCACCAAGGGCAACCTGCGAGTTATCCAGCAGCAAAGTTAATAGTTATTTAAGTACAGTCAACAAAGTACAAACACTAAGTATGGGAGCAAGAGTTCCCTAATAACCTGTGAAATATGCAAGATCCTATTGCCGTCATCTTCCAATTCCACCTCAAAGATCTGTCCACTTTTAACCTCAGCACCTGCATATATATTGCCAATTTTCAGAGGAGGTGTTCATAATTCATTAGAACCAAAAACATTGAAAGATGCAGTGACAAGTGAATAAACCAACATGAAATTGCAAATATACAAAGCTTCAATAAGAGAATATGATGAAACATAATAACAAGAGTAGTAGCAGAGAGAACATATTCTAAAACTTTTATACAATAAACAAGAGAACTCTTAACTCAGTGAAAGCAATTCAGTAAGTGATTTTATATATTAAATAATAACAATTCCACGCCGCACTCTCATATGCATAATCAAAGATTTTAAAAAACTACATCAAATTGAAAGAAAAATAACTTGCAAAAAGAAACAGCCTGAAAAATCAAATCCTTTCTGGAAAACAATATCTGAACATACAATTAGCATTTGATAAACAAATACAAATAAACATTAATTTCTGCCAATTCCGTAACCGAAAGAAAGATTAAAAGAAAAGAAAATCTAATTGAAACAAACAATTGCAGTGATATAAAGAGAAAATTACCCCAAAACTCCATTTGCAGTGTGAGAGAAATTAAGGTTTAGGGTTCTTTTATAAGAAGAAATTCATCGGTCAATTACGCAGATTGTGTGTGCAATTTGTATTGTCCGTCGACTTTTTGAAAGAGTGGGGAGCGGGGTAAGGCTATGATTCGGTGTTTCCAGGAGTAGAGTATGAAGATTCTGATGTAGGCTTCTTTTTTGGGTAATTAAGCAATTTGGGTTTTTTCTAAAAGAATCTAACGGCCCAAATGTTTTGGATCTCAATCGGCATTCAGATTCGAATGTTTCCCAATTCAATTTGATTATATAAAAAAATATCTCAACCCTAAAAAAAACTATATTGAGAATGGTTAAAATATGAAATGACTTGAATCGAGTGTTAAAATTTTCCAATTTAATTGTGTAGGTAGAATATTCCGTTGAAAGACTCATCTACTAAAATTAGATGTGTGATGCGAATTAGTCTGATTAATTAGAGCAAAGTATTGGAAATCGAGAGGACAACAAAAAAAATTGAAATGATTTGATTTGTGAAGTTGATTGACAAACTTTAATGATCCAAGACCAATGAATAATTGATTTTTCATCGACATGTAAGGAATTACTAAAGAAATTCAAAAATTTTGACACAACCGAAAGTTAAGTACCAAAATGAAAATTTATCCAGAAAACAATATTTTTTAGAAATCCTATTTAATCTTACTTAGAGAGGAAGAGAAAGAGAAACTCTAGGAAAAAAAAAAGATGCTCTTACTAAGAACCCATAACTTAAGAAAAATGAGAAAATAAAAATTTTTGTTCATTTCTATTTGATGGCGGAATTATCTTATTATTACCAATCGAAAAATATTGTGATACAAATATAACTTTTAAAACATAACAACTCAATCGTAAAGTTACTTATAATACAGTGATATATGATGTAATTTACCCTATATATTATATGATTCATTTTCTACATACGAACTCTAGTCGACAAAAGATGTTGCCGATGATTTGAAATCTCCCTATTCAAACTTTTAAATTTATTAATTTATATTCATCCAATGATCTAAAATAAAAATAAAAATTTATTATTGCAATAATTCACCTTTTTTTTCCTCTTAAGAATCTATCTATCTTTAACTTTTAATCTTAACCATCAATTGACATAGAGGTGGCAAACATGTTGTTCGATTCGGTTTCGGTTCAGATCATTTAATATTTGATTATATTCAGTTCGAGTCTAGTTCGGTTTTAGTTTGAGTTGTATATCGGGTCAGTTGATTTCGGGTCGGGTCAATAGGAGACTGGCTAGTTTTAGTCGAATTTTCAGGCCTGGCCAGTGTTTTACACCGCTATGTATGGCTTTATAAAGCCAACCTATTTGATTTTTTGGTGAATTTTACGACAATTCACATCTCATTTTTCTTTATTTCTTTTAATATCTTCTCTTAATTTCATGTTGCCTTCAGTTCGGGTGAAATCGATTCTAGTTCATTCAGTTCGGATGAAAATCAGTTTCATATTCATTTCGATTCAATTGAAATTCGAGTCAATTTCGAGTTTTAGATCAAATTTAAATCATCATGTTCACGTCGATATCAAATTTCGAGTCGAGTAAATCGATTCAGGTATCATGTCAAGTTTACCAAATGTAATTTGCACTAATGTACAAACTAAATTGAAACTAATTAAAGTCTTCCGTACCTGAATACTTAAAGAAATCAAAATTTACAAACACTTTTATTTATAAGAAAAAGTGAATTAATTAAATCATACCATAATACAATTTAAGTGCCTAAAATATTTTTTTGTAAAAATATGTGCTTAAAGTTTTAATTTTAAGTGCTCAACCGTTAAAAATAACCCGTTATCTATTTGAAATGCAACACATGACTGGAATATTCATTTTTTAATTATTTTTAAAAAAAAATTTAAAATTTAATATCTTTTAAAAAATTACGAACTTTACAAAAAATTTTAAATCAATCCTAAATCCATAAAAAATCATATATCCTAAATCCGTTGCCGCCGCCGACCGCAGTCATTGACCCCACTTGTTTTTCATTTAAGCCTACAATTTATATGCTGACGTGTTTCAATCACATCTCGTGAATGGATTTATGCATTTTGGAATGATATCTTTTGAGGGAAGGACCAAGATTTGACGCAACAACCAAATCAAATATTATTCTCTCAAATACTATAATTTAACCAAATAATTTACATCCATAGCTAAAAGATTCCTCCATCCACAAAGAAATCTAAACAAACCTTTTCTATTTGTATCCACAACATTATTCAAAACTCCCAAACTCAAACAATATTTACATACACATAACAACACCATTAAAATGGATTCATGCATTTTTCTTGAAACTGGAATCATTTATGTCATTATTCTTTATAAGTAATACCCAACAAGTTCAGAAGTTCGAGCTTCGACATATGAAATTTATATGAAAAGGGGTGTTTAGCCGTTCTTGTAAGGTATTGGTATGGCTTTTAAGGGAACTGATTTCCTCAACGATATTCCCATTCTCTCGTTCATATTCAAATCTTCAGGTTTAATCCCACCAGGCAAACTCCAATCGAAGCAACGTAAGAGTAACCCAAGCGCCATCGGGAGCACTCGAGACGCGAGCGGCACCGCGGGACACATCCGACGACCGGACCCAAACGGTATAAACTCGAAATGCTGACCTTTGTAGTCCACCGTGTTCGACTCCAAAAACCGTTCCGGTCTGAACTCTAGAGGCTTTTCCCATGTTTTCGGATCTCGTCCGATTGCCCAAACATTGACCAAAACTTGAGTTTCCTTGGGGATGTGGTAACCCAACATCTTGCAAGAGTCCATTGCCATATGAGGGACTAGGAAAGGGAGGGGTGGGTGAAGTCTTAGGGTTTCTTTGATCACTGCCCTAAGATAGGGCAGGTTTTCGATGTCTTTTTCTTCAAGGTTCTTCCCGTGGTGGCCTAAATTGTCCCTCAGTTCAGCTTGGACGATTTTAAGTGTGCTTGGATTGTGTAGAAGTTCAGCCATTGCCCACTCTAATGTGCTTGTTGTTGTATCAGTTCCTGCAGTGAACATCTCCTGCCATAGCCATACAAAAAATGTAAGATATATAACACTTGGATAGTCCCTTTGATCCCCTATTTTTCTTTTGAAGTATTTTAACGTTCAACATTTCATTTTGAGTCAAGTATGACATATCAGTCAAAAACTAATTTTATAAAATAATTTTTTTTATTGATGTGTCATTCTGTCAAGTCATTTCAATTTGTTTATCGTCAGTTGACCCAAAATGAAATGTTCAAGGTTAAAGTGCTTCAAAAGAATATGAGTGAAAGCGACTATCAAGTAAAACGTTATGAGTATTTTTTTGACATCATGCCTATAGAAAAATATACCATCCTACGATATATATATATATTAATTTCGACAGATTCGACTTATCGGTTGTATAATTTATTGACATACAAAAAATTTTAAAATTAGTATAGTAAACAAGCCCTTGAATTGTACCATTTTATTCAGATAAGTCCTTATACTTTTACTACTAACAAATAAGTCTTTAAACTTTAATGGGCGCCCAAATAATAAAAGGAGTGAATTAGTGTCAACTTACAAAGACAATGACATTGATGGTTCGAGAAGAAAACTTAGAAGGCTCCTCCATGCCATCCCCACGAAACTCCAAAAGAACATCCAAAAAATCATTTCTTTTTCCTTCATTTTCTCCATTCCCAATGCTTTTCATCCTTTCTTTGATGAATCCTCCAGCAATTTCAAAAGCTTTATTAACATGAAATTGGGTTTTCTTCCTTATACCTTGCGGGTCGACCCATTTTAAAACAGGTAAAAAATCGGCAACATTCGGCTTACCGGCCAACTCCATCACTTTCCCTGCATGGTAGGAGAATCTCGCTCCTTTTTCCGATTTATGATCCAATAGATCTTTGGAGAACATAAGGTTTCCGATAAGGTTAAACGCCATCAGAAACACGAATCTTCCGACGTCAATAGGCTTCGTCCCGTTCGCGCCGGCATCTTCTATGAAATACAGCATTCGGTCGATGCAACGTCTCCGAACTCCCTGCATGGCGTCGAGGCGGCTCGTCACGAAGAACTCCGTGGTGCACAACCGCCTCAACATCCGCCAGTGCGGGCCGTATTGGGAAGTTATGAGGGAGCCCTCGTGCCCAAAATCCCCTTTCATGGATTCGTAAATCTTCCGGCCCGCCAGCACCACGTCGTGGTTCTTGAACATCTCGCGAGCCACCTCGTTAGACGAGATGACTACGGTGCCCATTGAGCCTAACCACAGGGTCATGATGGGTCCATGACGACGAGCCAACTTGGCAAACGACACATGTGGTGGTGCCAACCCTAATTGAAAGATATTACCGACCACTGGCCACCATGTCGGCCCTGGTGGAAGCCGGCCTAGCTCTTCCAACCGCCGATGGCGCCACTTCATCCTCATGGCCCATGCAACCCATAGCAAAAGTGCTATACTCAACCCCAAAATTTCGTACTCCATTATATGTATATATTGAGAGAGATAACGTTTAAATTTTAACAATGGTTTCACATAAAAAGGGGAAGCACTCTTTATAAAAGCCGGTAGATTTCGTTACGTGACAAAATCATGCAGATACTTGGCATGGGAACTTCATTGATAGGTATCTTCGACCTACCATTATTTTAAAGTTTAATAAAATTTGAGATTTCTTTTTAATATATTCCAAATTGAAATAAAAAAAATTTTGAATTTGATACGTCTTGGATCAGCATTATCATGTAAAAGTACCATAATATTATACTCAGTTGCTTTCAGTGAGGAGTTAGGATTCGTATATTAAGATTAGTTAAAAAGTTCAGGGACTTAATATGTATTTAAACTAAAATATTAAAGAGGGTTTAAGGCTAAATTTGCTCAATATTCTAATTATTTGGGATTTACAATTAAATTTAACAAAAAAATTGGGGGAGGGGGCATGCCCCTCCCATCATCCATTTGGTTACATTTTGGTCCCTCCTAAAATATGATAAATTGGTCCTTGTGTATTTCGAATAGAAGAAAAAATAGTTCATTCGTTATAAAATTTTCATCCATTTTTGCCGTGCAAGTGTTGAAGTGTTTTTTTTCTCTTTTGGTTGTGAATGACACATCAATAAAAATTAACATAATTTTTAACAAAAAGATCATTTTGCACTTGTACAAAATGTGCAGAGACAAATTTGTCAATTTATATAGTACGGGGACTAAAATATAATTTAAATATAGTACGAAGACTGTTATGGTACTTTTATCAAACAAATAATCGGTTTCATTTCAATTAATTTTAACTCAAAATTAAGATGGATATTTAATATCTAGGAGTTAACATCAATTAATTAACAAAATTGCTTGATCTCCGAGGGCTACAAGGTAATTGATTAAGGACTCTTTGACAATTAGTGGATAGTTGATAGCGGATTACATTAGTTGATACTTGATTGTATTAGCTGATTTGACTAGCAGATTGTATTAGCTAATTGTATAAAAGTGTTTGGTAAAAAGGCAAAATGACAAAAGATGCCCCAACATTTGCATGTTTTGTCATTTGGCCCCCTATTTTTTTGGAGCAAACAACTCTCAACGTTTCAATTTGGTCCAAATATGCCCTCATTTATAAAAATTATATTTTTTAATATAGTTTACTAAATAAATTTTGAAGAATTTATATATTAATTTTTATTATTTTTATATTATTTTATTTTAATACAGTTTAATTATTTTATTATTTAATTCAAATTTTAATACATATAAATATGTGATAATAATAAAAAAACCAATACACCTACCACTTCCGGACCTCAATCAACGCAGCCCCAAACATGCAAAATTCAAATAAATATTTTTCTTCTATTCTTAATTAAACTAAATAATTAAATATGAAACAGGAAGTGGAAAATTGCAAAGACCACACGAAGGAAAGAATAGAAGAAAATAATCAAACAAATTGAAGAAAATATTTAATTTAAGTTATTTAGAGATTTTTGGTAATTATTAAGAGTAAAATAATCTTTATAATTCTAATATCAAACCTCTAATCTCAAAAAACCAAGACACCTACCACTTCCGGACCTCAATCATCGCATCCCCAAACATGCAAAATTCAAACAAATATTTTCCTCTATTCTTAATTAAACTAAATAATTAAATATGAAACATGAAGGGGAAAATTGCAAAGAACACACGAAGGAAAAAATAGAAGAAAATAATCAAACAAATTGAAGAAAATATTTAATTTAGGTTATTTAGAGATTTTTGGTAATTGTTAAGGGTAAAAGAGTCTTTACAACTCTAATATTAAACCTCTAATCTCAAAAAGCTTCTATTAGCAGATTTTTCAAAATTAGAGGTTTCACCCCAATCCGCTGTTCACCAACATTAATATTAGCAGATTTGACTGATCAAATTTCTAATTATAGCTCAAACCTCTAATTTTAGCTTATTTCACCAACAAAGCTTTCACAGGATTTAAGGTACACATCAAGGAAGATTATTTAGAGAAGTAGCTTTCCCTTGTTTCATAAATTAAAATATTTTTTCTTACTTAAAATAAGGTTCAAAGAATAGATGTTGTACATACACATATATTATATGGATTGGTATTTTATACACCAACAATACTTAATTTTATTTATTATTAAAAAATAAAATGATGTGTCATCATTATAAAATTATAAAATTTGTTTATTTTTATAATATATCTTCATATAATTCATTGATGATGTATAAAATTATACAAGATTAATATATTAATTATGGACCCGAAGAATCATACACTATAGAGCAAAAAATTATGGACCCATATCTATTATATATATACATACATGTGTGTGAGAGGGTAAAGCTTGTGCAAAAAACAAATTATTAATGTGTTCCAACAAGATAATGTAAAAAAATATAACCCGATTATATAGAGGCTAAATGCTTTATATATATTCGGTCGAGTTGGGTCAAATAAAAAATTTAATTTGTTGAGTTGGCGAGTCTTATTTTATAACTCAAACTTTATTTAAAAATATTAGAGTTGAGTTTATGAAATTTAAGTCTAGTCGAATTGTTTGAGTTTATGTTCAAATTTAATTGTAAGTATTTATAATGTTGTAACTTGTGGTACTATTTTATTTCAATTTAAACGGCTTTCTATAACCATATGCAATATACATATATATTTCTTTATATTTTTCATATGCAAGATTCATATATCATGTAGAGTTGAAGGATTCAACACAAAATTAAAAATCGATCCACTAATTACTAAAAATTTTAACTTATCTGAGGTACATTTTATAACTCAAATTTTATTTGAAAATTTTTGAGTTGAATCAAATTTTTTCGCACCGAATAGAATTGAAAATTTTGATTTATTTTTCGAGTTAATTTTTCCTCACTCCTTCATCTATGTATTGTTATTTATGAGGGGAAGGGATGGATTGTCTAGAATTGAACTCGTAATCTATAGTTAATCATGATTAAAGTGATATTCATTCTCAGTACACCATAAATTTATTCGACGTTATATTTATTTTGTCGTGTAAATATTAATACATATATTAGAATGATTATTATTTTATTTTTTCATTAAATTCGTATCCGTAACACATTCATATTCTTTCGTATGACATTTTAATTAAATTTTGTGTAATATTTATATCATTCCTATTATTATCAACTTTACGTATGAGATTCATATGATACGAATATTTCATGTGATTTGGATGGACTCTCAACGGTCCCCGAAACAAGAATTGTGTACGACAATACCAATATAAAACTTAAGGCTTTGTTTGTTTTCGTTCTGTTATTTTAAAGCGAAATAAATTACTCTGCGAAAGCAATTCGGCATAATTGTATCTATGTTATCATTTGTTTTGAATTACTCTGATTTCGTTTATGGGTGGAGTTAGAGTGGTAAACGAACCAAACGTTCAGTTAATCGTTCGTCTAGAAGTTCGTTTATTTATTGAACGAATATGAACAAGATTTTTTGTTCCTTTAATTAAATGAACGGACACGAACAATAGGCTTGTTCGTTCATTTATGTTCGTGAATGTTCAAAAATCTATTTGTTTATGTTAGTTTAAATTTATTCACATATGCATTTATATTTATTATTTTTCATAACAAAAAGTATTATATTTAAAAAATTTAAAAACATATATTAAAAATATAAAAGAAAAGGAAAAAATTAAACAATACTCAATGTTCGTTCGCGTTCGTTTATTATTTCAACAAACAAACACGAACAAGAAATTATGTTCGTTTAGTTGTCCATGTTCGTTCATTTGTTCGGTTAAAATTAAGCAAACAAACTTGAACATACCCTCGTCGGTTTGTTTACGGGCCTAGGTGGATTTATCGAACATAATTCACATTATAAGTGGTGATAAAATGAAACATTATTTATTGAAAGGATCATTTAGATTTTTTTAAATTTAGGTGGTCAACAGTATATTATTTGTAGGATTAAAAAATTATTTTACCATGTATTTTTTAATATTTTGTATGTTCTCTTATTGAGTGTAATTCCTCCAAATATCTGGAGTAAAGATCATATTCCTCAAGTTTAAGCATGCCTCGCAGGGATGGAGTAATGTTTAGCATGAGTTAGGGTTTTTAACCCTCACAAAAAAATAGTATAATTACATTTAAGGTTCTTTTAATTTAAATAATAATAAAATGAGTTTTTTTTCTCTCAACTTTTAAATATAAAGGCTTAATAGACATTTGTCAATCCCAATGTTTAATTCCAGCTCTTAAAAATGTTAGTGGGGTGGGTTATGCAAGGATTCACCCCATTTTGCATCCAATTAAGCAGGGATGATTACATATTTCGAGGGTCGTGAGGCGGGGATGAAAACAAAAATTAGATTCGCCATGAGTGGTGGGACAATCGTGAATATGACTTTGTACTTCCCTCATCCACACTCGCTCCAACAAATCTTATAACATATTATTATAAATATTATTAAAGATATAATTGGGCTTGAGTTTGATTAGATTAATTATATAAATATTTTTAAAAATATCAGTTTGAATTATAGTCAAATTTAAGGCAATTCATATTGATTTGTCTTGGAATATTTATGAAAATGTCAATATATAATTGGTTTGTGATTGATCATATTAAATATACAAGTATTTTAAAGATAATTCATATTTATTTGTCTTGTTTTGGGATATTTATGAAAAGTTTAATATATATATGTACATAATATTTAAGTTTTTTGTTTTTTTCTTTATTGTTGTCGTCATGCTTTTTAAGGGTGACAGTTGGAATAATGTTACATATGTGGTGAAAGTTCGAATGATAGATATTTTATACTTTTTTCGTAACAAATTTGTTTTATAACTAATACTTAGAAATATATTATATGAAGTGGGTCATGAAGTGAGTAAAGAGAGGATTAGGCGGATCTCAAGACCGCCGTGGGTAGTGAGTGGAGATGGTTTTACTCTTGCTTGTTGAAGGGCAAGAATGATTTTATATTTTGCATTTGCAGCGGGTCGTGGGGCGGGGATGATGATAAAAATTCCTAACGATGATGGGTGTGGAGAGAACACCCTACACACCCGCCCCACCCGATTGATATCCCTACTAGATTTGTCCCTGATTCCTCATAACGAATGTTAATCACTAGACAAATACCATAAGAGTTAATTGCACCACACATCCCCAAACTATAACACTCGTTTTAAATTGACCCCTAAATTTTTAAGCATTCAATTTCATTATCAACCTTCATTTTAAGTTGCTCCCCAAAATTTTGAGCATTCTAGTTTCATTCTTAAACTATGATTTTCATTCTAAATTGGTCATTAAACTTTTTAAACATTCTAATTTCATCTCCAAATTATCTGTATATGCTAATCGTATCTTATGTTAATAAAATCATTATAAAAATTATTAATTATCATGAAACACTGATGTGTATTATGTAATAATATGATGCGGTATAAACGATAATTTGATAATGAAATTGAAATATTTAAAAAGTTTGAGAACTAATTTAGAATGAGAGTCATAATTTGAAATAAAAATGAAACAATTAGAAGTTTGAAGATGATATTAAAGCATTTAAAAATTTAAGGACCAATTTAAAATGTAAGTTATAGTTTGAGAACGTTTGGTGCAATTAACTCGTATTTTAATGATAACAAAGCAGGAAGGAATTAGCGCAATTAAGCGTCTTATGACTTAGATTTGCAAGCTTTTAAAGCTCTGGTTTAATTCTGTTAGTTCATGTAACCAATTATGTAGTGTTTCCGGAGATCGTGGTATGTGTATACGTTTAGAATAACGATTAATTATATTACTTGTGATTCGAAGTAAGTGTAGGATACGTGTATTCGTACCATGAACATTGAACAATGTTCACCGGCAGTTCATCAGCGCACCTTTCCGGCATCAAAGACGAACCTAGGGAGAGGAGCCCTCAGGTTTTCCGGGGTATTAGATTTTTATTGTTAACTCCTTAAAAGTATTATTTTTTAAATATATTTTGTCATATTTTTATTTGTCTTTGAGTATATATTCATGTATTTAGTTAGTTAAATTATGCTTTTACATTAAAGAGTGAAAGAACATTTCTTTTGTCAGAGTAAAAGTATATTTTTTTTGTTGTGTGCAGAGCAGAGCAGAAACAAAAGCATGACAAAAACAGTTGGCAGAGCAGCTAAAGACCAGAAGAAAATTTCCGAACAACATTTGGTAAAAGTAAGACATAATTGTCAAGCTCGGTTAGTAAAAGAATGAAGGTTGATGACATCAATTCTAGTCAAAACCATATCAGCTCAAATTCAAAAGAAGACAAGAAGATAAGGTCTATTTTATCTCGGTGCGTAACAAATTTTCAATTTAAAACTCAATCTAAAATTTTTACGAGTGCCTATTTAAGGAAGAGATCGATCAAGGAGGAGGTACAACGACAGTGGTGAAGAACGATAGCAAAGGGCAGATCATAGTTTGACCAAGATAAGACCAAGAGCTATGGACTCATCGGAGGGTTGCACCAACAGATCCCCTTCTTTGTCTATTTCTCTTCATTTAAATTCTACGATTTTATTTAAAAACAATATGGTGATGATGGCCCCTAACCATGAACTAATTTCTTAAGTAAGTTGGGGATATTTTTTGCGATAAACGCTCAACTATTTTTTTGCTTTTAATAATTGAAAGCTTTGACATTTTTATCTATCTTGCTAGTGCTTATTTTTCTTCAATTGTTTGTCCTACGGCAATTGGCATTATATGTATGTTATATTTTAATATCTTAACAGACTTAGAGATAAATATTAATTGTAAGGTAAATGAGCTTACTTCGAGATAATTAACTTAAGATATTTTCATCGACAGAGACAATACTACCTTTAAAACATGTTCGGCAATAATACTAAAGCTGAAAGCTATTAATTGCTGACATAGTTAGCGTGAAATTCAAACATCCCTTGCCAAAGCTTAACCATTCATCTGAATATATCTGTTTGCCAAATTGCTTGGAATTTTCATTACATTTTTTTAGTCATTTTTCTTAACCCAAGATTCAAATCCACTCACCAACTCATTTATTTTATTCACAAGTAATTATTGTGACATTAAATTTCTAGACAAACTTTATGAATACGATACTTAACTTACTGATGTATTACTTGCTGACGGCCTTGTATACTCGCACGCAAAAAGACTTAAACTTGACATTATTTACTGCAATACATTTATTCATCGATTATTTGCCGAGAGTTAGTCAGTCAATACTTACCCATGTTTTCCATCTTGCTTCTAGCTCGGATTATAAGGCGAAACCATTCTCGATCATCATTTTCAAACTTCCTGAAAAGAACACAAGCTCAATGGCACGGGTTATCAAAACCATTCTGTCAGTACATAAGAACCATTGCAGACGGTTCATAATACATAGAAATGGAGTATAGCAGAATGACTCAAAAACACAGTACAGAGAGATGTTTTAACGGTATTGGTCAGAGTTCTGACCTGTGTTGCTCCGTCACTGTTTTTCTTGAAATATTCATGTCTGAGGCATATCTGGACACGAGTATGGAGATATAACTCTCCAAATACATTAAAAACTGAACTGACAGATATATGACACTAATACACGAGTCTGAATAATATAGGTTCTCACCTTCTAGTTATTGAAATCTCGGAATAAACAATGGTCAAAATTGTCAGCAATTCGGGAAATGCATCTTCAAATTTGCAAATGATAAAATTTCGGATACATGTCTACAACGGTAAGTTTCAGATTTGACAACTTCCTAATCTAATCTAATCTAATCTAATCTACGAGTATTATCAGTGAACTAGAAAAATCTCAACAGTATCACTGTGTCTACTTGTAAACCGATAATGGTACATTGCAGAAATCATCTTTCCACTGCTGATGTTTCAATAAGTTGATACTATTTCTTATGCATTTAAATGCCAATAAATATAGCAACCGTACCGAAATTACAAATTTTCGATAAAGTTGGCATTGCAGGCTAAAAATAAAACCTGGCCTCCAGATTTTACAGCTGCAGCATCTTTGGTCAAGAATAAATCGAAGTCTCAGTTGTAGAAACAAGCAGCTGAACTACCAGGTAACACTTGTTACTAGAGTACATTAACCGTATCGGACTTTATATCCAAGGTCATAACAACTGGAAATGAATCTGATCAGCTTATCCTTCCAGTTTGATCGATCAACGTACCAACTTGATCCCCACATAATGCTTTCAAGATGTTTCCAAGCTGAAGAAGATTAAAGACCACAACTGTGCCAAAGTAAATTGATTTAATTCGTATGGGATCAATTATCTGGTAATGAAGATAAGAAACGTGACCTTGGATTTAAAGACATTTCGGCAGCTATTCATAAAAATTCAGAACATGGAATACAAACATGAAGCATGATTTCTACAAGAATACCAACCAGGAATGCCGTTTTCTTCACAGAAGGTCAATGCCATCATGTCCATGGCTGTGGCGCTTCTTGAGACTAAATCTCGAAACGAGATGTGCTCAAATGTAGCATTGTTGTCCTGGGAATGGCAGTCATAAACACCGTCGACATTCGTACCTTTAACAACTGCCTCAGCTTGAACTGAAGAGAAAACAATAGACACGTCAAACGTCAAGAAAAGAAAGAAAAGAGAATGCCATATAGTTCAAGAGACTGAATTGTAGAAAACAGGAAGAGAGACAACCATACTTTCTGAAGCTCGAAGCGCTGCAGCTGTGTCAGTAGAAAAGAGTGGATTTCCAGTGCCAGCACCAATGCCACCGAATATTACGACTCTACCTTTTTCAAGATGACGTATGGCATGTTGACGACACAGAAAATGACGTTTGCACATGGGTCTGAACACCCATCTTCTCCAACGACGATTGCAGTAGTATAGAATTCATCACAGATGCCATCATGCTGCAGTAATTGCAGGATCATTGTTTTGATTAGTTTCATAACCAGATACAAAAAATTTAAGTTAGCCCATGAAGATTGAAATTCGAAAGTACAGATCAAAAGCAGATTCATTAGCTAAGATCTTTTCTTTCACTCATCCCATCATTTTTTCTGTTTATTGGATATAATATGCCTATGTTACCTGACTTTATTTTTCGTAAAGTACCTAAGTCCCTCACCTATATCCAACACATACTCAGATATGGGTATGGAAGTATATGATTCTCCAAGGATCCTCCAAATGCATGGAAACCTTGGAAAAAAATTAAGCATGCCTGTGTGAGACATATACTCATGTCCGATACTTACACCCGAATCTAAGCAACATGCAACAACTTACAAGCAGAGATATTACATATACCACCCAACTGAAGTCATTCTCGAGTTGTTTCAACATACAATATAATGACAGCTATACATCAGCAAGCTTAGTTTACAAGCCTCACCCAAGTTTAAGCTTTATACTTGTGAGTCAGCAGTGAACGTACCCAATTTGATATGCAGGTATTTTCTAAACCAGTTGCAGTAACCCACGTGTCTCCGCAAAAGAAATTACGACCTCCAACAACGATCGGTACCTGGAATATCACCAAAATATTGCATCTTAACAGGATTGCAAACATCTGCAATCATAAGAGATAAAGGCAGTATGATTACCTCTACACCGAGTCGCCATGCTAACCAGATAATATAATCAGGTCCGCTTTACATTGGCGGATAACAAATTTTAATATCACAAACAATAATTTCTCAAGTTATTTCCTGGCTACATTTGAACCTAGTCCAGAACCAGAAACGGAAATGTTATCAAGATATACCTTTTGAATTGTCTAACGGCGGTTCCAGGAGAAGCGCCACCCTTATCTTCATCAGCTACCGCCTTTGCCGGCAGAGAATTTCCAACAATCTCTTCCATTTTCTTAAACCAAGGCCAATGACTCGCTGTGATGCCGCCATCACTCATCCTATGCCTCTCAAGCTTATACCTTTTCTTCAAATTATCAACCTTGTTCTTGTACTGCTCCACACTCTTGCTCTGCTTCTCGCATCGCTCGCTGACCGCGGCCGCCACCTCTTCCCAATCTCTTCCTCTCAGATTCCCTCTGTTCAGATGCGTCAGCTTATCCATATATGCCTCCAGCAAACACCCGATCGAGGCGTCGCTCCATTCTTCTCTGTCTTTCCGGTACTCCGCCGACGCCGACTGCTTCGATCTCTTTAACACTCCGTCGTTTATATCTTCTTGATCCCCCCCTCTTCTCGACCCGAACATCAGATGAGGTAGCGTTACCATTGTTGTTGGTGGTGGTGCTACCGAAATTGGCTCCGGGGAAAGCGGAGTCGGAGTCATCGTCGGCGTTGTGATCATCGGGTGGTGGCGCGTGGACCTGCGCGTGAGAAGGGTGGTGGTGGTGACCGGGGTTTGTTACGGGGTCGTCGATGAGAGAGAACTCGTCGTCAACGGAAGAGGTCATAGGCGGATGTTAGGGTTAAGGGGGAACGGTTGTCGAACGGAAGACGTTAGGGGAAGGAGGGAGAAACGTTGAGGAGAGAGAGGAGGGATGGTTTGACGGAACATGATGGGCTGTGACGGGTAGAGACGTTCCGGTTAGATTTGATTTTTGACAAATTTGGGTTTCGTTGGGGATATGAAATAAAATTGGGTTCAATATGGGCCATTTCATGGCCATTCACCAAAATTCCAAAAAAAAAAAAGTCAAAATTTGACTAATAATTTTTCGATCTAGTCAAGTTAAAAAAAATAGTTAGTTGACTAGAAGAATTTAATTTTATAATTTATAATTTATTTAAAATTATTTCGAATTGTCAAGTTGTTAAAGTTCATGTTCAATTTAATTGTAAATATTCATAATATTGTGATACTAGTTGGTTGCAATTTAAATGATTTTTTATAATCATATATGATATATATATATATATATATATATATGAGAAAATACTTTGATACACAAGCTTGTTTACATAAAACTTTTAATTTTAGGGTTTAGAGTTTAGAGGTTTAGGTTGTATGGTGTAGAATTTAATATTTATGATTAGAATTTAATACTTAGAGTTTAGGGTTTAAGGTTTAAGTTTTAGGGCGTTAGGAATTTAGGTTTTAAATTTTTATAGTTTAAATATGAAAGGTAGTGTAAATTTTGATACACAACTTATGTATCAAAATATAACTCTCTCTCTCTCTCACACACACGTATATTTTTATTTTTGGTATATATATATATATCAAGCAGAATTGAAAGACTCGATACAATAATGACTAAAAACTCAGTTTATTCAAGACTCGTTTTATATCAAACTTTATTTGAAAATTTTCAAATTGAGTTAAAAATTTATAATCGAGTCAAGTTTTACTTACCTCTACTAATAATCATCCTTTCAATTTTAGTGTTTAGGGTTTTAGAATAGGGTTTAAATTTAGTGTGTAGGGTGTAGAATTTAAAGTTTATGATTAGAACTTAGAGTTTAGGATTTAAAGTTTAGATTTTATAGGGCTAAGGTTTGGGATTTAAGTTTAAAATTTTATAGAAAAGTTGTATAATTTTTTTTGCTCATCTTGTGTATCAAAATATAATCCATAAACATATATTATGTATAAATTGTAAATTTAATATTAATTTTAATAATTTGTATCTAATGAAAGATCATACAAGGCTTAATACCAAAATAAGTACTCAATCTATCATGTTTTCTCCTTTTTGGTGTCTAAATTATTTTTTTTACCTCTTTTAAGTGCCCAAACTATTATTTTTTGGTCAAAATAATTGCCCAAACTATTATTTATCGATCAAAGTAAGTACCTTGGTTTGACCTTAAAAAAACAAAAAGTGATAGTTTGAACACATAAAAGGGGCACAAATAATTTAGGCACTTTAAATTAAAAAAAAACATAATTGTTCAAGCACCTAAAAAGGGCAAAAAAATAATTTAAACACTTAAAAAAAGGAAAAAATATGATAATTTGGGTTTAGACATTAAGCCATCATATAATGACATAAAATGGATTATTTCCTTCAGCAACACGAATTTGAACATTACCCGCAAAAGATTGGAAAATGAGTTCACTAAACTTTTTAAAGAGAGTTTAGTGAACAATGAAAACTTTAAATTAAAAAAAAATCCATAAAATTGCTTGAAAACTTGACTTCAACACTGAGTGCATAATTAGCATAAGGAAAAAAACATAACCAACAAGGCAATCCATACCATACAATAATGTCACTATGATGTCCATATGAAAATACTACTTGTCTCTCAGGGTAGGGGAAAAGAGTTAATTACACAGCAACTTAACGCTTTCCGCCGCCGCCACCAAGCTTGGGACCTTTGGGTGCACCACCCTTAGGAACATTACCCTTGCCCTGTGTCTTCTGTTGCTTTGCTGCTACTTCAGCTTTCTTTGCTTTCTTCTCGTCCTTGGTTTTCTTGATCCTTTCCTTGATTTCTCTGCACAACAGGCAGCATAATAAAGGTCGAATTTTGGCAATGGCAGTCGGCAAATATGATAGAACAGATGAAACTTATATGTCAAATGGAAAAACAACACACCGGAGTGCAGCTTCCCGAGCAGCATCACGAACTTCAGGTTTCTCGCTCCTCTTCTTCTGGATAACCTCTAAGGTGGCACCCACGATGGATCTGGAGTAAGGCTTCTTCGTGGCACGTCTCCTCTTCTTAACAGCCTCTTGGGCAATGTCCTACATGCAAGTACCCAATAGAAAAATTAATCCAAGAATGGGAATGAAAACTATAAAATATATAAGGCAGGATATTATTAATCTAATAAAACTTTTATCGGTAGATGATATAAAATAATATGAGAATCCAAAACATGATTTTACTTGTAACATAGATGCAATTACTTCGAATCTCGTAATCAAATTAAAAAGAGACACAATCTTCTGAATTGTAATTGAGTTCACAAAGCTGACACTACCTTCTTATGTTGCTTCCTATACATGGCTGTCCATGTAAGTTTTGATGGCTTCAGGCGGTTGTGGAAGTACCTCTTGCATTTCGAATTCGAAAAGAGGAAGACCTAAACAAATCAATGCAAAACAAATTTTGTAAACCAGAATAATAACATAATATCAACCACTTTGGCCCATAGTTGATGGAACTTTACCTGAGAATCAGAACGAACAAATCTGATGCCTTTCCCCGGGTATATCTTGGCACCGCTAAATCGACAAAGCTCCGTCCTAACAAGCCAACATAGATAAAATAAGTCTGAGGTTTGGAAAAATCAAAATGCAAGCTTTTGGCACAATGGAAGAATAATAGCAATTACAGAGAAATGTAATTTAAAACCAAAGATCATATTTCGCTAAACAAAAACTTAACCTTCACTAGATCATTACACAATAAACTAAATCAAACAGCAATCAACATCAACAAAAACATGAACAGAATTCTGCATTGAATTACCCCTAATACGAGCTCTAGATTGCAAAAACCACATAATGTCCACATAGACACCAATAGCTCAGTGACAAAAAAACTAAACTAATTTTCCAAGTACACCACATAAGCTATTTCCTTGCTCTTACATTTTTTTCCTAAACTAACCGTGTCGGAAACTTGTATTTCAATCAATGTTGATCCATTCATTTTTTTCCTTGAGTGGAAGAACTTGGAAAAAAAATTAAACCAAACCGGCTAATACTCATAGCCGATACAAACTCCCGGTACAGAAAATATGGTATAAAAGAAAAAAAATTAAATATTTACAGATGTACTATTCACCGAGCCAAACCAGACGAAGAGAGATCTATTTCATAAGAAATTAATCAATTGCAGCAGGCATTGAACTCTCATTTTCGTAAATTCAGTGCTATTAACTTCAATAAACTAGTCGAGTCATATACCACAGATATCCGATTGAAAATGAAAAAACTTCAACGATGAAATTTCAACACAAAATGGTTAACATATAGGAAACAAATATGAAGGAAATAAGAGGAAGAAGACAAAGGAACGTACTTGAGAACCATGGCTGCTGCTCTGCTATTTGTTCTTCTTACTGAGAAACCCTAGAAAACCTAGCAGCGTTGTTAGTTATATATATAGTGAGGATTAGGAAATGGGTTTTATATTGTTAAAAAATTACGAAACCAATGACTGAACGGGCCTTAAGTTAGAGCGTGTTGGCCTGTCTAAATGTTGGCCTAGTAACATGGACAAACTATAATTAATTTTATGCTTAAGTATGCTTGAAGTCGAATTTTTGAAAATTAATCAATTAAATTCTTATTTTTTTCACCCAATTAAATCTCAAATTAATAAATTAAATTAATTAAGTCTTTAATTTTTGACAATTTTTTTAAATATTACTGTCACGTGACACGTTACAATTCTATCTTGTGATATTTAGAAAACTATTTTTTTATTTTTAAATAAAATAAAAAATTCTGGAAATGTCGCAACAACTAGTCCAAAAATATTATTAGATTCAACAATCAATGTAGGTAAAATGAGTGAATTAATAGAATTTTAGAGTATAAGGACTTTAATTAGATGCAAAAAGACGTTTTCATGAGCTTAATTAGATGCAAAAAAACATTCATGGACTATAAAATAAGTGCTTAAACTATGTTTTTTTCCCGAAAGTTTTATTTTTGGCTGAATTTTAGAGTATAAGGACTTTTACTTTAACACATATTTCTACAAAAAATGAAACTTTATGCACATATTTTATTCAAAAAATACTTTGCACATATTTCATCTAAAAATAAACTTGTAGGCACCTATTACAAAAATAAAACTTCACTCATAAAAATAAAAGTTCATAAGTTTTGAGTACCTATAAAGAAAGAAAAGAGTACTGTTGGGGAATTTTGAAAAGTTAAACTACTGAGATTTGGAAATTTATGTTTCAGTTGACAGCAACTCCAGAAGAAAGGAAATTGGAATGAAGATGGGGATCTTGGCCTTGGGCAGACACTTTAGCATTTGAGAGCTTTAGAACCTCCACGGCTTCCTCCACTTTAGCTGCCAATGATTCTGGGGATTCCAATAGATGAAGCAGTTCCGAGTTGTCCATCTCTAATAGCATCCCAGTTATCTTTGGGACCAGATCAGGCTGTTCACCAACCAAAATGAGAGAAGATATGAAACATTGAGGGATCCAATTGTCTAATTTCAAAATTGACAAGGACTTACCTGGTGCTTCTGAACAAGGGGGTAAAGTCGTTCACCAAGTATTGTTTTTTGCTGCTCAGGTGAAGCTGCAGGAAGCATGCTACTCAGCATCTCAGTCCCTTGTGTCAAAGCTGCAACAGAATTGGAACCAGCTGGCGCGCCACCAGAGCCTTTGTTCACCTCACGAGATCGACCCTGTTGGTTACTTTGATCTTTCGAAGAATTCATCATCCGAGTCAGTTGTTGCGATTGTGGCACGTAAGGAACGGGGTGAGAACCGCCTTGCATGAGAGCATGACCATTCATCCGACCCCGGTTTGGCCTGGTTTGTCTTGGAGCAGTAGGAAACTACGACATGACATAAATAATTACTCAGTATACCCGTATTCATATAGTAGTTTGTACCACCAATGTACTTGTATAGGAACCTAGGACGAATACATACCAAGGGCAGTGATGGTTGAAAGACTGGTCTAGCTGGTGGTGCAAAGCCATTACCCCTCCATCCTGGCCTTAAACCTAAAGGTTGGTACATCATCCCCGGCCTTGGAGGTACTTGTGAAACAATGCCGGTCGGAGCTGTGTAGAAAAGCGGAGGATATCCTCCAGGGAGTACAGCTGTGGAAGGCCCTGCTAATCCGGCCATATGCTGCGCGTATTGAAGTTGCAATTGTGCTTGTCTATCCTCCTTCCTTTGAGCAATCGCAACATACAGCGGCTTCCGGTGAAACATATGTCCTAAAAGATGTACAATTGAAGGACTTAAGATGCAGTTTACAAGTGAATAACTTCCTACATGAACTCCATCCAGATTTCAACCGTAAGGGTTGCAAAATCCGAATATAAAGACTTGTTAACTTACCGTGGAATGTTCCAACAGCTTTAGCGGCCTCCTCCGGAATATGGAAACAGACAAATCCAAACCCCTTGCTTATTCCTTTGTCATCTCGCATAAGTTTTGCAGAAGTAATTGTACCACATAGACTGAAAAGGTCTTTCAGCTCATCATCGGTGACATCATCAGCGATGTTCTTCACATAAACATTTGAAGCCTGGAATTTGGTGAAAGATAAACAATGGTGAAAGGAATTAATACACAATTAATGATCACAAGTAGAGAAATGAGCTCAGGCAAAGTTACTCTATATTTCATGATCTGCTCCTTTCGTCGTTCCTCGAACTGATTACGCAACATTTGCTCGCGTTCCACTTTCTTTTGTGCCCTTGCTACATATAGAACTTTTGAACCTAATGCATCCAAGTAAACAGCCATACATCAAACCAAGCGTATTAGGCCTCATTTGGATTGAATTATGCCATCAACGAAGGAAAAGTGTTTGAACTTAGAACTAAGTTACTTAGCGTCGAGTATGGATGAGTGCTAGATACGGATACTTCACGAAAAATGAAGAGTTGTAAAAACATAGAAAAAGAAAGCCCACCAAGTTGTGATCCATTCATCGACTCCATTGCCCGCTTGGCATCATCGGAACAGTCGAAGTTCACAAAGCCGAAACCTCTAGAGGTGCCATTTTCGTCCCTCGCTACAACCAGGCAGGCAATTTTCCCAAACTCAGAAAATTTCTCCTGCAAAGTCTCTTCAGTGATATCTGGATCCAAGTTCTTCACATACAAATTTGTATATTTAATATTAGGACTTGGCAAAACCCTGTCAGACTTCTTCATGAACTTCCCAACATATCTGGGGACCAAAAAGATTAGAATTAAAACTTCTGAAATCATTCATATCCAGAGCAGGTAAGTAAAAATGAAGAATCTTTCAATCATTTTAAGGAAAACCAATATATTACATTTGCTTATCACCAATCATGGTGTTATCAAGCTTCTCAATAGCAGCATTTGCAGATTCTTCAGATTCAAATTGAACAAACCCATAGCCTTTGCTTTTCCCATCATCAAACGTTGCAACTTTGCAAGATATTACATTCCCAAACTTCTGAAACAACTCTTGCAACCCCACACTATCGATTGATTCACTTAGATTCTGAAAAAAAGTATACAAAGAATCCAATGCAATTCACAATTCAAAATTCAACTAATGAAAGTAATAATGATTAAAAATATATCAGTTAAAAGAAGAACATAAAGGGTCAATTTGTACCTTAACAAACACATTTCCGACTCCACTTTTTCTTGCATCAGGATCTCGAAGTGACCAAGCCACCCTTATCATTTTCCCATTGATCAAACTGTGATTCATTTTCTCCATTGCATAATGTGCTAGTCATATCAAAAAAGAGAAACATGAACCACTGAATTTTCTTTTTGGGAAAATGTCTTTTTGTCATTTAATCAAACAGCTCACGGATTTGATAATAGGAAATTGATTCAAATAGAAAAACTCTTGAAGATCAAATTACTTCATAATTGCAAGTGGAAAAGATCTTGTTTAAATCAAAACGCAAATGAAACAATCCATAACAAAGGCAGTGAAAAATATTGAAAAATAATAATTAAGAAAAAACAAATCTAATAACGCACCATCCTGGAGAGAACTGAAATTAACATATCCATAACAAAGGGACCTGCCCGTAGATGAATCTCTACAAACATGAACAGATATTCCCTTGAACTCTTTGAAAGCGTCGAGGAGTGTCTCGTCAACGATATCGGGATGCAAATCCCCGACGTACAACGAAACCATCGACGCCGGCAACGTCACCGCCGTTGGAACCGCCATTGATCCTCCCAGTACTCTACTATCTGATCAGCAAAGATTCACTAAATTCCAAGCCAAAAAACCACCAGTTTTCAATGGAAAATTTGAGAATTTTCTAGAAAAGAGAGAGAGAGAGAAATTGGCGTTACGGTTTTCGAATTTGATTTCGTTTGCGTTATTTAGAGAGTGTGATT
Source organism: Hibiscus mutabilis (assembly GCA_019671005.1). Classification (NCBI taxonomy): domain Eukaryota; kingdom Viridiplantae; phylum Streptophyta; class Magnoliopsida; order Malvales; family Malvaceae; genus Hibiscus; species Hibiscus mutabilis. The sequence continues at coordinate 71,457,147 of CM033712.1, read as the reverse complement.
AATGAAGAGAAAGTTTCAGAGTATTTGTTTGTTGCATGGGACGTTCAACTATAACGAATGAAATAATAACAGCCTGCTACCGTTATCTTACGCGCCTTTTCAGAGCGTCACGTCTACTTTCAATTTTTTTCTTCATAATTTATTATTCTAAAAAAAATCATCTTATTTATTAATATGATATATATACATACAAATCCCTGAAATATATATGTGTTATTTATTTATATAAAATGAAAATTTTCATTTAAAAAAGAAATAATAATTATTACTCCTATTTTAAATCTTTTGTATTATATTATTTTTTTATCAAATTACTATTTTTTATATATCAAATAATTTACTTTTTATTAATTGAATCTCTGACAAATTTTAAAAATTAATATTTTTTTAGTAATCGTTAGTTTTCGATGAAAAACAATCTTATTATTAAATCCTTGTATTATCATTTTGCAAGGGAATTTACACGTGGAAAATAAGAGTTTATGGTAAAAAAGTAAAAAGGAGGGAAAAAATGAGTTGCCTAAAAGACTGCTTCGAGATTCAAACTTGTAAAAAGTAAAAATCCGATTTTTACTATCTTCTCACTGTATTATGCGGACATGGAAAAATTTTACAGCCTCAAATTGGCCATTATGTCTTATTTTATATACACGTATAAATTATAACTTATTTATATATTCCTTAAAAAAGACTTGCTCCTATTTGTATCCCTAATTATACTTATTTCCCCCGATTGTGGGTTTGAAAAACAAAATTATAATTACCCCATACAAATAAGATAATTAATACTCCATTTTTAATTTCTTTTAAGGGTTAAAGCTATGTAAGTCTTTGTACTTTTGGGGGGAAAATAATTTAATTTTTTATTTAATTAAGTTTTTATACTTTAAAATTTTATTAATTTATTATTTTGACTAATATTACCGGTTAAATTTAACATTTTTAATCAATTGATGCAATATGTCATGTTATACTGTTGTCACATGATATTTCTAAAAAAATATTTTATTTAAAAAAATCGTTAAAAGTTTTAAATTTTTTAATAACATACAAAATTATAAAAATTAGTTTACTAAAAGGTATGTAAATATACATGACATAACTGTAATGTGTCATATGACAATAATATTTAAAAAAAAATCGTCAAAAAGCGAAGGTCAAAATTGGTCAATGGGCTTACTTGATTTAATATATTAGTTTGAGAGCTTAATTGGGTGTAAAAAAGTTCAAGAGCTTAATTATTTTTTTCAAAAAAAGTCCAATGGCTTTATGTACCCTTAAGTCTTTCTTTAACGACTATAATATGTTTTTTTTATGATTACTAGCAGTGGCGTCAGGCAATGGAAGCATCATGAGCGACCGCTCAAGGTCCTTGCCTTCTACCTTCGTAACTTTATAAAATTTTTAAGTGATAGTTTTTTAAGTTGGTGATTGTCTTTATTTTTTTAGTTGCACTTATGGTGTTTTCTTAACAAAATAATAAAAATAATGTATTTGATAAATTTCAATCATGTTTCTATGATTTATCAATAAAATATTAAATTAATTGGTTAAAGTAATGCAACAAATTTTTGTTCTATAAGGCTCATTTTTTTAGTTTTGAACTAGAGTTTCGAAAATATCTGAGACAGCTCTGATTACCGGTATCCTACTCAATAGTTATGAGGGTGATCATCATAATTCAAAATTTTCATTGTCACGATTTGTACTCTTAATCTTGTTTAAGGAATCTAACATTTTATCATATTAGACCAAACTATAATATGTATCTTAATTGAACCCAAAGAATAGTTTTAATGGAAATGAAATTATACTCTTTAAGATATTTTGGCTCAAATAATTCTTTAAGATATTTTGGCTCAAATAATTTTATCTGCTTAAAGAATACGAATCCTTTGAGAAAAAAGAATTTTTCTCTAATACAGTGAGATTGAAACAAATCTATAAAGCTAAAATACTTTAATAAAGCTAAATCATTAATATTTTAAGAAACACGAATTTGTACGGGTATAAAGTCTGATAGATATTTATAAGACGAATATGTGAATAAGGTTCAAATTAAATTCATATTTATTTGTTGAGAACAAATATTAAATCGACTCGTTTTGAGATTAATATATGAATTAAAGTTAAATATTAATCTTCAAAAGTTATGCCAATAAATCCTTATACCTGAAATTACTACAATTCTCAACATGATGATTATTATGTTTTGACATAATCAAACATTGTTTTTAATCAGATGGTTATAAATGTTATGCTTGAACATGACAAGAATCATGTAGTGAGATGTGAGTGATTAAGATGGAATTTATCTCTCTTAACATAAGAGATATCTCTGTGCCCCTCGAAGATTGAGACTGAGAAATGCATGGTCGTGGTCAAATGAATTGATAAAAATCAATGTCATTTGTTTAACCAGTTCAATTGGGCATCGAGAAACTGAAAATAGAACGATACAAAGTTGACATTTTTCATGTCTTATATTCTATCAAGATATCGCGAGATAAAAGGATTATGACATGAACCGAGTTAAGGTTGTCTCGAATCATGAGCTTTTCATTTAACTTGGGTGGTCATAATGTCTTGTTAGAGGCCACTTATGACTTGTAGGATCAAACGTGATTTTATCTACTGTCAACGTTAATTGAACATATATGATTGCACACTAATAATGGATATGAATGATTGTGGTTATTACTCTCAATAATAATTTAAGATAATGAGATTATTTTAAATTATATTGTAAAAGATTATTTATTATTCAAATTTAAAGAAATTAAATGATAAGATATTTTATTTATTATTATTTCTTTATTTGGTATTTTTATTTGATTCAGAAATAAAAATAAATAAATAATATTAGGGTAAACTACAACGGCGGTCACTCAATTATAGGTAAGGTTATATTTTGGTCACCCAATAATTAAAGTTTACACTTGGGTCACTCAACTATGAGTAAGGTTACATTTGTGTCACCTTCATATTTAAAAAACATATATCAAATTGTGTATTAGATTAATTAATAATTTCAAATGAAGTACTCTAGTGTTAACGAGGGCATATACAAGTGATTTGGAAGAAAAAAATGACTAAGTTGATGTATTTTTTTAAATATAAAGGGTGACTGAAATGTAACCTTACAAATAATTGAGTGACCCAAGTGTAACCTTTAATAATTGGGTGACCCAAATATAACATTATCCATATTTTGAGTGACCCAAATGTAACTTTTAATAATTAGATGACTCAAATATAATTTTACCAATATTTGAGTACCTCCATCGTAATTTACCCATAATATTATTGGATGGCAAAGAGAGTTTTGAATAAATAATATTAAATAAATAATATTGTGGAATGATATGTTATTTTAGATTTGGTTAGATTTGAAATCATTATTAGATAAGGAATCTATTTTAAATTATTATGTATTTTAAAAGAGTTTTAAATAAATCATAATTGTAGGCTTAACTTAACCCTAATCAATAAATATATGTACATATAGGGTTTAGGTTATTTAATTTTCGACCGCCACTAAAAATTAAAATCCACAATATATTTTTTTTTTCAAAAATAGAGAGGAACTAGCATTTTGATACAATACCTTTAAAAATCGAAAGTAGATTAAAGACCGAACAAGAATTGTTAAACCAACGATCAAGGTAATCTCATGCCTCTCTTTGCCACTCGTTAATATGATATGCATGAGATTCTCGAAAATATTTGAATGAGATTATTTCATGACTTTCTTTGTCATTCGTTAATATGATATACATGAGATCCTAGAAAATATCCGAAAGATAGATTATTTTTCCGCTGCGTTTCAATTTAACTATGATCGGATTTTCTCTTTGAATCTCAACACTAATTTAATTAAATTAAAGGTTTGTACAAAGTTTAGTAATGTAAATCGTAAATTTCTCTAGAATTAGGGATCTAATTTGATTAATTTTACGAGTTTAAGATTATAAATAAAAAGAAATTATGCTACAACAACTTAAGAAAATGTTGAATAATTGACTAATAAACGACGGCGGCGGAAATGGAATATGTTGAAGCTTTAGGGAATCCACTCTTTGTATCAAACTTGAATTAATTTATATTTATTTTTTTACTCGATTAAAGTTTACAGATGAAGGAGAATTCAATAAAAAATTCAACAATCAAACTTCAAAGTTCATTGAATCCAAAGTCCATCGTCCAATGTCTTATTTCCACGATCAAAGTCTAAAATTTAATAAAATAGTGTCCAATAAACGAAAAATTATTAGATGGGTCTGACTCACTACGTTATTCATGGTCTCACCTAATATTTTTTTTTTCCAAGGTGAATCTTCACCTTGAAAATTATTAGATAGTTACTTGAAAATTACGCTAAAATGAGTGAATATTATTAGATGAATTATGTATGACATGGCAAACCAAGTTCATCTAATAATTCCTCCCAATAAACAATGTTAAAAAAATTAAAACTATAACATATGGTGTTATATTGGATTTGATGTTATCCAAATTCATAAATAAATCCATTAAGTCAATTCCCATGTCTACAATAAATCAAGATTAATATAATCAAGCATGTATTGTGTCATTCATGGTCAATAATAGATTAAAGAAAATAAATAAATAGTATTTGTAAATGTGATGGTTTAATCTGTTAAGTATGATAGAAATGGAGTTAAACTTGAAAATGTGGAGGGTTAAATTGACGGTATTTATTTGTAAACGTGATGGTCAAATTTGTTAAATGTTTTAGAATTAGGACTATATCGATACAATTTGTAAGTGTTGAAGACTAAATACATAATCATACCAATTAAAAGACTGACAATCTACTCCCTAAATTAAAAATAAATTGTAACCTTAATAACTAAATTTATAAGTCATTTAGTTTGATGATCAAAATAGATCATAGCCAAAAGATTAGTGACTAATTGGGTAGTTCACCAAAAAGTATACCCGATACTTGCGATTAACTCTTCCTCCTCTGTTTCCACTCATGTCCCTCTCGCTAATCTCAAAGCTATCGATGTTGGTTTTCTACTTGTTTTCGAAAAATATTATATTTAGTGTTCTCGTTGAGAGTCGATACCTATAACTATCATCGTCAAAACATAAAAAGTGAATACGAAAATCATGAAGTAAAACATCGAGATGCTGTTGTCAGCCTATGTTGAGACAATGATTCACCAGGTGTCGGCGAGATGTCAACACCATTGACATAAACTTATTGATCAACCAGGTGAAGGTAGTAAAGGAGATGATGACTTTCAAAGTAATGAAACAATATTCTACCAAGCGATAATATTTGGGACAAGGCTAATGAACTATGTACGGTGATTGCACAACCAATTGCTAGCCATTTTGTTGGAACTACAAGATTGGCTTAATGACTCTTTTCTCTTTTAAACTATGTATTTTCTTTGAATTGGTTCTTAAAGTATTTTTTCGGATGTTTTGCCCCTTTAATTAAAAATCATAACCTCATACGCTCCTTTGTTAAAAAAAAATTCTTACAGGCCAATCAGAATGCGACCCGTGTCATTTTATTAAAAAATAAGATGACTTAAATAAAAGGGGTGAATTGCACTTTAGGTACGTCAGATTTTATTTTTTGTTCAATTTAGTCTCTTTATAAACTTTTCATCTTCGTCATCCACATCAATGATGCTACAGTCTTCGGGTAATTCATTTGGAACCGGCACCGACTCGATTGGTTTCTTAGTTTCCTGTTAATGTAATTAACCACTTAAATAATGTGACTGAATAATTGAGGTAATACCAAAATTTTCCATTGCAAAAAATGGTACCTCGAGATTCAGTTGTTGCTTGTTAGCGATCTGAGCAGCAAGCTTCCTAAATAACAAAGAATCATAAACAAAATGGATCGAGAAGAACATATGTTTTGGCAATAAAAAAACATCATTAAACTAAAAGTCTAAAACAAGTTACTAAGTAAGCGGTCTATGATGAGGTATGGGTGGTTGGATTTTACCACAAATTGCATTTCTTCTGAAAAGATTAAAAAATGGACAAAGATTAACATAACTTCAATTTCAAGCTGCTGAGAAACAGAGCAATAGAAAACTAATATTTCCAGAAAAAAAGTTGTGGTTTTGGACCATTGAATTACCAAGAGAAACACCCACTCGATTGGTTTTTTAGTTTCAATCCGCTTAGCATTGACGAGTTTGAAAGAAAGCTTGGCTTGTCCCCTTTAATTCAAAAAGCCATGCGTCGGGAGGTTAAAGAAGCTTCCAACTTATGAGTCAGCTGGGCATTGAGGGGGCATAACAGAAGCAGAGGATGAACAGTTCATAAATGGACTAAAATGAACACAAAATAAAATTCGGCATACCTAATGTGCAATTCTCCTTTTTTATTCAAGTCAGCTTACTTTTGTTAGTAAAATGACATGTGTCACGTTTTGATAACCCTGTAACATTTTTTTAACGGATATTAACTAAGGGGAAATATAAGTTCACAATTTTTAGTTAAGGGGACAAAATGTCCCGAAAATACTTTAGAAGCCAACTTAGAAAAAAAATGTATAGTTTAAGGGGCAAATGAGTCATTAAGCCTAGGGATGACAAACAGGTGGGGCGGGTGCGGATACCCCCTCCTCCATCTACATACTTACCTAAAATTTTCATATCCACCACCTACCCATCACTCACAGCGGGTACAATTTTCAAATCCATACCCGCCCACGTGGTTCATTCTCAAATTTATCCCAACACCTACTACCGAACTGGACATCTACCACCCAGCCCGTATTCCCCTATAAGCAACCACTGATATCAAATTATGTAAAAATAAATTATATACTTTTGTAAAAAAGAGTACAATTCCGAATACTTTATTGATTGATCAAGTGTGTGTATATATATAATATATTTACACCGGTATAAATATAACTATAGCTAACTAACTAACGATCGCTAACTTAACTAAAGCACATTTTTACTAGTATAAATTTTACTTAACTACAGCTAACTAATTAACTATAGCTAATTTAACTAAATCATATTTACACTTGTACAAATTCTACTTAACCACACATATTACAAAATTACAACCTGATTAATTCAAGCTCAATCTTAAACAATAAATTCAAACTCGATTATAAACTACCATTTTTTTCAAACTAAATTAATTGAGTTAAAAATTTAGAAACTTAAGGATTAACGTAAAACAAACCAATATCTTAATACATAAAACACGCATAATCAAAATCTATAAACATAATTGGTCTAAAATTCATATGGTGCGTAATTAATAGGCGGGCGGATGCGGGTGAATACGGTGCGGGTAATGTCTTAAATTCATCAACTACTCACTACAGGTATGACTTTTTACATGCACACTCGCCCACTACCTACTACCTACTAAACTCATACTCATTTCTACCCCAATTAAAACGAATACTGTGCAAAATTCGTAAAATTATACCCTTTTGTCATCCCTAATTAACCCTAGAAGATTTGTTTGCCAACCCATTGTGGGACAAGGCTATTACAAGATCATATAAGAAAGATGACGGCACAGCAAAAAACTTGGCAATGGGCTGGTTCATAGAGTCCGTAACAAGTGGTTGTGCTATCATTTTTCTAGAGCTTATTACTTTAGGATAAGGATTTGGCTGCGGTCAGGGACATGGGGCCATCATCTTTAAAATAATGTACTTTTATGAAACATATGCTGAATTTGGTAGCTCCAATTTAAGGGAAAAAAAATCCATTTTTATATTGAATCAAATTCAAATTTTAAAACAAACTTCAAATTAAAACTCAAAACACATTTAATTAATCTTTAAAACTTTAAATTTAAGTAGGATTTAAACTTAAATTATTCTATTTTTTAGTTTTTGACATTTTTGATGTCCAAAATAATTTTAAAGAGGAGATAAATTCTTTATCATTACAAAATTTAAATTAATTTTTTACATAAAATATAACAAAATAAATAAGATTAATTAATTAATATAATAATTAAAGATACTCACATTATTTTAATATGTAAAGGTTTGAGAAATTCTCTATAATTAATATATATGTATATGAAGTATTTAAATCTTAAACCCTAAAACACTAAATTAAAATAACCTTTGCATGGAATATTTTCTTGAATATCAAACTCTTTTATCTCTATACACATTAATAACTAATAACTCCTATTCAATTCCATCACTTGTTTCAAAGCATCGAGCTGACAAGATATTAACAAAAGACCAATAAAAATCACCCACGTGTAAACAAATGGTAATATTTTAAAAATACCCAAAGCCTTTGTCCTCATTTACATTTTAACCCCCAACACTTAAAAAACAAACAATTTACCTTTCGCCTCTTCTTCGCGGAAGATTCAAATCAATCAAAGTTCCTGTTTTGTTTTTGTATTTTTCATTCGAGCAATTGGGTTAATTAGTTGATTATCCGACGATCAATAACCCGACCTGTCTGAGCTATGTTCAAGTTCTGGTGCTTTTCTCCTCTAATTCTTCAATCTCTTTTGGTTTGTTTGGATATCCAGAAGTCTAATATATTTTTCCATTGACTGTGATTTTGACTCGTTTCACTTCAATTTCTGATTTCGTTTTAACTCTGTATATAGTTTCCATGAAACTCAATCTGGGTTTTGTTTTAGTTTTAGGGGTTATCTAAACTGTATAATTAGAATCATCGATTTACCTTTACTTTTTGGTATTTAGAGGTTCTTTGATTATCAAAGATTAAAATTTGTGCTAAAGAACAATTGGGTCATTGTGATTTATATTTTATAGTTTAAAACTTGTTTTAGTAAGATGAGGAAATTGTAACTAAAACAAAAGTGCTCAATCTGCTTCTTGGAAACTATGAAACTAAGCATAATTTGGGAAAGTTTTGTTGCATATAATGATATATGTTTTCATGAAGTTAGATACAAGGATGATCTTCTCCTAGTTGCTTAACATGTTAGTGCAATTCACAAATGTTAATGCTTGAGAATTTTGATATGAAGTTTTTGTTAGATTTCAATGGGGGTAAGGGTAGCACTGTCAAATGCTTGAGAATTTTCATTAGTTGAAGTTGTGTGGGTATATTAAGTTGTGCAGTCATGGTCAAAAGTTAGTTCTGATCTTTTTTACTGCATGTAGAGTTTTCATAGGCATAATTTGAATTGTGCACATATTGGTTTCACTATGTTGCAGGAACTCACATGAGCAACAAGTTCAGCCACACGCCCAACAAGCGCAGGACGGTTCTTCACACTCTTGGTATCCTCCTTCTGTAGTTGGCTCCCCTAATTCTTCCCGACCTGAGATTCCGAGTAACAATGCTTCCAGCAGCTTCAACTTGCAGAGGCCTGCGGAGTGGTCACATTCTCCCTCACCTGTTTCGCCTGCTGAAGCTGCTGGAGTCATAGCTCTATTAAAGGACAAAAAGTGAGGGGTCTGGTTCATGTGTTTCTGTATATTTTTATTTGCAAAGCGATCTCCATTTTGTCTTAAGAATGTTTCTTGAATCCTAATCACTTTTGTATTTTCTTAGTGTTGATGAATTACGGAAGCTTTTGTCTGATAAGGATGCATACAATCGGTTCTTACAATCAGTTGACCAGGTTAAAATTCAAAACAATGTAAGTAACAAAATGCCTTGATATATTCGCTTCGAAGTAAGGAATTTGCATCTTGTTTTTCCCTTTGCACCTTGTGTTATGTTCTTGTTTTGTTCTCTGGTCTCAAAGATTCTGATGGTTTGGCTTTTAGGCCATAGCATAACAAGGGGTATAGATTAACCAGTAAATCTAGTGAGATTGATTGTCTGTGATTGACCTCAATCAAAATGCTTAGGATACTGCCTATTCAGATTGTTGATCCATATTTCTAGTTTTCATGTGCTGCTGATATCATTTCATGCGTCTGAATACTGGATATGAAGATAAGCCATTATCAGTAGCCTGCACTTGCATACTGGTGAGGAGATAGGGTTTAATAAAGTTCTGATGTTTCCGAATTTAGTGGATTCTGTTCTCGTTTAAAAGACATGTAAAGGAAGACTTAGCTCGAAACACTGAGCCGAAGATGATCTCGTGGTTATATTGGTCTCAGGGGATGGTCTAATGTTTAATCTTAATTAGGGTTACACATAGTTTTTACTTTTTAGCCTGTTAAATTCCATCGGCCGGATCTTTAAGGTTCCCCCTTGTTCCGTTTGTTTACGTGTGCTTTTCAATCTGAGCATGGCTCTCCGTTAACTAGGGCCTTGCTCTGTGTTATATTTGTTGTTCCTTGTTGGCATCATGATGGGGTTGCACTGTAGCCATGTTTTAAAAACATTTATTCGAACTAACATGCATGCGATGAGAATACTTCATATTTCATCATTTGTCGGTTTCTTAATCGTTCTGGATAAACTTTTTACCAGATAAGAGATGAACTTCGCAAGGAGACTTTGCAGCTTGCTAGTGAGTTCTTATTCCATTGAGTATTATGATAATGTCATAAATTTCATAGAAATAGAAATGTGCATAGAGAGATAAATTCTCATTTATATGTTTTCAATAAACAGGGAACAATTTGGATAAAGAACCACAAATAATGGAGCTAAGAAACCAGGTGAGATGTTCTTTTTGTCACGGATTAATGTTAGTATATCAGTTCTAATTTTCACTGTAGCCATGTTTTAGAAACCAGGTGAGATGTTCTTTCGTGTGATCGCAGTGCAGAATTATCCGCACAACTGAATTGGCGGCGGCTCAGGAAAAACTAATTGAGCTCGAGAGACAGAAAGACGAAATTCTGAAGTTCTACTCTCCTGCATCATTTATGCAAAGGCTTCAAGGTACATATTAATTGTATCACCTATGTTATTCGGATTGGGATGCGAGTACTTAAAGAAGTTGGAGCGACATAGTATATCTCTATAAGAAATAAAAGATGGTTCTTCTTCCTTGCAGATGCAATGAACGCGACAGAAGAGGAATCCAAAATCGTGAGCAGGCAGCTTCTTGACGGGGAAATAGATATCGGCACCTTTGTGCAGAAGTACAAGAAGCTCAGGACCAGTTATCACCGGCGAGCTCTCATTCTTCTCGCTGCTAAAACTTATCCGATTGGATGATGAAAATAACTGGAATTGGAGATAATTATTGATTGTATCTATATACCTTAATATTGATAAAGACTGTTACCTGCTGCTTGGTGTATGAATAATGAAATCTATATATTCTCAGTTTGAAACTTTCAACATTTTCCAATTAATTAAGTCTGTAGTTTTATTGTGTTCAATTCAATCCTCCCACTTTGTTTTAATGTCATGGTCCGCACCTGCAGCAGCCGCTAGGCTAAGTCCAGACCCGTGACAAAAACTCGAAGTTTCTAAATATGAAGAATCTGGACTACTCTTCTGCTTAGAGAGGCAAAGCAGACTGTCATTGTGAAGCTCAAAAAGAAATGCCTAAATTCTTCAATTACTTGTAATTGCGACAAACATAAATACAGAAATTAAAATTTCATTCGTATCTCAAAAGAATCGTTATAGTTTTTCGTTCAACCATGGAGCATTATGACTATTACATGATACGATTCAATACTTTGACTAAATCTGTAACTTACTTGGAAGCTGGTGAACTAATATCGGGCTTGCGTTGGCTGAGCTTCATGTACAAACCCTGCAACACAATCACATTTATGAACAATCTTCTTGATGAGTTCTTATGCTTAACAAAAACAAGTAATTTGTGAAGAGAAATTACATTTGTTGTATGAATTGTGGCTCCGGTGGTCATACTAATGTTTTGATCCGGAACCAGCTCAAAATTCAAACGTTGAAGAAAGATTGCAAGTGCAACAATAGCCTCTAGCAAAGCAAATTGATCACCGACACACTTACGAGGCCCCCCGCTGAACGGAATGAACCTGAACATTTTTTTACCGTATTTCATCATATTGACACGATTAAGAGTATGTATTACGTAAAGCAAATGTGTAAAGGACATCGGGGATGGGGAGCAAACTAGAAAAGCATGTTTGTGTTTTGGTATCAGATTCGGAAACTTCTTGGACCTGTAATCGGTATTTGTTTCATTAGGGACTGAGCTTTCCAAGTCGAACCTTTCTGGCACGAACTCCTCGGCTCTTTCCCAAACCTGGAAAGAAAAAAGCGACGCAATAAGTATACAGAAGCAATGTCAGTTATTGCCACTCAAGAAAACGGATAATAGGGATCACATCATCTCAAACAAATTGATGGGGTTAGAAAATTTGTAACTTAGAACATACAATTTGACGGAAACAAAACATTGTTCAGTTATACACTTTACAAATCCAACATAGTGATGGTGCACGTACACTTCGATACGTAGGATGCTAACAACGGAAAACGAGGGATTTCACACAGGTTCGGTTTCTTATTTCGGCATTTGAGGCTACCTGGGATCGAACACTGATTACTGAAACTAAGAGTCTGACACTTCACCAACAGACAACGTAGCTGTTGGCTTTTGCACAAGATCCGGGTCCTCGGAGATATCCCTATACTTAGGGGTGAGCGTTCGATCGAGTTGAGTCGAGTCAAAAAATTTTGAGTTATTTGAATTGACGTGTCATATTTTACAACTTGAACTTAACTTGAAATTTTTTCGATTCGATTCGAGTTTATGAAATTCAAGCCGAGTTTTCGAGTCCCTATACAAATTTAATTGTAATTATTTACCACGTTATAGTACGATTTGATTCTAATTTAAACGGATTTCTCTAATCATAGAAGATATGCATATATATTTTTTCATATTATTTTTCACATGTATAAGTAAGATTTGTAATGTTATTTAATAAAAAAATATCATCTAAACTTTTAAAATATATTTATAATATTATTTTTAAATAAGGAACTTTTGAGAATAAAGTATTGATGGGAGTATAAATGAGTCAATGAATTGATGTGAAGAAAAAACTACAAAAAAATTCAGCTGAATGATCAAATTGAATAAAATGTAAAGTTGAGGAATTGAAAAAATGAGAAATCATTCAAAGTTGAAAGACTAAATTGAAAAAGTAAAAAATTTAATTTAAAAAATTTGAATTGAAGCTAAATAGGTATTCTACAGTGGTTTAGGGTCATGAGATTTAAATTTGGTCAAAAATTAACTTAAAGCGTAGGAGCGATTGAAGAAATGAGGAAATCATACAAAGTTAAAGGATTGAATTGAAAAAATATGAAATTTATTTTCAAAAATATAAATTGAAGATAAAATAAGTATTCTACGTTGGCTTAGGAATATGTGGTTTAAATTTGGTCAAAATTTGACTTAAAATAAAGGGAGAATTGAAGAAAAATGAAATCAGGGACTAAACTGCAAAACTATAAAATTAAGTTTTTTGATTTTTCGGTTTTTCGAGTTGAGCAAATTTCAGCTCGACTCGAACTTGGAATTTTTTCGAGTTACTCGAGTTGACTCGAACAACTCAAATAACTCGAAATTGAAAAAAAATATCGATTATTTTAAGTCGAATCGAGTTTTGCTCGCCCATGTTTATACCCTTATCTGGATATGCATCGGACATAGGTGTTGGACTCAGGTGCATTAAGAAAATGAAGAATAGTAGCAACATATAAGTAACTTATATATTTAAGTTAATCAGGACAACCGGAAAAGGAATCCAATTAGGAAAAAGAATTACTAATAAGATGAAAATAAGGCATAAGCTGGCACCTTTGAAGAATGATGTATATTGTATACTGAAATCATTATGTCTTGACCAGCTTTAACTTTATAGTTACCGGGAAGAAAGTCATCAACTTGAGCTCTCCTTATCAAGACCTATGAGCACAAAAAGCCGGAAACCATAGAAATTGGGTCTTTTAGTCGAGAAGATATAGGAGAAGTTTTTAAAGGAAGCTATAAAAGTTGCAACTTACAGGAGGATGAGGATATAGACGCAATGACTCGGTTATGCATCGAGTTAGAAACTTAAGATCCTTTATGTCTTCATAGGTAGGCAGTCGTCCCTCTAAAACTCTGTCGACTTCCTGTTGTGCTTTTAGCAACGAGGAGGGATTCTGCATTAGAAAAAGGAAGAACGAAGCAAAGTTACTCATGTTCTCGTTTTGAGTAACACAATGGCCACCGACTTAGCATATCATGCTGATAGAAAAGAAGTACCTTGCTTAGAAGATACGATGTCCATGTCAATACTGAACCGGTAGTCTCATGACCTGCAACTAACATCGATAAAAGGTCATCTCGTAATTGCAAGCTCGAAACCTGTGACAGATGGAGCCATTGTCAGGAACAAGAAGCGAAGTGTTCATGCTTAAGGAAAAGAAACCATAAAGAGCAGTTGTGGACCTCTTCCCTGCTTGCAAGCAAGAATCGAAGTATGGAATGTGATTTCGGTATGGAATTGAACCTGTGTGTAAGTTATAGAGAATATATTGAACATTCTTTAATTAATTAATTAGTGTAAATGTTATATTTTCATGATTATCACAATTATTTATTTTTTGAATTTTTCGAAATTAAGAGTTCATTTGAGAAATATTTTCAATTGGGTGGCTTAATTGATTTCTTCAGAAAAATCCGATGACCTTTTAGACTTTTAATTACTTGTTGATATGACATAAAATAAAGTAGTTACGTTAACAAAATCAACTTTGTGGATTATCATGTGTATAAAAGTTACTAAAATTATTATTCATTAACTGAGATATACTTTTTCTATTTCACTAAAATTGTCATATTTTTCAAAGTTTTTAATTTTGACTTCTTATTATTTAAAATTTATTATTGACAACAAATAAAAATATATTTTAAAAACCTTCAATCAAGTAATTTTTAAATATTTTTTTATAAATTTAATTAATTAAGATATTTAAAAAATTATAGTTAAAATTAAAAAAAAATGATCAGAAAATATCAACATACGAAAATTTTAATGGTACATAAGTAATATATTTTAAACGGATCACAAACAACTTTTAATAGCATGTTGATATTGGAATATCTTCTTTTTGTAGTATTATCTCCCCCATTTCTCTGGCATCTCTTAACCAAGTGAAAGTGGACATATATGAAATATATTCGTGCTATTTTGGTATTTGTATTTAACTCATATATTTAGGTCTTGATAGTATTACTTAATAAAATGTAGGCAATTAATTATAGTGGGTCACGATTTATTAAATAGATTTCTCTAAATATTTTATTTGTCTCTCAAAATAATGACGTCATTTTTTATTATGTCAAAACTTCAATAAATTTAAAAATATTAATTTTCAACTTCTTTTTTCCTTTTGAAGTCGAATATTTTTTTTTCAGATTCCTTGAATAACAGCTAAATATTTTAATTTTAGATCCGCCACTGAAGATGGTGGATGACAGTTTGGTGTTCACGTCTCTGTATTCACCATTGGTGGACTGCATCAAGTATGTGAAAGATGTGTGGCATCACCGTTGGTGGTTCGAATTCGAAACACAAATGGAGTGTATGTGGGATGTAATAGTCCATGTGTTGCGCTGAAAGATGATAAATATTGTTGCACTTGAAGCTTTATTGGGCAGGCTAATGATTATTCGACAAGCATTCAACCAACTTTGTCCATTGGCACAATAACCTCGAGATAACGTTTCACCAATCTACAAATGTAGTGGGACTACTTCTTATGATGCTACATTTTATCCTTCATAAAAGCACTAGAGATCGTGTTTACGGACAGAATCGAGTTGGATTTATGTTATTGTTTGAATTTTACCAGGTTGAATTTATGAGCTAATCAATTGTTTTATTCTGTTGACAATTATTCCGTGCACTATTGATGGAAAAAAGTTTTTCGCAAACAATAATAGAATAATGATAAGTGTTCTTATTGTCAACGGTGAGTATTCAATCGAGTCGAGTTGAATAAAAAATTTCAAGTTAGTCAGGTTGACGAGTCATATTTTATAACTCAAACTTTATTTGAATTTGTTTGACTAGAATTATTCGAGTTTTTATTCAAATGCAATTGTAAATATTTATAATGTTATGATACTAATTGGTTCTAATTTAAACGACTTTCCATAATCATATACAATGTACAATTATATTTCTTCATATGTCTGATATACATATATCAGACAAAGTTAAGAGACTTGACACAAACTTGAAAATCGGTGTACTAATTACTGAAAAATTTGAGTTACTCAAGTTCCCATTTTATAATTCAAACTTAATGTTAAAAAAGGCCAATGCCAAAAAATGTCCCTAACGTTTAACTGGATTGTCATGTTGGCCCCTATTCATTTTTTTGAAGCAATTTAACCCTCAACGTTTCATTTTGAGTCAAAATTGCCCCATTGCGGATGAAAACTGTTAGTCAACCAACAGTAAATGGCTTGAAATGATATGACAAACCTACATAGTAGTGCACGTCGCGATAGCAGTTTCATATAGGCAAATATGTTGACTTTACAGAATGACACATCGATCAAAAAATAATTTTATAAAATATTAAAAAATTCTTCTGATGTGTCATTCTGCCAAGTCATTTCAAGTTGTTTATCGTTAGTTGACTAACAGTTTTCATTCGTAGAGGGGCCATTTTGAATCAAAATGAAACGTTGATGGCTAAATTGCTTCAAAAAAAAAGAATATGGGCCAAAATGATAATTCAATCAAACGTTAAGGGCATTTATTAGTATTATGCCTTTGAAAAATTTGAATCAAGTTTATAAAATTACAATTTGAGTTAAGCTTTAGTCACCCTACTTATTATAAATTTAAGAATATCAGTAGGAAGATATCACAAAGATTGTAGTCCCCAAAATTCAACAATATTCTTGATGAACTCAAACCTAACAATGGATAACTAGAATGATAATTATTTGGGGGCATAAAGTCAAAAATAGCCCCCCTAACGTTTGACCTTTTGTTCACTTTAGCACCTATTATTTTTTTGGGTGCATACAATCACCTAATGTTTCATTTTTGTGCAATTTTCACCCTCGTTGGATGGAAACAGTCAGTAAATTAACGGTCAACTCCCTTCGATAACGTGGCATGACCACATATATGGAGATGCTGGCGTGGTGATGCCACATGAATGAAGATGCTGGTGTGGCATCAAAAGATTAATTGACTGACGTCAATTAACGGGCAACTCCCTTCGATATGTAGCGACCTTCTTTAAAGACAATCGTGTGGATTGTACATGAATTCGACGCTACGAATTATCCCCTAAATCATTATTGAAAATCTTTTAAAAGAATGGGGACTTCTTTCGAAAAACTTTAATTTTTTGAAAAACAATGAAAACTTGGAGTCGCCGTTGGCCACTTGGGTAAGGTAGGCCGGACACCATAAGAAACCAGAGATTTGTTGTGAAAGGGTCCGGGAGTTGGTTACGCGTGGGGAAGGATTAGCAACCCCATCACGCCCGAAAATCGGTACCAAAATATTTGTTGCTTTTAAAATGATGAAAATCATTGAAATTTATATTGAATTCAATTTGGAGTTCTTAAATGAAAATTAACCTTAACTGCACGGGCTTTATCAAATTGGTGGATTCAAATCACTTGGACATTTAATTAATAAGGTTGGCGATACATCGAACCATAGATTAAATCGACATCGAATAAGCCTGATTGCCGTGTTAATTTATGGTTCGACTTTCGTACGTCACCTTTATGCATGATGCAAGCATTTAAGTATGGTGTGATGATTTTGTCAATTCTTAATCCATTTACCTCTGGATAGTAAGGATTAATCCAAATATTTGGTCAACATCCTTTAAGATCGGACTGTTACGACACAAATATTGGAATTAATAAGTACCTCCTTTTTATGATTTAAATTAATTAAGAATGCAATTAAAATTAAAGGTTATATGTGTCGCAACCCTCTCGAGCTTCGACGTTTTGAAAAAAATATTAAAATCAACGGAGTCGCCACCAATCTTATTTTAAAAAAAGGTGTGATTGGATCACCTAAATTGGGTTATTTTAATAAAGCATTTTTTTTTATCAAAATAACATTTTTTGGTCTGCAAAAACACAAAACCGGGTACGGGAGTCGGTTACGCGTGGGGAAGGGTTAGCACCCCCACAACGCCAAAAAATCGGTACCTTGTCGATTACAAAAGGTTTAAAAAGTCGGATTTTGCGAATTCTTATAGAGCTTTAAATTATTGTCCATTTATGAATTAAATTCCATTTTAACGGCCTTACCACCCAAAAAATGAACTCTAATCACCGCAAACACTTCTGGCGCTAACCCGTCATTTCCATTTAGTAAGGCACCACATTAATTACATTTCACTTTTTTACAGGCAAAAAATGAACGATTAATTTGTTGAGAATTTTATTAATTCTAAATTAATATTTACAAACCTAAAGAATTCTAAATGTTTTAACCTATTTAGGGGGTTTAAATTTAATTAAGTGTGTTTTATTTTTTGTAAAATGAATTTTATTACAAAGAAATCTCTATCTAAGCTTTGAAGGACTTATTCCTAAAGTCGACTTAATTCTAAAGCAACAAGACAAGAAGATAAAATTTACGAAGCTTAAAACATTTTTATTTTATGTTTTCCATGTTTTAGGTTTTTTTTTTTAAAAAAAAACTACACTTTTTGTATCTTTGTTTTATCCAAAAAAACTTTATTGTTTTTTTTTTATTTGCAAAAGTTGTTATTTTTTATATTTTTAAAATATTTTTACCTTTTTTATATTTGAAAACCTTTTTTATTTTTTTTTAAAACTTGCATTGTTTTTATGTTTTTTTAAAGAAAGAAGAGTTTTAAATTGTTTCAAAACATTTGTTTTTGTTTCTTTTAAAATACATTCTTTTTAAGGAAATTTTTTAGGCTTTTTGAGTATTAAAAAGAAATCATATGTTTATTTTAAAAGGACGATTCTTTATTATATTTTTAAAAAAACTTGTATATTTTTATGGTTCTAAAAATATTTATTTTTTAAATAAAAAAGAAGGTGGCCAAATTAAAACAAAGTTGTAAGTGATTTTTTTTATTAATTTTTGGAAATTTAAATAAATAAATAAATAAAAATGGGTGATTTAAATGGTCCAATAATGAGTTGGGTTTAGAGCCAAAAAACAATATCTTTTTTATTTTCTAGAAAACAAATGGATCAAACACCATACTTTAACAAAAATAAACATGTTCTTGGTGTTCATCAAAGGGATGAACAAGGAGGAGGGCCACCGCGCCGGCCGCCGCTCGCCGGCAGTGGTCTCCTCCCTTTTATTATTTTTTTTGAAAATAATTAGACAAGAAAACAACATAATAAAAATTAATTCGAACAAATCCAGATTAACAAAAAATTATATGAACATAATATGAAGAAAGTAAGAACATTAGAATGAACAAATAAAAACAGAATTAAAATTAGAAAAGAAAAGGGGGAGAAATTATACCGACAAAGTGGCAAAAATGCTTGTTTTTCTTCCTCGAAAATTCAAACAATGCTGCTCCAAACTCGAACTAATTCTAGCAACTTCCCAACAATTTTCAAAGTATTTTTCTGGGTATTTTTAGATGAATTTCTGTGTGTTGAACAATGCAATTTGGGCACTATTTATAGGGTTTGGGGACAAAATCCCCAATTTCGTCCCATAAAATCATCCAATCCGATCAGCACAGCTTTAATTCGTTGAAATTCATCCCAAATTTCATCTGATTAGGCTCCAATTTGGGAGATTTTGCCCTTAATTAAATTAGGGTTCAAACCCTTTCCCCATTCAATTGGCGAGCTACCGGCGACGGTAAGAGACGGGGTTGGCGACATTGGACTCAGCCAGCCGAGGCGAGTCGACCGACACCAACCACGATGGCCGCCGTGGCCCAGCAACGACACAATTGGCACCGGCAGCCGGCCACCTGCCGTTCGAAGTAGGGGATTTGGTCTCATTTTTTCTCCATTCGATCCAAGCCATTGATCTTTTCAACCCTAGATCCAACGATCTCAAATAAACCTAAAAAAAGATAAATGGGTTAGTTTGGACCTCTAAAAAAATAAAATGGGTTCATTATTTATTATTTTTCTAGTGTTTTTATTTAAATGGATTTATTTTGGTTTATTTTTTAGAAATGGGTTTTATGAATCATATTTTCTTCCCTTTTTTATTTTAAATGGGCTTACTATTATTTCTTTTTTGTATTTTATTTTAAAATGGACTTATTATTATTATTTCCTTTGAAGATGGATTTTATTCGAAATGATATTTTTATTATTTTTTATATTATGTATTAATTTTTTATATTTTAAATAGGTAAAAATCAAGTGTCAACAGCTGCCCATTCTTTGTTTATTCTAGTGAAACATGGATACAACAAAGAACATGAGGCACTTGATTTTCACCAATCTCTGATCTGTTGCTTAGCTCCGTTCTTCTGATGCCCGAACGGTTGGGTAGGTTCGATTCTCATGAAGCCTGAATAGATAGACATGTTCCTTTCTCTAAATGCCCGAACGACTAGGCGGGTTCTATTCTCCATATGCTTGAATAGATGAGCGACCTCCATTCTTCATATGTCCAAACAGATAAACGGCTTCCAATTTCTTTACGCTTGAAATGATAGGCGGGTTCCGATCTCAAATGCCCGAGCGGCTAGGCGGGTTCTATTCTCTATGTGCTCAAATAGATGAGCGGCCTCCGTTCTTCATACGTCAGAACAGATAAACGGCTTCCTATTTCCTTACGCCTGAAAGGATATGCGGGTTCTATTCTCCATGTGCTCGAATAGATAAGCAAGTTCATTTGATGAAAAGTTTTTGCATACCTGCAAAAACCTGACATATGGTGCCATCATGACAGGCATGCCCCTAAGGATGTCTATAACATGAATGCATGTCAAGTTTTTTAAACTTGTTAACTTAAATTAGTGGCCATCTCCACTGTCTCTACTTCACTATCTTCCTTTTTCACGTCTCTTTGCTTCATAGAACGATCATCTTCTACTTCATCATTCGTATTTCTTATGCTTCATCATTTCATGGAAAACATTTAATCATTGCATGTTTGAATCCCTTGTTTTCAAAAATTCAACTATCATTGTAGTTGATACATTAATATCGAGTGAAAGGCCTTTTAAGCAATCCTGCATACAATTAAGCCTCTTTATGAATCCATCAAAATCATCACCTTGAGTGATATTGGATTTAAATTCCCTTCCTTCTGAATTGGGTATCAAATGCCCTCAACCATAACAAACTGAATGCTCAAAACTAAGCAATGAACTATGTCATAGTCCCTATATTCTCAGACCATTAACAGAGTAATACGCGAAAATCTCTTGTTCATTAATAATGTCCAACCAAATTATTCTTATCCCAATAAAAGACATTTATAAAGGAAAAAGAAGGAAATAGAATGAAAAGGCCATAAAAAGAAAAGAACTTTTATTAATGTTGTGGCAAACATGAAAGAAATGTACAAAGGAAAAGGTCAAAAAGACAAGTATCCAGATATCAAAGGCCCGAACCTCCTGGAGACGACCCCGAGTGCTGCCCTTGTCAAGAAGATTTCGTCTACTGTAAGTACGTATGAAAGTATGAACTTCTTTCTGAAATGTCGAGTTTATATATGAATCTTTTGTTGCCAATTTGACTGTAAAATTTTGAGCCGCCCTTTACGGGTTTTCATCTTGAACCCTCATTTTTTTTCTCTTTTTCTTTTCTTTGACCTAAAGCGCCCTTTGCGGGTTTTCACTTTAAGTTCTTTTTTTCCTTTTTTCTTTTTTCATGTTTTTTTACCTAAAGCGCCATTTGCAGGTTTTCACTTTAAGTTTCCCTTTTTTTCTTTTTTTCTTCATGCATAGTACTTCTTGACTGAATCAGAGTTTACTGGATTCTTGAGCTTATCTCCATCTATTTCAGCCAGAATCAATACCCCTCCGTCAAAGGCTTTTGACACAATATAGGGCCCTTCTCAGTTAGATGCCTATTTTCCTCGAGAATCCTTTTGGATTGGTAATATCTTCTTTAATACCAAATCACATTCTCAAAATTTTCGCGGGTGGACCTTCTTGTCATACGCCCGTATCATCATTTTCTGGTACATTTGACCACGACAGATTGCTTTCAGTCTCTTCTCATCGATGAGGTTTAACTGATAGTATCTTGCTTGAACCCATTTAGCCTCTTCTAACTCTGCCTCTTTTAAGACACGAAGATATGATATTTATACTTCAATTGGTGCACAACCTCCATCCCATATATTAAAGAAAATGGCGTTACCCAGTAGAGGTTCGTACAATAGTTCTATAGGCATATAATGCGAAAGGCAGCTTCTCATGCCAATCGGTGTAAGTGTCAGCCATTTTTGCCACTATCTTCTTGATATTCTTATTTGCAGCCTCTACAGCTCCATTCATTTGCGGGTGATAGGTCACCGAATTGTGATGCTTAATTTGAAATAGCTCCATTAGAGGCGTTGTCGATGATGATCCTTTTAGGTAGGCTATAGCGGCAGATAATTTCTTTTTTCAAGAATTTGCAAACAACATACCTTGTGACATTTGCATAAGATGCAGTTTCTACCCATTTGGTGAAGTAATCGATAGCCACTATGATAAATCTATGCCCGTTCGATGCCTTCAGGTAGATTTGCCCAATTACGTCCAATCCCGACATTGAAAATGGCTATGGAGCTATCATAACATGGAGTGGAAGAGGCAATGTATGAATTTTATCTGCATAGACTTGACACTTATGGCATTTGCGGGGCATAATTGATGCAGTCTGTCTCTATAGTGGACTAATAATAACCAAAGCGCATGATCCGTATAGCCATGGTGAAGCCACTTGGATGAGTTCTACAAACTCCTTCGTGAACTTCCTCTAATATTGTTTAAGCTTCTTTGGCATCCACACACCTTAACATCACCTGATCTCGACTCTTTTTTATATAAGATCTCGCCATCGAGGATGTATCCTACAGCAAACTTTCTGATCATCTTCTTGTCATTCTCAGTTGCATGTGGGGGATATTCTTGGGTCTTGATATACCGCAAGATGTCATGATACCATGAAAGACCGTATGTCTCTTCTTCTAAGTTGCAACAATAAGATGGGGAGTCAAAAAGTTGCATTTTAATTGGCATCATCTCCATGCCTTCACTTGCTTTGAACATGGCAGCTAGAGTAGCAAGGGCATCAACCATTTTATTATCTTCTCTCGGGAGGTATTTGAAGGTAATCTTGTCAAATCCTTTAATCAGTTGAAGAACTAGTTCATGATACTTCACCAGTTTTGTGTCTTTTGTTTCTCGCTCTCCTTGAATCTAATAGATAACTAGTGCTGAATCACCAAAGACTCCTAAGGTTTTAATTTTCTTTTCAATGGCTGCTCGTAGACCGAGTATACAAGCCTCATATTCAACCATGTTGTTGGTGCAAAAGAATTCCAGTCTGCTTGTGAACGGGTAATGGTTTCCTTCTGGCGAAACCAAGATTGCCCTAATACCTCATCCTAAAGCGTTTGCAGCACCATCAAAATTCATTACCCAGGATTCTTCCGAGTCATCATTTTCCTCAGTCGAAATACACATCAGGTCTTCATTTGGGAAGTTGAAGTTCAATGCCTCATAGTCTTCGCAGGTACTACTTGCCAAGAAATCTGCTATTGCACTCCATTTTATAGCCTTCTGGCTTACATACTAAATGTCGAATTCTGATAATAACATTTGCCAATGAGCCATTTTTCCTAATAAAACGGACACTTCCATCATGAACTTCGGAGGATCTAGCTTCGATATTAACCACGTGGTATGGTATAGCATGTACTGTCTTAGCCTTTTTACCGCCCAAACTAAGGCACAACACAATTTCTCGATTGAGGAATATCTGGTTTCGCAATCTGTGAATTTCTTACTCAGGTAGTAGATTGCTATTTCTTTTCTTCCCGTCTCGTCATGATGTCCTAATACACATCCTATCGAATCTTGATGGATGGTTAAGTATAGAATCAATGGTTTTTCTGGAACGGGAGATACCAGAATAGGGGGATTCGTCAACTGCTTCTTGATTTCCTCTAGCGCAGCTTGGCACTCTTCATTCTATATCCCCAGGTTATTCTTTCGAAGTAGCCTAAATACAGGACTGCATTTCTCTGTTAACTGAGAGATGAAACGAGCAATGTAATTTAACCTTCCAAGGAATCCTCGAACCTTTTTTTGCATTTGAGGTGGTGGGAGTTCCTGAATGGCTTTGACTTTATCTGGGTCAATCTCAATTCCTCTTTCACTTACGACGAACCCCAATAATTTTCCTGACCAAACTCCAAAGGTGCATTTGGTCGAGTTGAGTTTTAACTGAAACTTTCTCAACCTTTTGAACAGTTTTTCCAGATTCTCTATGTGTTCTTCATATGAGCGAGATTTGGCAACAATATCATCGACGTAAACTTCTATCTTTGTACATCATTTCATGGAATAGAGTTACCATGGTTCGCTGATACGTTGCCCCTACATTCTTGAGGCCAAAAGGTATGACTTTGTAGCAAAAGGTTCCCCACGGAGTTATAAATGTTGTCTTATTCATATCCTCTGGGCACATCTTGATCTGATTGTACCCTGAGAATGCGTCCATAAAGGAGAAGAGAGAATGCCCCGCTGTGTTGTCCACTAGGGTGTCAATGTGTGACAGTGGGAAATTATCTTTAGGACTTGCCCTATACAGATCTCGATAATCGACGCACATGTGCACTTTTCCACATTTCTTTGGAGTTGGGATGACATTTGCTACCCATTTTGAGTATTTTACAACTTCTAGGAATCCGGCGTCATACTGCTTCTTGACTTCATCCCTAATTTTCAAAAGTATTTCTGGCTTTATCCTTATTAACTTCTGTTGTACGGGCTTGCATTCTGGCCTAATAGGGAGTCTGTGTACAACAATGCATGTATCTAATCCAGGCATGTCTTTGTACAACCAAGCAAAAAATATCTTTATATTCCCGTATAAGCTTGACCAAACTCTGTCAGATTTCAACAGTGATAGAGGTACCGATCTTTACCTCGCGTTTTTCTTATTCAGTCTCGAGATTCAAAGTTTCCAACTCTTCTTTGTAGAGCAGAATCTGCTTTCTTTCATTTTCTATTAACCTGAGCATATCATTGGGAAGATCATATTCGTCCTCATCTTTACAGTTTCCGACCTCTTCTAAACACATGGGCAGCTCAAAGTCAACTTCCGGGTTAGATTCAGAGTTATGAGTACCATTGATATCTGAATACATGCAAGGGAAATGATCAAATATACAACGAGAAATGAATAAAATAATTTGTTTTATTTTGATTTTGGTATTTTTAACGTTTTTACTCTATTTTATGGTTTGTTTTTAGTATTCAAGTATTTAGGGAAAGAACGTTTGCCACACGAAGTTTATTGAAGAAAATGTCATTTTATTGATAAGTAGAACCATAATGGTTAAACATGAGCCCTTAACAAGAGATCTCAAATTTCCCCCGGGCCAAAGGCAAATGAATTGGTTTAGAGTATTACTCTGTGGATGACCTAAAAACTATAGGGATGTCTTCTACAGTCCAGTTGTTTAGTTCTAAGCAATTGCGGATCATGGAGAGGTACTTGTTTCCCTCATCCTCCTCTGAAATTGCGTTAATGTTCAGCTCCCCAAAAACCTTCTCTAAACCGTTATTTCCTTTCTCCTCCTCCTTGTTTGAAGTGTCGAGATTCATAATTCCTCCTGATATAAAGGTTTGACTCATGGGCGGGAAGGTCATTGGTTTCCACTTTACTTCTTCTCCACTTAATCAGGCTTTTCTCGTTTCTTGTTTCTCTCTAATTGCAGTTCCCATTTCCATGGAGCTGGGTTTGTAACCCAAATCTATCTCATTTGTTGGGATCGTCATTGGATATGCCTCCCTTGAAGCTGTTTTCCAAGGCCTTTTTCGGCTTTCACCCCTTTTCCTAGGGTCTGCTTTACTTGCATCTTAGTGTTGTTCGACAATTCTGGCTCTGGGACCTTACTTCCTTCAGACACGAATGTGGCGTTGACAAGTTCGAGGGTTCTGAAGTGACATTCAAGTGCGCCTTCATCCACTTGAATTTATGGAGTATCTGCTGATATCGAGGCTATGATCTCTTCTTCGGTTCCTACATCCACCAGCTGGCCTCTAACTATGAACTTCAATTTTTGGTGGAGAGTAGATGGGATAACCCGTGTTGTGTGAATCCAATGGCATCCTAGCAGACAACTGTAAGTGGGCCGTATGTCCATTACTATGAAATCTACCTCAAAGGTTGACAGTCCGATTTGCAGGGGAACTTCAATTTTGCCCAGAACATCTCTATGGGTTCCATCAAATGCCCTCACCGAGTTCTGGTAGGCAGTCATATGAGGTCTATCGACTGGTAACTTCTTTAAGGTCGGCTAGGGGCAAGACGTTTAAGGCTAACCCATTATCAATTAGGACCCCTGGCAGCATGTGTCCCTCGCAGCACGTAGATATGTGGAGAGCTTTTTATGATCCTCTTCCAACAGCCGAAATCTCCTCATCACTGAATGTGATGAATTTATTAACCGCAATATTACTGACCAACCCTTCTATCTTGTCCGTTGATATCTCCTTTGGTACGAATGTCTGGTTCAAAGTTTTTAGAATGGTATCTCTATGACCGTATGAACTCAGTAGCAATGAAAGCATTAAAATTCTAGCTGGGAGCTTGTAAAGTTGCTCCACCACACTATATTCGCTGTGCTTCAAAATTTTCAGAAATTCTTGAGCCTCTGACTCCTTTACCGGCTCAATTCGCGCTTTAGGTTTCTCCATAAAGAAATCATTTTCTCCTTCTGGTTCTTTATCCCCTGCTCCTCTCTGAGCATCATCTCTGTCTTCTGGTTTAGGTGGCGAATATCATCGTCCACTTCTTGTAAAATTTCCTACCTGATTCACTTGCTCTTTTTTCGTTTCTTCCTTTGGTTTTTCCTTTGATTCTTTCTTTGATGATGTACTCCCTGGAGTTGTCACAGAGCAAGCATAATTCTAGGGAACTTGTTTGCTATCCTTATATGGAAAAGAAACAGGTGTCTTTATAATATGCCAGGGAGTCGTGTTCTTCTGTGGCTCTGCAGCCTTTGCTTTGGTTTTGATCACCAAAGCCTTCATTCTTGTATAATTCCTTCGGGCATGAGTCTCTTCTATTGTGCACACACATGGTGCATGATCTTCTTTTCTCTTTTCTGAGAATTCCAATTCTCTACTGTCCATTTCGGCCTGGACAAGCCGTTTAAAATCCTCGCAATGCTGAATCTCGTGTCCTTTTCCTTGATGATACTCATAGTAGAGCTCATCATCGTCCTTCACTTTTGAATTTGGCCTTTTTATCATCTCGGCCTCCACCATCTGGGCCCATACCCAAGCCATTGGTGTTTTAATTTTTGCAACATGTTTCTTTATCTTTCTATCTTCCTCCCCATTCACTATATTCACCCAATCTTTTGGTGATTGGGTATTGGACCATCATTCTCGTCAGACGAGTCGAACGATAGCATTCCTAACTTCTGTAAATCTTCAACCACCCTCTTGAAAGCCGTGCAATTCTCAATTGTATGTCCTTTATTCCCGACGTGGTACTCGCACTGGACCTTTTCATCATACCATGGTGGGTATGGGGGAGAGAAAGGTGGAACATATCGTGGCAGCACCATCTGTGCTTGAACTAACTCTGAAAAGAGTTTAGCATACGCCATGAGGATGGGTGAAAAATAAGGTTTCTTACTTTTGTGGTACCTTCGTTCGTCTTTTTGTGGATTTGAGGCCACCTGGTTGGCTACATGTACAGCGGGCTTATTCAAAACTACCCCTTTCGAATAATGGGGTTGTAGGCGCTTGTCATATTCACATTGTTGTCCTTTTCCTATAAGGCTTCTTGGCGCTACCTCTATCTAGCTTTCTGCTTTTGATCGCAGCTAAGATCATTTTGCGATTTATCAGCATGTCTGCAAAACTTTTGGTCGCATGGCCGATCATTCTATCATAGAATGCACCCTTGAAGGTTTCAATGAACATTGGGGTAATCTCACTCTCTAACAGCGGTGGTTGAACCTGTGCAGCGACATCCCGCCACCTTTTGGCGTACTGGCGGAAGCTTTCATTATGTCTTTGTTCCATCCCCTGTAGGACTAGTCTACTTGGGGTCATGTCAGTGACATGCTTGTACTGCTCACCGAACGCCCTTGATAGATCCTTCCACGTTCGGATGTTCTCTCGACTCAGCTGGGTATACCAGCGGGATACAGATCCAATCAGACTATCCTGAAAGTAGTGAATCATGAGTTTCTCATTGTCCAGGTACATCGACATCTTCCTGCAGTACATGGTTAGGTGAGCATTTGGACAAGTGGTTCCATCATATTTGTTAAGTCAAGGGTCTTGAATTTTGGTGGGACCATTAGATTAGTCACCAAGCTTAAGTCTTTGGCCTCCGAACCACCATGCATATTTCCTTCCTGGAAAGCTCTCATCATTTCTTCCAACTTTTTGCAGCGCTCTTCCAGCTTCTTGTTTGCATTTTCCCTGTCAGCAATTTCGTCCAGATCTGGGACTTCAAAGTTTTGAGCTTCACCGTGATTGACTCTAGGTTCTACCGGTGCTCGAACAAATGATTCAACAAAATGAAAAGAGAGCTTGACTTGAGGTTAATTAGCCCCTTTCTGGTTTCTAAGAGCTTCCTTAGGAAACTGTGGTATAGCATCCATGCCTTCTCCTTCTTCTGGGTTTTTGAAACCTAATAACGCCGCGATATGGGTGACTGTCTTCCTGCGTGACATATCCATTTCCTGTTTTAGATCACTTTCTAGCTTCTCTAACTTTTCCTGGGTGCTTTTGTAGGTAGCTTCCAGTGATGTTAATCGCTCTTCGGTATTCATGGCTTTGGTTCTGGAACGAGTACGGTAGCTATGAGTCGGGTTTGCTATTTTAATTTTCTGTCACATATTTTGATTAAGTTAATTTCTTATCATGTTATGGAATGTTATGTACTAAACTAAAGAAACCATGTGATAAGAAATTAACTTAATCAAAACATGTATGCAAATGACACTTCAATGGCTCTTTGTTTGCATACATTTGACAGAAAAGTTTTAAGCTTCACCGTGATTGGCTTGAGGTTGATTAGCCCTTTTCTGGTTTCTAAGATGCAAACATATGCAAACAAAGAGCCATTGATTCCGTGAAACTTTTCTCAACAAGCAACTCTTTATTGGAATAAGAAAGATTCTTTATTACAAAGTTTTAAACATGTTTACAGATATTTCTCTGCCCTAACACCTAGTTCCTTCATCTCCTCGATCAACCACAAAAGCCTGGGGCCAACTTCTCCGACTGGCCTGATGTAGTGGCATAGAGCAGTAGCTTCTGTAGCCAGCATCGTCACATGTTTAGCCACATACTGGATTTGAGTCATGATTGTCCTATCAAACTCCTCTCATTCTTGGAATCTTTTGGCGTTGTCTCGAAGACGGGTGAACCAGTAGTCATTTCTTCTATCAATGGCATATTCAAGGACTAGGATCCTCGTCTTGTACTCTTGAATGATGCCATCCATCTCTTCAACTCGTTCTTTCAGAGAGTCAATTTCATTCAAGCTGGCCTTAAGCTCAATGTAGGTGCCATCATTTTGAAGCTCATACAGCGAATGGTTCAAGTCAGCTACCTTGGCTTGCAACTCAGTCACGAAAGCCTGGCTTTGCTTCAACTTCTTGTTGGTCTCATTGTATGCAGCTCGTGACTCTAACAAACGGGTTTTGTTGTCGTGGGCTTTTCTCTTCCATGCGGCCACATTATCTTTTTTTTTTCTGGAAGACCCGTTTGCCATTTTCATTTTCATCTGACTGTTTACCATTCTTTCTTTCTTCAGCTAGAGCCCACCTGTATTTCTCTATTTCCTGTTTGCCATGTTCCCTTTCTTTGTTCACAGCTTGTTCTATTTCTTACTTTCACTGTTCCGGGCTCTTCCTCAAATCCGCATTTCTGACTGTAGTCTGGAATTTTAGAAAGTCGACCCTTTGAATCTCAAACTTTCGCTCTAGGTCCTTGTACATCTTTGTCACACAATCTATCTCTCCTATGTATTTCTCAACATCTAGACTCGCCCCATATAATTCTCTCTCATGCTACTCCTGCAAGGAGTCCATTTTAGCCTTGGCCTTTTTGAGCTCAGCCCTCAAAATATCAGCTTTGGATAGAACCACTTTTAGATGTTCTTCTATAGGCATGGCCTGGTCAGTGGGAGGTAGAACCTTGTCATTCGTTCTCATGTGCCTCCAAACATCGTAATCAAGGGTAACCATACATCTACTGTCATGCTCCACTTTCACCCGATAGTATTGTTTCTAGGATTCGTTGATGGCGTGGACCTTTTCTTTGAACTCTCTCTGAAACTCAAATTCCATAGAATTAAGACCTGCAGTGAAAGGAACAAACTGTCGCGAACCATATTGCCCTGAAACCAACAGTGGAACACATCCAATTCCACCCCAGATTCTAAGTAACATAAGATGGTTAAAGTCTCCACATTTATACAAGATCTTGGTGTGACCTAACCACGAAACCCTCCAAACAATGTCCTGATCCCGACGATCTCTGAAGATGTTAGTCCATTTCTTTCACTTCAAAACTGGCCAATTTTTCTCTAGAAACTCGCGAAGTGGAGAGAAATTTAGGGAGAACGTGTTGGGCAGAACTAGAGTTGGACACTTCCAGAAATGGCTAAAGGCCCAAGCCTGAAGCAACTGGCACATCCTCTAAAACGCACGCCTTCCAACTTCTGACATGCATTTAAAGAAATGAAGGTCTCGGCAAGCACCGCTGGTACTGGATTAGTCTCTCTTTTCAACCGCTCGAAAAGATCCAACATAGCCACATCGATGTTACCCAGAACTCTTGGAAAGATGACCAGACCATAGATCGCAATGGCTAATAGATCCACCCTCTTTTCTCTATCGGGTTGAGTAGAGATGATATTTCGAATGCTCCACCATGGAAAGGAAAAGCTACCACCTCTCTTCTGAATCAGCCTTTTGACCCTTTCATCTCTCATTCCAGCAAAGGTTTTAAGTCTCAAGTGTGCATTCTTGTTCTTGGGCGGCTTAGCATAGACTCGGTCTCTCCTTACCCCATGCAAGTTGAAAAGTGCAACATACTCTTCGAAGGTGGGCACCATATCTTCACCATTGAGTGTGAAGCAACAGTACCGAGGATTCCAGAATTGGATTAGTGCTTTCAGAAACGGCTCATCTACTTGTACATTCAGCAAATAAGCTATATCACCGTATGCATCAAGGAACAATTGCTTGGTTGAGTAGTCGAAATGCTCCCAGATATCCCGTAATTCTTGCACACTCTTATGCTTAACACTGACGTGGGCATACTCAGAAGTTTCAGTCACTTGTTCACTCATCAGACTATCCCCATATGCATGCTGGTTGACTTTAGACCAGTGAAACACATCTTCATTGTCTTCCTCTTTCTGAAGAAGTCTCTCATCCATGGTCACAAAGTTGTCTTTTTAACCGAGCAAGTATCTTAAGAAACAACCCCTTCTTTATTATGGAATGATAATGCATAAAACATGCAAAATACAAAACAAGGAAAAGATTAGAACACATTTTAAGAACAGGATTAGACATAAATGTCCAAAATAATTCCATTGCATGAATAGTAACTGGGCAGCGCATTCCAACATTTTTGGACATGTCTCCACGGACTATCCTTACGAAATAATTTTGACCAAACTTCTACACCTAGGTTTTCCGCATAGCTCTAGAGGTGTGGGTTTCTAGATTCTCAAATGGGTTTAGTTCTAAAAGGTCCCCAAATTGTCCTCGCTGTCCCATACTAAGGGGAGCATGCCCTTGATTCTCGCCCATTATAGGCTTCAAACGAAACAGGTTCAACTTAGGGGGACCCACTCCTATGCCCATACGGAGGATCAATATCCACACGAAGACATAAGGCGTGAGCCCCGGAGGTACTTACTAGGCCCATACGGAGAATCAATATTCCCATGAGAGTAATAGCGTTTCTCCTCCCCCACTTAAACGAACAGGGTAAAGCTCGGGTCTAGAGCTTGAAACCAAGTCTTAAATGCGTAAAATGGAATTAAATCTATAAGCAGACAATAATTTTAAGCTCTATATTAGTTCACAAATTCTGACTTTTTAAGCAAAGTGTAATCGACTTGTGGCCTGACTCTTTTTTGTAAAAACAAAAAGTGGTCCCCGGCGGAGTCGCCAAGCTGTCGCAACCCTCTCGAGCTTCGACGTTTCGGCAAAAACATTAAAATCAACAGAGTCGCCACCAATTTTTTTTAAAAGAATGTGTGATTGGATCACCTAAATTGAGTGAACCTTTAAACCCACCAAAATCTCTTTTTTTTCACACTCCTCGATCTACACGTGGTTTTTTCAAAATCAATCCCATTTTCCCATTAAAACCCCAAAACTGAGGCTAGAAATACCATCATATACTCGCACCGCTTCACCACGTTTGGCTTCGAAGAGGCCGGGGCTCATTAACGGTAGAGCAACGTCCCGATGAAAACTGAAACGATGCGAAAGGGAGGCGAATCGGCGAGGGTAAACTCTAAACTCTGTATATATATATATATATACACATGCTATGCTTCGAATTGGAAAAAAAGAGAATAGATA
Organism: Hibiscus mutabilis; assembly: GCA_019671005.1. NCBI lineage: Eukaryota > Viridiplantae > Streptophyta > Magnoliopsida > Malvales > Malvaceae > Hibiscus > Hibiscus mutabilis. The sequence goes on along the minus strand of CM033712.1, from coordinate 71,424,491 downwards.
CCTGGAAAGGCCTTTTTTTGTTTGTATTGATTCCGAATATCCCCCCTCCCCCCCCGTTCGAAAACTTAGGGTTACAAGTGGTTGTTTGCATTGCTTATATGCTTCTCAGATCACTCATTGCTTACCTATGCTATTGTTTACATGTCTAAGCAAAACTTCAATGAGATTACTGTGGATAATGATGATTCTGATGTACTTTGTTTTTTTTATGTTTTTTGGCCTGCTCGGTGGTTGGAGAGTCAGTGGTCGCCGTACAGTGGCTGCAGAATTTCTGGTGACGTGGCCACGCGGACAGAGGAGACGAAATGGTGCAGGAGCGTGGGCGTGTGAGGGGGCTGAACTGTCGGGGCGCGCATTACACGCGCACGTGGGGAGCTGGACGGTCAGCGTGTGAGCTTCACTGTCGCGTGGAAAGTATGACGATTAGCGCGTAGAGGCGCATGCGGAAGCTGGGCAGACCTCGAGTTTGATCTGGACCGTTGGATCAGATCTGATCCAACGGCTAGATCTTGGCGGCTGCAACATAAAAAAAATGGTGACCAGATTAGTTTTTAGGGTTTTTTGGTTTTGTTATATTGGGTTTGAGCCAAACAGGCCTATGCATTTGTTTTTTGGGTTTTAGTTTGTAATGGACTTGGACAAATATAATATTATTGGGCTTTTATTTTAATTATGATCTGTTTTATTTTTAGTCTTAGATTAAATAATAATACTACTTACTAACTTATGTACACTTACACATATATAACCAAATGCGTTTACACATAATACAAACATTAATACATACTACATATACACATAATACATACAATATACATACTCACACTCACATTTAGACATTAATGATATTAAAACAATAGTAAACACACATATAAATGTTAATAACACATACATACAATCATGTATTACATGCAATGTTGACAAACATACACATATATGTTCATGCCTAAATAAACACACATATAATAAACACATACTAATGACACATACCTAGTATACATATAATAACACACACGAGCACAATACTTATACATATAATACAACCACTTAGCATCATTATTTTATTATCACATAATAGTATATATATAAGTCCATCGTTGTAAAATAAAAGACGGGTCAACTCGGACAAAATTAGTGATTACATGATGATGTCAATATCTCTATACATATGGTCATGCCACGTCATCGAAGGGAGTTTACCGTTAATTGACTGACAGTTTCTATCCAACAAGGGAGAAAATTGCACTAAAATGAAACGTTAGATGGTTGTTTGCACAAAAAAAGAATAAGTGCTAAAGTGACCAAAAGGTCAAACGTTGGAGGCTATTTTTGACTTTATGTCATTATTTGGTGCACGATCAACCTCTGGAATTCAGACATAAAAACATAAAAATGGATTTTGGATAAACAAAAAGAATTCAAACCAGATTATATGCTGGTTATATATATAATGCAAAGAAGTAAATCTGTTTTATTTGAATTTTAAAGTTTAATTTAATTAAAATTCAAATGTTGAGATAATGGGAGAAGTTGAGATTTTGGGGAGATTTGTTTGCTGATTTTTCTCTTTACATTTTACCTAAATGCCCTCATTTTTAGCTACAAAAGGAGGTCATCTCCTTCATTTTAAACTCACTCGTCACTTCATTCTCCTCTCTCTTCACAAACGTAGTGAAATCTTCCTTTTTTGGTGGTCTTTGATATTTATTATTTCGATAGTATTTGCTCCGGATAAAATATTTTCCTTCTTCCAGAAAAGAGCAACACTATTCTGAGTTCCACTTCCTTATTTCGAGTGTACGAAATTTGGAAGACTGTGTTAACCTTGGGGGTAACGTCTATTTTTAGGGATTACACCAATCTGGGCGAAATTGCTTCTAAGGCAGTGACTACACGGCACAATAAAATTACTTTTTCTTCATTTATGTATTTTATTTATTTTTCCAGTTAGTGCTAATCTTTTGTTTTGCAGTAAGCTATTTTCCAACAATTTAGAAGCAAATTACTTACTACAAACACATGGCTTTCACAAACAAATTCATCCCCAAGATGATGCAGCCAAAGCCAAACTTGATCGAGAATCCAGACAAGGTGATTGTTGTTGTGGTCTCTGAGGTTAATTTGGTGGAAAATCACACCGAGTGGGTAGTGGACACTGGCATTTCCAAGCATTTCTGTGCCAATAGAGAAATGTTCACCGAGTTTGAAGATGTAGATAAATGTGAACAAGTTCACATGGGAAACTCTAGTAGTTCAGAAGTATTCAGTAAAGGAAAAATCTTACTTAAACTTACTTTTGAAAAAAATCTAGCTCTGCATAATGTTTTGTATGTTCCTTCACTTTGTAGAAATCTAATCAGTGGTGGAATCTTGAATAAGGCAGGAATTAAGTTAGTATTTGAATATGATAAGCTTGTATTATCTCGTAATGGTGATTATGCGGGGAAAGAGTATTTATGTGGGGGCTTTTTGTTATTGAAACTATGGCTAATGTTATGAATAAGACATCTATTTCTGCTTATACCGTTGAGATTTATGATATGTGGCATGCTAGATTAGGTCATGTGAACCTTTACTCTTTAAAAAGGTTAAAACTTCTGATGTTGTGTTTATTGGTTATGCTTTAAATAGTGTTGCTTATAGATTTATGTTCTTGCATTATTATTCGATATGTGAATCTAGAGATGTAGTATTCTTTGAAAATGTTTTCCCTCTAAAAAACACAATAACAATGACATGGAATTAGATGAGAATGTTTCTTCTTCTAGGAAAACTTCTAGAGATCAAAATGATGATGAACCTAGGATAAGTAAAAGACAAAAGGTAGCAACCAATTTTGGACCTGACTTCTTTACTTCTTTAATAATTGATATTGATATTTAGACTCAATTAGTGATTCTATAAGTAATGCATTTTTTATAGATGAAGATCCAAAAACATATGATGAAGCTATTAGTTCTATTGATGCTAATTTTTGGAGAGATTCTATTAAAAATGAATTAGAATCGATTTCGTCTAATCATACTTGGGAGTTAGTAGACTTGCCTAAAGGTTGTAAACCTATCAGTAATAAATGAGTCTTTAGAAAAAAGTTTAGACCGGATGGATCTATACAAAGGTAAGGCAAGACTAGTTGTAAAAGGCTTTTCCCAAAAGTGTGGGATTGACTTTTTTGATACATATTCTCTTGTTACTAAAATCTCCACCATTTGTGTTTTATTTGCTTTAGCTTCCATTCACAACTTGTTGGTACATCAAATGGATGTGAATACAGTCTTTTTGAATGATGATTTGGATGAGGAGATTTACATGGAACAACCTCCAGGATTTGTGGCACCTGGGAAGGAAAATAAAGTTTGAAAACTCACAAAAACTTTATATGGTCTCATACAAGCTCCAAAACAATGGAATGAGAAATTTCATAAAACTATTCTCACTTATGATTTTATTGTTAATGGTGCTGACACATGTGTGTATCTAAAATGTTTGGATATGATTGTGTTATCATAAGTCTGTATGTATATGACTTATTAATTTTTAGTACACACCTAAAAACCATTAAAGAGACTAAATTTTTTTTATCCAATAAGTTTGAAATGACTGATTTAGGAGAAGTTGATGTAATTTTAGAGGTAAAAATGACTAAATCAGATAAGGGATACTCGTTAAACAAATCTCATTACATAGAGAAAGTTTTGAAAAAGTTTAACAGTTTTGTTGTAATCCCTATAAGTACCCCTTATGATCCTAGCATTCAACTAAAAAAGAATAAATGTAATAGTATCTCACAATCTGAATATGCAAAGATTATTGGAAGCCTAATGTTATTAATGAACTATACTCGACCTGATATTGCCAATGTTGTTAGTAGATTAAGTAGATATACTCACAATCCTAGTGATGAGCATTGGAATACTCTTAATCGTTTACTTAGATACCTTAAAGGTACAACAAATTGGGAACTTAAATTTGTTGGATACCCTGTAGTCCTTGAAGGATATTGTAATGCAAATTAGGTAATTGACAATGATGAAGTAAATTTCACTAGTGGGTATATTTTTACTTTAGGTGGAGCAGCTATTTCCTGGAAGTCTGCAAAATAGACGTGTATTGCTCACTCCACCATAGAATCAGAGTTCATTGCTCTTGATTTAGCTGGGCAAGAGGCCGAGTGGCTTAGGAATATGCTTGCAAAGAGTTTTTTATGGGTAGACCTACACTTCCAGTGTCATTATTATGTGATTCACAAGCCGTAATATGTGTTGCTAATAATCAATCTCACCGTGGTAAGAAGAGACACATCAGGATAAGACATGAAACTGTGAGACATCTTATAAAGAATGGATTTCTTGCTTTGGAGTACATGAAATCTAAAAGGAACCTTTTTGATCCTTTAACTAAAGAGTATGTAGGTAAATGGTTCTTGATTCGTCGAGGGGATGAGACTTAAACTCATTGGATGAGTAATTCATATCGTACACTTCTACCTATCCCTGTGGCGTCTTGTGTACACTTGGGAGGTTGAGTTTTTTACTCTTAATGAATTCATAGCTCAAGATTTGGGTGGTCCTAGTGAGACGGACTTGATGGATACCCCGGTTTGTGAGGTTGAGTTTTACACTCTTAATGAATTCATAGCCCATGTTTGTGGGTGGTCCTAGTGAGACGGGCTTGATGAATTCACCAAATTTATAAATGAGAGGTTGAGCTTAGTAAAAGCTCTTAATAATTTTATAGCCCTAATTCGGGTGGTCTATATTGAGATAAACTTGATGAAATCACCTACGTAAGTGTGAAGGATTCCTTCTATAAAAGACTTTGGGTCATCTTTCTAGAGCACTTATGAGCATCCCGAGGTATTATTTGGCAAAATTTTTGAACTATTGTGGAACTCAAATAGATATGGGGTTAGTCATGTGTTATGAGTTAACCCTAATCTTGACATGTTCAAGATTCGTTCACTTGTTAAAGAGAAGAATTACTCATTCTACTATGTACTAGTTCAAATCTAACAAATACTAGTGCTTAAGCGACTAATTTCGCCGTTGCTCTTTTCTTTTAATTATTTTGCGGATCTCTACTTCTTTGCATTAGTGGGGGATTGTTGGTTATATATATAATAATGCAAAGAAGTAAATCTATTTTATTTGAATTTTAAATTTTAATTTAATTAAAATTCAAATTCAAATGTTGAGATAATGGGAGAAGTTGAGATTTTTGGGAGATTTGTTTATTGATTTTTCTCTTTACATTTTTTACCTAAATACCCTCATTTTTTAGCTATAAAAGGAGGTCCTCTCCTTCATTTTCACCTCACTCATTACTTCATTCTCCTCTCTTCTTCTATATCTTCTCTCTGCACAAACAAAGTGAAATTTTTCTTTTTCGGTGGTCTTTGATATTTATTTTTGGTAGTATTTACTCCGAATAAAATATTTTCCTTCTTCCAGAAACGAGCAACACTATTTCGTGTTCCAAATTTCCTTATTTCAGTTATACGAAATTCGGAAGACTGTGTTAACTTTGGGGGCAACGCCCATTTTTAGGGATTACACTAGTTCGGGCAAAATTGCTTCTAAGGCAATGACTACATGGCACAGTAAAATTTCTTGTTCTTCATTTATTTATCTTATTTATTTTTCTAGTCAGTGTTAATATTTTGTTTTGTAGTAAGCTATTTTTTCAACATTATAAACATGTCGTTAATCATGAAATGAAACTCATACATGCGCATAGAAAAAGGGTATACAATCTAATGTTCATGAACATTTAGAGTCACCTCTGGACTTCGATCCTTTAGATACTGAAAGAACAATAGACCAATGGCAAAAACAATTGGCAAATACGATAGCTTGATCGGATTACCCGAATGCTGACTATAAAATGCATACGCCACAATTGCTGCAATACTGTGGAGTACAGCACATACCGATCTGAATATGTCGGTCGGAGGAGCTGTCAGACAATAAAACCATGTTATTTCCCTATCCCATCTCCATCTTGCCTTTTTTCTTTACACCCTTTCCAAGGCGTATTCTAGCTTATGCATGGAAGCAAGCTCGTCGAAAGCTGACGATAGAAGCTCTATCACAGAGTTGGCAATGAGAAAGATCCAAACATGTCCATTGAACATAAAGACATAAAAAGGAAAAATGGAACAATCAGCGTTTGTAAAATTTGTGAAAATGTCGACTAATCCATAAGAGGGGACAAATTATCGTAATTTATTTTAACCCGAGACATAAACAAAGACAAGGATAATCTTTCTATTGTAGTCATCTTGAAACATGACTATAATTGATGTTAGAGTTTTCGTTTCGAGCAAACATGAAGAAAAGGAAAAAAAAAATAGACTTTTTTTATTCCAAAAATATAATAAGTACGGGTATTTATACAGAGAAAGAAAATAACAAAATATTTTTAAACTAATTAACTTCTTATCTAACTAATCCTAACAGCTAACTTAACCAACTAATTGAACCTATTACATATTCTATTAGCCCCCTCAAAAAACAATAGTTGGAAGAGCTTTAGTGAAGCAGTCTGCCAATTGATTTTGACTTGATACATGTAGCAATGTAACAATCCCTTTGTGAATCTTCTTTCGTATTAGGTGGCAATCTATCTCAACGTTCCTTGTCCTTTCATGTTGCACATGATTTTCTGCAATTATGACAAAGATTGTCACAATAGAGATTAGTTGAAGAATGTTCAATATGTAAGTCAAAAAGTAAGAAATTAGTCCATTGTATTTCACAAGTTACTAATGCCAAAGCCTTGTAATCTGTCTCACTGAAAGATCTAAAAATAGTTTGTTGTTTCTTGGACTTTCAGGAAATTAAAGCTGCTCTAAGAAAGACACAAAAACTAGTGGTGGACCTTTTCGAATCTGGACAAGAAGCCCAATCCGTGTCAGAAAAGGCATTAAGCTAAAGTTGATTGTTAGCAGGAAAGAATAAACCTTGACCAGGAGTCCCTTTCAAGTATCTAAATACCCTGTGTACTGCTACCATATGAACATCAGTAGGTGCATAAATAAATAGAAAAAGTTACTGTACAACAAATGCTACATCAGGTTTAATATTAGTCAAGTAAAACAACTTTCCTATGAGTCTTCTGTAAGAAGTTATGTCTTGTAGATATTCTTCATCAGTTTTAAAATGTCTCTTAGTAGTAACAATAGTAGTAGAGGCTGGTTTAGACCATAAGAAACTAGACTCTTCTAAATTCTAGTGTATTTTTTGACAAAGATTAATACCTTTAGTAGATCGAACAACTTCAAGTCCTAAGAAAAATTTTAAACCCCCTAGGTCTTTTATCTTGAAAGTTTCACGAAGATAGTGCTTTATATAAGTTATTTCATGCATACTAGAACTAGCAAGAACTATGACATCTACATAAACAACTAGTGCAATAAAGCTACATCCTTCTTCCTTAGTAAAGAGAGAAGTGTCAGAATCAGCTTGTTTAAACCCCTATTGAATTAAGGCAGATGTTAGCCTTTCATTCCACTGTCTGCTTGCTTGTATTAAATTATACAAGCTTTTGTTTAACTTGCATACCAAACCAAGAGTTTGAGTGAAGAAACCCGGGGTAACTCCATGTATACTTCTTCCTGTAAATGACCATGAAGAAAAACATTATTGATGTCAAGTTGCTGTAAATTCCAATTCTCTGCTGCAACCACTACCATTAAGGTTCTTATAGTGGTGATTTTTGCAACTGGACTAAAAGCATTAAGGAAATCTATCTTTGGTTGTTGAGTGCACCTTTTAGCAACTAACCTAACTTTATATCTTTCAAGAATTCCTTTAGATTTTAGTTTGATTTTATAAACCTATTTATAACCTATAGTTTGTTTACCATGTGAAAGAGAAACTAGTTCTCGTGTATTATTCCTTTCTAAGGCTGCAATTTCTTCATTCATTTCCTTTTTCCAACAATCATGCAATGTAAGATTTCTACATTACGATGTAAGATTTATATTGAAGAGAAAAGTTTTGGTAAAATAGAACATGAGCAATAGTTGTGGAGTGGTTCTTGATCCTCGTGAAGTTACTTGGTAGTCCCTGAACCTTTTTGGAAGATGTTTACTCCTAGAGGGTCGAGCTGAAGGCACTGAAGGTTGAGGAACATGAGATGGCAGCTGATGTTAATGGGAGATGAATTCATCTACAAGAGCTATATTACCATTATGAGCTGTGTTTTGGGAACTAATATTTAGGTTTGCAGTAGCAGAATTGGAACTGTCAGAAGCCATTTCTGTATTTTTACTCAAAACATGATTTAAAGTAACATCTATTATGTTATTAGGATGTTGTCCTCCTATGCAATCTTCCATTAAAATAGTATTATCATATGCTGGCAAAACAATTTCATTTGAAGAAGAATTAACAGATTGCTGAAAAGAAAAAATATTTTATGAAAAAGTAACATCTCGAGATACAGAAACACTTTGTGTTTCTAAATCAAATAGCTTATACCCTTTAATATTCTTTGGATATCCAAGAAAGACACCTTGTAGCTCTAGGATGCATCTTAGTTTTAGGTTTAGGTAAAATGGAAGCATATTGTCACGGACCCTTTAATATTCTTTGGATATCCAAGAAAGACACCCTTTAATATTCTAAATCAAATAGCCTATACCCATATAAAATCATCTCGGATGTTTTCAAGATCTTAAGCAAAAACTCGAAAACGACCCCTATGAAATAAAAATATATTTTATTATTTTAACAGTTAATTTAATATTTTATTAACAAATTATTATTTTTATTGTTTTATTTAGAAAACATCTAAAATACAACTAAAACGATAAGGAGCAACTATTAACTTACAAGATTACCACCTAAAAAGTTATTGAAATTGTAAAGGTAAAATGTCGAGCTCTGAGCACGGACGGTTCAAAAATTTACGGAGCTTTGTGCAATTTATTAAAACGAGACATTTTAATTTATAATCTCAAAGATATATAAGGTTTTTTTAAAAAAAATATTTTATCTTAGTAAAAAATATATCATGAGACCCTCCTTAAAGTCTTTTTTCTTGTATTTTATTACATTAAAAAATTTTATTTTCCCTATAAACATTTAATTTAACTTATATAGGACATTATTTTTTTAGGCCTTGTACGGTCACTCATCTCGTACGTATCTAAAAACCTCTACTAACTCTGAGCGAACGCTCATGTTACTCCCTATCCAAAACCTTGTATGTACACACTTTTGCTGCTAAATATTGAACTAACATGCATGGGAGCAAGGATGTGTTTACTTTAACTTTTTTTGTTGATCAAAACGATTTTTCGGCAGGTAAAAGCAAAGAAAATTATTCAATACATGTATTGTATAATAAAGACCACCTACTGTTACATGATTTATTGTTTTAGGAATTAGAGATTAGTTTAAGATCTTGATGTTTAGTTCGTAAGGTTTAAAGTTTATAGGTATCATTTGAGGTTTATGGTTTAGATTTTAAGATTATAGATTTAGATAAAATAATTTTTAAATACTAATAAATATGTAAGTTCGCATAATTTTTTTTACAAAAAATACTCTAAAAACAATGCAAAACAATGGTTTTTACGGGTAATATTTTAAGGAAACAACTTTGATACATTTACGTAAACTAAACAAATCTTCTATTTTTAAGGATTAGGGGTTTAGGTTTTAAAGTTTAGAATTTAAGGTCAATGTTTAGAATTTAGGGTTTAGGATTTAGAGTGTAGGATTTATGGTCAGGAATTTAGGATTTAAGCTTTATAGTGTAAACATGCAAGCTTGTGTAAAATAATATGAACACAGATTTTGCATCAAAATTTTACCCATATCTTAATGGAAAAATACTTTGATACACAAGCTTTTCAATTTTATGGTTTGGTTTAGGGGTTTAGTGTGTAGGAGGTAGAATTTAAGGTTTGTGATTAGAATTTAGAGTTTAGGGTTTAGAGCTAGAGATTTAGGTTATAAATTTATATCTTAAATATGATGAGTTGTGTAAATTTTTTTACACAACTTGTGTATCAAAATATAATCCTATTTTAATACATAAGCTTTGTACAATTTACACAATTAGTTTATTTTAAGCCTAAATCATAATATTTAAATTCTTAACCCTAAACTCTCAAATCCTAAATTTTAAACCCTAAATTATAAACACATATCCTAAATTTTAAACCCTAAATTATAAACACATACTCCAAACTATAAACTCGACCCCTAAATATGACCAATAATCCCTACAATTAATAGACTTGTATAAACCAAAATTAAATATTTTCCTTTTTTATATTTTAATAAACCAAAAAAAAACTTAATACCACGTGTTTTTCAAATACATTTGTCAATAACAATAATGATGTTAAACTGGAGAAACTATTAGATGTAGGTGTGGGCTCAACTTGAAAAATTAAATTATTCGTCTTGATTTGATGTGAAAAAAATTGATTCGTTTTAATTCGAAAAGTTCAAATAAAATTTGAGTTATGAAATGAAAATTCGATTAACTCAAAATTTTAGTAATTAATTTATCAGTTTTTAAATTTGAGTCGAGTCTGTCAATTTTGCATGATATATTATGTATATCGTATATTGATATAGAAATCCGTTAAAATTAGAATCAATATGTATTATAACATTATAAATAATTACAATTAAATTTGTACGAAAACTCAAAAACTCGACTTGATTCAACTCGAATTTCATAAACTCTACTCGATTCGAAAAGATTTCAAATAAAGTTTAAATCGTAAAATAAGAATTGTAAACTCGAATAACTCAAAAAAATTTTAGTCGACTCGATTGATCGTCCAACCTTAATTAGACGGGCCCGACTCACCACATCATTCATGGTACTATCTAATAAGATCAATTCATCTCAAAATTAAGGAATAAGTAATTACTTGGAAGTTACTTTAAGATGGATAAATTTTATTGACTGAGACCACAATAATATGGTGAGCGGAATCCATCTAATAATTTTTTTATTAAACTTGTTTGTTTCCTAAGAAATCTGTGCCACCGGATTTGTGTTTAAAACGAAGTACTCATATTTGGATAGGCTCAAGACCTAATCAACCCGACATAAGATAAGTAGTGCTGACTTAAGCATGAAGAAAACAACTATAAGTCCATTTTCAAGCATAAATAATATATACTAACCATTTCATTGATTGAACCTCGATAATTACATTATTCATATTTGTTTTTTATATGTCAAAGTACATAATAATAATAAGGTGGGTCTATGCAGAAAGCGAAAGATCAATTAATCATAGAGAATAGGATAAATGGATGGGACAAAAAAATTGAGCCATGTTGCACATATAAAGCCTCCAAATATGATCAAAATATTCTCTTTATTATACAACAAAATCTGTTATAATATACTACTAAAACTAATCGATTAATAAATTAAATATCATAATTATAAATAAATTTATATATATGTCCGCAAAATCTATTAATACTACCTCTAATTATCATTTAACAGCATTTTATAGATATTATCATGGGTGATTCAAAATTTTAAGGGTTCTACATAATTTATTAAAATAGGCTTTCACTTAAAAAATATTTATTGACTTGATATGTGCAAGCATGCTAACTTTTGAATAAAAAATACGTATAACATAAATTAAAATTTATGAAATACAATAACATTTTATTTTTTCATGTGTTTTACCATTAGCTTATAACTATCTTTTTATTTTTCTTTTATAAATATTTAACTTAACTCATTTTAAACCATTTTTTCTGGGTTATATGCAATCGTTTCTATAGCACATGTACAAAATCACCCCTAAAAACCTAACTATTATGTTGTGCTTTAGAGGCAAAATGATAATTTCCCTCCTGCTCCCCCAATAAAGTGAGTTTCCCAAGGGTTCCCTTCCTCCCGAGAACCAGAGCATCCATGCCATATATGCTCTCAAATTAGCCACTACACTTGGGTTTCATAGCACCATGACTCGCAGCTCTTCGTTTATATTAAGATTATAAATGAGATAAGACAGATCATAAATTATTTGAGTCTAATTTAATTAAATTCGATTGAATTTAATTCGAGCTTTTAAATTTTTAACTACTCATTTGTACGAGAGAAAAACTGAACTAAAGAGCACCCCATTTTAAACCTGCTTTTGCCAAAGTGGCCCATCATCCCTTGGTAAAGTGTCTTTCAATTATCTTTCAACAAAATAAAAAGTGCCTTTCAATTCCCGCTTTTGGTAAAGTGCCCTGTCATAATATATCTCAACTTGCCAAATCAGACCAAACAATTTCCTCAGCTTTGCTTATCATTTACAACACCTTTCTTCAACCAAGTCTAATGTCATCCTTACACTTTATTTTAGCTGTTTATGAATATAAACGAACACAACATTTAATGACTAATTATTGTATAATATTTTTTAAATTAAATAAATGAGTTTAAATAATGTAAATGAATATGTTTGTAAACACATAAACGAACATGTTTAGAAACATTAAATAAACATACACAAAAATGCTAATTGAATCAAACTTGAGTATACCAAATATATAAACGTATATAAATATAAATTTATTTGTTTGAGCTCGATTCATTTATCCCTAATGACATTGACAGAACAGAAGGTGCCAAATACATTGCATATATGGACTTTCCGTATGTATTACGGAAAATATCAACCAAAATCAGGAAGAAAAATATCAGAGTCGATGGCAATAATGAAATTCCATATCAATGGCTGGCTGTTTTTACATTTGCATTTCATTTTCTAACCCTACAGCAACTTGTTTACTATATTATATATGTCTCTACTTCATGAAATAAATATATCCAACCAGGCTGAAAGGAACTGCTAAAGTTTCTCTTTTTCTTTTTGTCACCGTGAAACGTGTGAGGCAGAGAAATGGAATATTCCGGCGATGGATTCGACGTTATTGTAGTAGGCGCCGGCGTCATGGGGAGCTCCACGGCATACCAGCTAGCCAAAAGAGGCCAGAAAACACTGCTTCTCGAGCAATTTGACTTTCTGCACCACCGTGGCTCTTCCCACGGCGAGTCCCGAACCATACGAGCAACGTACCCGGAGGACTACTACTTCAGCCTGGTGACTGAGTCCTACCGGTTATGGCAGCAAGCTGAAGCCTAAATTGGGTTCAGGGTTTACTTCAAGGCCCAGCACTTGGACATGGGACCAGCCGATGCCAAGAGTCTCCTTGCAGTCATCGACTCGTGTCGAAACAACGCCGTCCCGCACCAGGTTCTCAACCGAAAGCAAGTCGATGAAAGATTTTCCGGCCTGATCGACATACCGGACGACTGGATAGGCGTGTCGTGTGAGCTGGGCGGTGTCATCAAGCCCACCAAGGCGGTGTCGATGTTTCAAATGCTCGCCTTGAGGAATGGTGCATTCCTTAGAGACAACATCAAAGTGGTTAATATTGCCAAAGATGAAGACGGAGGAGTGGTGGTAACCGCCAGCACTGGCGAGAAGTTCCGCGGCAGAAAATGCGTGGTGACGGCGGGTGCTTGGATGAGAAAGCTGGTTAAAACAGTAAGCGGGATTGAACTGCCGATTCAACCACTGGAAACCAACGTATGTTACTGGAGAATTAAGGAAGGACACGAGAGAAAGTATTCAATCCGGACTGATTTCCCAACATTCGCTAGCTACGGCCAGCTATACATATACGGCACACCGTCGTTGGAGTATCCGGGACTGATTAAAGCAGCCGTGCACGGTGGTTACCAGTGTGACCCCGACAGAAGGCCATGGGGACCCGGACTTGTACTCGACTCATTGAAGCAATGGATCGAACAGAGATTCAAAGGGTTGGTCGATTCGAGTCGACCTGCTGCAACTCAGTTGTGCGTGTACTCGATGACACCCGATGAAGATTTCGTGATTGATTTTCTGGGCGGGGAGTTCGGGAAAGATGTGGTGATCGGAGGTGGGTTTTCCGGCCACGGGTTCAAGATGTCGCCGGCAGTTGGGAGGGTGCTGGCTGATTTGGTGCTGACCGGAGAGGCGGAAGGTGTTGAGCTAAAGCAGTTCAGGATAGGAAGATTTGAGGAGAATCCGAGAGGGAATATTAAAGATTATGAAGATCAAGTTGGGCTGTTGTTGAAAAGTACACTGTGAATTCCTCAGAATCCGTTTTTTTTTTGTACAATCATCTCTGTTCATTGATCATCGAGAAGAAAGAATAAAACTTGATTTGATGTTCATTTTCCAGCATTATCCAGGTGACCAAAAACAAAACAATGAAAAACAGCAATTTGAATTTTTCTTTTTACTAAAAAATGTTATTATTAAATTTTTTTTTAATTTTTTCTTCATTATAAAAAGCATTTTTTCATTAAAATTTAATTTACTTATGGTGAAACATGTAAATTACTCGAGGTGGAAGAAATAATATATCTCAATTCATGCTAAATGGACGATAGAAATTGTAGATCAAAATAAGATAAGTCAAATTTTCAACCGAGCTAGTTGATTATAAAGGGCTTTTGAAGAAAACTAATCTGAAAATGAAGGAAAGAGAAGAACATTTTTTGTACCAGCTAAATTACAAATGATGGACTACAACGATAATATAATGATGGTGGAGAATGATTCCGATCATTGAAAAGAAAAGGATATGATTTTAGGAAAATTTTATAAAATAGAAACAATTTGGGGTGCAATAAGACAATTAACGGTTGAATGATCAAAATATAAACAATTTTAAAGTTGAGTGATCAATTGAAATTTTCCAAAGTTGAGTAGCTAAAATAAAAATACGGTTATATTATATATTATATATAGACCTCGTGCTCGTACAAGTTATCATCCCATCACTAGCGGATGAATCGCCGACGGTCCCTCCAACCTTTTCCTCCCACAGCTAGCGGATGAATAGCCGACCAACCTTCCCTTCTGATTGCTAGCGGATGAATCGTCGATGGTCGGACATTCTCTTAAAGACATTTCTCCACTGTACACTTTCGTCTTCTTTTGAAACAATTTTCACACAAATCAGCTACCGCAGTCATGTAAACAATCCGCTAGTTTAAATTGTATCAAACACAGTACAACATTACAAACTGAGTACCAAAAAGAACCAACCTTCCTGGCATATATCACAGTTTTCACGTCCTATTCTCAGATTGGCCGTCCCCTTCCAATTAGTCTACAGAAACACCTGCAAAGCAGTCTTTATGAGTAGCAACTCACCTTCAAACAGATCAATTTGACCAAAGAAAACCGCATGCAGAAACAGAAATGGGATCTATGTGGGATGTAATAGTCTAAGCGATGCTTTGAAGTGAATGTCAAAAACATTCTTGAGGCCCGATACATGGACTAGGCAAATAGATCTTACTCGGGTCAGAATCCTCCAAACAGGAGTTGAATTAAAGAAAAGCATTGGAGCTTTGAAGATGGCATTGAAGGCTTTAGAAGCTTTTAATCCCCAAACCGAAACATCTTTGTCGCAAGTTGAAAACATTTTCTTCAACCTTCAAAGAAAACATAGATCCAAGATAAGTTTCATTAAATTATACAAGTTTCATAGTTTGAAAACACAATTGTAAAAAAATGAATTATTATGGTTAAATCTTAGACGCTGCAATAAGACTAACCATATCTCAGAAGAGCTCCTCCGGTGACCTTGGTAGAGTCGAGTCCCAAAAATTCTTTGTAGTCAAAAGGTTCGAAGAGCAAGCCGTTTTGGTCATCTACAAGCTCTTCTGGAACCTTGCAAATGTTGTATCTTACCTTGTTTCCCTTCATCACAACGCGGCGATAAGACGGAGACAATCAACCGTTTAACCTTACCTGCAATAATCCAATTGCAACACCATAATAGCCACAAATGGGCTTGTAAGAAACAGAGTTCTTTTGTTCCTAAAGGCAGAGCAAACAGCTCTTCCACGGCTCCAAGCAGTGCCTTTCGAAGATCCAGGACTTGGTCGAACATAGCCACACTTTTTCTCCTCTGCCTTCAAAAATAGTAAGCCGAATTAGAATGAAATCCTCAGTGTTATTACCAAAGAATAATCAAAACAAGTTGATATACTCTGCTTCTCCATTTTTTTCTCAGAGGGGGTCTTTAATGTGTCATCCTCTTCTTCAACCGGCGAGTTCAAAGGAGAATCGTACAACTTTAGACTGCACCTGCATTTCAAAATTCATTGATCATTAGAATGCAATACACACACATTGTGTAAAGATTGTAAATATAGGTATGTACGTATTTTAATGGTAAACAACATAAAAAAAGCTATATTAGTCAAATTTAGGATGTGAGTTCATGTTCAATACATTCATAGACATTTTTTTTCAAAGATTTGAAAGAACCTCAGTTAAGTACAAATATTAAAATAAATAGCCTAAAAATATTGAAAATGTATTAATAAAATTGACCGTAACTAATGCTTCTTCCCCGGTCGGCCCATTACAAAATTGAAAAACTTCATCTTTTTTGGTTGTGGCCCAGCCTCTGCCTCTTTATAAGGGGGGCATTAGCTATTAATTCATCTGCAGGGGAGTCTTCATTGAAATCTTCAAAATCTTTCTGATACACTATTCGAACCCCACATTTCTTCTCCTTAACAAAATTGGCACAATTATCAGATATGACTGACAATTGAAGTTCATCAAATACCTGATTTGAGCAATCTGTTGTCAGTAAATCCTCAATTTCACTCTCGCCACATTTATCCTCCGAGTTAAAGGGATATAATAAGTCGCGCGGCAAATAAGTAAGATAAAAATGATCTTTTATTATAGGTTGGATAATTTTTTTATTAAAAATCCAGCATCTCCATATGACATGCTGAGGATTTTCATCCCAGGAAACAGATCCATCACAACTAACTTGTCCAGATTTTGTATGATGGATAACAAATTCACATGTGAGTTCCTCATCCCTCGAAACATCATCATTGACAAAAATGCAGCAGAAAGAAACTGCCATCCATTGCCTATCATTCTGAATATTGTTAGGCAGTAGTATCCTGATTGAAGACTCAACTGTTTGATGGCTGAACCATTTTGGAATTTCACTTCCAGGCATAACAACATCAAACCTTTTTCTTGAATTTGCATGGTGCTGCAAAATAAAACATATGTTGCTTGGTAACTAATACTATAAATTCTTTAAGCATGAGAATTTTTAAGTGCGAAAGAGAGGTTAATCGACCTTAAGACGTCTTCTCAGCAATTTTAATACATTGAAATTCTCAGCCAATCTAAAGCAGCGACGACCCATAAACCATGGCAAGCCCTCTGAATTGGATACCTTCGATGGATTAGGAATTAGTTCCAGAGAAGCAAAACTATCCATGTTTACAGCTTCTGTACTTGTAAGCTCAGGCAACAATCGATGCTCCTTGCAATTTGAGAATCTAACACATTGAAGCTTGGAAAGCAGAGGAAGAGACGAAGGTATGCTGACAAAATTGTTACCACTGAGATCAAGAAATGTCAAAGAGGATAGACAAGAAATATCACTAGGAATATCTCCTTCACGAAGATTGCAGTCCCTTAGTTTCAGCTCTGTTAATGAACTCAAACCTGACAATGAATGTAACATCAGAGGCAAGGTCTCGATACTTCCTCTTTGGAAAACCTGGAAAAGATAAGGTAACTTAAATGATGGTCCCTTGCGCCTACTCAAAGACAGAACTTTCGGATATTTAAATTGAAAAATGAAGGATGGCGGTTTTGCTATGGCTGTTTCACTCAAGTCGAGCTCTTCCAAAAACTCTACTTGCTGCAAATTGTTGGGCAAATTTCCAACTTTATAACAACCAGAAAGATCAAGACTTTTGAGACAATTACACCCTCCTATATTGGTTGGAAGATTCCTAAGACTTTTGCAGCCCCTTAAATTCAAAAGTTTAAGCCTCGAAAGAACTCCGATGGATGGATGGACATCTACTATTCTTATGCAACCCTCCAATATCAAATTTTCCAGATTTGGGGTTGCTGTGAAGTCCGGTGTCTTGATCAGGCTTTGAGACCCTTTGAGGTTGAGCGCTTTCAACTTATACAAGGTCTGTTGAAAAAGATAATAAATTAGAGATAAAAAGAGGAAAACCTGATCAAGAAAACAATCAGATAAATTAATTTTATCATTCTATCCAAATTAGAATTTAATTATTCTTCTCAAATAAGCTAGAAAACAACAATCACATGAATTAATTCTTACAGTGTTTCCCTTCCATAGTTGTTCGATGCGACTGTATGGCAACAGAAGCGCAACAAGGTTGTCGGGTTGGAAGCTTGGAGGCAAGAATCTTAAAGGATATCCCATCCAATCTAAAAGCCGTAGCTCATTAGAAAGATATTTGAGATCATCACAATTTGAGAGGCAAAGGACTTTGAGCAATCTCAAATTTTTCATCTTCAAGAAGGCATCCGCATTCAAATTCAGCATCTTCTTCGATTCCCTGATAGCCATAGGTAAGAGAAAGAAAATTCACTTAAAAATATAACAAAGCATTCAATACCTAAAGACAAGGCTGTCTCCGAAACTTAATTTATTTATTTTCTGTCAAGCACTTGTATCCCACCACATATCCAAATACAGATTTAGAGATAATTCATCATTCTTCAAGGAAAAGAAATTGAACATAACAATATCAAATGCATACGTTTATCTGACACGCAGAACCAAGTTTCAAAAACATAGCCTACAAGAAACTAGAATTAATATTCACAAACACATACATCTCTTTTTTTTTTAAAAAAAATGAGTAACTTATTCAATAGCGGAACTCAACATTATTTATTGGTGCATTTAAAAATTTAAACTTATAAGGGCCAACAATAAATTATTTATATTTTGGGGATAATGAGCAATTTTACCATTGTCCCAACTTAAATTTTTAATATTTTTGGCTGGCCATGGCCCCCTCTATCTTCCGCCATTGAACTTATTTCTTGAAAATAAAATAAATATAAAAGTGAACTATTAAGCTTTAAAGGTGTTTTGCCATTGGCTTTTAATAGAATTTTTTAGCCAAAAAGAGTTAAATAAAAAACAATAACAATATGAATATTATACATCAATACATGTGTATGCATGTTTTCCTACCAGATATTGTCAATGATCATGCCTTCAATCCTTTCCGTAGCCTAAAAAAATCAAGAGTAAAACATAAGAATACGCAAAATAAAAAGGGTAATTTATATGATAAAACTTTTGAAAATTTACATTTATGTATATATTCTTGTATTTAACATTATTATAATCTTTTGATTAAATATAGTAAACAAGTCATTTTCAACAATGTTAAAATGTTTTCTAACTTTTAAGTGGTTCAATGAAATTAAATACCTTTTTATACATATCTTAAAAGTCTTATTAATATTGAATCCATATAACCTCTTAAAATTGATTAATATTAATTGAGCTAAAACTACATTATATACACACACCGAGTAGAGATTGTAAATCAAATAAAATAAATAATATGCAATTTCTGTGGAATGACTTACAGTGTTTTTCGTTAGCACATGATAGACATCTTTTTCCTCCCACAATCTACAACGTTTTCCAGGTTCCTCAATAGATTTTTCCCTAACAATTTTTCTCCCCATTTCTTGTAGCAAGTTATGTATCCACAATTTGTTGTTTTCATTAATTGTTAGTAGAGACTTCTTAACGAGAACGTCGATTCTAATATCCAGAAAAAATTCACAACCATCCAATACTTTCATTACAAATTCTTTCTCCTCCCCATTGAAGAAGCATGCTATATCTAGAAATATATTCTTCTCCCTCTCTTCCAATCCATCAAAGCTGATTCGAAGCCTGTCGAGAATTTCTTTGTTAGAATCTTTTTCCAGTCTTTTGATTGCACTTTTCCATTGAACTGCATCTCTGCCACACTAAAACGAACCCAAAATTTCAAGAGCTAAGGGAAGGCCACTCGCATATTTTACAACAAGTTCAGAAAGCTCAATGAAAACATTTTCCGGTGGTGTCTCACTATCAAAAGCTTTCAAATTGAAAAGCCTAAGTGTATCGTTGTCATTTAATGTTGTAGGCTTATACACATCATTAACTCGGTAAGATTGGAGCAAATGTTCATCTCTAGCTGTTACAATGATTCTGCTTCCTAAACCGAACCAATCACGCCTTCCAACCAAGCATTTCAAGTGTTGTACATTATCTATATCATCAATAACAACAAGAACCTTTTTTTGAGACAACCTGCGGCTAATTATGGCTTCCCTTCATGGACATTGAAAAAATTGAAACCTTCATCAGACAAGATCTGAAAAAGAAGTTGTTTCTGTAGAGAAACAAGTCCAAATTTGTCTGAATTTTCTCGAACATCAGCAACAAAGCCTTTACCTTTAAAATGAGATGACATTTGATCATAGACAACTCTTGCGAGAGTTGATTTACCTATGCCGCCCATTCCGCAAATTCCTATAATGCGGACGTCATCTTCCCCAATCTCTATTTTCGAATACAACTCTTCCAAGCGTGAACTAATTCCAACCAACTCATCATGAACAACTGGATACGTTCGACATAACTTAGCTGATATTTTTCTAACAATGTTTCCAATAAATTCTGATTCGTGCCTACAAAGAAATAAAATTTAGTTCTTTTAATTAAATATTTTGTTGCTATCTTCTGAATGATTTTTTTTCTTTTCATTTCAGTGAATCCTGAAACATAATATAGTTAGAGAGCTCAAAAAAAGCAAGAATAATATGGCAGAATTTGTTACGGAATCGAAATACACAACATGCCCTTTAGTTGATATATAACATGTAATCCAAAAACAAAACAAAAACTAATCATTAAGTTACCTGCCATTTAAATGCCATCCCTTGATGTCTGCCACTTGAGTCAATGCATTTCGCCACCTTAAGATTTTGTCTTCCTTGTATCTCTCTTCGTGTTCGACAAAGGCTTGTTCAACTTTCCCTTTCTGTTTTCTTAATTCAGAAGGATCCACATCGTAGAAAATTGGAAATAATTTACGTCCTTTCTTGTTTTTTTGTTTAACAATCTCGGCAAGCTCCTCCAAGCACCAACCTGAGAAGGCATAGGTTTCCGAGAAAATGATTACCGAGCACCATGATTGTTAGATGGCTCTGAAGAGTTCCGGTGCTTAGATCATCCCTGAAAGTGACAATTCCACTCTGTTTTAGAGCATCGTAGAGATGATCTATAAAGTTCTTGCGGGTATCTTCACCTCTAAAACTCAAGAAAACGTCGTATTTCCTTCTAGAAATAGATGATGAAGTTGAAGGTAACGATAACATGATGAAGTCTGTCAAGGAACTATAAACAAGTAGATCTCTCAATACCCAGAAAGAAACTATAAACAATCAAAGTATAGGAACAAAAAAAAGAGAGCAAAACAGGCCAATTTTCCAAGGAAACAAGTTTGGGGTTATAGACCAGAAATGATGTATTTGAGAAGTAGAGTTGAAAATAAATAGTTTTAGAACTCTGATGTTATCGTATTGTGTCTGCTGTCGTCAATTTGTCCAAATTTGCATGGTAAATGCTCTAGTTGTCGAGAATTTCTTTGTTAGAATCTTTTTCAAGTCTTTTGATTGAACTTTTCCATTGAGCTGCATCTCTACCATACAAAAAAAACCCAAAACTTCAAGAGATAAGGGAAGGCCACTCGCATATTTTACAACATGTTCAGAAAGCTCAAAGAAAACATTTTATCGTACTGTCTCACTATCAAAAGCTTTCAAATTGAAAAGCTGAAGCGCATCATCGTCATTCAATGTTGTAGGCTTACACACATCATCAACTCGGTAAGATTGGAGCAAATGTTCATCTCTTGTTGTTACAATGATTCTGCTTCCTAAACCGAACCAATCACGCCTTCCAACCAAGCATTTCAAGTGTTGTACATTATCCACATCATCAATAACAACAAGAACCTTTTTGTTAGCCAACCTGTGGCTAATTATGGCATTCCCTTCATGAACATTGAAAAAATTGAACCCTTCATCAGACAAGATCTGGAAAAGAAGTTGTTTCTGTAGAGAAACAAGTCCAAATTTGCCTGAAACTTCTCGAACATCAGCAACGAAACCTGTACCTTCAAAATGAGATGACATTTGTTCATAAACAACTCTTGCGAGAGTGTTGTTTTACCGATGCCACCCATTCCGTAAATTCCTATAATGCGGACGTCATCTTCCCCGATCTCTATTCTCGAATACAACTCTTCCAAGCGTGAACTAATTCCAACCAACTCATCATGAACAACTGGATACGTTTGACATAATTTCACTGATATTTTTCTAACTACGTCTCCAATAAATTCTGATTCATGCCTGCAAAGAAATAAATGTTAGTTCTTTTAAATAATATTTTTCTGCTTTCTTCTGAATGATTTTTTTTTCATTTCAATGAATCTTGAACATAATATAGTTGGGGAGCTCACAAAAAGCAAAGAATAAGAGGGCAGGATTTGTTACGGCATCAAAATACACGACTTGCACTTTAGTTGAGATATGGAACTTTACAATTAAACACATAATATTACATATATAACATGTAATCCAAAAAAACGACAATTTTGTAATTATTAAATTACCTGTCATTTAAATGCCATCCCTTGATACTTGCCACTTGAGTCAATGCATTTCGCCACCTTAAGATCTTGTCTTCCTTGTATCTCTCTCCGTGTTCAACAAAGGCTTGTTCAACTTTCCCTTTCTGATTTCTTAAATCAGAAGGATCCACATCGTAGAAAATTGGAAATAATTTATGCCCTTTCTCATTTTTTTGCTTAACAATCTCGGCAAGCTCCTCCAAGCCCCAACCTGAAAAGGCATAGGTTTTTGAGAAAACAATTACCGAGCACCACGATTGTTGAATGGCTCTGAAGAGTTCTGGTGTGATCTCTTCGCCGACATCCAGCTTTAGATCATCCTTGAAAGGGGCAATTCCACTCCGTTTTAGAGCATCATATAGATGATCTGTAAAGTTCTTGCGCGTATCTTCACCTCTAAAACTCAAGAAAACGTCGTATTTCCTTCTAGAAATAGATGATGAAGTTGAAGGTAATGATGACATGGTGAAGTACGAGAAGGAGAAATATATCTGAATCTGGTGTTGAAAATCAAAAACTAGATCTCCCAATACCCAAAAAGAAACTATAAACAATCGAAGTATGGGAGCATAAAGAAAAAGCAAAACATATAAAATTCCAAGGGAAAAGTTTGGGGCTATGGACCGGAAATAATGTATTTGAGAAGGCTTTGTTCGTCAACAAAAGTAGAGTTCAAAATAATTAGTTTTAGAACTTTGATGTTATCGTATTGTATCTCCCCGTCAATTGGTCCACATTTTCACGGCCATGCACTAGTTCAATGTGTCTACTTGGGGTTGGTTTCTAAGGTCTGTTTTCAGAAAACATTAACATCAGATGGACGGAAACTTGTCAAGTAAATGCTGGATCCTCCGGAGGATACTCTCAGCAGGGTCACAATTATGGAGCCCCACATTTGAAAATTATTGCTTAAATTTGAACATCAAATCAAAGTTAATCTGTAATTTATTTATTGGAAAAAAATAGTCTGATTTCCAAAGTCATGTGCTAGCTGACGGGAACCATACTTGTTGCTTCCAATAGTCCTCTTAGGCTCTCAGCATAGACTTGAAAAGCTCCAGAATTTTCCCCATATTCCACTCTTGATTCTCTCAAGACTTTCATCAACCATTTGAACTAATGGAACTTGAACAAACGAATCAAACTCAACCCCAGATTTGATTATTCTTCCATAAAAAGATTAAAGTCAAACCAAGGCCACGAAGACCCGATCCCGCAACAGACTTGAGATCCATTTCTCATAAGCTTAGATTTAAAGAAGTAAGGAAGCAGCTAGTGAAGGAAGAACGAAGAAATTTCAGAAACTTGTCACTTGAAAAGAGATTTCCCTTGTTCCAAGCAATCTCTTTCACCAACCCAATCACTTCAGAAGACATATTGAATTGGAACACGGAGATACTAAAAGAGAAAAAGAAATGACGTATTTGAGAAGGCTTTGCTCATCAACAAGTAGAGCTCGAAATAAATAGTTAAATTGCTTTAGTTAAATGCGTCTACTTGGGATTGGTTTCTATGGTTGATATTTTTCCCACCACTTTCTACATTTCAGATTTTCCAATCTATATATTCAGAAAGCATTAATTTCTTGTATAAGAAAATGATAGAGGAAAGACTTGTCAAGTAAACGTTGGATTCTATGGAGAATACTCTCAGCAGGGTCACAATGATGGAGCCCTACATTGACAATTACTGTTTAAATTATGAACATCAAAACAAAGTTAAGAGTTTCCCTGTAATTTCTTTATGGGAGAAAAGTAAAATTTGATTTCCGAAGTCATCTGAGTAACTGCAGCTAGAGGAAATGATAATAATTTTACAAGCCTATGGAGTAACTTCAGTTCAAGCCATGCTCAACCAGTACCTAAAACATAACTAAACCTTCAAAATTCAAATCAAATTTGCACTTAAATTTCGAAGCTACTTCACAACAGCTCCCTGTGTAGAAATCAGAAATGAAAGATGCCAAGCATCTACCCTAGTTTCCCTAATAATTCAATGATTGTGAATTACAAAACAGTAAAAGCAAATCCAATAAGCCTTACCGTGGTATTAGAATAATGATTCGATTCACCGTTCTTCCCAGAAATTGTCGAATATCGTAGATTTAAAAACACTAATGTACTGCCATACCTCATGGTTTTACACTCTCGCAGTTATCATCGTCTTCTGCTTTGCTCCCATGGAAACAAACGCCACCACCATTATCTTTTTCATGACGGGCCTTGGGCCACAAGGAAACGGACTTGCGATTATATGACAAAAAATGAATCTAACGATTTGATTTTAATTTATTTAGTACTGGTTTTAATTGAATTTAGATTTTTTTAAAATTATGATAAAATATATTAGGTTTGATTTTATTTTTCAGATTGGAAGTTAAAGGAAAAACCATTACGGGAAATTACAAATCTATTTAACACTACAAAATTAAAAAAAACATAATATTGAAATATTAATAAATTTGCGTTATTACAAAAAATATTATGAAATTACATAAAAGTACGAATTAATTGCACTACAAATCATCAAATTATGACTCTCATTTTAAATTAGTCACTAAACTTTTGAACATTTTAATATCATCCTTAAACTATGATCCTCATTCTAAATTGGTCATTAAACTATGATCCTCATACTTTTGAACATTTCAATTTTCATTCCAAACTATGATTCTCATTTTAAATTAGTCCCCAAACTTTTGAAAATTATCTTTTCACCCTCAAATTACCACTATATGCTAATCATATCTCATGTTAATATAATTGTTATAAAAAATTTCAACTGTCATGTAAATATTAATGTGCATTACGTAATAATATAGTGTAGCATAAACGATGCTTTGAGGATGAAATTAGAACTTTCAAAAGTTTAAGGAGTAATTTAGAATGATAAACATAATTTGAGATTAAATTTGAATGTTCAAAAGTTTAGGATGAAATTGAAATATTTAAAAATTTGAGACCAATTTAAAATGAGACTCACAGTTTTAAAACATTTGGTACAATTAACTCTAGAAATATTAACAAAAATTGCAATGGATCTCGAAGATTAAAAAACCCTTAAATTTAGAAAAAAAAATTAATTACGAAAAAAATAATGAATTTACTTTTAGTAAAATATCATCTATAATATATATAAAATGATAGATTGAGTTGGTATGTTAATTCAACATTAACTCAGTTAAAAAATATTAATATTAGTATATGAATGTTCTTTTTTTGTTTTTTTGTGTGTGTTTATTGTCTTTAAATAAAAATACTATTCAAAAACAAACACAAAACTTATAGTTAATATAAACCATGTGTGGTGATTGCTTACCTCTAGGAGCGAAGTCATGATTTAAAAGTTAGGGGGCCAAAATAAAAAAAGTTTAAGGGTATAAAAAGCCTTTGAACTTTTGAAAAAAACCAATTAAGCCCTTAAAATTTTTTGCACTCAATTAATCCCTTGAACCAAAAAATTGAACCAAGCCTTTGAATTAATTTTGACCATTAAATCTTAATAGTTTTTTTTATCTTTTGGTGCAGTGCGTTGTGTCACAATGTCTCAACTTGACATTTTCAAAAAAATATTTTTATTTAAAAATTGTTTAAAAGTTTTAAAAATTCTAAAAAACATATAAATATAAAAAATATTTTTGGAAAAAATCTGTAAATGCAATATGATAGAACTGTAGTGTAACACGTGTCAATAATATCTAAAGAAAGAAATTATCAAAGTTTAATGGTCAAAGTGTTTAATTAATTCAATTTCTTGGTTCAAGAGCTTAATTGAGTGCAAAAAAAAGTTCAACGGCTTAATTAATTTTTTCAAAAGTTCAAGGGCTTTTTACTTCTAAGCCTAAAAAGAATAAAAGACTAAAAAACATCATCAATAGGATTCTATTCACTAACTTCAAGTAAACCAAATTTAATTTATTGTACACACTTTATCACTAAGACAACACCCCTTCTATTATATTAAAACAAGTAAAATAAAATATAATTTAAAATTTTATGGGGCTGAATTAAAAAAAATGTACCGTAAGAGTGAACCACGGGGGCTGGCACCATGTTCACCTTATTCCTTAACCATGAGGCTAGGAGTATGATTTTTACCAATAAAAACAAAGTACATTTCATGGCCAATCGTTTACCTCTTAGTGAGAGCACCTGTAATGTTTTGAAGTCGAATACAGAAATCAATATTTTTTGTTAGAATTTTATTTTACTCAATTAAGTCCCGGTAATTTGATTTTTTTATCTTGGATCGAAGTGGAACTTCATCTCAAATTTTGATGAACCGCAAGCCTCAAACCTCTAAAAAAATATTTTTTGTTAATCAATTTATAATGTTCATCCTTTAGTGATATTAAATGAACTTTTAAAAAATTCAACAAAAAATATTTAGGAACAGACAATTTTTAAACCATAGTATCATAATTTTAAAACCATAGTATACAAATTGATATTTGAACTCGAATATATGTATATAAATTAGTGGTACTCTAAAACAGGAACAAGTACTTAATGTGACACTGGTCGGTCAAAAATCTAATATCGTCTAGTGTCATATATCACAATTTTATTAGTAGTTGAAATGTTAGTCGGTATACTATCATGCCCCAGTTTTAAGAAAAAAAATTCTCAAGGTCCTGTATCAGTTTAGAAAAATTGTTAACTTTAGGTACCAATTTATACAAAAAGCCAATTTGAAATAACTAACATCTGGGTCTTTGAAATTACAGAGCAGAGTCCATTGGATTATAAAATTTGGTTCGTTGAAATCGTGTTTGGATCTGATTGGTGATTACAAACCCAAACGGGAAGACGAAAGCAAATGAATAAATCGACATGGAGATGGAACCAAAACTCGATTAATTATTGAAACAGAAGCAAAAGGAAAAAGCCTTAACGAGCAGCCTGTCCGTCACCTTCCTTGTTTCTCAGAATTCATTTCCATTTTCTCCCATTTTTCGATGATCCATTCACATTTCTGTTGATTTTCAATGGCTTCTTCGAGCTCTTTCGGGAGCTCAATTCCCGCTCCAGGTACGTTCATTTCCCGCTATTGGTTTGCTCGTAAAAACTGTTTTGATTCGTATTGTTTGTTTGTTTGTTTTTTTCAAAAGCAGAGGCCGTTCAAGTTCTCGTCTCATCGCTAGCGGATGAATCGCCGATGGTCAGAGAAGCCTCCATGGCTTCTCTCAAAGACATTTCTCCACTGTACATTTCTTTCCGTTCTGAAACAATTTCATATGATTCAGATTTTTTTTTCATTGTTAATTTGATTTATGTATTAGGAATCCTCTTCTCGTTCTCGACTGTTGTTCTGCTATTTTTCGAAGTGGCCGTCGGGTAATTATTATTGTTTCTGCTATTTCGATTTAGAAAACTGGAGTGTGATCAGGGATTGAATCGTTTAGTGTTTAAAGTTATGGGATCCTTATCTGTAGAGATTTGGTAATATGGCTGGAGTTTTTCAAGTGATGGCATTCGGAGTTCGAGCTATAGATAAAAAGGACATTGATGCTTCTTATATTGCGAAGCTTGCCAAAATTGCCACTGCCGAGATTATCACCTCCAAGGTGTGTATATTCATTTTTTTGGTTCTTTTGTTGCATAAGAGTTAATAACATGAAAGTTATAACTAGAAGGCACATTTTCACCTATAGGAATTTGAGGCAAATTAGGTTGCCAGCTGTTCGTATATTGTCTTACGACGGCTTTGCAACTTTTGGATTGGTTATGGGGCTTTAACTTCTTGTAGTACGATAAGAAAAAAGTAATTAAACATGGTCTTTTGCATTTCACGGAATCGCGGCTGGATATTTTGGGTTTACTCATTGTTGCTGTTGAGTTAATATTTCTATTGGTGGATTATACACACACACATTATATTTTATCACAAATTTATGGTGCTTCTCTAAGATACTTACACACTTCATTTTCCCAAAAGTACTCTTGTTTGACGCTTGTTCGACACATATATGTAAGTGGATAAAGGAGTGCGATCCTCCAAAGATGTGAAGTAACTTTGAAAAAAATGAGCATGCATGCAGTTGGACAAACCAATTTGGGTAACATGGGCATTTTTTACTGTTTTTCCTACTGCTTGCATTAAAAGTTCTCCTTCAGTAAGCTTCTAAATGACAGTGTTCTCAGTGGCTGTAACTTGAGTCCTCCAGAAGTCTCCTCAGTCCTTGGAAAATAAAATATTAGTTTGTATTGGTTGACACTATATCTTGCTTTTGTGGGTGTCTTACCAATCCAAGGCAATTAGTTGTTCATTGATTATGATTTATGCTTGTTTTGCTTATTTTTATATAGGAACTCAATGCAGATTGGCAAAGAGCAGCAGCAGGTCTACTTGTTTCTATAGGCTCACATCTGCCTGGCCTTGTAAGTTTGTTGCTTGCAGTTTGCCTTGTAGTTTTCATTTTTGCTTTATCTACATTTAAGTTTGGCAGAGGAAAAGTATTTCCTTATTATCTCCTCTTCCATTTATTTTCTTATCAAGTTCATTGCTTAAACTATCTATTGTTGGTCATTAATTATGGCTTAACTTGTTCTGGCAGATGATGGAAGAAATATTTCTTCATTTGTCAGGGCCAAGCTCTGGTTTGCCGGCTATGGTTCAAATACTTGCTGACTTTGCTTCTGCTGATGGTTAATCACTTGCCTTTGGTTCTTTTTGCTTTTTGAACTTCAATTATATATTTTGTTGTTGCAATTTCTTTGTTTAACGGAAGATTTTTGTACTTTCATTTTATTCTACACAATCAAGCTTTGCAGTTCACTCCACGTTTGAAAGGTGTACTTTCACGAGTTCTACCTATCATTGGAAATGGAAGAGATGCCCACAGGCCAATATATGCAAATGGTATATATGTGCCCTCACTACTTTTCTAATAGTCAAGTAGTTTAGGCCTTGTTGATCTTGGGTGAAATCCTATAATGAGTTTATGTTTCAATCTTTGCTTCTATGTTAGAGTTCATGTTAGAATATGTCCTCGTATCTTTCAATATCAATTGAAGTTTCCTTCTATGTTGCTTTACTTCAGAACCTTCTTCAGTATTTGAAATTATTAATTGTTTATCTTTATCAGAATATCTGCTCTGATATGGGAGTGTAGCTGGTGAAAGACTTTTTTTTTGAGTTTTGAAGTATTTTTCTTTGAACAAAGTTTATTCATTTATGTTTCTTTATGTTGGTTTTCCTCTTTCTATGTTTCCCCACATACAAAAACTATGTGTTTAATGTTCACCCTATTTTTTTTCTTTTGATGATTTTGTTGTAGGTAGATCGTACATATGCATTATGCATTTCTTCTGATAGCTAGCTAACCCATGATAATATGTCCTTTCTGCTATCTTAGCTTTCAAGTGCTGGTCTCAAGCAGTATGGCAATATAACATTGATTTCCCTTCAGACTCCCCTATCGATGGTGATGTCATGTGAGATTCTGTGATACACATTTTACTGGTGTTGTTTTGCTGATTCCTTGTATCATATTTCAGTTATGTAATGCCTAAAGATAAATGTTTTTATTGCAGGTCATTTTTAAATTCTGCTTTTGAACTTCTATTGAGAGTTTGGGCTGCTTCACGAGATCTTAAGGTTTGCCAAGTCAAGATATTTCTTTATATATTTACATATACAGAAACCTAACAATTATAAATATTATTACTGTTTAGTTATGATCTTATTGTTGTTTGATTATGGAAATTCTCCACATGCTTGATTACACTGTATGTTTCTTGATTCATCTATGCTCATCCCAATAAGCATGTAAAATTTATCTGAATACAAAATTCTTTAAGCAACTGCCTTTTATGGGAATTATCTCTGGTACAGATGAATACATTATAATGATGTCTAAATGTCCTAATATGTTGTACCCTATATTTTGGATCTAAATTAAAATTGTTGCCCATCATTTATTGTTTTCTTATTTTATTTAGGTTCGGGTATCTTCTGTGGAAGCCTTAGGTCAGATGGTTGGTCTTATCACCCGCTCACATCTAAAGGCAGCTATACCAAGACTTGTCCCTACCATATTGGAGTTGTAAGATTAAATTTAACCATCAGTGTTTCAAAGAACGGATTACATTGTTGTAGTCTGTACATATGGTGTATGCTAGTTTTATATAATGTGGCACTTGGAATTTCTATATTTTGAATTAGCAAATATTTACGAACTAACATATCTCATATTTTCTTAAACTGTAGGTTAGTACAGGAATATCTTATGTATTTAATTATGTATCTGTTATTTATAGGAAGTTACCTTGTAGTAGGATATCTTTAAGAATATTCTTTAGGTCTATATCTACTGTATTTATTATATAACATTTAATTGCCTACTTCTCAGTTTTACTTATGTGTATATATTCTGATGATTATTCATCAATAAAGTAAGAGAGTTTTTCCCTACTATTCTACATGGTATCAGATTAGGTTGATCCCTCCCTGACTTACCTTCCCTCTTGATCGATTCAATCTCTCTTCATGAATAACTCAGTTTCAGAAGTTACTTCTCCGCACAGCCCTCGTTCTTCTGATTTTCCTATGTCTGAAACATCCCTTTCCACAATCACATCCTATAAACTCAATGGAAATAATTATCTCCCTTGGTCCCAATCCTTGTGGCTGTATATCACAAGAAGAAGAAAAGCTTCCTATCTCTTAGACTCTGAATCTGTTCCAGATGAGTCTGATCCAGCCTATTCTAACTGGTTGAGTGAAAATACCATGATCATGTACTGGTTGATCAATTCGATGGTTCCTGAGATTGGAGAGAATTTTATGCTCTACAAGATTGCGGCAGAAATCTGGAATGCAGCTAGGGATACTTACTCCAGTGTTGATAACACATCTGAACTCTTTGGAGTTGAGAATCAAATAAAAGATCTCAGACAAGGAGATTTGACTGTCACACAATATTTTGGAGTCCTCACCAAGTGTTGGCAGCAAATTGATTTGTACGAGGCTAATGAATGGAAATGTAATGATGATATTGGCTTCTACAATAAACTCAAAAATCAGAGGAGAATTTTCCAATTTCTTTCTGGTCTAAATGGGGAATTTGATGGCGCCAGAGGCAGAATTTTAGCAACAAAATCCCTCCCTCTTGTTCGTGAAGCTTTTTCAGAAATTAGGAGGGAGGAGAGCAGGCGTTCCCTAATGATTCCACCAGTGGCGGCAACTGATGCGTCTGCTCTTTTCACGCATTCCAACTCTGGGAGTACACAGAAAAGGGGGAGACCTTGGTACACACACTGCAAAAAGGCTGGAGCAGTGTTGGAGGCTGCATGGGAAACCTGCAGATTGGAAACCTCCTAAACCACGATTTCAGAAGGAAGCACATCTTGCTTCTCCTGATTGTTCCTCCAACAGCTTTAGCAAGCAGCAGATTGAGGAACTTCAGCAGCTTTTTAATCGTCTCTCCTTTTCATCTACTCTTACTGCCTTAACAGCTAATGAAGGTACAGTGTGTTCCTTGCCTACAACTAATTCCTTAAATTGGATAGTGGATTCTGGTGCCTCTGACCATATGATAGGGGGTTATAGTCTCTTCACCACTTTTTGCAAACAAAGATCATCTTCTTCCATCAAGATTGCTGATGGTTCTCTCTCCACAGTGATGGGCAGTGGTTTCATTCGTTTAAGTGAAACTCTAGTGCTTTTTGATGCCCTCTATGTTCCCAACATTACTTGTAATTTATTATCTGTCAGTAAAATGGTTAAGGATGCTCACTGTGATGTTCATTTTGGAGTTACTGGTTGTATTTTTCAGGAACAGGACTCGAAAATGGTGATTGGCAGTGCTAGGCTGCATAATGGCTTATATATCCTTGATGGTTTCTCCTCTTCCAGCTCTTCTACTTCCAGTTGCCTTTTGACTTCTGTTTTTCCTTCTAGTTTACTTTCGAATGATGTTATGCTATGGCACTTTCGATTAGGCCATCCTAATTTCTCTTATCTTGCTAAGTTGTTCCCTAAGCTTTTTATTAATGAGAAACCATCTTCTTTTTCATGTGAAGTGTGTCAAATGGCAAAACATACTCGGCAGCCTTATGTTTCTACTACATTTAATCCTACTTCACCCTTTTCTATTATACACAGTGACATTTGGGGCCCTTCTAAAGTTAAGAGTATTTCAGGGTCTAGGTGGTTTGTGTCCTTTATTGATGATTACTCTCGGACTACATGGACTTTTTTGATGAGGGAAAAATCTGAGGTTGATGCAATATTTAGAAATTTTTATCAAATGATCCAAACCCAATTTAACACTCAAATTAAAATAGTTCGGAGTGATAATGGCAGTGAATATCTTAGTCAATCCCTTGGGTATTATTTTAAAGAAAAGGGCATTTTTCATCTTACATCTTGTGTCTCCACACCTCAGCAAAATGGTATGACTGAGAGAAAAAATAGACACCTTCTAGAAGTCACTCACTCTCTCTTGTTTTCTGCCCATGCTCCTAAATACCTTTGGGGGGATGCATTACTTACTGCTACCTACCTTATCAATAGAATGCCTAGAAAAACTCTAGGCTTCAAGCTTCCTACTGAAACACTTTTGAACCAATTTCCTCATTTTAAGCCCTTGTCTTCTATTCTTCCCTTTCGAATCTTTGGATGCACAGCTTTTGTTCATGTGCACAATAACAATCGAGGGAAACTTGATCCTAGGTCTATTCGGTGTGTTTTTATAGGGTACTCATCGAGTCAGAAGGGTTACAAATGTTACTGCCCCACTACAAGGAAAACCTATATATCTTTTGATGTCACTTTCTTTGAAAATCAACCTTATTTTGTAGGGACTGATATTCAGGGGGGACATACACAGAATTTCAGTCCTTATACAACCCACAGCCTATTGTTACCTTACCTATCCTTGATATTGAACCTACTGTTTCTTCACAACATTCTGTTCCTGTAAATAAAACTGTGATTGCTGCTCCTAATAGCCCAATGGACATACCCTCTCCCCAGTCAAAACCATCTAGTCCATATACAACACCTCTTCCAACACTTAAAACCATACCACACATATCACCAGATACTGTGACTCTACAACTTGCAGATAAACAGCTTAGTGTCTATACAAGGAAAAAAAGACCTTTAACTGAAGCTGTTAGTCAGCCTAACACCTGACAAGAGCTAGTTTTAAGTCCCGTTGCTGAAGAAACAGAAGGTAATATCACTCAAGACCCTACAACTGTTAATTTGGATGATTTTCCTATTGCTATTCGAAAGGGGGTAAGGAAATGCACCACTCATCCTATTAACAAATTTTTGGCCTAGGGAAAGTTATTATGTGGTTTTAAGGCCTTTACAGCCAATATTTATAGTGTGCAGATTCCTAAGACAGTGGAAGAAGCCTTTGAAAAACCTGAGTGGAGGAAGGCTGTTGAAGAGGAAGTCAATGCATTGCAAAAGAACAACACCTGGAGTTTGACTAAAAAGGGAAAAAGGCTGTTGAGTGTAAATGGGTCTTTACAGTAAAGTACCATTCAGATGGGAGTATTGAAAAGGCTTGTGGCGAAAGGGTTTACTCAATCATATGGAGTAGACTATCAAGAAACCTTTGCACCGGTGGCAAAGTTAAATACCATTCGAGTGCTCCTTTCAGTGGCTGTTAACAAAGAAAAGAAGTTGCATCAATTGGACATAAAAAATGCATTCCTAAATGGAAGTCTTGAGGAGGAAGCTTACATGGAAATCCCACCAGGTTTGAAGGAAAATACAGCAACATCGACAGTGTGCAAACTTAACAAATCCTTGTATGGATTGAAGCAATCCCCTAGGGCATGGTTTGATAGATTTGCTAAGGCTATGGTAAAAAATGGATTCAAGCAAAGTCAAGCAGATCATACCTTGTTCAGAAAGGCTAAACTCAATGGTAAGATGACTATCATAATCGTCTATGTTGATGATATAATTATTACTGCGGATGACTTAGAAGAAATAGAGAAACTGAAAATGGCTCTAGCAAAGGAGTTTGAAACCAAAGACTTGGGAAGCCTTAGATACTTCTTGGGAATGGAAGTAACGAGATCCAAGGAGGGGATAGTTATCAACCAAAGGAAATACATCCTGGATCTTCTCACAGAAACTGGAATGCTTGGGTGTAAACCAGCTGAAACCCCAATGGATTCAAATCTGAAATTTAGTAAAGAAGGAGGGGGAAATCCTGTAAATAAAGAATCCTACCAAAGATTAGTTGGAAAACTGATCTATCTCTCACTTACTAGGCCTGATCTTGCATACTCAGTGAGCATAGTTAGCCAACAAATGAGTGATCCTCGAGAAGAACACATGGAAGCAGTTAAAAGGATTTTAAGAATCTTAAAGTTTACACCAGGAACTGGACTTATTTTCAGGAAAAGTCAAGACAAAACAGTAAAAGTTTACACAAACTCGAGCTGGGTAGGTGAACTAACAGATAGAAGATCTGTGAGTGGCTATTGTACACTTGTATGGGGTAACTTGGTCTCATGGAGAAGTAAAAAACAGACCGTGGTGTCTAGAAGCAGTGCAGAGGCAGAATTTAGAGCAATGGCCCTTGGAATTTGTGAAGGAATATGGATTAGAAGACTGCTCACCGAACTGAAGTTGAATGAAAAATCAGAATTCGAGATTCACAGTGACAGCCAATCAGCAATGAGCATTGCTAAGAATCTTGTACAGCACGACAGGACCAAACACATTGAAATAGATAGACACTTTATCTATGATAAGGTTAATAATGGGGAGGTAAAACTTCACTACATTCCTACCAGGAATGCTGATTCCTTCACAAAGGCACTTCCAAGAGTAATTTTTGATGAGTTTTTATCCAAACTGGGTGTATACAACATATACACACCAGTTTGAAGGGGAGTGTAGGTTAGTACAGGAATATCTTATGTATTTAATTATGTATCTGTTATTTATAGGAAGTTACCTTGTAGTAGGATATCTTTAGGAATATTCTTTAGGTCTATATCTACTGTATTTATTATAGAACATTTAGTTGCCTACTTCTCAGTTTTACCTATGTGTATATATTCTAATGATTATTCATCAATAAAGTAGGAGAGTTTTTCCCTACTATTCTACATAAACTTAGTTGTCAACATGGACTATAAAGCCTTTTCCTTTTCCTTTTAATCAGGTATAGAAAGGATCAAGATATTGAACTTATTGCAACCTATAGTCTATATAATCTGCTAAATGCTTCCTTACTTTCAGAAACAGGCCCTCCTTTGCTTGATTTTGAGGTAAAGCCCTTATTTTCCTTTAATTTTGTTTACTTGTATTTACTCCAGTTAATAATTTTTCATTATAAGTCATATCCATTCTTGTTTTTCTTCCCTTTTTTTTGTTCAACTAACTTGATCTAGGTACTATATGAGTGTCAATTTATTTTTTTCTTGGTGGATGCTTCATGTTGTCTTTGCAGGAGCTCACAGTTATATTATGCACACTCCTCCCTGTCATCTGCGTGAATAATGACAGCAAGGAGCATTCAAAATTTTCTGTTGGACTGAAGGTATGATTACATGCTGGCCATCTTTTGCTAACAATGTTTATTACTTGAAAATGGAAAGTTCTTTTCATCTACTTGATATTTGGTTCTATGTCCTTTTCCACATCATTACTTTTATACTGCATTGCAGACATACAATGAAGTACAGCGTTGCTTTTTGACGGTTGGCTCTGTATACCCTGAGGATTTATTTTATTTTCTTCTGAATGTATGTATACACATTTCTTATTGATACCACATCAATGGTTAAACCGTTGTACATCATTGTTAGATAATACAAAGATCTAGTTTGGTTTTCTGAATAGTGGTGATAGATAAGTAATGTTTTGACATACCTTTTTTTTTTTTTATTTATTTTTGCTACCAGAAATGTAGGTTAAAGGAAGAGCCTTTAACTTTTGGTGCCCTCTGTGTTTTGAAGCATCTTTTGCCCAGGTTTATTTCTTTCTTGTCTCTTAATTTTGTTTATTCATTATTTTACTTGACTTCCTTGCATTCCATTTAAGGTCATCTGAAGCTTGGCACAATAAGAGGCATTTGTTAGTGGATACTGTAAAATTCTTGCTAGATGAGCAAAATTTAGGCATCCGAAAGGCTCTCTCTGAGGTATGTTGGTATGTAGTTTTATAGCAAGCAAATCATAATGCTATTAATCAAATATATTTCTTATATCTTACCAGTTTTCATCCTTTTGCTTTTATGGTAGTTGATTGTGGTGATGGCTTCACATTGTTACTTGGTTGGGCCATCTGCAGAGTTGTT
Source organism: Hibiscus mutabilis (assembly GCA_019671005.1). Taxonomy (NCBI): domain Eukaryota; kingdom Viridiplantae; phylum Streptophyta; class Magnoliopsida; order Malvales; family Malvaceae; genus Hibiscus; species Hibiscus mutabilis. Next base: position 71,387,629 of record CM033712.1, on the reverse strand, counting down.
TATCGAATATCTTGTACGCCATTGTGCTTTATCAGAAAATGGAAAAATTAATCTCGAAAGTTCTCAGGCAAGCTTTGTATCCACTATATTAACCATAATAAAACCATTTATATGTTTTACTTTAAAAATCTGAAAATTCAGCATCAAATGTTGATTTAATTTGATTGTTGTATGCAAAGTAGAACATAATGATATAATGAAATTGAAGAAATGAAAATACATGAATGGTGCTTCAATATCTCATTCTGAAAGTGTAATCGGTTCTTATCATCATAAGTCATGTTTGTTGAACCAGCTAAGGTGCTTGGATGTGGTTCAAAGGTTCAAATTTGAATCTCAATTGCCATATTTTTTCTCTTTAACATATTCTCAGAATAATGTAAAGTAGGTTCATGTATGCCATGATAGATATCCCATCAGTTACTGTTTTCTCAGGTGAAGACAAGATCAACTTCTCGAAAGGAATTAAGAGCAATATGTGAAAAAGGTCTTCTTCTTGTAACGATCACAATTCCTGAAATGGAGGTATACTGATTTCTCCTTTCTTCAATCATTAAATCTCTAATGAGGGGTCTTACTTAGAGAAAATTAACAGCAAAAAAAAGTTTTGTTTAATTGATATTTAGTTTTTTTGCAGCACATTCTTTGGCCGTTTCTGTTGAAGATGATCATTCCTCGGGCTTATACTGGTGCAGTTGCCACAGTAAGATACACCTTAAATGATTTTAAGTCTTTTATGCCGTTTTTGCTTTACTGCCACCCTCTGTTTTCCTGTTTCCTCTATCTTATTGTTTTTTGCATGGCATGCCTTTTATGTTAGTCTACAGGATTTAATTATTTTTATGATTGGTTTTCATTTATACTGCTACCCAGGTATGCAGATGCATTGCAGAATTATGCAGACATAGATCTTGTAACAATAATATAGTTGACGACTGTAAAGCTCGCAGCGATATTCCTAATCCTGAGGTGATACGTGTTAATCATATGATGTCTTATTAAGTTTGCTTTTGTTTTGTATCTATGAAAGTAAATCTCTTCCATCCTATGTTTAACTTCAGGAGTTGTTTGCTCGTTTCGTTGTTCTTTTGCACAATCCTTTGGCAAGGGAGCAGCTGGCAACTCAGATTTTGAAAGTAAGCATATCTTATACTTGAAGAATTTTCTACTTAGAATAGGACTTCTTTACACTTAAAATACTGTGAAGAAAACATTTAGTTTCTCTTGTTTCATGCAACCTTTTGTTTTATATCACTTGTTTGCCATGTGCAAGCAGTTTATCTAGTCAGATGTACATGAAAAGGATAGATGCGTGTAAAGCTCAATGCATAGATATTTACTTTTCCCCTTTTGTCGCTGAAATTAAAAGTATATTTCAGTTGTTCAAGTCATCTGATTGATTCTTTGTTATAACATGGTTGTTCCAATTGGAGCAGATTACATTGTAAGACCAATTAGTTGTCATCTTCTCTTAACTTCTGAACTGTTCACAGGTCCTCTGTCATTTGGCACCTCTGTTTCCAAGGAACATCAACTTGTTTTGGCAAGATGAGGTAGATCCTCATTTATAAGGACTGAGTTCGGTGTAACAATGTTTGAGTTGAAGTTCTATTCTTTTTAAAGGATACAAAATTCGAATGGTTCATGAAGTTCTTTTGGGAAATTAATAGGGATAAAAATATAGAGATGAAAAATTTATTTCATGTATACTGGTTCTTTTGTTAATTAAGTGATTGCGACAAATAGTTTACATGTTGCTCAGCATATTAAAGATAAGTTTAAAAAAGTGTATAGTTATTGGTTGAAACATTAGTAGATTTACGAAATGTTTGTTTTCTAACTAAACAAATTACTTGTCATGTATGGAATAAAAGTTAGCCCAAGGAAGCATGCTCTAGTATCTAATTGATTGTTGTCTTTTGTAAGCTCTAGATTCAAAAATTGAAGGCTTATATTAGTGACCCAGAAGATCTCAAGCTGAATCCTTCCTATCAAGAGACTTGGGATGACATGATAATCAACGTAAGGTCTCTAACTAATAAGTTATTCTTGTAATTACCCTATTGTTTGGTCACATGATGGAAAATGTGTCCTCTGGGGAAAACTTTATTTTTGTCCATATATAATTTACTTTTTCATATATGAATGGAAATATTGAATTTACTCTTCAATGCAACATAACAATACGAAAGGAGTGTGCTAAGTAAAATTAGAAATATCTCATTATTCTTGTATTGCAGTTTCTGGCAGAATCTTTGGATGTGATTCACGACAGTGATTGGATGATTTCTCTGGGAAATTCTTTTACTAAGCAATATGCACTTTATACACCTGATGATGAACATTCAGCACTCCTTCATCGGTATTAGTTTGAATTTTTCTTTCTTGAATTCGCAAAAGAAACTAGTATGGCGACTTTTTTGTGGATGGTGTGGGATGGGTTCAAAATCACAAAAGGGTAAAGATTCTTGTACTATTCTTTTCTGTTAGGGTGAAGTAGTAAAAGCAGAACAGGGGAAATGGATGAAAAAGAGAAGAGAGTATAAGAGAGGGACTGTTCTACGGTCTAGGGGATTGGTTAAAAGGAAGGAAAAAAAAGGAAGGGATAATTATAAGGAAAAAACTTTGATACATACGTGCCTTTTAGTTTTAGGGGTTAGAGTTTTAATTTAGGGGTTTAGATTGTGTGGTTTAGAATTTAAGGTTAGTGTTTAGAATTTAGTGTATAGGGTTTAAGATTTAGGGTTAAGATTAGGAATTTAAGATTTGAATTTTTATAGTGTAAATACACATGCTTGTGTAAAATTAGTTTTACACAGCCTATATATCAAAGTTTTACCCTAATTATAAACCTTAGTTTTTTAGAGGAAATAAATGATGACTTGTTACACTTTTACAAGTATGCCAATTAGAGTTGAAAAATTATGGACATTTTACTTCATCATTAAGAAAAAAATTCTTGACTTGAATTTCAGGCATATGACAATCACACGTTATTTATTTTTCTTCTTTTATTTACTATTATACAATTTTTATGTTTTACTTTTGAATTTTTGTGTTTAAGAATGGAGACTATCATAACATCTTAGCCTCTAGTTATGCATTCTCAGTTCTAATTTCGTTATACCAGCAGCCACTGGAAAAAATTTATGGTACATACAGGAATTTATCTGTTATATCGGTCTAGCATTCATATGTTACAAGATAATGGACATTAAATGTTAGTTGCTAATCAAAAAGTTTTTCAAATTATTCTAGAGGATTGATGTCATGTTGAATAGGGACCTAGCCACCCATCTATAGCCCATTTTGGGTGTGGTGCCAACTGAGGGCACCATCCTATTGGAATTTGCAACAACTTGAGCCAGGGGATTTTGCATGTAGTCTTATTCAGGACTAAAATTTCATATGGCTATACTCATTCAGCCCCTCTTTTTCATCAGTGGAAACTATTCTGTAAGGCACTTTTATTGAATTATAAGGTTTTGGTTGTAATTTCTTGGAGCAGTTTCTTTTGAAATTACTGACATCTCACTGGAATCAAGTCCATTTATGAATCAGTGTACTGATTAGGAGTTTCAGATTTCTCTCTCTTACTAACAAAAAGCACTGACCTTAAACGTAAAATATTATTATCTGATGTTAAGGTTCTGAGGTTATTCACTCTCGTATTGACTCCCCAAAATTCACAACCTTCTATTTTTTGTAGAATCAAAGCTTAGTGCAAAATTCTGAACACTTTGGAACTTTTTTTTTTTCTCTTTTGCTACCTGTGTCACAGATGCCTGGGTATGCTTCTTCAGAAAGTTAATTACAGTGCTTATGTTTGTGGAAAAATCGACTGGATGTACAAGCAAGCAAATATTGCTATTCCAATTAACAGGCTTGGTTTAGCAAAAGCCATGGGATTGGTAATATTCAAGCTTTCTTAATAGTTTATTTTTATTCATTTTAATGTTTATCGTTTATAATTTTCATTCTTTCAGGTTGCAGCATCCCACTTGGATACAGTGTTGGATAAGCTGAAAGAGATTCTAGATAATGTTGGTCAAAGCATATTCCAAAGGTTTGGTGCTTAGAACCACATTCCATTTGCAACACCGTGCAATGTGATGTTTGTTTTAAATGCAGATTTCAACAGTTCATGCAAGTTTCTGTTGAAAATTTGGAGAAAATAAGGCCCTAAGTTGAATGTCTTTACTTATTTTATTTGTTAACCATCTTTCTTCATCATGTGCTAAAACTAAAAACTTGAAGCAAAACTTCTTTAGAACTACTTTTATTTTCAGTTAAGTCATTTTATAATTATCTTTGTCAATTTGTATAAGCAGGTTATCAACTTCCATCGTTTTAATTTTTTTTGAAGTTGTTCATATTCCAAAAAACTTTGATCTGATGTCTGAGGCTTACCTACTACAGGTTTTTAGCATTATTCTCCGAAAGTTATAGAACAGAAGAATCTGATGATGTACATGCTGCTTTGGCTCTGATGTATGGATATGCTGCGAGATATGCTCCATCAACGGTTATTGAGGCTAGAATAGATGCACTTATTGTAAGGAAGCCTTAAAACTCTATGAATTCTGTATCGATATGTGTCTTCCTTTTTTACATGTTTACCCTCTACGTCTAAACGTTAAATGTTTGATATTTAGATTGGCTTTCAATCTGCATGTTCTGCATGTTTGAAAATGCAAAATCAAATACTGGGTAATCTAACTCTATCATAACTATGAAGTTTAGTTATAATAACTAACTCTAATCATTGTAAAGGATAAAAGTTCAAAATTTTCTGTGTAAAATGTATTATACCAATCTAAACTATATCAAACTCTCTTTTCTACAGTATTATACCATTAACTATATTAACAAGTTTACAGCTGTTTACAGCTGTTTTCATTGTGTCACCAATACTGCTGTCATTTTATAAGGTAACTATTTCAATTCTCATCCTTGCAGGGGACTAACATGCTTTCACGGCTTCTTCATGTACGTCACCCTACAGCAAAGCAGGCTGTTATTACAGCTATTGATTTATTAGGTTTGTTAAAATCCTACTTTACTTCCAAGATAGAGACCTGGATAGAATTAGTGCTGAATGGTTTTAGGTTAAGCAGGGCTGGACAGTACAGCAGAAATGCACTTTGTTAAGGGTACAAGGAAGTTCATAAGACCAAAGAGTGACTGTTTTCAGTATGTAGCCTTCATGATTTGCGAGTAAAGAGAGGTTGCAAGGATATATTGACTACTGATAGTTGAGTGATATTACGGAGAAATATAATTGCTAGAAAATGTATTCACATTGATAAGTGGGTTTTAGGGACTAGAAAGGCAGGGAAGCTGATAGAGATAACTGCTTTTGAACCTGCTGGTTCAAGGGTTCTTTAGGAAAAGAGAGAAGAGAGAAGCAAAGGTAACTTCATTCATCCATAGTTTTCCAGTACAGGTAAAATCTCTTTATATACAGAGAATCAGCTGGCTGGATAACTGCTGTTAACAGCTTTTCCCACCAAGATTTACTAACTGCTTGTCAGTTATTAACTGCCTATAACAACCTTTAGCATCAATGACAACTAACAGTAAACTTCTAGTAATTTCTCCATCTACCAAACATGTCATACTTTAATATGTTGATAAGAAATGAACTTACTTCCATGCAGGTTGTGCTGTCGCTAAAGCTGCTGAAAATGGTGCTCCATTCCCACTGAAAAGAAGAGACATGTTGCTTGACTATATTTTAACCTTAATGGGTCGAGATGAAACTGATGGTTTTGCTGATTCCAGTCTTGAACTTCTGCACACCCAAGTATCTTCATTGCTTCCCATAGTTGTAGCATGATTTAGTGGTATCAGTTGTGTATTACTCAACTATTGTGATATATGATTTATTTTCTGTTTATGGTTTCTTCTCTAGGCTCTTGCTTTGAATGCCTGTACCACCTTGGTTTCTGTGGAGCCAAAGTTGACAATCGAAACAAGAAATCATGTTATGAAGGTACTTGCTTTCTGTTTATTTTTAATAAATATATTAACAATGTAAATTTTTTCTGTAGTTACTTGGAGCCATGAATACTACTGAAAATATTTACAGGCGACCTTGGGGTTCTTTACTTTGCCAAATGATCCCATAGATGTTATCAATCCCCTTATTGATAACCTGATCACTCTCCTATGTGCTATTCTTCTCACAAGGTATTTTCCGCAATACAGTTTGATTTTATTTATTTTTGCAAGATTTCTCCCAACTATTCTTGCATGTATGGGGAGAATATTTCTTTGATTTATGAAGTCCTACTTGACTGCTGTCATTTAATCAAGTGATGTTGGTAGTGAGGATGATTTTGAGCTCCTAGACTACTTTAAAAAATGACACTATATTGAGAACAGGGGAAATAAATACAATGAATGAAATGCACACTTCTTGTGTTCTCTATGGACCCTTTATGTTTTATTGAATGGTTCTGATGATGACCAAAGCTCAGTAAAATCACTGTGGTTTAAATGTGTATATCTGAAAAGTCAATCTCACTTTTTTTCACACTAGAAAACTGTGGTATATTTACTGCAACAGGTTATTCCGTCTCTGTCCAACTGTTCTTTCTTGAAGAAAGGATACCAGTTTTTCTATTGGAAGATTTAAATTTCCTTTACACATCCATGGCCTCTTAATGTATAAGAATCAAATTTGTTCTGTGACTCAAATTCTTCAAGCTTTTATGTTGAAGTTTGGACATAAGTTTGACTCCCGTTAGAGAGATTAATCCTTTTGAGTAATTTGTTTTATTCCTGCCCCAGTAAGGATGTAGGTAGACTCTTTCCCCCTCCCTTTCTTCCAGGGCTAGACAGAGAATAGGCCACACATGGAAGAGACATGAAAGAAAAACCTTGTAAAAATTTGGGGGTCCAGGAACTGCTTAGCTACCTCCTGACTTGTTTCAGTACTGTAGGGCTAGGTTTTGTTTAGTTGGTATTTATTTGATCCCGCATCATTGATCGACCGCAATATCAAGAGCAATTTGGGTCCATCTGAAAAGAATCTTAAAATATCTCCTTGTCTAAAAATTCCCCATTTCTATTGTATGTACTGTTGTATGATTCATGGCTATTCTAACCGGAAACATGTGAAACAATTAGTGGAGAGGATGGAAGAAGCCGAGCTGAGCAGCTTTTGCACATATTAAGGCAAATAGATCAATATGTTTATTCAACTGTGGATTATCAAAGAAGAAGAGGTTGTCTTGCGGTGTATGAGATGCTTGTCAAGTTCCGGGTGTTCTGTGTTAGTGGCTATTGTGCTTTAGGCTGTCATGGTAGTTGCGCACACAGCAAGCAAATTGACCGTATGCATGGAAATTTTTCCAACTTACCTTGTAAGTAAACTTCCAACAACAGTTTGCAAATATTCCATCTTGCTAATCTTATTGAATTTCACTTTTTTTCTTCTTGTTTTTCAAATGCCAGCGGCATTTGTATTGCCAAGTCGTGAAGCTCTGTCTTTGGGAGATAGAGTTATAACATATCTTCCACGCTGTGCAGACACTGATTCTGAAATTAGAAAAATTTCTGCTAAGGTATTAACTTGTCTAGGGAAAGATCTGGTGTTATTTAAATATGATGTGCCAGTACTTGTCTAATTATTCAATTTGTATTAACTTATATTGGCATTTAATTTCTATTAAATTTGAAAAAATTCTTAATACTTCTTTTTTCTTTGACTAGATTATTGATCAACTCTTCAGCATCTCCCTTTCACTTCCAAAGCCACTGGGTTCTAGTGTTTATGGTGATATAGAGTTATGCTATGTTGCTTTATCCTCCCTTGAGGACGTTATAGCCATCTTGAGAAGTGTATGTATATTTCTGAGCATCTACATCCCTATTTAAAGTTACATCTCCCACACCTTCCCCGTTCAAGATAATGAAAGTGAACCATGACACTTCCTGCCTGTTCAATTCTGACATTTGCATGTATTTTCAGGATGCTTCAATCGATCCATCAGAGGTTTTTAACAGAATTGTTGCTTCTGTCTGTACCCTTTTGACGAAGGATGAGGTGAGGCTTATCTTTCTGTTTGCTTATTTGAAATGTAAATGCTTTTAAACTAACCAGTGGTTGTTATTCTTGATGATTACTTTCAGCTTGTAGGCACACTGCATTCTTGCACGCCAGCTATTTGTGACAGAATCAGTCAGTCAGCTGAAGGGGCTATCCTAGCTGTTATTGAGTTTGTAACAAAGAGAGGGATTGAGCTGAGTGAAACTGATGTTTCAAGGTTTTTTTTCTTTAGACATGGAAATACACTTTTATTTAGCTTATTAATTCTATGTTCTTATGATAAAAAGGATAAATTAAATGTCCATGTGAATTATGATTGATCAAGTCTTTCTGCAGGACCGCTCAATCTTTGCTCTCAGCTGCTGGGCATGTTATTGAGAAGCAATTACGTTTAGAAGTTCTTGGGGCTGTATCTTTTTTTTCTCTCAACTGTTAACATTCTGGAGAATCAACTGTGAGGACCTTTTTTTTTTTCTGGAGATCATTGTATATCCTTGATTTTCTTTAGATATCCTCTCTATCTGAGAACACAAATGCAAAACTTGTCTTTAATGAAGTATTGGCAGCTGCTGGAAGGGACATTGTCACGAAAGATATATCTAGACTACGTGGTGGCTGGCCAATGCATGATGCATTCCATGTGATCCACTTTGTTTCTTTTTCTTCTTCTTTTTCCTTTATTTTTTACGGCTATCAACTGATTCCTTTAGTTTTTTGACTTTTTCTTAATTTGATTAGGCATTTTCCCAACATACTGTGCTATCAGTTTTGTTCTTAGAGCATCTAGTCTCTGTCCTTAATCAGACTTGTGTCACTAAAAGTGATTCGGGAAAAGGAGAAAATTCTAGTCTTCTTTCTGAAACTCAATTGGAGGATGAAATCCTGCAAGCTGCTATTTTTGCCCTTACTTCCTTCTTCAGGTATGTTGACCAATTGCATTTATTGGAATTATCTTATTTTTATCATCTCCAGGGTTTTATGATGTTTTATCTTAATTTCAGAGGAGGTGGTAAAGTTGGAAAGGGAGCTGTTGAACAGAGCTACTCTTCAGTTCTTGCTGCACTTGTACTGCAACTTGGAAGTTGTCATTGTCTTTCTATCTCTGGTCGACATGAACCACTACGGTAAGTGTCCTATATATATAGGCATCTGTCAATCAGGAACAGATATTTTTATAAGTAAAATTTTCTTTCTCGACTCCTGCAGTGCACTTTTAACTGCATTTAAGGCATTTTGTGAATGTGTTGGAGACCTTGAAATGGGGAAGGTATGTGAACTTTCTAACGATATGAATACCTGCTACTGCTAGGACAATGAGAAATATTCCACATATCAATACAAGGTTAAAAACAAAATAAAATTTGTCCTCAGATTTTGTCAAGAGACAGTGAGCAAAATGAAAAGTGGATTAATCTTATTGGAGATTTAGCTGACTGCATTTCTATGAAGAGACCAAAAGAGGTAATGCTATCCATTTCATATTTTTTCCATTTTTCTGTATGATGTACCTTCTTTAAAAAAATGGCTGATGCCATTGCCAACTGAATACTGAAAGGAGAATATTTGCATATACATTGTAACTAACTCTACAGGTGGAGAATATATGCAAAATTTTCACGAAATCACTGAACCTTCAAGAAAATTTTCAACGTGAAGCTGCAGCAGCTGCAGTATCAGAGTTTATTCACTACAGGTATGAACTTTGTGATCTATCTTTGAGGTTCTTTTATCTTCTACTTGTGCCTTTTTATTTCTCTTCTTATAGTTATTGCTGTTGGTATCATTATTGTCATCACTTTTTTTCGAAAAGAAAATTTATGTGCTAATTTCAACCATGCAGTAGCGGATTTATCTCCCTGTTGGAAGAGATGGTGGAAGTGTTGTGTCGACATGTCTCGGATGAATCTCCAACAGTTAGACGCCTTTGTCTAAGAGGATTAGTGAAGGTATATGATAAGGATTTCATGCAGATTTTAGGTGTGCTGTTTTTAGTCTTCAATTGCAGTCACACACATTCACTTCTCCCATAATTTTGTCTCAAGTTTAATGTTTGTAGGGTTGTTATTATTTCACTTTATCAGTAACTCTGAAATTTTGACTTTCCATTGTCTATGGCAGATACCATCTGCTCATATCGACCAGTATACAACTCAAGTTCTGGGTGTAATATTAGCATTGCTTGATGATTTGGATGAATCAGTGCAGTTAACTGCAGTTTCATGCTTACTGATGGTAATTTATCTATTCTCTTCTTGCAGTGAGGACCTTCACTTTTATGTGTGTGTTTTCCCCAGATAATTATATATCACGCATTATCTTCCATATGCCTCTTCTACCGTTATATTATAATATAGATATACAATTTTAATTCTTTTTTGTAGATTCTTGAGTCATCGCCCAATGATGCTGTTGAACCCATTTTGCTTAAGCTGTCTATTCGGCTTCGCAATCTACAGGTGCATTCACTTGCTATAACAATCTTTGATCATGGCAAGTTTATTATAGATATCCGATTTTAAAACACTTCAGGACATGCAAATAAATTTACCTTGCTTAGTTACGTGTTTTTATGAGGTCGGGGTTGTAAATATTAAAATGAACTGATAGTAGCTCTCTTTTTATATGATTGAGCTCAAACACCACTAATCTCCCGTAATCTTTGTATTGCCATCAATCGTAGATATTAGACTCCGTTCGGTAATGGGCAGTGTTTTTAATCTTGTACAGATATCCATGAATGTAAAAATGAGGGCCGATGCCTTTGCAGCATTTGGAGCACTTAGCAACTATGGAGTTCGGGCACATAAAGATGCTTTTCTGGAGCAGGTATCGGCTAAGTTTCATTTTAGCCAAATAAATCAGTTAAATTTAGGTGGATAACTGGTCTCTCTTCCTTTTACATCAAATCTTCCTTCAGATATATTGTCAAACTTATTGGTAAGGTCATAAAACCACATAATATCCTTTCTAAAAGATATCATCGGAGATTTCCATAACTGTTCCGATGTCAACATAACATCATGTTAGATAAAATAACCTACTTGATTCGTGGTACATTGAAGATAAAGTAGAAAATGAACAATTTTTTTCACCCTTTAGCATCTAATCAAGCTAATCTAACGTTGATTTATATTTCCAGATACATGCTACACTTCCACGCTTGATCCTGCATCTTCATGATGATGACATTTCTGTTAGACGCACCTGCCGTGTAAGCGATTACCTTATTTTTTTATGTCCCTTTTTGCATGAGGCTTATTAACATGCTTCTTTCTGATTATGCTTTTTCCTTGTTTTTTTGGGGGTTATTTTTAAAATAAATAGAATGCCCTCAAGTGGTTTGTCCCTTTAATGGAGATAGAAGGACTGCTGCCTATTGTTCAATTCGCACAGTATTAACTCCGATGATCGGTATGCAATAATGAACGTTGAAATATATTAACATATGGTTGTCTTTCTTATTTCGTTATCATGAAACATATTTTTCTTCCATTCAGAAGTGATTACAAGGACTTTTTAAGAGATTTTATGAGGCAGTTTCTGCAGCATCTTCCCTCCAGAGTTGATACTTACATGGTGTCAACCATACAGGTTCACATTTTGCTAATAAGACTGCATATTTATTCTAAACTATTAGTCACTGGGTTTGTTTTTATCGATGACTACAAGGCAATCGAATAGTACTTTAAAGGCCTGAGGCATTGAAATAAGAGGCTATTTTATTTTCCCTGAACTAAACTGCATAACATCGGTTGTGGCTAATGTGCTCAATTTTATCATAATGTGGAACTGTCATGGAAACCGGAAAAATGCACTAACATAGTTCTTGATGATGCAGGCTTTTGATGCACCTTGGCCGATAATCCAAGCAAACGCTATTTATGTTTCCAGCAGCATACTCTCTCTTTCGGATGATCGGCAGATTTTGGCTCTTTACTATTCACAGGTCACATTCCGATTTGATTGGAACTGGTCTTATTGTTCTAAGAACTATGCTTGAAAAATGTTTTCCATGGTTTAGGTGTTCGGGATGTTTGTTAGCAAGATGAGTCGTTCAACGGACGCTGTTGTTAGAGCTACAAGTTCTTCAGCCTTCGGTTTATTGCTTAAATCAACTAATTCGGTTCCCTGGAGAGCAGCCAGACTTGAACGATTAGACTCCGCGACAAAGGATCAGTCGGACTTGAACGAACAGACTCTGCCGGAAAGAGTCATGATTTGACTCCGGAAAAGAATAGCAAATGCACTTAGAAGGTATGATCACCGTGTCAGTCATTGTCTTTCTGATCTGCGCCCATTCTGAATGCAAGCTCGATTCGGTTTAGGAGCTACAAGTTATAATTGATGTGCTGAGATGGATAAAATGAAGGCAATTTCGAAATTCGGACAGGATTCTGAAGCATCAACTCTGTTAATAGTTTCTGTTGGTTGTGAGCACTAAGCCTAGAATTTGCAGTTTTAAGTTACTGCTATGTTATCCGGACTCTTTCATTATGTTCGATATAGATTTGAATGGAAGTATAAAGAGAAGGATTGATAATTTGAGTGTACTTGTATTTGGTATTTATAGATATTTTATTTTTTACAATTCATTTAAAGTAAATAAATATTCATAATAATTATTCGAATTTTAATATTTCAACTCCTTTCATTATTATCAAACTACGAAGTTTTTTATATAAAATATATTAACTTATAAACAGTTTAAAAATATATAATAATTAAATATAATTATGTCGATGTGCGATTCTTTTGAGAGTTCTAACAAATTTTATCAAAGAAAATATTTGGAGATCTTCCACAAAAATTCAATGTATAAGTTCACAAAATCAAAACTTCAACATTGGGTAGTAGTATCCTCAATTCCAACTTTGTTTTCCCAACTCTTGTCACGTAGGTTTACAAAATCGAAACATAACAACTGATATTATTTTTTATCAGTGTTTTCTTTTATTTTAACTCTATTGAAAATTGAGAGATAAGTTATAACATTAAGTTTTTTTTAACTCTTGTCCTGTAGAAATTAAGAGTGTTTATTGAGTTGAGCAGCTCGTAAACAACTCTAGTTAGATTCGGTTAAAATTCGGTTAACGCTTGATTTGAGTTAACTCGACTTAAAATTGAGCTCGACTCGAGATCTTAGCGAGTCGAGTCGAGCAACTCGACTTAATAAGTTCGTGAGCAGTTAATTATTTTTTTATAAATTCTTTTATAATTTGTTTGTGGCTACCTTAAAAAATTATGTCCACTATCTAAATTTATTTATAATTATATTTTAATTATAAAAATTAATGATTATAATTATTGTCCGTTTAAAAATGAATATATTGCTAATTTGCCATTTACCAACCATTACTTGCCGGTTAGCAAAATACAAGGTTGTAGAATATGCTGAGGATAAACAAATCTAAGATTCTTGTTTGATAAATTAAGCCTTTTTTCTAATAAGAAACAAATAAAACTTGCATATTAGGTAGCCTTTTTCCCCTTATTTTAAAACTAAAGTCTTATGAATTATATATATAGAGAGGGTTAAGATCCACTTACACGGTGTAAATTTTTTTTAAGTTTTACACATTTTTTAGATTATTGGATGGGGGAAATGGATGGCTTAGATTAACTCCTTACTTTTTTTTCCAAATGATAATCTTTACATATTCTATTGTTAATCTCAGCTATTCGTTTTACCCATCTAAAGATCCAAAAAACGTATAAAATTTAGAAAATTTTACACAGTGTAACTAGATCCTATCATATATATTATATATATAGCAATTGCAATTGAAAAACTTGCGATCAATAATATTTGTTAATGCAAACGATGGAGTCTTCCTTACTTTAAATTAAATAAAGGATTTTTTAACATGAATCTAATTTATTGGTTGTTAATCATGATGTACATCAGAGGTCCATTATAAGGGCAGCTCTTTAAACTCATTAGGATTCGAGCCTTTAATCTTACTTAAGGGGTCTAGTGTTTCATTTCGCTCAACCAATTGATTGTTGGTAAATATTTTTTTTAATTGTATGTTAAAAAATATATAGTAGTGATGACCAATACTAATTCAACGATTAATTCATTTATTCAATAAATAAATTAATTAAAAAAATCATATAAGACAAAGACTCGAATTTAAAACTCCAAAATTTTCGTGACCACCGCTTTACTAAGCTCTCACCAAAACCTTATTAGCATAAATATATTAATTATACATGATGATTAATTGTGGTGATAAATTAATACAAATAGCATAACCACTTTGCTTAAACAAAGTTAAAATATAATCATTGAAAAAAACTATATTAATTTATACAATCTTTATTGATTAGGTACCAAAAAAGTTACATCATTTGAGAGATTCAAATGTTAATTAATTTCCTCTACGAAAACAACAAATTGGGTTTAAATAATTTTTAAGTTTAATTAGAAAAATATATTGAATTGTAGCAGTTAGCAAGTGACGTACATCCAAGTTTGGTTTGGTTGCGACTAGAAAAATCGTTTTACTTTTTTATTAAATTTAATTAAATTAATTTGAACTGATTAAATAATTTGTTTTGTCGAATTAAATTCCTAAAAATATTTCTAAAGTCATGAAATCGTCTCAAAATTTTTGAATTTTTAAAATTTTAATATACATCATTCATCCTCAAATAACCTTCGTCTCGAAATATGTTCTTCCTCTCACCAACATGCCCTTTTCACGATTCGGGTCATCAAATGAAATCCCGAGAATCCTAAAACTCAAAAATGAGGAAATTATGTGATTCATTCGTAATTTTATTAAAAATTGAGTGATTTATTGTGTAATTTACTTTCTATTCTAATCATGTCCTCAAATTATTAGTTATATATATTTTAAAAAATGTTTGGTGTGATTTGATATATATTCCTTAATCATAATCATTATCAACGAACATACACTATACATATAAATTACTCGCGAATTTAGATATCTTAAAATGAATAACATTTTCCTTTCCACTTGGAGCTTTATATTTTTAAAGGTTTGTATGACAAATAAGTACTAAAGTATATCAGCTTTTTATTTATGTACTTAAAATATTTTTGATCAAAATAAATATATAAAATATTTTTTTATCAAAATAAATACTTAAATTATTTTTAGTCAAAATAAGTACTTAAAATATTATATTCTTTTAATATAAATTTTTAAAAGTTAACATGTACATTGATTAAAAAACTTTAAATACCTTTCAAAAAATATATTTTAAATATTAATTTTAATAATAAAATATTTTAAGCACCTAAAATATAAGCTTTTGTTTTAAAAGAATAATTCCTTTGGATCTTTCGAGACGGAGAAGGGGCGGGAAATTGGAAACAGAAAAAAGAACCAAACACCGCACATTACGTGGTTCTTATCCAACACGAAACACGTTTGGTATTAGAATATGAAAAAAGAACAGATATTATTTTTAGAAGACTCGTGTTCAAATAACTTATCTACGCAATGTGTATATCTTTTTAAATGACTATGAAAAAAGAACAGATATTATCATATAATTATATTAGAATATTCAAAAAAAATAATCAACATGTTTTCGAGTATCGATCAATTTGCGAAAAAATTATGCGGAGCATCCAATCGGTTTCTCTTTTAAGAAAATAATGTGTGGGTGCTACTGCTATGTGCTTTTTGTTTCTTTTTTGAGTTGTTTGCGTTGGGCTGGTTTCTTTCGTTGGCCTTGGTGCTTGTTATGGTTTTGTCTTGGGGGTTTGGTATCCGTATGTTTTGGTTGTATTTGGTGCTGGTTTAGTGGTTTTTGTACTCCATTGCATTAATATGTTGTGTTTTTTTCGCTTAAATTTAATTTTTGGGAAAAAAAATAATGAAGCACGTGTCAATATTAACTTATGTATAATCCATTCAATTTAATTGAATTTCTTTGATTTTAAAAAATTATTGATTAGATATTTTTTATTGAAATATTGACATTATTTAAAACATTATAAAAAATCTATGTAAGCGCAATGATATAGAAATGATGTTTAAAAATTAATTTAATTTTAAGAAATCAATGTTAAACTAATTGATGATACTATAAGCGTAAAATGATTAAATTATATCGAACTAATTTACTTAATTTAAAGATTAAATCCCCAATTTTAGCATAGTAAATGCATCTAAACCACAATTTGACCAGTTCGTTTATTTAATCTGGCAATCATTTTTTTAATAAGGGATGGGGAAAGATTTGTCTGATAATATACTAACTATAATATGCTAACTATTGTCTACTTTTGATTACAAATCTTTTGTTTTTTTTATTAAATTGTCTAATTTCTTAACTATTATATTATTTATGTTATAATGTAATATAATAATTAATATTTATGATTTATTCTTTAAAACTAAGTAAGTTTATTTGTTGAACCCAAAAAGTGTCCCGGTAAAAAAGCAGATGATGTTCATCCTAAGAGACACGAGTTCAAATCGCTATGTCTACATGGTAATTGTCAAAGGATTAAGAATATCTATGAACATATACTACCTTATAATCACATTTAGACTATTAAAAAAAGTAAGTTTATTTGCTATGGATAATTATAATCCCTAACCATATTACCCTAAACTCTAAACTATGGCCTGTAAACCCTAAATTTTAACATAAACTCTAAAACTAAGACGCTTGTAGAAACTTTCTGTTTAAGTGCATTAGATATAAATTTATTTTGTTATGATATTGTTTGGTAATATTGTTTTGTTTATTTATTTTGATTAATTAAAAACGTTTTCAACTATATATTAATAAAATATTTAAACTGCTAACAACTAGTTAGATTAGCAGGATGTGGTGTTAGATCCATTAAACAAGATCATAGATTCAAATTTTTGACGTAGTGAATGGAGAAAATTGTGTTGAGAGGCTCGCCTCATAATAGATATCTGGAAAACTCGATCTGAATTAGTCGATCAATGAATCAAAAACCAGTGATCAAACCCAAGAATAAAATATTTAAACTAATTTAAACCGGGAACGGATTAATCCCGGTAACCATGGAGCTTTATAAGTGGATATCACCAGACCATACCAGCACTCACTCACAACAACACTCCGATCTTCATTCTCCACTCTCGACCGCTTGATTTCAATCAGACGGTAGCCATGCCGATCAGAAACATAGCCGTGGGCGGACCGGAAGAGGCGACTCACCCGGACGCTCTCAAAGCAGCTTTGGCCGAGTTCTTCTCGACACTGATATTCGTTTTCGCCGGTTCAGGCTCCGGCATGGCCTTTAACAAGCTGACTAACAACGGAGCAACCACTCCGGCCGGTCTCGTTTCCGCCTCTATAGCTCACGGCTTCGCCCTCTTCGTCGCTGTATCCGTCGGCGCCAACATCTCCGGCCGCCACGTCAACCCCGCCGTCACGTTCGGCGCTTTCGTCGGCGGGAACATCACTCTTTTGCGTGGTATCCTTTATTGGATCGCACAACTTCTTGGCTCGACTGTCGCTTGCCTCTTACTTCAGTTCTCTACCGGCTACCTGGTAACGAACTAGAAACTACCGTTATAAAATCAGGGTCTAAATATAATTTTAATCCTTCTGTTATTTAAATTTTAAGATTTAGCTCTTCTACTCTAATTTGATATAATTTGGCTTTAGGAACGAAGCTGGGAGTTTTCTGTTGGGATCAAGATAAAATCATAAAATTTCTGTGAGGGCCTTATTCTTTTTAAAAAAATCATTTAACTAAAATGCTAAAGGGTTTTAATTGAATTATTATTTTTAGGAGGGGCTAAAATTAAAATTTTATATTTAATCAAAATGGTCAATGGCCCTTATAATAGCCTTGTTTGCATTTGGTTCCCTTTACTTTTATAATATTGTTAGTATGTTAAGATTAGGGTCAAATTTTGGTGTCATGAATGTAGTAAATTAGGTTGAAGGATTCAATTTTATAATGGACATCTATAATATTTAATTCCGGAGTTAGTTTGTCAATAAATTAGATACATGTGATTAGACCCAAAAATAATTAAATTTTTCTAAATTTTAGTGAAACTTAAAAATAAAACTAAAATTTAGCAATGGATTAAAATCATAATTAAACTTAAAACCAGTGATTTCCGTTATTTTGATAGCGTTATTCCAATTTTTTGTTATGTTTTTTCGTAGGGTGTACCAGCTTTTGGATTGTCAGCTGGGGTGGGAGTATGGAACGCTGTCGTTTTTGAGTTCGTGATGACTTTTGGATTGGTCTACACAGTCTACGCCACCGCCGTCGATCCCAAAAAAGGAAACATTGGAGTGATCGCACCGTTGGCAATCGGTTTAATCGTGGGAGCCAATATCTTGGCCGGTGGTGCCTTCGATGGAGCCTCAATGAACCCAGCCGTTTCGTTCGGACCGGCCTTGGTTAGCTGGTCCTGGGCCAACCATTGGGTCTACTGGGTCGGACCGCTTATCGGCGGTGGTCCCGCCGGTCTCGTCTACGAGTTCTTCTTCATCAACCAAACCGGCCACGAACAACTCCCGGCCACCGATTATTAAAACCGGTTTAATTGCTGATTTTGACCGTTGATCTCATTTATATTTCAGTTTCCTTCCTCTATCGTGATCGTCCTGCATAGCTGATGTCGTTTGCAATTGCAAATGCCTTGGAAAATGGAAATTTCAGTGACGAAATTGAAAATCAGGGCTGTAAATAATAAAATTTGTGTTAAAAAACTTCTAAAATTAGTGTTTTGCATATTTTTATTTTCTATTTCCATAAAATTTTTTCTCCACTCAACTATTTTAACTTTCTAAAGTTAAAAAATTTAGGATTTAAATTTTAAACCTTATACACCTAAATTCTAAACACTAACCTTAAATTTTGGGTTTTAAACCTTAAACTTAAAACTAAAATTTTAAACCCCTAAACTAATAGGTTAAACCCTAAACCATAGTTTTTTCTAAATAATAACATTAAATTTAAAACAACTTTAAATGATTAAACTTTTATTTCTTTTATTTTCCTAATTTTCATTTTTTTGAAAAGCTCAATTATATTTACTTTCTAGAGTTTATATTTAAGATTTAGGTTTTAGATACTTTTTGAAACTTGAAACCAGTCCAATTTATTAATAAATAAAATAAAATTAAGAACATAACCTTTCAAAGGTTTTGAACATTTAAAAATAAATAAAAACGACAAATTTAAAAAGAAAATTAAAAGTTCCTCCGACCAAATTAGACACTTCCTCTTTGTACTACAACAAATCTCTGAAGTTCGTTGCAGGGATGGCAAATGGGGGGTGCGGATACCCTATCCCTATGCACAGACCCACTTGAAATTTGTATGTACCACCACCCACGGTGGGTACCATTTTTCACATCCGCATTCGCCCAAAGGGGTATATTCTTAAATTCACCCCATACCTACTACCTAATTGGATGCCCACCACCCAACTCGTACCCGTTCGTACTCACTTGACAAGCAACCAGTAATATTGAATTATATAAAAACAAACCATAGATTTGTGTGAAGAAAAGTAAAACTTCGCATATTTTATTGATTGATCAAGTGTATATATATATATAATACATTTACACATGTATCAATTTAACTACAGCTAACTAACTATAGCTAACTTAACTAAAGCACATTTACGCCGGTATAAATTTTACTTAACTACATCTAACTAACAAAAGGTGGTACACAATTGTAAAGAACGTTTGTACCCTAAGATTTGGTTTAATTATAAGGCATGTCCTTTAAATCTTAGGGTTTACAAAATAGATTGTGAACTTATTTCTAAATTCATAATGGTCCAAAATTCATATGATGAGTAGTTAGTGGGCGGGACGGGCGAATGCGGGGCGGGTGGATGCAGGCAGATACGGTGCGGGTAAGGTCTCAAATTCATCACCTACCCACTACCCATGACGGGTATGACTTTATACATCTACACCCGTCCACTACCCACCAAACTCATACCCATCCTCGCCCTAACTGGGGCAGGTGCGGTGCGGAATCGGCAAAACTATACTCGTCTGCTACCTCTAGTCCGTTGTAGGACGTGTTCCCTGGGGAGTTGTCAAAACATAAACTAAATGAAATTCCCAATAGAAAACTGTAAATACCTTTTACGTCGAATTCATAGGCTCCGGTCCGCTATACAATTTTGTTTACACTGGAAAACAACCACAAAAATGGATCAAGCTATCCAAAACCATCGACAAACCCAAATTAAGAACAAACGTCGTGAGGAACACTACATGAGCATCAAACGGTTGCAAAGGTATCCATAAAACACTTCATAAAACAAAGATGTGTTATAAAGACAGAAAAAAGACGTGCCACAAAGGCAGAGAAAAACAAACGCAACAAGATTTGCAAAAAATAGATAACCAAAATGCATAGAATTTTATTAAAAACTAAAAAATTAAAAATTAAAACGAGATATAAGAAAACTGTAATGACCCAATTCTCGAGTTAGTGAATCGGGTCTCAAGCTAGGTTATGAGGCATTTATCATGAAAGAATAGATTAAGGGCTTTTAGGTTGGACCCATTAATTTGGAAGGGAATGTTTGAATTTTAAATATGTGTGTGGGTGGTTGAAAGAGTGGGGAAGATATGATTGAGGAGAGAGAAAAAGAAAAAAAATAAATGAAATAGGGGAGAGTGTTTTAGAGAGAGGGAAAGAGTTTTTCTTAGATCAAAGGTTGTTTCGGGCACCGTGAAAGCTCATCAATGTACCATTGAAAAGGCCTCGCCAAGACGCATTCGCTGATGGCCGCCACGACATCGTCGCCGCCGTCACTCGCCAGTGAGAAGCTCGAAAAGTGTCAGAATAGTTGGAAAGTGACCTTCTAATGATCATCGCCATGAGCCGTTACCACCGTTATGATCGTCGTTGCGTGGAGTGTCGATATGGAGCTCGTCGTGTACGTCCAACCACCAGAGACAGTCGTACGTGCCCTCATATGCTACTATTGTGTATGGGCGTGCTTCAGCGTGCTGGAGAACTATCCAACCGGTTGGGCCGAGCCGACCTAAGCCAATTAGACCGAGTCGAGCCACCAGTCAAGCCGAACTGCCATTGACCGTTGTCCAAGACACGCTGACCCTTGACCGAGCCGTACATTTTTTGGGGGGACCTTAACTGAGGGTTTCTCGACGTTCTGAGTCTGTTGCCACAGTCTGTTTTGCCAAATTCGAATCCAGTAAGCTGTTTTTATGCATTTAACCCTTCGAATTCATTAAAGTATGTGATTAAGTGATACTTATGGTATTAACTGATATACGATGATTAATCGGGATCGGATATTGGATTAAATGAAATATTTGGGAAGCTTGAATGAGAATTTTAGCGATAACGACTTAAGGTTAATATACCTCGAACTCTGAAATGCTTCATGAGCATCATAAGTGCAATTTCCTTGCTTGTTAGTGGTTGCAAAATAGGTTGATGATAGATAAGCATGTGTTGGGACCTATATTACGAGACTTGGTAAACATTAAGATGCCTGATAAGTTTGAGATTGTTCGAGACTATTATGAGCTTTAGAGATTGTGCAGAGTTGTATATTCGTATGGTTATCTGATTGGTTGATTTACATGTTGTGTTCCTTAAGTGTTTGAAATATGAATTGACATGTTTGATAGAATTATACTAAGTGGACTGATAATTGGTAATATTCGAATAAATGATCATGAAGCCGATAATTAATATTAATTGATCAAATACATTAGTAAACAAACCCTAATAACTTTTATAAGCTTTAAAGATCGAATAAAAATTTGTAAAATTGTAATTCAAGAAAATGGTGCAATCCCGTGAATAGGGTATCAATACAAGATTGGGTATACCAGTACGCGATTAGGGGTCGTATCGGTACGAGTCAACCCATATCGGTATTTGTAGAAATTAAAAATTTCTAGTGAGCAGTTTCAGTATCGGTACGCATGTGAGTATTGATACCCAAGGGTACCATATCGATACTCATGTACGAGTGTCGGTACCCGATACAATAAATAATCTATAAATGCAAGTTAAGGATGTGAATCGATGTGAATATTAATAATTGAATTACGCCTTGAATAAATGTGATAACATGGATTAATGGAGATAATGAATGAGATTAATTATATACGAGCATAATGAGTAATAACTTGGTAAATGTTGAGTGACTTGTTTGTAATAGCAACCATCGGGATCCTCGGTGGATCGTGTGTGGTTACGTGCCAAGGAAGGGCACTTGTGTGGTTGGTTCACTTTGATTGGTGGGATTCGAATACCTAGGGAAAGAGTGTTGCAACACCATAATTAGAGATGCCGAATGTACGCTCCCAATGTTGTGTAACATCATACCTCATCTGATGATACTAGAAGAGAGATATCGAGTATGGGTGTACGTTCTTGAGGCTGTGTGACAGCAGATCTCACCCAAAGAGAGAGTGTACGTTCCCGTGGTTGTGTGATACCGAGCCTCACTCAAAGTGTACGTTTCTGAGGCTGTGTGACATCGGGCCTCACTCCAGGTTTATGATGATGACATTGTGTGTTTTGCTCATATGATCCGGTGGGATCCCGATGTCTGGTTGGGTATTGTGTGTCATGTGTGATACTTTACATGATGAGAACATGTGTTTAGGCGACTAGTGGTGTCGCCACGTGTTTATTTATCTCTCTTTATTGCTCATACTAGCTTGCATGCTTATGTTTATGATTAGCATGAAGTATAGTATAGTATATGTGTATCACTGAGCTTTGTAAGCTCATCGCTCGAAATTGTTGTTTTCGTGCGTAGGTTGATCGTTGGATCGTGAGATCGAGAAGCACTATCGGTACGGGATTCCAACATGTGGTGATCTTCAGAGTACGATATTTGTGTTTAGTGGGCTATGTATTCATAGGATCTTACGTGGTGGAATCTGTAATCCTTATTTTGAATTTATATTAATCAAATTGAATGTTTAAATGTTTTAAGTTAAGGTGGAGCTCCATTGTAACGATTTAAATTATTTATCTATATTTTCAACTGTTGACATCTGGGCCGGGGTGTTATAAAAACATAGAGAAGAAATGAACACCGGTGATCAATGACCAACTCCAAAACTGATGTCGTCGATCGCCAGCCAGAACAAGATCAAAAAGAGAAGTAAAATGACAAAGTTGAGAAAACTAGCGACTAAGATTTTTTAGGTTTGGGAGAGAATTAGCGGCTAGATAAGAGAAAACAAATTTTAAAATTTTAAATATTACAATAATAATATCAACTGAATTAATACGTAAGTTACATAGTAATATTTTTCTTTAGTAATTTCATTTGCTTTATGTTTTGGTCCATCATGGGCAAAACTATAGTACATTTTGAATAAAAAAGTAAATATAACTCCCATCATTGAATTTGTTGACGTATCAATCAATAGACCAAGTAAATGCTTCAAATTTACAAAGTATTTTTCACTCTATTTTATTTTTTAAAATATATTTGCATTTATTAGTGCTCATTTGGGCAAAATTGGTTTAATATTGTATTTGGAAAAATATTTTAAAACATATAGCATCTTTAAATTATTTTCGAATTTATGATACTTTTTACAGTACTTTTTAAGGTCGGATAGCTTTTAATCCAACCTCATAAAAAATAAAAAAATATAAAGGCCGGTTTCTTTCAACCCGACTTCATGGAAAAAAAAAAACGAAAACAAGTTGATTTAACTCCGACCTCATGGGGAAAAATAATAAAAAAAGCATGAGGTTCCATTACTTTCAATCAGCCCTCATGCTTATAAAATAATAAAAAAAATTGAAAACTAGCTTTCAACGCTTGTAAAAATAATAAAAAAAAATATGAGAACCAATTGCTTTCATTCCGACCTCATCTTATAAAATAATAAAAAAAATTGAGGTCTGATATTGAATGCTTGGACAGTGTGCAGGGAATATTTTTTTGATATAATAAAATAATAAAAAAAATAGGTGTGATTGATCCGGTCATTCAGTCTAAAAATAATTCTGTTGAAAAAAGCATGCATGCAGTCTGAATCTATACTGTTGAAAAAAGCAAAGACTTTATGCTTGCAGCAGTCGTGCAATCTGAAAAAAATAAACTGTTGAAAAATGGAGAATAATGCATGGCAGTACTGATTTTTTCGGAAATAAAAAAATATTGAAACCAATTTACTTTCTATCTGACCTCATACAAATAATAAAAATAATAATTTGAGGCCAACTTACTTTCTATCCGACCTCATACAAAAAAATAAAAATATTTTGAGGCCGGCGTAGTTACAATCCGACCTCATGGTATCATGCATGCAAATTATTTTTCGGGAATGAGGTATCATGTAGGGGTGTCACATGTTTTTGGGAATGAGGCATCATGCAGGGTATCTCATGCACTGAAAATAGGGGCAGTGATAAGTCAATTAGAGATAAGGTTGAACCGGGGCAGTGATAAGGCTGAAAAAATAGGTGCAGACTTTGAATTATTTTACGTGAATGGGGTTGTATATTGATTGGATGGTAGGGTGGTGGGTTGAATAATTAAGTTTAAATTTTGAGTTGTTAAATAAGGGTTGAAGGTAAGGTATTGTAGAAGAAAATTTGTGAAGGAAGTAAAGAGAAGAAGTAGAAGAAAGGAAATATTTGGAGAACGAGAAAATATACTAAGGTTTGTGTATTTTATTTTTAAATTTAATTCGAATATTTTTGAGTTAATTGTAAACTAGTAAGTTGTCTTCTTCTTTTTCATTATGAATATTTTTACGATTAGATTAGATTTAGTGGTAATTATTTTTACTATTTTTTTCTTACTTGTCTTCTATGTAGCTTTGTTAGAAGGATGGCCAATTCAACACGTCTCTAGTATTGAAGTTGATGATATGATAATTTTTTTTAAAGAAGTTAATTTGAGATTAGTAATATTTTATTCTCTTATTTATTATTATTAAGATTTTTTTAATTTAATGCAGGCAACCGAGGAAACTTTCAAACATCATCGAAGCATGGGGAGTAATGACCCACACTCCGATATGGTTGAATGGTTGCAAGATGCTGGATTCTATCATGCCACATTTATCCGTGGCTACAAGCTGATTCCCGGTTTAATTACCGCACTAATTGAGCGCTGGAGACCGGAGACTCATACGTTTCACATGTCGTGTGGAGAATGTACCATTACGCTTGAAGACGTGGTGATGTTAATCGGGATGCCGGTAAACAGGAGTCCATTGGTCAAGGAGACGGAGGATTCGGCTGCAAAGCTTTGTTATGATTACCTCAGAAAGGTTCCAACTGGAACCGATGTGAGAGGATCTCGTATTAAATTGAGTTGGTTGCAGAGAGAATTCAAGAACGGACGCAATAACACACCGCAAGATATTAGTTGTGCAAGTCGAACCTATATTTTACAGCTTATTGAGGGGATATTGATGCCGGATAAATCTGGCAATCTTGTTCACACACGGTATCTACTGTATCTGTCATCGTCTTCAGAAGCTGGCAATTATAGTTGGGGATCAACAATATTAGCGTTCTTGTACCGTGAGTTGTTCAAGGCCGTTCTATTAGATAATAATGGTGTGAAGACAAGGGGTGTTGGTGGATGTTTGTTGCTATTGCAAGCTTGGGCATGAGAACGACTTTCATTTTTTACATCGGTTACTCGAAGTTCGAGAAATTTTCCTCTTGTCAGTAGGTATTTTTTTACTTAGAAGTTTAAGTTTACTCAGTTATAAAATATTTTTATTTTATCTGAAAAATAATCAAACGACTATTATTTGGATGTGTATACAGATGGAATGCGAAAAAAGCTCACACATGGTTAGCTCATAATAATTTGAGAGTGTTTAGAGCTTCTATTGGTTTATCTTGCAAAAATGAGGTATCGAAATCAAGTTAATTTTACATGTTATTTTTATGTAATTAATTTATATTTTACGTTAAATTTATATAAATTTTACAGTTTATTTGGAGGCCATACATCGGTGGACGCGTACATGTACCAGAAGCATCGATGATTGATTTCTATCTCTGGTGTGCGGCTACACCGATGATCCATTTTGCCTTTGTGGAGTACCAGTTCGGAGATAAGGTCCTAAGGTAGTTTGGCTTCCACCAGCCCATTCCGAGAGATCTACTGAACCATTACAACCTACATCGTGTGGACTTTCGCGGCAAGGGGCATCATGCATGGGAAATAAAGCATGCTAAATACATTGATATGTGGAACAACAACCATAAACTATTACCACCTCGCTCTCCAATTCAAGCCGATGATTTGGAGTCGGATAATTCAGAGTACATATTCTTCTATTGCAGTAATGGAATACCATACTTGACTACTATGGAAGAACGGGAACAATGCCGAGTATTTCTAAAAAAAAAGGCATAAAGTCAAAAGTAGCCCCCAACATTTGACCTTTTGGCACTTTAGCCCCTATTCTTTTTTTTGGTCCAAACAAACACCTAACGTTTCATTTTTGTTCAAATTTCACACTCGTTGGAGGGAAACCACTTGAGGCTGACGTGGCATGGGGCACCGACATGGCATCGTGATTTTTTTTAAAAAATAATTATTTTTATATTATTTTTTTAACCAATCAGACACTGCCACAAGGCACCATCATATGATGACATGTGGCATCATCTAATGATGCCACGTGGCAGCGTCTGATCAAAGGCCTAAGAAAGAACAAAATACAATATGTGTGCTTGGGGGATATGAACCTAGGCCATTTGGTTGAATAGATAACACACATGACACAACCACCAAGCCAACCTACTATGTTGTTATTTTTCCACCACTTATTTTATTTATTCATTACTTTATTTGCTTGAAAGTGAAGAAAGATTCTTCAAATTATTCAGTAGTATATCCTAAAATCCTAAACCCTTAAACCCTAAACATAAAACCCTAAAAACATAAACCTATAAACCCTAAACATAAATCCATGAACCCTAAAGTTCAAATACTAAACCCTAAAGCCTTAAACCCAAAACTCAAAACCCTAAACCCAAAATATTAAAACACTACAAACCTAAATCCATAAAATTTAAACATTAAACCCTAAACTCAAAACACTAAACACCTAAATCCTAAACCTTAAACACTAAATCTTAAAACCAAAAACCCTAAAAATTGAAACACTAAAAACCTAAACCTTAAACCTAAATCCTTAAAACCAAAACCCTAAACACATAAAACAATAAACCCTAAACATTAAACCTTAAAATCAAAATCCTAAACACATAAAACAATAAACCTTAAACCTAAACACATTTGTAAGTTATAACTCTAATTTAACTCGAATTTAACTTAATTGATTAAGTTATATTTAGCTAATCTGGGTTGAATCTCAACAGAATAATTTACATTTTTTATTGCTAAACTTAACATCCACTTTTATTTATATCGCAAACTTTTAAATTGATCAAATCACATCATTCAATATTTAATTTGAAAACAATTAAGTCACTTATATTGACACCATTAAATGATTCTAATGAAAACAATTAAAGTTGACATTTTTATTTAACATATTTTCACATACCATCGATAAATAATATTTAATTTGAAATTTAAATATTTTTATTAGGATTATAGGAGATTTGGTTATTTTTCCTTTGAATTTATTTTAATGAAATGTTTTTCAAAGTTCTTATAAAAAATTATTGATTAAATATTATTTGATGATGATATGTAAAAAATATGTTAAATAAATGTGTTAATTTCAAAAAAATTCTTTAAAATTATTAAACGATGCTAGTATAAGTAACTTAATTTATTAATAATAAAAGTTGAACGGAGTAATTTAATTAAATTTAAAGTTTACGATGTGAATGAAAGTGGATGATTAGTTAAGTGATCTAAACGGTAAATTACCCAGTCTCAATATCGGTAACTCTTACTCCGAGTTGTGACCCTTGGATCCCAACAAGAAGAGTCAACTAGCCGTCGTGTGGGTTTAGCCCATTACTATAATGATTGGCTTTAAAACTCAAAGGCTAATGGTTTGATGTGGGCAAAACTTGTTGACTCCTAAACACTAACTATCTATCATCTTGGGCAGTGGCATCCTAGCCACCGTAGGGCTTCGAACCTTTGGCGCTCAGCTTCGGACCGGACCCCTTTACACGGGTGGCCAACTTACATGACTGTGGCTTGAATCCAATTTCATGCTATAGAGCTTATTTAGGGGCCAATAATCCCCTTAAGAAAACACCTTAGAAAAAGAAGATTAACAACTTCATACGAATAGAAAACAAAGTGAAAGCTCCAATAAGACCATATTTATTCAAATTGGTGAAGGAAACACATACATTAGACCCAAAACATAGAAAAGCCTCAATGTATACATCGTGACAGAATATTTCGTGTCTATTGGCAGAAAATGATTTAAAAAAAAAAAAGAAAATAGGAAGACATTGTATTTACAGGCGCTCTTTCGTCCATGTGCTGCAACTTCTTCATTGCAACAACAATCCGAAATCCCGCCCATAAGCCCTTTTAGCTGCTCCCTCTTCTTTCAACAGCTTATAAAGCCTAAGCCGCTAGCGATCTATAAATGACTTATTCATGAGGTTGACGGCATCATCCATGAACTGAAATAACAGTAGCAAGTAACCAAATGAATAATGAAATATTATCAGATGCACATACTTTACTAAACAATGCCTTAGAAAAACCGAAACCAGATCATATTCGAAAGTCTCTTTTTGCTTATTTCCACTAGAATAAAGAACTTTGGAATCAGCCAGGAATATAGGATAAAGAAGACACATGGAGGCTAACTCTCGGTTTGCCAATCCAATCTTCTACACTAATCCAATACGATATTGTAATCTTCTTAATACTTTAGGATCTGAAAGACCAAGACCTTTGGATCCTAAAATCCTCAAAAAGACAACGAGACTTTTTGACTGAATTGAGGACTCTAGACCTATGTTGCTTGGACTCTTCATTTTTCTTGAACTTGAAGTACCCATGTCCAATGCTCGTATTCAACATATGGATATAGAGATATGACCTTCAAGGATCCTCTAAATTGATGAACTGAGAAAAATCTAACTATACTTGTGGTAGAAACATAACCGTATTTGACACTAGCACCCTCCGGACAGCATGACAAACTACAGCAATCCATTTCCATCCAACTGACCTCAATGTTAAAGACAAAAGGATATATGAATGCATTGGGCCTATTGGTACAAAATGATAGGTTTCTATTTCATCACAAACATCCCCATCTCAATACTTAAAAGCTTTTACTAATTATATCGACTAATTTCAGACTGCAAATGCAACTACCCTGAAAATATTGTCATTAACACCAAAAGTTCCTCATTATGGATGCAAGCGACACTATAGTGGATCATTCCGCGTGCTTGAAAGAGGAGAGCATAAAAAGTGCAGATTTTTACCTTTCCAAGCAACTTTAGTTCTTTACCGACTGGTTCCAAAACTTTAGTGTCAACTTCAATTGGCCACATCTGTTCATATTGAAAGAAGAAATAAATTAACAAAAAATGTGAAGCAGGCAAGGTTTACACCCCGGGACATAAGCAAAGGAAGCTATTTCTAAAACAGACACAATGCTTTGGAAAGACAAAGGAAGCAACAGTATCTAAGTTTCACTTTGAAGCTGAAACGGCAACGTATATCTTCCGAGTTTATGTTTTATTTCTGTGAAAATGCGCATTACTCCATAAAATTACTTCAAATGAAATTAACGATTAGACCAAGCATTGAAATCATAAGTTGTGATACTCTTCCAAAGGTTAAAAGTTAAAAAAAATTCAATTGAATGGTTAAATAGATATATCTAGAAAGACCTAATCACTAGAGGCTCTCAAAGTTAACTTGAAAGAGGAAGAGGACCATGAAACAAAGGTTACAACTTACAAGCACAACATACAAACACGACAGAGTTTGTTTTGCTAAAATCGAATGAGAGGTCTTCAACCGGTATATCGGCATACAAAAACTGCACAAACCCGAGATAAATCCTTTCATAGTAGAAGAAGATTACTTATGGAGTAAAATAAGTTAAACTTCCTCAAATGTTTCATATCAAAATTGAAAATTCCAAACCAGAAGCCCCTTTCATTGTACTTAAGCTACTAATACTATTAGTTATACATTATAAATTATGATAACAGACTGATAAAAAAATCCCATTTTGGCACTAAATAATCCATAAAAAGGAACATAAATCAATTTTCCCCAAAAGGAATGAAAATCAAAATACCATAAGACCAAGTAATCTAATAGGTGTAATCTGGCCTGGGACGATGCATTCGGGTCCAGCTGCTTCCACAATAGCCTCTGTCGCTAACCCACTTCCTATAGGATCCGAGTGCTGCAAAAATCAAAACAAAAATCTCAATTCATCTTCTTCTTTTCTTAAAAAGAAAAGAAAATACAATTGATTATAAAGGGATGATCTTCATGATGGCGATGGCATAATTGGAATTGGGGGTTTGACGTAGACGAAGAACAGGGGAGTGGTGGATTCTAGGAATTGATTTTCCCGCTGAGGCCCGCCATGGAACATCCTTTTGCAACGAAGCTCCTCCTTTCTTCGACATGTTTTTTTTTTCCTTTTTAGTTGGTTTTTGTTAAGGATTGAAACGAAATCAACTGTGGGTTTTGAACGGAGTCTTTATTGGAATTAAGATGATAGGAAATGAATGGAAATTAGGAAATTAGAGAAGCTGTGGTTTTAAACTGTGGCTTATCGAAGCTGCTGCTTATTTATTTTGTGGATATGAATATGAATTTTCGTAGGGACTGTATTTTGGCGTATGGTTCCAAAATTATCAGTATTTTAAAAATAAGGATAAAGTTAACAAATGGTCATTAAATTATCTTTAAAAATATAAAATAATTTTCGACCTTTTAAATATTATATAATAAGTATTAAATTTTAGTTTTTATTATAAAATGATCACTGAACCGTTAATTGTCGTTAATTGGGTGACTTGACAGTTAGAAATTTAAATAATATAATATTTAATCCTCTATATTAACACGTTTAATTAATTTATTCCTAATTTAACCCTCATTATTAATGTCTAAACTAATTGACTGTGTAAATATTGGGGATTAAATATGTTATTATACATATTTTCGTAACTGATACGTCTCATAGTTAACGACAGTTAACGGTCCGGTGACTATTTTATAGTAAAAACTAAAGTTTAATGACCATTATGTAATTTTTGAAAGTTTGGTGACCATTTTATTTTTTTAGGGATAGTTGTGACCATTTGTGTACTTTACCCTAAAAACAATATATAAATACAAAAATATAACATTGAAAATCATTAATAATTTAAATGAAAAATAGTTAAAAAATATTAAAATTTTGTTTATAATGACAGAATATGATATAAATTGATACGCGTCAATACAACCAAAACAAATAAAAATACATTCGAACATAAATACAAAAAAAAAAATTGACTAGAAATGAATTTTTAATTATTTAAATAGTTTTTTTTTTATATTTTCTTTTAATTTTTTAGAAAAAGAAAAACAACTTCTCTTTATTTTGATTAACAATTACAGTAATTCAACTTAATAAAGATCCTAGCAGAAAAAGAATGTCATTGTCCCTAACAGATTGGAGTTCGTGCAGTTTTTTATCTGCACGTTTTATGTCGGTTTTTAGAGTCCTTAAATAATCACATCCAAACTCATGTTCGAATATTTATCTAACATATGACAAATACCTAGTACTTCAAGACAATAGGTTATTTGCAACGAAAATGTCTGGCCAGTTTTAAGTAATCAATATATCAACTAAACCGAAATCGACTAATTCATTTAGTGATCATTAATATTCACCCGTTTCGCCTCTTATATAAATTCGAATATCAATAATTAATTAAAAAATTATTATTGTAACATTACTTAATAAAAAAAAGCCAATCAAACCAATGCACGTTATTTCAAGAATTTGATCACAGTTTTTGTCTTGAAAAAGAATGAAAATTTCAAGTTCAATCAATACAAAATTCCAAACATTGTTAGTTACATTCGTCGCTGCTCTGTCTCGGGCTATCTTCGATTATCGAATCAAGACAAATATATATATATATATATAAATCTGAAAAGAAAAAGCATACCATTACCATCAAAATTGAGAAGGGAATAACAGAAGATCCCTTAACCGAAAGCTGAGCATTCTTTACGGAGTAGAAACCGGCTCGGACTGCAACAGTTTAGCCTCCGCCTCTCTCAGACGCCGCTTCCTCCAGCTTCTTCCACGCCATTTCTCGTTGCTCCTCCGCCTCCCCGGCTCTGGCCTCTTTCTCTTGAAGCTGTCGCTCACACTCGTCGACCAAGTCAGGGTCCATTTCCAAGAACATCTTGCGCACATTGACAGTCAAGCCGTGAACTTCTGTATTCCAATGGCTCTGGATGTTCTTCTCCAATGCCCTGAAGATGATCGGCAACACCACCTGCCGGTTCTGCGAGATTAAGCCCACGATGTGGTCGCTGTTCCAGAAGTAAAGGGCTCTTTCTGCAACCTGTAACACAAGGATGGTATTCGGAACAACTACGAAGAAAGTTGTTTTCTTCTTACAAATCATATTGCCATATACAAAAAAGAAAAAGAAAAACTACATCCATTATCTAAGGTCACTTGTGAATTTAGTAAAAAAACACATTATAATAAGATCATGTTTCTTCTGATGTGGCATAGTAGAATAATATTTTTTGTCTCTAAAACTTACACAATCTATTAATTCGAAATAATTCTATAAATTTGACTCTTAATATTTAAAAAATCCACCATTTTAATCTTTATTCTTCTCCTAAAATGTTTGTTTTTATCCCAAAAAATGTTGTATTATTTTCTTGTTATTTTCTTGGTATAATAATGCGAGTTAATTGCACCAAACGTTCCCAAATTATGATACAAATTCTAAATTAGTCCCTATAGTTTTAAATATTCTAATTTCATCCTCAAATTATAACATTCATTCTAAATTGGTCCCCTAACTTTTAAGCATTTTAGTTTCATTCTCAAATTATGACTTTCATTCTAAATTGGTCCTCAAACTTTTTTGAACGTTCTAATTTAATCCTCAAATTATCAATAAATGTTGATCATATCTTATGTTAATAAAATTGTTATAAAAAATGTTCATTGTCATGAAACATTGATTGTATTATGTAATAATATGATGTGGTATAAACGATAATTTGAGGATGAAATAGGAAGATTCAAAAAGTTTGGAGACCAATTTAGAATAAGGGTCATGATTTGGGGATGAAAATGAAACATTTAAAAGTTTGGGGACCAATTTAGAATGAGAGCCATAGTTTGAGGATAAAATTAAAACATTTAAAAGTTTAAGGACTAATTTAAAATGAGGGTCATAGTTTGAGATGTGTGATGCAATTAACTCTAATAATGCTTTATGAAAGAATGTAATGATCGAACTATTGATTATAAAAAGGTAAAATGAATAAAAAGGTGATATGTTTGTAACAATATATTAATTAAGTGATTTGCTTCTAATTTTAGTAAAAAAAATGACATACTTATGATAAAGTCTACAATCAAGTGACATTGTGTGTAATTGACCCTAACAAAAGCCTTAAAAGAGTTACCTGAAAGTTAGGGCTGTTAACACAGCGTGCAATCTGGCGGAAAAGAGGAACCATACACCGCTGGAACTCGGCGGGCTGCATGGCTTCGAGAACTTCCTCGACTTCCCCGAGGAACAGAACTTCCTTCTGACAATTAACCAATGGCCAATACTTCAACAACCCCCGAACAACCGTGTCCGCCAGCTTATAATCCTTGTCCACAAACTGAACCACACAATAAGACAACTGCGGATGATACAGAGCGAGGTGTTTCAGCTTATGCATTGGAATCAACGTTCTCACAAGGAAAAGCCTCTGTTCTTCTTTTATAGGCACCGTGAAGCCGTTGATGATGCTCCCCAGAATCTCCAGCAGCTCGCCGACGCCGCTGTATCTCTGGGTTTCGTATATGAACCTGTAGAATATGTTGTTTATGGTTTTCCTGATGCACGGCCGATGCACCACGAATTTACCGTATATCCGGTGGAGAACCATTTTTAAATACTCTCTTTCCCGGGAATCTTCCGAATCGAACAGATCGAGAAGCTTTAAAACGAAATTGTGATCGATGTATTGCTTGGCAGATTTTGTTTCTGTGTCGGAGGAGACGACGTACCTAAGGAGGAGCTCGTAGACGATCTGTAAATGCTGCCACGCCGGTTCCGAATAGTTTTCCTCGTCTTCCGGATCGCCGCCTTCCGGTCCGGTTGTCTCGTGGTATCCCGGCGGGAGGGATCGGAAAATGTTGACTCCGACCATTTTGATCATTTCTCCCAAGCTTTTCTCCGCGATCTTTCCCATTCCGTATTGGATGAAATCAACGAGTTCTAATAATGTTTGCCGCTTGATCTCTTTTTGTTTAGCCGATTTCAAGGTGTCCGTGAAATCGAATTGAAAGCAACAGATCTGTAATTTTCTCAAGAACAAAATCTGCCGTTCCGATTTGGAGACGTCTTTGAATAACGGCAACGGTTCCACGGATTTCATCGGCGGAAGGCTTGGTAAAGCGTCGCCGGGAGTTTGGATTTGACCCGACCCGGGTGCTCCGGGACCGTTTGCAGGTGCATCTGGTGGGTCTGTTTTGGAATGTTTCCGCTGTCCTTTTCTAAAATTTTTGAACATTTTGGATCCAAAATTTGATTGATTACTCGATCATAAACATGTTAAGAATGATCTGAAATCCGGCCGACGAACTAAACGGCGGTGATGATCTGGCGATCATTTGAACGTACCGATG
Source organism: Hibiscus mutabilis (assembly GCA_019671005.1). Lineage (NCBI taxonomy): Eukaryota > Viridiplantae > Streptophyta > Magnoliopsida > Malvales > Malvaceae > Hibiscus > Hibiscus mutabilis. Next base: position 71,352,765 of record CM033712.1, on the reverse strand, counting down.
TAAAAGAAAACAAAGACAGAGAGAAGAGAGTGATGAAATCAAAAGGTAAAAAATATATATTTAAAATTATTATTATATCATAAATAATATTTTTGAAATAAAAATGAATTAATTTCGTTGATTAATATCTGTGTGTTCATAAAAAGTGGATAGTTTGGTTTTTTTATTTTATTTTGACGTTGTCATTTATACACCTCACTTATAGCTAAGAATCGGCAAAATCCTTCCACGTGGAAGTAAACAAGACAACGGAGAACTTTTTTAGTTCAATCAAATTTTATTGAATTAATTATGTAAGACGTCCTTAAATTATGATTCAAATTTTAAAACTGATTCTAAACTTTAAAATATTTTGATTGAGTCCTTAAATTACAATATCTTAACAGTAAGATCTTTCTGTCAGTTTAACTATCGGTTTTCGTGTTAAATGTGAACTTAGATCTGGCATAGATCATATTTAAAATTCATTGATGGAATGTTTATCATATTTCTTGATTTTTTGTTGTTTAAACTGCATTTTCAGGTTTTACGGATCGACTTCGAGTGCAAACATATGCTTGTTACTATCAAACTGTATTTTAATTTGAGTTTTGCTTATTTTTTATAGTTATACTTTGATTGGAAGCATACATGAAACATTGCCTAGATAGTGTGTATTCACATAGAAACATGATGTCTATTGCTTCTGTAATTGGTGTTGTCGATCAAAATTTGTGGTTGTTAGGAACCATGTGAACTTAAATATGAATTGTGTCGATTGACATCTTATCATAAGTTGTTATGTTCTTTAATTCCGAAGTATTTGTGCAGATTTACAGAAAACAATACAATCTTCATCGTGTTTACCTTACCGTTCTGATTTTTTCACGGACATGGTATATTTACAACGAATGTGATCTTACCGTTGAGTTATCATCTTCAGATGTTTGAAAAAAAAACATCTCCAGATGGCTCGGTTACCCGGAGACAAAATTGTTGCAATAGGTGCTAAAATTAGTTCCAGAGAGAAGAAAGAGGATGAGAAATTAGGAACTCAATTTAATTATTTTGAATTAAAATTGAATTAATAAAATTAATTATTTTTGGAGACTAAAATTGATATTATATCAAGGGTAAAACTTTGATGCGCAGCCTTTGTAAAATTAATTTTACACAAGCCTGTGTATTTACACTATAAAACTCAAATATTAAATTTCTAACCCTAACCTTAAAAAACTAAACCTCGCACTCTAAACCCTAAACTTTAAATTCTAAACACTAACATTAAATTCTAAACCCTACAACCTAAACCCCTAAACTAAAACCCTAACACCTAAAACTAAATGGCACGTGTATCAAAGTTTTTTTCTTATATCAAATCGTATTATTATGTTCATTAATTTTGTAATGACTGATAATCAAATAAAAAAGACGAAAATCGAATTTGAAAAAGGTTATATCAAAAATGAAGTTTAACTCAACTGGTTTATACAAATACCAATATATGCACTTACATTTGAATCCAAATATATTTATATATGCACTTTCAAAGTATGCCCTAAAAAATACAGTGTAATAAAACAAATTACAGATGCCACAGATATTATATATGTATCTTTTAAAACCTTAATTTGAAAGTACAAATCTTGAATCCCATCTCTGATCTTAGCCTTGTTCAGCATCCAATCTATGTATGTATCGACGATTTCTTTATGCGTCCTGTATACCGGAATCATGGTTACGATAGTAAACCATCTCCTAAAACTTATATAGCTAAATCCATGTTTATGCCTTTGGTTTAAGAGGCTTAACGATCTCCCAAGTGAAATCCGGGTCGTCGCGTCCAAAATGGCCGTAAGCTGCAGTCTTTTGGTACCTAAACTTGCCTCCTCTCTTCAAGTCGAGATTGATAGAGATCATTCTAGGTCTGAAATCGAAATTCTCCTTGATTAGTTGCAAGATGTCCTTGTCCGGGACGAAAACCTACAATGGTTCAGGGACACCAATAGCGTAAGAAACTTGCACGATGCAGCGACGTGCAAGCCCCGAGGCCACCACACTCTTTGCAGCTTGCCTAACAATGTATGCACCACTGCAGTCCACCTTTGTAGGGTCCTTTCCTGAGAAGGCACCTCCACCACGAGCACCCCAGCCACCATAGGTATCGATTATAATTTTCCGGCCAGTGAGCCCAGCATCTCCATGAGGTCCACCAATAACGAACCTACCAGAGGGGTTGAGGTGGAAAATGGTTTTGTCGTCAAGATACTTTGCTGGAATAACAGGCTTAATGACATGTTCTTTCCAGTCCGCTGCAACTTTTTCATTGGTGACAGTCTCATCGTGTTGAGTCGAAATGAGAACAGTGTGAACACGCACGGGGACCATGGCTCCACCTTCACTGCGGTACTCAACAGTCACTTGGGTCTTACCGTCGGGCCTCAACCATGGACATGTCTTGTTCTTTCTTACTTCAGTGAGCTTAGCACCAAGCTTAGCTGCAAGCACATGTGTTAGGCATCAACTCAGGGGTTTCATCCGTGGCATAACCGACCATGTGACTCTGGTCACCGGCTCCAATTTCCTCCGGCCTCTTCGTGAGGTGACCATGAACTCCTTGAGCAATATCGGGGCTCTGTTGCTCAATATTAACAAGAATTTTGCAATTGTCAGCATCAAGGCCAACATCCGCTGATGTGAAACCAATACCTCTGCAAGTATCTCGAACAATCTTCTCGTAATCAGCTTTGGCCTTGGTCGTGATCTCGCCAAAGACCATAACCATGTTCGTCTTCGTGCAAGTTTCACAAGCCACTTTGCTTTCTGGGTCCTGTTCTAGGCAGGCATCAAGGATCGCATCCGAAACCTGGTCACAAATCTTTTCTGGATGGCCTTCGTTGACAGATTCGGAAGTGAATAGAAATGTATCCATATCTGCAGTTCATCGCATTCGATTAATTTCACTTGAACAACACAAAAGTCATACTATCATCGTCAGTTTCATATTTCCACTTAACGAGAAACTAATCCTCCATTTCACTGCCCTGCTCGCCTCTTTAAACCTCACAATTTCAAAGGGAGTCTTGCTTGACCCAAGGATTCGAAATAATAATCCCGAGATCCTCTGCTAATTTAAGGCATAGCAAATTCTGTGCTGCTGCAATCAAGAAAAGAGCACTAGAGTTTCCAGCAGATGATCCACCAGCAATTTACTAATGCAGCAGGAAAATGATTCACAAAGCAATGCTTTATAAGATTAATCAAAGATCAAAAATCTACTATATTAAAAAAAAAATAAATCAAATTAACAATATAAAGAAAATAAATGAGAAATCAAAGAGCCTGATTATATTAAAAAAAAAACCAGAATGATTAATCTATCAAATGTATACTTCTAGAATCTAACATTATAACTTAATTATCGCACACATAAATTCAAACTAACAATATAGAGCAAATAAACTTAATAGTCAGTGGTGATTCGATTGGACTTCGGGTTTCACTTCTGACCCAATGTGCCTCCGGGATTGAGATTCAATTTTAGTAAAGTAAAAAATAAAGAAAAATTAAAATCTTCACCCTCGACGGAAATCAATAACCACACAGCCTAAAAGTTATGGGGTGAAGAGGTCACTATTGGGATGGAAAGCAACATATTATCGTTTGTGTTCCATCCAATGATGAAGATTAGAGAACAAGAAATTAAAGTGTTCAATCTTAATTTATAATGTTTGATGTGTTTTTCGATTAAACGGACACAAATTTACACGTTAAGAAAAATAAAATGAGCTTGATGTGAAATTTTGAGATTCACCGGACGTTAATATTATGGTCAGTGGTAAGCAAATGAAGAAAGAGAGAAAATAAGTAAAAAAAAATGAAAAGAAGAGAAAAGAAAAAAAATATTTTATAGGATCTAAATTCGAAGTGTTTGCATATCATAACTTTGTTGATTATTAAAGGTAATTTGATTAAAATGAAAGCAATTAAAAATTTTGGTGAGTAAATTAAAATTTTTTATATTTTAATAACAGTATAAGATTGAGTAGGAAGTTTAATGACAAAAAAAAAATACTAGTTAATTTACCTTTCTTTATTGGTTGAACTAAAAAGCTCTATATTTATATTTAAAAAAGGATAAACTACTCAAATGACCTAATTGTAACAAATAGACTGCATAACTATTTAAGTGGTATCAATCAAACCATCTGCCGTTAAAATTTAAAGGTGGAGTGACGTGACAGTTAGCAAAATATTGTTTAATTATATATTTGGTTCCACTATTTACACATTTTATCAATTTAGTCTTAATTTTAATTTAATAAAATAAATAAATTATTTAATTAGGTGGTAACGCCTAATTGAAAGAAGAAAATAAAAGCAAGCAAATTCTAGCCTCTAGAAGAATTCAAACTTGGGCAAGCTTGGTGAGAATGGTGTGTGTTAACCACTAGGCCAACTGCATTTCTATGATACATAGTACAACATTTAATATATATGTTAATGTTTTGTTCATGTCAAAAGGAAATAAATATGGATAAAGGACTTAAACATGACACATTTGAAATGCATAAAAATATCTAAACCACCAAAATAAATCTAATAATTAAATTAAAATTTACACACTTTTATTTTTAAACTAAATCTAATATTTTTTTCTTTTCACAATTATTTTTTATAATTTCACATATATAATCATTATATTATTTTTCTAACTTAACTAATAATTTTATTTTTTATTAATTTTTTAATTAAAATATTATATATGCAAAATTATTTTAAAAAATCAAAATTTTAAAATTATGTTACAAATTTATTTAACTAATCTAAACTCACGAACATAATTTAAATGAATTTATATAAATTTAAAATTTTTATTTTTTAATATAATTTCATATATATAATAATTTACTAAAATTTTTAAATAAATATTGAATTATTAATTAAGTTAAAAAAATCAATTCAATGATTATATATGTGAAATTATAAAAATAAATGCGGGAAAGAAAAAAATATATTAAATTTGGTTTTAAAATACAAAAATGTCAAAACTATTTTTATTTTAAATCATGCATTAACAATAATTTTAAAAAATATATAAAATATTGTCAATTTTAATTTAATTATTAAATTTATTTCAGTGATTTAGATGTTTTTATGCATCTCAAGTGTATCATGCTCGAGTCCCCTTAATCTATATTTATTTCTTTTTTCCTGACATGAACAAAAAGGTAACATATATATTAAATTTTGTTCCGAAAATTACAAAAATGTAGTTGGCATGGTGGTAGACACCTATGTGGAATGAGAGAGCATCGGATCCCTGTGATGATAAGATCGAGCTAGCTAGGCAGGGGAGAAAGGCTGAGAGAGGATTGCTGAGGTTGCAACAGAGACTGGTGTGTAATGGCTATGCTGGAACTTCAGCTTCCACAGTTTTGGATGCTAAAGCAGAAAACATACAAGAAGCTGGAAGTAACCCTTTTCTCGCTGCCCCACTGCAACCTGGGGAAAAAGATGTTTCGGAGGTTGTTTTGCCAGCTAAGCATTCTGATGAAGTGAACAAGGGCAATCATGTTTCTTTGCTGGATGCATTTGCTCCTGCCTTTGAAGCAATGGAAGCTGACCCATTTGACGGATTAGATGGTGAAAAGACACTTCTACCTGAAAAAAGGACTTCTGTTCAATTCAAATTCAAAACCGACAAGAAAATCTTGGGTGAGTCGCTGGATTTGAGCTTGCAGAAAAAGGGCGAGAGGAGCACGTCATTCTTTCTGCTCGATGACGAGAGGGACGATAAGAAGAGGAGAACTGAGTTTATTCTTAGACAAACTACAGAATATCCGATGGAACTTAACCAATCTTAAAAGTGTATATTAGGTAATTCTTTCTCGAAATCTCGTATTTTTTTTGTAATCAATTGTTTTAGTGAGCTGTTGATGCGTTATCCTTGGATCATGCTAACAATTACTCTTGCATGGATTGTAATCACACTGTTGGCAGACTCGCTCTAAACAGATTTTAGATGTATGAAAGCTATTGTTTTGACATCACTAGCTCTAGTTTCATTTGAATTCTTTGGGAATGAGGTTACGATTTCGTCTCCATTTTTGTTGTACTGAATACCGATATACTGTCGTTTTATATTGGATTATGCACTGAAATTTTTTCTGCCTACGGTTTCAAGAAATATATTCTTAGCTGACATGTACTAAATTGTATCCGTTTACAATAGCATCATTCAAAGCTAGGCCAATCCATGCTCTTAATTTAATATGCCTTTTTGATGGGGAATAATTCATGTGTTCGATGTTGGTTAAAGGTCTGATTCATCTCTCCATTTTAGGCTGAAGCTAAAGTAGTCATTTAAGATTTCTTGAAGCCGTATAAGTATAACCTATTACCGTTGTGAATTTGCGAAGGGGTGATTGTATGTTTGTAACACCCTCAGAATTAAATTGGAAACCCTAATTTTAATTAGGAAATCCCTAATTTGAAACACTTAAAATTTGGGAATTTAAAAACCTAAAACCCTAATTACTTGATTTGGGATTAATTAATTAATTGCGGATTAGGGACCTAAAAGTAATATTTATCATATGATATCATGTTAAGTTCTCTACCTAAGATAGGATAGTACTATCAAGGTTTCCATAGTCACTAGATATTGAAGTGCATGTCATAAAATGTCTAACTTATTCATGGTTCCAGTACTCTATCGTCATCAAGTAAATTATAAGCATAGCATAAATCACATATATAATATTTTTCGTAAACATAACATAATTCACATAAATAAAATGATTCACGTTCATGACATAGTTCATATACATAACATGATTCGTATTCATGGCATGATCTATTTATGTAACATGATTCTCATACATGGCATATTTCATTTGCATGACATGAATTTCATACGTGGCATGATTCATATACATGACTTAATTTATATGCATAATATGATGCGTGTACATGGCATAATTCATATGCATGGTATAATTCATATACGTAACATAATATGTATACATGACATGATTCATATGCATAGCATATTTCTTATGTATGTGACATACTTTATATACATGGCATAATTCATGTACTTGGCATGATTTATATACTTGTCACAGTGGGTGTAGATCCCCAGGGTGCGGCACCTCGACAGTGCACTCGGGCACAATGGGCGTAGATCCCCAGGGCATGTGTGACACAATCATTTTGTCACAATTTATGTTTAATAACATGAACATAAGGTTGCAGCTGCTAAGGACTCTATAGCATGCCAACTATACCATGGACTCTCATACTCAATATTTGGGCATTTCTTTCATTACCAAATCAATTATCATCAATCATATAGATAGGAAATTCATATTCATATTTCATCGTAATTGTTCATAGTAATCATAAATCATCATAATTAATCATATAAATAAACATTTCATGTTTCATGCTTCAACATAAATGTTTATGGTAAACATAGATCATTGGCAAACATAAATTAACATATATATAGATAATGCAATATCATTTTAATTTAAGGTCGACTAATCGCAAGTCTTCCTAATTGCATTTTAAAACATATAAATGTACTCATCTAAGCCATGAATAGTATGCTTCACTAAGCTTACTCGAGGTTCTTATATTTCTTTTTATCACTAGTTCACTTTCGATCTCTTTTAGAACTGTATAAGAGCAATCAAACATATACATCATTTCTCTTGCGTTAAACTTAAATCTAACGTTGCTAACTTGATTCTTAAACATAACTATTCGAATATAAAATTTTCTAAAAATTTTCCCAATATTCTTCAAAGTTGCTGAATTGGTCCATAGGTCCTTAGTGACCATTTTGAACATTAAACAATTGTTCAAACCCATTTTTGAACAATTTCTATAATTAATTACTTATTTTAGAATATTTTCTTTTTAGTCCTTAAATTTTATAAAAGTGACATTGTAGTTACTACTTTACTTTTGTACATAAATTCATGTACAATTAAATCATTTATTTATTTCTAACATCCTTATAAATTTTTCTTCAACTTTTAAACTTTATTCAACTTGGTCCTTCACTAATTCTTTATTTTTGAAAAGGTCCTTAAATTTTCCTTTCTTGTCATTTCAATCCCTTAACTTTCATAACATGCTTGAATCTTCAATTCTATAAATTTTTCATAAATTCAATACCAATCCCTAACTTTCACTAAATTACTGAATTAGTCCTTGAATTTCCAAAAAAATCATTTTAGTCCCTAATCACCAATTCAAGCTATTTTCACCATAATTCAATGATTCCCATGCTAAAATAAAATTCACAATAATTTCCCCTAAATTTTCCAAATTTTCAAAATAACCCCTAATTTCTCAACTTGAGGAAATTATTCAATCTAATATCAAAATCAAGCTTACAACATCATATTCTATTCAATATCATCCTTAATTTAGCTTCCTAACCAAAACTCTCAAATTTTAGGGTTAGGGTTTATAATCTCTAACATGGAATTTATCCAAATTCAACTTGATTCCATGTTTTAAATCATTGATATTCAACTAACTACAACCCTAAATTCATCATAAGCTTCAATTTCCATAATCGTCTTCATCAATAACATGAACTAAAATTAACTTTTATCATGCAATATTACTATCAAAATGAAGAGAATCAAGTGTAGAACAAATTGACCTAAATAAATTTTACTTGAATCTTGCCTTGATTCTTCAAAATTTGGCTTGAAAATTGGAAAATTCTTTCCCCTTCTTTCTTGGCTGAATTCGAACAACCCTTTGTGAAGATGAGATGATTTTTTTATCATCTTTTAACCTATTAAATTCACATGTTATATTAAATAAATTTAAAATTCATTTAATTAGTGAATTTACCATTTGCCCTTTTATTATAATGGCCAAGATTCAATCTCATCAAAATCAATGACCATGATTTAATCTATGTGTAAATCTTCTTCTGAAATTACCCTCAAAGTCTCAAAATATTACAAAAATGCTATCCATGGCAAATGACCAATTTGCCCTCCAACTAGACTTTATTTACAACAAGACTTAAAAATTGCCATTCCATTAAAATTGAACCAAATTGGTTCCAACCCAACCGTCCATGCCCCGAAATATCTTAAATTTTTATTTATGGCATTTATTCGATCCAAATATTCGAATTTCACTCAATACGATTTCCTAATTTCCTTTCTTTAAGCTTTATAACCACTCCATCATATTCTAACTAAATCTAGTTAGAATCTCACAAATATTAACAAAATATTCATAAAATAATATTTTATGAATTTTCCATAATCTTTGGAACTATCTTTAAAATTTCAATTCGATTTGAGATATTGATATCCATAAAATACTTCTAATGCGATTTTACCTCTTTCCGAACTATTGGATTTATTCCGAAAATTCTATATTTCCATTTTCGGGAAATAAATTCCATTATCCATAAAAACTTCCTTTTCCAAAGTCTTAGATTGAATTTTCCTAACTCAGTTTATTATTCCGATAATTATCGAAAATCTTCATAGAATAAAATTTCTCTTAGAATTCTTTTATCGATAATTCATACGAATTTTCTCTACTCTTACTGAGTCCAAAATATCGATCAGAAACACTTTTATGGGACCTTCCCGGAGGTCACCTATCATAAAATTTCCTTGGCCTAAGCACGCTTAACAATTTTATTCGATCCAAAATTGAATAATATAAGCCTCGTATGAAAAATCTGGTAACACAAAAGTACCACTCTTGGGGTTGAACTATTCATTTACGGGTTAAATTACATAACTTTTTAAAATTACACTTTGGTCCCTGACATTTTCTAAAGTTTATACTTTAACCCCTAAACTTTTAAAAATCACATTTTAGTCACCTAGCAAAAATTGGGATATTACATTTATGGGTTTAGGTTTTTAGTGTTTTGATTTTTAGGGTTTAAGATTTTAGGGTTTAGTTTTTAGGATTTAGGATTTTAGGATATATTAGTGAATATTTTAATAAATATTTCTTCACTTTCAAACAAATAAAATAATGAATAAATAAAATAAGTGGTGGAAAAATAATCATATAATAGGTTGGCTTGGTGGTTGTGTGTTGAGTTATTCAACCCGTTTGCTTAGGTTCAAATCACTCCAAACACATTTGTTGAATTTTGCTTCTTTCTCATGCCTATTTTAAATTTCAGCCTTTTTTTTTTTGGCTGGGTTTAAGGGTTACAATGTTATAGCAATTTATTATGAATGAATGAAGCATAATGCTATATCGATATAACACCTCTGGAATGCTTAGAACCTGCAAAATGATGTCTTTAAATTTATCGGTGTGAATTCATGACTTGTGTTTTTATAATGAAATATTTTCGATGTCTAAAGCACCCTTTTGATTGAAGCCATATGTATTCTTGTTCTGCTGCATATTTCTTGTGCTCGCCACCGTTTTCAAGCGCTACAACTTATAAGGGTGCCGCTTGTTCGAAGCTTCTAATATTCTGCTCATCCTTGGTTTTGCCAAAGGTGAGTTAATGCTCTGCAACTGCTTCATTTCCGCCTATTCAACCGTGTCCATTCGCGATTGTGCTCTGGTCTTGTCTCCCTCTTCCTTAAACTAAAGATGTCTTATCATTTGGATTTTTATTTTCTTGCCTGTTGTGTGAATTTCTGTTGGAAGTATACGCAAAGAATTCATTGTTGAGGTGCATGTTGCTTTCCTCTCATCCTGGGGGCAAGAATTTGTTGGTACATTGTGATTCTTTTTTGGTCCAATAGACGACGACGACAAAGGCTAGAACGACGATGATAGTTGCATCGATAAGCCTTTATTGTTTTTACTCGTAATGGTTTCATGTGTTTTTAATGAAAATGTTTGATCCCTCATTTGAGAAGTATAAGATCATATAATTCATAAAACTTGCAGATATTGTGTTGAAGAAACATTGTATTCTCGTGGAGGAAACGCATGAATTTGGAAACTTTTACTTTTATTTACCCATAAAATCTACTCCATAAGAAAAAAATACAATATAAATTCAGTAAAAGTAACAATCTACTGAATTTCTCTGTTCAAAAGCTGAACTAAAAAAGAAAATTGGAAAATAAGAAAATCGATTGAACAGAAAATAAGTTTGTTTAGTTGTATGACGCTGTAGATCTTTTTAAGTTGGAAAGGTCACTTCAGATCTTTGCAGTATCAAATCCATACTATATTTAAAAACTATAACTTCTTCTTTTCCCTCGTTAATCATTATATCAACTTAAAATCGAACTATGTGATCGTACTAAAAAAATTTCTCATATTTGATTAACCTAATGAAAAGAACTTTAACGTGTGAATTTAGAAAATTAGGATTTCTTTAGAAAACATATCACAACAACAGAAACCGTAATGAATTAAAAATTTAGTGATTGTATTATAAGTTTTAAAAGTTAGATGATTAAAATGAAAATAATTTAAAAGTTGAGGGACTAGAAGTAAGTTCACCCATTATTTAATTTAGTTTAAAATTATATTACGAAAAAACCAAACGTTTTCTTTCCTAACAAGAAACGGAGCTTCCTCTAGTTCCCTTATTTAAATAACCCATCCCCCTCTTCTTATGATCCCAAGCATTATTCAATCAAATTCAAACAAACCCAACACCCAAAGCCAATTTATTCTCTGTGTTTCTCTGTTCTTTGATCAACCAAAACTATGTCAAACCAAGCAGAATCATCCGACTCGTAAACACCCAGATCTCATTTTTCACTTTTCTTCAACGGGTTCGTTTTAGATTTCGATGATCTGATTCCGATCTTGTGTTTTTTTCAGGAAAGGGACTAAGAGGGATTTTAGTACTGCGATCTTGGAAAGGAAGAAGGCACCTAATCGGCTTGTTGTCGATGAGGCTGTCAACGATGATAACTCTGTTGTTGCTATTCATCCCGATACCATGGAAAAGCTCCAGCTGTTTCGCGGTGACACCATTCTCATCAAGGTTTCTTTTTTTTTTTGGATTTGGGTTCTTTTGTTTTGTTCGATTAATGGGTATTTGTTTATGTTCGGTGTTGGTTGTGGTTTCATGTGATTATCCTCTTGGGCTTTTTTATGTTGATTTGAATTGATTTTCGATTTGGGTCTCTCCTGCGCTGGGTTGGATGAATTGTGGAAGTTTATTGTAGGTTGTTTACGTGATGATTTTAGCTTTTATTTATTGCCCTCATTTTGTTCTTATTTTTTTGGTCAATCGATATTTGTTTGTGCTTTTTATGCTGCTTTGAAATTGATATTTGATTTGGGTTTCTCTTGCCGTAGACTCGAATGTGTTATTGCAGTCATTGTAGGCCGTTTACTTGATTTTGTTGTAGGGGCATCAATATTGTTCTTCTAGTTTTGGTTGGCATTGTGGAATAATTGTTACTGAAGTTGCAATTTTAACTACAGTGTCTTTAAGCTTATAAATAACTTGCTACCTTTGTCGTTTACCTTTGTTCTTTTGGTCCATAGGGAAAGAAGAGGAAAGATACTATTTGCATTGCTCTTGCAGACGAAACATGCGATGAACCAAAGATCAGGATGAATAAAGTTGTCAGGTCGAACTTGAGGGTTAGGCTTGGTGATGTTGTCTCTGTGCATCAGTGTCCCGATGTTAAGTATGGGAAACGGGTGCACATCTTGCCTGTGGATGACACTATTGAAGGGGTCACTGGAAATCTCTTTGATGCTTACCTTAAACGTGAGTTTATTCTTATTATTTATTCCCGAATAACATAAATTAGCCTAATCAGTTAAAGGGGTAAAATAGTTTTTGTTTTTTTGATTGATCATAGGTCCATTGGATCATAGATAGATTGAGTGCATTTTTTCACATCAAAGACTACACTAGTACCTTAACAAGGCATTTCTTCACGGGCTTAAGCATTCAAGTAGTTTGTCTTTCTTTCTTTTTATGTGCATATATGATGTTAAAAATACCTTATAGAGCGCCTTTGTCGATTGATCTATACATTTCGGATGGACTCATATCTTCACACTTGCATCCTTGGTGTTTCAATTATTAATCTAATTGAGGATTTGGTTTGAAATTATTACATATAATGTTGACTGTAAATACTGACTAGTGTAGTTTTTGCATTCACAGCTTACTTTCTGGAAGCGTACCGCCCAGTGAGGAAGGGTGATTTCTTCCTTGCCAGAGGTGGAATGAGAAGTGTGGAATTCAAGGTTATCGAGACAGACCCTGCCGAGTACTGTGTAGTTGCACCAGACACTGAGATATTCTGTGAGGGAGAACCTGTGAAGAGGGAGGACGAGAATAGGTTAGATGAGGTAGGTTATGATGATGTTGGTGGAGTGAGGAAACAAATGGCTCAGATCCGTGAATTAGTGGAGCTTCCGTTGAGGCATCCACAGCTCTTTAAGTCAATTGGTGTGAAGCCACCAAAAGGAATCTTGCTTTACGGACCTCCTGGATCTGGGAAGACTTTGATTGCCCGTGCTGTTGCTAATGAAACAGGTGCTTTCTTTTTCTGTATCAATGGTCCGGAAATCATGTCGAAATTGGCTGGAGAGAGTGAAAGCAATCTCCGAAAAGCATTTGAAGAAGCAGAGAAGAATGCGCCATCCATCATCTTCATTGATGAAATCGATTCAATTGCTCCCAAACGAGAGAAGACAAATGGTGAAGTTGAGAGGAGGATTGTCTCTCAGCTCTTGACACTTATGGATGGGCTCAAATCCCGTGCCCATGTTATTGTTATTGGGGCCACAAACCGTCCCAATAGCATTGATCCAGCTCTCAGGAGGTTCGGAAGATTCGATAGGGAGATTGATATTGGTGTCCCCGATGAAGTTGGCCGTTTGGAGGTGCTTCGTATCCACACAAAGAACGTAAAGCTGGCTGAAGACGTAATGCCAAAAACTGAAACTTTTTTTCTTTCCTCAAAAATTGTATACCACATTTTTTCTGTCTAAACAAGTATTGACTCTAATTCTTGACTTCATGCAGGTTGATTTAGAAAAAATTTCAAAGGAAACCCATGGTTATGTCGGTGCTGATCTTGCAGCTCTCTGTACTGAGGCAGCATTACAGTGCATCCGAGAGAAGATGGATGTGATTGACTTGGAAGATGATTCGATAGATGCTGAGATATTAAACTCTATGGCAGTTTCAAATGAGCACTTCGCTACTGCTCTCGGAACAAGCAATCCATCTGCTCTTCGTGAAACAGTGAGTATAATGAATATGCTTGATGTACAGATCCATGCCAATTATGATCTTTTCCGGTAAGTTTGGTGTTTAATATGTTTTTTTTTTCCTTGCACCTGGTCAGGTTGTTGAAGTGCCCAATGTCAGTTGGGAAGATATTGGGGGTCTCGAGAATGTCAAAAGAGAGCTTCAAGAGGTAATTCTGATTTTGGTTACTTCTTAATTTACTCTCCTTTTTATATTTTTAAATTTCATAAAAAATGGAACTAATTTGTTACTTTGGTACATAGACTGTTCAATATCCGGTGGAGCATCCTGAGAAGTTTGAGAAGTTCGGGATGTCACCATCAAAGGGAGTACTATTCTATGGCCCTCCAGGATGTGGGAAAACTCTTCTGGCCAAAGCTATTGCCAATGAATGTCAGGCAAACTTCATTAGTGTCAAGGGTCCTGAGTTGCTTACAATGTGGTTCGGAGAGAGCGAAGCCAATGTCCGTGAAATTTTCGACAAGGCTCGCCAATCTGCTCCATGTGTCCTCTTCTTTGATGAACTTGACTCAATTGCTACCCAGGTATGATCAAGGTTAATTCGTTTATGATTTCTGGCTTTGTGCACATGGATTACTCTAGCAATGAGATTGTACCTGTATTCACGGTGTCTGGTTTTTTGTGTAATTCTGATTCATGCTATATATTGCAGAGAGGAAGCAGTGCCGGAGATGCGGGGGGTGCTGCTGATAGGGTTTTGAACCAGCTTCTTACTGAGATGGATGGCATGTCTGCCAAGAAAACTGTTTTCATCATTGGTGCCACCAATCGACCGGACATTATAGATCCTGCACTTTTGCGACCGGGTCGTCTTGATCAGTTGATCTTTATCCCTCTCCCCGATGAGGATTCTCGCCACCAGATCTTTAAGGCTTGCTTAAGGAAATCACCGATTGCAAAAGAGGTTGACCTCAGAGCTCTTGCCAAATATACTCAAGGCTTCAGTGGAGCTGATATTACCGAAATCTGTCAACGTGCATGCAAATATGCCATCAGAGAGAACATCGAGAAGGTACAACTATGCGTGTTTCATCCCGGATTAGTTTATTAGTTCTTAATGATGAATATGATTGTAACATGAGATACCGTTTTGTTTTTCAGGACATTGAGAAGGAAAGGAGAAGAAGCGAGAACCCTGAAGCTATGGAGGAAGATGTGGATGACGAAGTGCCGGAAATCAAGCCGGCTCATTTTGAGGAATCAATGAAGTTTGCTCGAAGGAGTGTGAGCGATGCCGACATCCGCAAATACCAAGCATTTGCTCAAACACTGCAACAGTCGAGGGGATTCGGAAGTGAATTCAAGTTTGCTGAAACCGGTTCCAGGGCTGCAACATCCGATCCTTTTGCAAGTTCTGCTGGTGGAGCTGATGAAGATGATCTTTACAGTTAATTTGATATATTTTTTATTTTTATTTTATTTTTATTATTATGGCGAGAATTATTGACTAAAGATATTTTATGCCATTTTGTTGAACCAAAGGGATTTCTTGCTTAGCTTAACCTCGAGAGTTCAAAATAGCATCTTTTAAATTTCATTTTATTTCCGGAGCAAATGTTTTTTTTTTTAGATTTTAATCAATTTAATTTCATATTTATGATTTTAGTACATGCTTGCTTTAATTCGTACCCGATTAAGGTGAAAAAAATATTTGTTTAAAAACTTGTATATTATTGGTAAAAATTTATTTAAATTTGTTTTCTAATAATATTATTTTAATGAACAAGAAATGATATTTTAATTATTTTAATTCAGCTTAATTTAGTCTTATTATTATGAACAATATATTTTAATAAAAAAATATATGAGAATGCAGGTTTAGCTCATATTGTTATTGTTGTAGTGTAGATTTGAGTATTTTTAAATATACAATTTTTTTTGTTTTATAAATCTAAATTTGTTGAAAGAAATAATTTTAAATCTAGAATATAAATCATAAAATAAATATAAAAAATAAAAAATGTATTTTTCATAGAAAGACAACACAATTGAGGAACATTTTGAGATTATTAACATGTTCTAAGTTATGTCAACTCATTGTCTTACCATCGCCATTTTTATCAATTTTGTCCGTTTTGACCCACTTTGCTCTTACTTTCAATGTTTTATTTAGATTATTTTTATTCAGGAGCAGATATAGAAATTTAAACTTAATAGTTCACTTATCAGTGTAATAACTTAGAATCAATTTATACTGTTGTAATAATATATTAACTATTGATAATTGTTGTGCAAGCAAACATAGCTTATAATCAAAGACATTGACATTGAAAAACCAATTCATGTAAATATGTTTGAAAGATTATAACTATTTTGATGCAATTGTGTTTCAGAGAGTAGAAAAACTTATTATAGTGAAAGTTAATTTTTAATTTCAATTGAGATTTTTAGTTTTGATTCATCAGTGTTAACCATCAGATCAACTTGAAACTAAATTATGTTAAACTTCTGACAAAATTAATATTTCCCACCGTTGGGATTGATCGACGATCGTTTCGTTAATCAAATTTATGACATTGACAATAGTTGTAACTTTAAAAAGAATTAGGTTTCTTTTGGGAAGAATGTTTTAATATGATACACCAACATTTCTTAACAGGGTTAACAACACTACAACAGTGATCATAATAAATTTAAATTTTAATGACTATAATGAAAGATTTTTAAATTCAGTGATCAAAGTGAAAGCATCCTAAAAACCTAGTGACATACGATATTTTATGGTTCGTATTACTTCTCTCAACACTCGTTGATTAAATTGATTTTTAACAATTCGGAATATTATTAATTTTATATATTAATGATAAATATTTGATATTTTATGTTGCTATTTTAATTTCAAAAACGAGACATACGATATGGTTTTATATTGACTTTGAAGTTTAGATTGTTTTCTGAACAATTAGGTAACAATGACACGTGAAACCAGGGGAACATAAAACATTATCCCATGGTTTTGGAGTGCATGATACATTGAGTGTGATTTTACATTGCCATGATCAAATGTAGTTTTCCATTGTCTTTGAAACAGACAAACCAATGTACTTTTCTCTTTTGCCCGGCCATACATTGTACAAGGAAATAAGGTTTGATTGTTTCATTTGTATAATAAATACTTGTTTTTAGTAATTCTATTTTCAAACTTTTGTATTTATATTATAAATAAAGTTTATGGTTGAATTGGTATCACGGATCAATCAAACATCAATTTATAAGGATGTTCAAACTTCGGCTTTAACCAAGTTAACCGGCCGAACCAAACTTTTTCGGTTCATCGGTCAATTAATTTTAGGTATGATTAATTAACAGTTAAGTTTTTTTTTCAAACTTTGGTTAATTCGGTTTGAAATCGGTTAATTAGCCAAATTAGCCGAAATTATTAAATATTATATATTAAATATATTACATGTATATATATATATTTGGTAACACTAAATTTTTAGAAGTTATAAAATGATCATTAAATTTTTCGATATGTTATAAAATGGTTATCAAACTTAATCAAATTAGCACAAAATAATCATTAAATTTATTGAATTATTACAAATGGTCATTACACTTATCAAAATTTATAAATAATTTATAACGTGCAATGACCATATTGTAATAGTCCGATAATTTAGTGTTTGTTTTGTAACTTTTGAAAGTTCAAAGACTAAAAAGATCATTTTAGCATAGTTTAGTGACCATTTGTGTACTTTACCCAAAAACTTATAAAAAATTTTGGTTAATTAGAAAATCGGCCGAATTAACCAAACTTTTTCAGTTCGATAAAAATTTTTAAACAAATTACAGTTCGATTAACGGTTAAAGCCTAAATTTTCTGATTAATAGATTTTAGCTAGTTCGGTCCGGCCGGTTAACTGAACTGGCCGATTGAACATCCCTATCAATTCAGTCGAAATTAAAAAAAAAAAACTAAATTTTATAAAGTATTCAATAATATTAAAATATCTCGGACTGAATTCAAGAAATTTAGACATGAGTGTGTTTGATGTTTCCTGAGCACAAAAACCATTGTTGACTAATTGTTTCATGCCCCATATTTCATTTAAATTTTTTAACGTACAATTTGATACGATATTTATATTATTATAACTTTTTTATTGAATATTGAACACTTAAATATACTTAATTTAACGTTCTATTGTATATTGCATCAACGACATATCATCTGAACTAAATTCAATCCTCATTTGAATTTGAATGTGAATTTTTGTTTTATTCGAAATCTAACATAATATCAATTTTTTATAAGTTCGACAACAAAAAGTAATGAAACTATTTACTAAAAAATAAATGACAAAACAGTGTTGTCGTACCATAAAAATATCTTTCACATACAATACAATGATAATATTCTCTCTCTATGGCAAATTATTTAGCAAGATTCTTTTATAGGTAATTACATACTATCAAATTTAAAGTTATTACTTTAAAAAACAGTTATTAATCAAGTTTGATAGCTTAATTTGATTATTATATTCTATTTTAAATATTATTAAAAAATAATTATAAAAAATAAAAATGATTAATTGAAAAAAAACTAAAAATAGTTTAAAACATTGAAATATTGTATTTTTTTATTCAACGGAGAATTTACATTCTCATAGCGAGATTTGAACCCATACAAAATGGGACAATATGAACATCCTTAGCCACTAGGCCAATCAATGGATCTCAAAATTTTGTATTTATTGATACATTATATAGTATAATAATTTTGACAAAAACAAAACTTCAATTATTTGATATCGATCTAACATCAAAATATGTATAGACCAAAATTCAGGATGGACCGAGAGGAGGACTGGAGGGGCAGTCGCCCCTTAAAATTTTAAAATTTATATATAATTTAATTTTTAAATTTTATATATATATTCTATTAAAAATCTATTTCCGCCTCTTAAAATTTTATAGATTCAAAACTACCGTCCATTCCAATACTAATACCGTGTCTTCAATCATGTTTCAATCATTGAATTACATTGATAATCATTGAATTTTATGGTGCTTTTTATTTTGATCACTAAAATAAAAAAAATTCATTACAGTCACTAAACTTTTTCAATTCATTTTCATTACATTCATTGAACTCTTAATTCATTTTCATTATGATCACTTACGATAAAAGTGAATTAAAAATTTAATGACTATAATAAAAAAATTCGATTTTAATGACCAAAGTGAAAGCTTCCTCAACTTCAGTTACTACCAGTGTAGTTCACCCTTATAACAATACATAAATGTTACAAAATTATAACAATTTATGTAAGTTTCCTTAAACATACCTTATTTTAAATTATTTATACTAAACCAACACATGTTGGGTACAATGACAACGCACGTTACATTCCCAAATAAAGAATACATGTTCGATCTTGAAGACAATATAGTTAGAAAGAACTACTTCGATTCTGAAATGAACTACCGTAAAACGAATATGAATAATACTGACTAAGATTTTCCCATTTTGACAGCTAAAAGAGAAGATTTGAACTTCATACGTCCATTTCAAGAACAACAAAGTAATACAATGTTATGAGATACACAACTCGTGTAAAAGACAATGTGTATATATTCCTTACCCTTGAATTCAGTAATGAACAATACTTTATTAATTAAGCGCACTTCCTATATGTTTTTCCAATGCTTTGTTTGTTACGAAAGACGGAAAAAAAGAAGGATGAAAAATTAGTTAATCAAATGGTTAAGATTCAAAGTAAGAAAATAATTATAAATCTTAACCATTTAATTAACTAATTTTTTGTAATTTTTTTTTATCATTCATACCAAGCAAAGCCTTAAGAGTCGGCGCTTTCGCGCCAGCAAACAAGCATTGCTATGCAACGGCGGAGGATGTAGAATTTGGCTCGCTGTTTCTTCACCAAATGGCTGCACTTTTCGCCGACGGATCTGCAGGGCTCGCATGTGTACTTGTCATCGCTAATAGTACGTGTCGTCGCTATTTCTCTGCCGTCGGCCATTGCTTCAGCTACTTATACCGCTAAAAGAAGCAGCAATTATGAAAGAGTGTGGAGGGTGAATCCACGAGGGTTTAAGTTGTTATTTATATAGAAATCTGGAGAGATTTTTTTTAAACGATGAGAGAGAGATGGTGTTTTTTATTCTATTCACTCATCATCTAAATGAATGTACGTAAATGTTATTATATTTCTATAAGCTACATATTCGAATGGATATAACTTTAATTATGTTTTGATGTACAAGTTGTATAAAAAATCGTGTAAAAAATATAATTAAATCTAAAATTTAAATCTACAGACCCTAAAATATAAATTCTAAACTCTAAGTTCTAGACATAAATTCTACGACTTAACTCTACACCTTGAAACTTAAACTAAACCTCTAAACCCTAAACTTGATAGACTTGCATAATGTTTATCAAAATATTTTGAAACACGAGTTGTATAAAAGAAAATACACAATTCTTCTTATTTAAACCGTAAAATATAATTTTCTAACCCTAAACTTTAAAACTATAAACCCTAAATTGTAAGTCTTATACCTTACTCTCTTGTGCCCTAATTTTAAAATGGAGAATTTAAGGGACCGATCCTAGTAAGTATCAAAAGTATACATTTCTTCTCTGTTAAAAAAGTAAAAAAAAAAAAAAGGAAAAGAGTGATATTACTGATTTGTCACTTCAATTTTACAAAGCATAAAAATGCAGTAACATTTGAAATTGGAAGGCGCATTTCATACGGTTAAAAAACATGGTCAGCGACAGGTTAAATGCTGCCTGAAAGCTGAGATAAGAAAGACAACAGTAGTTAAAAGGGGCATTTTGAGGCCATGCATTCGCAGGGGGCAATGGTGAGTAACCTTGACCAGGGATGTTTCGAATTTCGGACCGATTTATTTTTAATGTCGGATTTATTCAAACTTGGATGATAGAACGGGACGGTTTTGAGAATGTTTGTCAATTTCATTTGGAGTTAATAAAATTCGCGCTTAATAAGACATGAACTAATATTTATACTTGATCAGTTGATCTAAAAATCTCTAAATCTGATTTAAAATTTCACATTTAAATGAAGTAAAGTGAGTTAAAAAATTACGAATCTTAAAGAGTACACAATTATACATGTGAGACTGTAATAATCTCAATTTCTTTAATTTAATTCCGTCTCGTTCTATTGGCATCCCATTATTAATGTTTATAGGTTGGGTGGGTATTTTGTAGCACAGAAGGAAGCAAAAGGAGTCGGAGATCCTATGTGGATATGGGACCCTGCCCATGTGCTAAGCCAGTTTTGGAGTCTTAGGTAAAACCTCGTAATTCATCATTTACCACTTTTCACTGTTTTCCTCATCATTGCACTAATAGTGAAAAAACAAATATCATATAGACGGGTCAACTTTTTACCATTCAATTTGAGCGCCAGACGGGAGTTATATTGATATTCGATTAAATCTTACTAATAAATTACATGCATTTTAAGATTAAATTATTCAAATTCAGATTATCCGGGTGAAACAAACCATCATTTACTATTGAGATCACTCTTTAAATTCATATATAAAAGTATCAATTAAACAGTCGATTCGATTAAAAATATCAAATTTTAACTTAATCGATTTTCTAAAATTATAAGAAGTTAACTGTTTAATTTTAATGAAAACCAACTTAGCCGATTTTTTTAATTACACGCATTATCTTTTCATGTATTCATAACATTATATTAACCGTAAATAGAGTTTAGTTCGGTTGGTAATATTTACATTGCAATCAGAGATGGAATTATGTGCCCTCTACTCCGAAGAATTTTTT
The DNA here is from genome assembly GCA_019671005.1 of Hibiscus mutabilis. Lineage (NCBI taxonomy): Eukaryota > Viridiplantae > Streptophyta > Magnoliopsida > Malvales > Malvaceae > Hibiscus > Hibiscus mutabilis. The sequence continues at coordinate 71,330,752 of CM033712.1, read as the reverse complement.
TTCACATTTGTCCCTCTATTTAAATTTTTTGTAAACAATTTATTTATGAATTTGCCCCCCACTTTTAAACATTTATAGTTTGCCCCCAACTTCAGATCCTAGCTCCGTCCCTGATTGCAACATATAAGAGATGTTAACATTGAGGATATTTAAATTCATCATATCTTCTAATTTAAAGGTAAAAAAGAATTTTAGTAGTCTAAGCATTATATGAAAAAAAACACAACCTTTAATGAATCCTTTAAGCATTATAGTCTAATGGGATAAAACATTCTTAACGTTGTGAATTGAATAAATTAGATTATAATGGTTGCTCTTATAATCAGTGACGGAACTACAAATTGCCCCCCTCCCTAAAAAAAACTCACCTTTAGTCTTGTATATAATTTTTTTAAAAATTAGATTATTTATGAATTTGCTCTCACTTTCAAACATTTATGTTTTGCCTCTCAACCCTAAATTCTGGCTCTGTCCCTGCTCATAATGGATCTCTACAATACTGATATGAATTAATCAACAAATAAATTGAATATACGTCGAATACACGTGCATATAAAAAAACACCCTATAATTTGTAGTTTTTATGATTTTATAAATTCTTTATTTTTTTCCGATTCTCATTTTTTCCATTTCATCGAATTGTGTTTTACGTTCAAAACTTGTTATGCAAAATGCATGGAAAGGTATTTTGCTTATCAAATATTAATTTCCATTTATTATTACCCATGTAATTAAAATATACACCATACTAATGATCAATTATTTTAAAAATATTATAATTTATATATGTATGAACACGATAAAAATACATGAATCAAATAAGTGACAAATAGACAAGTCAAGAATAATAGAATCGAGCCAAATCAATTTCAAGGTACAAGACTTGAGTAAGTACATTTTTAAAACTTTTAACTTAATTTGAGAAATAATTAAACTATCGAAGTTCAATTGCTTAGACTCGTTTATTTAATAACAAAATTCAATTTTTACACTTAAATATAAACTCAATTATTCATATTTAAATTTGTTGGATCAACACAAATTTATGGGGGCTTTGATCCAATTTTGACCAGGCCTAAGGCCGAAATAATGGAGCTTGGACAAGTGGCAGCTCTAAATTGAGCTAGACATTCCTCTAAGTTGAAGTGTTTTTTATTATAGCTCGCGGTAATATTTGTTTTTTTAATATGATGGTGTGATTATAAAGTATTATTTATTTAATTTTTTAGCCCTTTAATGACGGACATATACCGTGCACACATGGCGTTCGAACTCAAGTTATCTGAATGAAATCCATCATCCTTTATTGCTAGGACCAATCCACTGGTTCAATATTTGTTTTTCTTTAAATCATAAACTCACACATACTGCATGAATAAAATTATTCCACCTTAAATATATTAAAACAATTTTTTTTGGTTGGATCATTTTTCGAGTTCGAGTTGAAACAATTTATAAACGTAAATATATGGCGGAATCATGGGTTGAGCCACCTATAGACAAGGGATGCCACATGACATCCAGAAATTTTTGGAGAAAAATTATTTTATCTATAAATTTAATATTAAATAATATTAAAATAAAAGGCTTAAATGAAAAATAAGTGCTCAAACTATATCACCTTTGAACTTTAGATGCCTAAATTATTTTTTGTAAAAATAAGTGCGTAAAGTTTCAACCATTATAATTTTAGGTGCCCTAAAATTAACCTATCGTAAAAAAAAACCATTAACCAATAAAATTTTGACACGTGTCATATTTCAATTTATAATTTCTTTTAATTCATTTTTTGTTTTTAATAATTTAAATTTTTCAAAAAAATCTTGAAATTCTAAAACAGCCCTCAAATCCCTAAACCATAAAACCCCAAATCTTCACTGATGTCACCGTCAGCTGCCTTATCGCCTAAAACTGACGAACGGTGTGCCAGCCAAACGTCAATTAGCTATTCAATTGGCACATTATTCGCCAATTTTCGGCGACAACGAGTTGAGAGAAATGGTGGACTGGGTCCGGCAATCGAATGGGTGGAGTCGGCGATGGCGGCCGGCAGCGACAACAGTGAAGATTTGAGAATTTTGGATTTTATTATTTTTACGGATTTGTGGATTGATTTGAATATTTTTTAGAATTTTGGGATTTGTTAATAAATAAATTTTAAAGTTTTTTTGTTTCAAAAATAATTTAAAAACCAATATTCATGCTATGTGTCGCGTTTTGATTGTAAAATGGTTTTTTTTTACGATCGGGTGCCTAAACTTATATCTGTTAAAACTTTAGGTACCTATTTTTACAAAAAATACTTTAGGCACCTAAAGTTCAAAAAAAGTATACTTTAGTCACTTATTTTTCATTGAAACTAAAATAAAAATTAATACAACTTTAGATAAATATTGACACCCTTAAAAAAATTGACACATTTTAAATGGAAATTAACACTCGTTTATTATTCTCATATATTTAAAAATATTTATAAAAAATTTAAATTTTAATACCCAAAATAATTTTTTTTGACTCCGACCATAGACGGAATTCCCATTTGGAATCCAAAGAAAAACTAACCCCACATTCATAATCTATGGGCCGAGCAAACCCACTCGCCGTTGTATTGTCACATTTCTACTATTTATGTCCAAAAAAATCCTAGGTAGACACATAAAAAATATGGTCACTTTCACCACACACACCCTCCAATTATTACTCGAATTTTAAATTGATCTTAAATTTCAAATATTTTAATTAAATCATCAAAGTATCAAATATTAATCCATAAATTAAATCATTTGTCGATTAAGATTTAAATCATTTGGAACCTCCATGAGATTATGGGTCGAATACGTTAAAGTGCAATTGTCTGCCATTTAAGAGTTTGTGGGATTATTGATAGTTTAGAGATTGTAAAAGAAAAAAAAATCTTTAGCAATCATTGGAAACAAACACATTATATATATATATATAGAAGAACAGAAATTAAATCAATAATTTACGTATAGTACATAGGTTAATACTAGTAAATTTGGACTTGGCATATTTTGATGGCTATAGTTTGAATTATAATCATTTTTTTAAGTTTAAAAAGCTTGGGGACAAAATTTATTATTTATGTACAATAAAAAGACTAACAAGAGTAAATAATTTTTTTTTGTCTTAGGAGATACTAGATCCTTTAAACAAAATAGGGTGTTCGAATCTTAACATTGTGAATGAAGTAAATTAGATTGCAACGTCCCACAAACGTACATCTACATTATCCAATCCGAATTTGACAACCGATGAGTTAGATACATTGGTCATCGCAGAAAAATAAAATAAATTTTGCATTGATATTCAGGGTAAATTACGTTACATGTAACTCAATTATTAATATGATTATAAATGTTCATTTAATTTTAAAAAGTTGCAAGTAGAGTGATCGTTGTAACAAATATGTCACTGTTAAGTGTGTAACGAAGGCTAATTTTTAGTCAGAGTTAAAAATAGAGTGAAATATTTGTAACTCTTTTAAATTTAGCGACCATTTGTAATATTATTAATAATTGAGTGGCTTATGATGTAATTTAACCAAATATAGAACACGTTTCGATTCTGTCATAAATTATTTTTCCCTCTGTTCCTCTACATCTTGTGTAGCTTTTTTGGCGGTTACAGCTTTTCTACTTCGAGCATTCGCTTGCCCTTATTTTTCACGAGCACTCTCACTCAGTTTCTTACAGGTTAGATCCTTTTCTATCTTTGTTTTTATAATTTAGATTATATATATTTGCTTTTTCTGGATTTTTCTTGTTTTTTATAGTTTTTTTGAGCTGGAAATTAAGTAGATCGGAGAGTGATAAAGTGAGTTAGTGTTTGTTAAGTGCAAGCATGTTTTGTTTTATGTTTCTTTCGTTGATGGAGTTGTGTTTTTTACTTTGTTAGTGTCTGTTTGGCAACTAAGAAAAAAAAAAACGGGAAAAGGAGAGAAAAGAAGAAATCTTTGACGGTTTTTTCTTATGCTTATTAAAATGGACAAGTTTCTCGCAAAATTGCAACAATGCATTTTCTATAAAATTATACTTCCAATTGGGAATACACTTCTTTTATTGTTCAATCCTAGTTGAAATTTAATATATAAAAAAACTTTAATTTTATATTGTAGATGAAATCCGAGTCCAATCTGAATTCATGTTCCCGGACATTGACAAAACGGTAGAAGGAATGATGAGCTTATTGCACATGAAGTAAAATGCGAATACATGAAGAAAGAAATACGAAGAATGGTGAAGGAATTTTAAGACAATATGAAGAACTATAGATTCTTTTGTCTTTGAATTGAGTTAATTAGTTGTAACATGACAAGTAGCTGTCTTGTTGATGTTTTATAGTAGACTTGGTCTGTTGAAAAGTTAATGAATTTAGATGAAGGTGAGAAAATAAGTTCGATTTATCGGTTTTCTATGTTGACAATCACTCCCTAAAGTGTTCATTTCTTTGTTTTGAATTCCTCATTCAGTTTAGTAAATGGAAGTAAAAATGTTTGTTTCCTTGTGTGTATTAAGTCATCTGTTATATGCATTTCTTTCCATTTGATTTAGGGAAATAAATTGGAAAGATGATTGCAGGTTTGGAATAAGCTGAGGTCATAGAATGGAAACCGATCGGAAATCACATTTGATAAAGAAGCTCGGTGACGTGAAATGTCAAAGGGTAAGAAGATTTTGATGTTCGATTAATTCGCTCTTTTTTTTTTTTTGTTTCTTTATCTTGCCTGCATTTAATCATTTGTAGTAACCCATTTTGACTGGGTATTTAACCAAGTTGGATCCAATATACCCATTTATTATTTTAAAACCCAGACCCAAATCAAATACCTACCCAAACCCAATTACAAAACCCAACAAGCCCACATTAACCAAACCCAATACACAACCCAGACCAGGTTTAAACCCGACCCGAATATAACAAAACCCTAAACCTAAATCCCTATCAGTCTTGGCCGCCAACCCCGCGCGGCTCTTCGAATACCGCGTGGCTGCCACGCGCGCCAACTTGCATCCCACCGCCTAATCTCTGACATCGGTCGCTCTACCCACGTGCTCCACCGTCCAAACCCGACCTGTAAAGATGAAAAAAAAACATAGGCATCAAATATGTAAAAATAAAAAATAAAGAGCATGCAAGTTGTTTTCTTTCGGATATTTAACCTTTCAAAATCAGTTGTAATTTTTTACGCGAGATTTGAATGAAAAAACACAAATTCCAGTTCTAAGTCATTCGAATCTTCATTACAGTAACACCAACCAAACAGAGGTAACAAAACCCCCCTTTATTTTCTTGTTATTTCCTTTTTTTTAAATAATAATAAAAAAACAAAGAAAACAATGTTAAAATAAAAAACGTTCGATAAAACTTAAATCTACGGGTTTAAGGAAGGATTTTGAAAAAATTAATTCAAATAACGAGATTGGAGTAAAAAAATACATACCTCGGGGTATCTTGGACGTCTCCGGCCGCCTATGACGGCGGCGCTCTGCCGCCGGCATGCGGCGATCCATGGTGGACGACCACCGCTGCCCAAGGTCGACCAAGGGTCTAGTTGAGAGAACATAGAGCCCATTTTTATCTCAAAATTGGACAAATGAATTTTTTGTGTAAAAAACACTTAAATATGGCATTAAACGACGTCGTTTTTGGGCGTTTGAGTTGTGCCCAAAACGACGTCGTTTTGAATGATAACCGGATTTTGTCCCGACTTGCCCAAAGGATCCGCGAAAAAAACAAATGGGATAATTCGGTTTTGGCCATTCTCCTTGGGAAAATTCATTCTGCAGTCCCCAGAAGTTCTTAAAGCTTTGCAATCTAGTCCTTAAATCAGATTTAATCATCTTTTAAATGGTAAAATTACTCACTAGGTCCCTAAGCTTTTAGCGTGTTTTTGTTTCTGCCTTGCCTCATGGTAAAATTATTTTAGAAGTCCCTGATGGTTTCGAAAATCTTGCAAATTGGTCCTAAAAAGTAAGATTTAATTAGTTTTAAGGGGATATTTGTCGTTTTGGCCCCTGGAACTCTCAGACGCATTCAACTTGGTCATATTTCGATGGTACAATCTCGGATTTAGTCCATGCTTACTGTAAATTATTTTCTTATTTATTTATTTATTTTTCTTTAATAATTATCGTGTTCTACCTCATTATTCTGATATTTTTGCTAGGAGTGTCATCCCGGCCTCCGGGTGGCATCTCCTTTGAATGTCGTAGATAGCAAGGTAGATTTAAACTATTGTTTGATTTCGAAAATTAATTATTAAATTAAATTGAAATTTTGTTTTCCTTAAATAAATATAATGCGAACTTTTATGTATCAATTTTGGGCGTAGTGGGGGTGCCAACCCTTCCCCACTCGTAATCAACCCCCGAACCTATCTCTGGTTATCTTTTCGGTGTTCGGCCTACCAAAAGTGGTTGGTGGCGACTCCACCATGCGTTTCAAAAGTTTAACGGTAGTCTATTGGGAGTGTCATCCCGATTTTCGGGTGTCATCTCCTTTGATGCCGCAAAACATTTCAAACATAATCTTCAAAAAGAAAAAGGGTCGCTACAGCTTAGCGACTCCGCTGGGGACGTTATTTTGTTTTCAAAAACAAAAGAGGAGTTAGACCTTAGTCAGGGTTCGCATTGTAATTATTAAGGAAAATTTAAATTCAATTTAATTTAATTTTTAATTTTTGTGTTTGATACAAACTGTCATCATACATTAGATCTAGGGGTTTTCACCTCGTACAGTGTTGTATCTCGTTTTCGGAGTACCGGTCCTTATATTTCGTGGGGTTCTTACCTCCATATGGTATAAGAATCGTATTCCCCCGAATCGATGTCCCAACGACAGTTCGAGTACCCTTACTTTAGATCTAAACCGCATATAATGGACCGTAATATCCACCCTTTAACCACGCCGTTACTCTGCCCGTTTAGGAATAACCATTTTTAGGTTTTGCTTTGGCTTTTTTATTGTTTATATTCCCTGTACATTTTAATTATTTTCACCATTCATTTCATTTTATTTATCTGATTATTCTGTTACACTGACTCGTTTTCTCTGTTCATTTTTTCTTGCATTCGCATTGCATATCATACCCAGGTGTTGATTCAAGAGAAATCTAGTTCAGAAGGCGTTCAATATGGAAGGGGGTTCTGTAATGACAAGAGCGATAATGCTACAGTTTGGGGATGGTCCGAGCGTATGCAGATGGAAAGAGGAGACAACCTGGCAGCTGGACATGTATCAGAGAATAATGGGCCCACGTTGATAGTTTCCCAACATAATAACCTTCGCGAGTTGAGGGAAATATGGCAGCATTGGGATCCAAGTATGAAACAGAGCTTCCAACAAGAGTTTGGTGACATAGCCCTCTTGTTAGATGTTCAGAATGACATGCACTTGTTCAGGGCCTTAGCGCAATTTTGTAACCCAGGGTATAATTGTTTCACTTTCGGGAAAGTAGACCTGACTCCAACCATCGAGGAATATTCTGCTTTATTTCGCTGTCCGAAAATCAATGAGGAGAGGATCTACATCAAGCCTAAGGATCCACCATCTTTCACGGAGAATCTGGTTAGCATCACCGGGATGAGTAAAGACTGGTTCTAAGGGAAGATTCCAAGGAAAAGAAAGGCCGATTGCATATATTGGGCACACATCCGAGGCCTAATTCACCAACATCATGATCTACCAAAAAAAAAGGTACCTATTTGCTTTGGGTATTTACGGTGTGGTCATCTTTTCGAAAGTCGGGGGACATATAGATTATGCCACGATAGATCTATTTGAGAAGCTAAAGAAGGGGATCAACCCGGCTTTAGCCATTCTAGCAGAAACTTTTCGATCACTGAGCGCGTACAAAAAAATGGGCTAGGGCAGGTTCATAGGATGTGTTCCGTTGTTAGAAATTTGAATTTGGAGTCACTTATGGGATTTAAAATATTCTCACCGGGTGTGCCTCACCACCTTTTCTCCTATAAAATACATTTTTAGAAGAATACAAAGCTGAGACCATGACCGAAGACCAATGGAAGACTGGCTTTCAAGACTTACAAGATGACACTGTCAGATGGAAGGTACCATGGCTAATATTAAGTAGCTTTCTCTATCGTTGCGGAGAATACGATTGGGTGCCTCTACTAGGGATTTGGGGAGGAAGTGGATATTGTCCCTTACTCGTGCCACGCCAATATGGCTTGATGCAGTTTGTTCCTGCAACTTACGGGTTGAACACGTCAGACTTCGAATACGAGGGAAATGGTTACAAAATGCAAGTCCAAAAGATAAGCCGTTCGTGGAAGCGTATGTATATGGTCGAAGTCTACAAAGGTGACTCACCTCTCACCCCCAGGTACGAGCATTGGAGACTTAGCCGGGTTAATGATGTCGTTCCTCGTGCGAACCCAGAAGTTGTCCGGACCATAAAAGAACATATGGAAGACGCTCTTTCAGACTTGGAAAATGCTAAGAGAGCCCATCAAAAAGAGGTACGAGCCTTGGAGAAGCGCATCGCTGACCTAGAAGCAGCAAATTACCTGGCCTCTGTAGATGTGGAGAAGTACGAGCGATAAGAGAAAGACCTCCTGAGACAGAAGAAAATCTTTGAAGCTGATCATAAAGACTTGAGGGAAGAATGGCTGGAACTGAAACAGAACCTGCGGAGAAATGGCCTGGGCACTACCGCCAAAGAATTGACCGCTAAGCTACTAAAGGAAAGGAAGAAAGCAGATAGCCATGCTCGGAGATATGAAGTTAGTCAGAAACAGGTAGACAGAAAGATGAGGGAGCTAGAAGCCATTACCCAAGAATTGGCCGCCAGTCAACCTCAAAACCAGGGACTGAAAACTCAGAACGAGGAATTTGAAGCCCAAATTCTGCAGTTGGAAGGACTTCTACAAGAATATCACAACTAAGACAATGTCGCTGCACTAAGCTTTGCGCAAGAAGAAAATGAGTTGTTAAGGGCTAAAGTGACTGAACTCGGGGTGCTCTCCGTGACTGCAAGGAGAGACTTGTGTCTTTTGAAGGAGCCTTGCAGGAAGATAACCGTCGAATAGTATATGGACTGCAACAGGTCGGTCAGCTGATCCGAGATCAGCATAGAGCGACGACAGACGTTATGGTGCAAGCACATGAGGTAGCCAGATACATTCAAGGCTTGGCTAGAGAAGCGCATGAGCTAGGTGCACGCGTCAGTCCGGAATCAGAGTTGGGATCCCGGGTTTATGCTCTGCTCCAATAAGTAGAAGTTTTAGGGATAGAAGATAATCGCTATCTGTAAACGCGTTATCTTTGCTTTTTGTAATCAGACTTCTCCATCTAATGAAAGTCTTTCTAAGGACTAATTGCGAATCAACACTTCATTTGCATTCATTCTGACATGACATTTAACCATTTAATTGTACATCATAATTTGCATACATTATTAAGAACAACTGAATTAATCATGAAAATATCATGGCAGAAAGTTTGATTTCAAATCACAATCATTCCACATCAATACGGTACCCGATTGCAAGCAAAGAAAATGCAAGGTCGAGTAGTTGAATTAGAACAAGGCCAGAAGAGCCTGGAAGACCATTTTAATAGGGCCGAACGAAGCATCAGCGAACGAATTGACCAGTCATAAGAGGCAATTATGGCCAAGATATCCACTTTATTAGAGAAAAATAAAGACACTACAGAATAACCAGACGGTGCTGCGTCTCACACCAAGGTTCAATCAGACACGTTAATTCCCGAAAAAAGGGCACATGTCAACACCACTGGGGCATCTACCGGCCACCAGGAATGAGTAACCACCAAACGGCCCATTAATTTGGAAACAAGCTATGAGGAAGAAGTACCAGACCTTGACTTAGTGGAAAAGATCAGGGTCGAAATAGAGAACAAATATGAGGAAAAATTCTGCCTTCTTGAAGAGCAATTCAAAGCCTTACAAGGGGGAAGGAACATGAAAGTGATGCAAGCGATCTGAGCCTTGTTTCTAACTTGGTTCTTCCACCAAAATTCAAGACACTAGAATTTGACAAATATGACGGAACCTCCTGCCCCTCCGCACGCTTAACCATGTATTGCCGAAAAATGGCATCATTCATAAAAAATGAGAAGCTATTGATTCATTGCTTCCAAGACAGTTTGACTGGGTCTGCTATCCGTTGGTATACGCAGCTCAGACGAGACGATATCAAGACATAGAAAGATCTATCCCGAGCCTTCATCGAGCATTATAAGCATGTTTCTGATATGACCCCGAACCGAGCTATGTTAGAAGGAATGGAGCAGCGGTCGAATGAAAGCCTACGTCAATACGCTCAGAGGTGGCGTGATGTAGCAGCCAAAATCCATCCGCCTATCCTTGAGTATGAAATTACCCCAATGTTTGTAAACACCTTGAGGGAAACATTGTTTGACCACCTGATTAACAATACTACTCAAACCTTTGCTGACTTGATAAGGACTGGAGAATCGATTGAAGTAACAATAAAGACCGAGAGGATCGATGGCGGAGAAAGCTCCTACAAGCATTATAAGAAGAAAGATAGTGAAGTGAATGTCGTTAACACTTATAATGTCCCGGCAAACTTTACCATTTCACAACCGCAAGTATCTACCAAAAATGCTCAAAGCTCAAACAATAAGGATGATAGGGCCCCCAAGAAGGAGAAAATATCTTTCACACCCCTGTCAGCATCATACACGGAGCTGTATTCTTAGCTACATAAGGTTGACCTGATTCGTCCATATATTGTCGCGCCATTCAAACCCCATTTTCCTTCATGGTACGACGAAAACGTCCACTGTGATTATCATGCTGGCGTTTCAGGTCATTCAACAGAAAACTATCTTGCCTTCAAAAAAGTCATACAGAATTTGATAAACATGGGAATTTTAAAATTTAATGACCCAAGCATGGCCGTCAATCTGCTGCCAAGCCATGGAGTGCATGGCGTCAACGCAATTGAAGATGGGAGTAATAGGAGGGCCAAGAGAGAGAGATATCTGAGGTAAAGTCCCCTCTTAGCTGGGTCTTTCAACAATTGTGTATGGCACGTATGATAGAAAAAGGAATAGAAATAGTACGTGAAGGGTGTGGGCTCTACTGTGAATACCATCTGGAGTTCGGACATGACATCCAACAATGTGGGCAGTTTAGACAGTTGACTCAAAAGATGATGGATAACAAGTTGAGTTCTTCGAGAAAGACGAAGAGACGAGAGGAATGGACGTTTGCGCTTCAGACAACTCCGGCTCTAAATATAGTGCCAGCAGACCGTTGGTCATTTCTTCTAGGTTGAGGGAGAGTCAATCACCACCGGAAGAAGATGCGAAGATAACTCCCAGGATTATCATCTCTGCACCTGCTCCATTCTTGTTCAAAGATACACGAAGAGTTCCCTGGAACTACGTCGCTCATGTTTCTGTAGCAGAAGGTTGGGATCGCAGAAAGATGAAGAATTTCCTATTCAGGAGAAGCCCACACATAAGGAGCATCTCGAATGAGAAGGATCTGAAGTTGTAAACGAGGTTGGACACTTCACAAAAAGTGGTCGTTGCTATTCGGCCGAAACGTCAAGAGCAGCGGAAATAGTGAGTGACAAGAAAAAAGCCATAGAAGAAGAGGTCGAACGAATATTTGGTGAAGAACCCCCGCCAAAAATAAATGAGCCAGTGACCGAGGCGCAAGCGCATGAATTTTTAAAGTTTTTAAGGCACAGTGAATACAAAGTTGTTGAACAACTCCGCAAGCAACAAGCTAGAATCACAGTACTTGAATTACTTTTGAGCTCAGAAAAACACCGTGATGCATTGTTGAAGGTGTTGAATCAGACATTTGTTCCAGAAGACATCTGTAGCAAAATTAGACCGGATAGTGGGTCATATCACTGCAGACAATTACATCACCTTTAGTGACGATGAGATTCTAGAAGAGGATACAGGATCTACTAAAGCTTTAAACATCACCCCTCACTGTAAGGGGTATGTTTTGCCTAGGGCACTTATTGACAATGGGTCTGTATTAATGTGTTACCATTGGCGACCCTGCAAAAACTGTCGGTGGTCAGTTCTCACATGAAGCCATGCTATAATTCAGTGAGGGCTTTTGATGGCACTTAGAGGAAAGTGGCCGAAAAAATCGAGATTCCTTTGTTAATTGGACCGATAGAATATGTTGTTGAATTTGTGGTGATGGACATTAGACCAACTTATAACTGCCTGCTAGGGAGACTTTGGATCCACTCTGTCTGGGTAGTCCCCTCATCATTACACCAGAAGTTGAAATTCGTGAGCGAAAAAAAGCTGATCACTGTTGGGGCCGAGCAAGAAATCATCGCTTTAGTCACGACTAACGTCCCTTATATCCAAAATAATAAAGATTCTATAGAATGTTCCTTCCCGGCTCTAGAATTTGTTAACGCCACCTTTGTCACAGAAGGAAGCGAAATCTCATACCCCGGGCTGTCTAAAAGTACCAAGATGGATGTTCAAGAAACCTTAGGCTGATGAGCTAAGGCTGGAAAGGTCTCGGAAGAAATTTGCAGGGAAGCTTGCACGCAAAATCAGTCACTGCCAAGAATGATCGATTTGGGCTCGGTTACAAGCGTAATGTGTTGCAAAAAAGAGAGTACAGAAGGAGAGAGGAACAAAGAAGGGCTAGACTCAAAGGGGAAGACATCTCATGGAGACCGATGTCATTTCCCGCTTGAGAAATGTTTTTGTATTTGGAGGGATCGTCAACCCCGAACAGAAGATACAAGAAGTGCTCCGAAAAAGCAACATGCTTAAAGAGGAAGAAAAGCTCAGTGAGTCGTTAGATGGAATGACGATTAACATGATAACTGAGGATAAAGAAGACAACAAGCTTCTGGCCAAGATTCGCCCTTGCCTCTCAGGGGAAACACTCAGAAATTGGAGCAGTATTGATCTACTTGTAGTTTCTATGGCGAAATCAGAGTAAAAGGGCAACTATGCTAATCTACTTACAGATGCAATGAAAATGATGTTTTCTGTGTTTCAATTAAATGGCAAACATTTCATTCATTCTTCTCTATTTTTCATACCAGCACCCATTTTTTGTCTAAACATTAGTTGCCTTTCTCTATGCAGGGACCCTGTTATTTATTGTATGAATGGGCCCGAATTCGAGCTCGAGGTTGGTTTCAAACAACCTATGTGTCTGGCAGAAATAGAGAAGACGATGAGGGAATAAAGTATGAAGTTTCCGAAGAGCTGGCAAGGCTTATAGCAAGCGAGGAAAAGAAAATCCTACCCAACCAATAAGAAATGGAGACTTTGAATTTGGGGACTGATGAGGAAAGAAAAGAAGTGAAAATTGGAGCCATCATTTCTCAAAAAACCAGACATGATTTGATAACATTGCTTCAGGAGTTCAGGGACGTATTTGCTTGGACCTACCAAGACATGCCAGGATTAAACGCGGAGATAGTGGTACATAAGCTGCAATAAAACCAGAGTGCAAGCTAGTACAATAGAAGCTCAGAAGAATGAGGGCAGATAAGCTGTTAAAAATCAGGGAAAAAGTGAAAAAACAATTCGATGCCGGCTTCTTGAAAGTTGCCAAGTACCCACAGTGGGTCGCAAATATAGTTCCAGTACCAAAAGAATACGGAAAGGTTCGAATGTGTGTCGATTACAGAGATCTTAACAGGGCAAGTCTGTGAGTTATCCGAGAGAAATTTCAGCTTTTGTAAATAATGTAGTAATTATCCTACTTAAAGTTTATCTCCCTAATAGATTAAATTTTATCCTTAGTAGGACTCCTTATTGTAGTTAGAGTCTATCAACTTAGTAGATTAGAACTAAAAGTTATCTTGAGAAGGTCTTCTTAATGTACTAAAAGACCTAGAGCCTATATAAGTGTGTATCGAGAGATGTAAATTCATTGAGCAATAACAAAATACAGAATATAAAATTCTGTTTCTTCCTGTTCTGTCAACTTACAAAGTCTTAAAGATAATTTCCCATTGCCATATATCGATACGCTAGTAGATGGTACAACAGGGCATTCTTGGTTCTCCTTCATGGATGGGTTCTCAAGTTACAACTAGATAAAAATGAATCATGAATATATGGAGAAAACCACATTCGTGACCATGTGGGGCACATACTGTTATAAAGTAATGCCGTTCGGACTTAAAAATGCCGGGGAAACTTACCAGAGAGCAATGGTGACCCTCATCCATGATATGATGCACAAAGAAATCAAGGTGTATGTAGATGACATAATTGTTAAATCTCGAACGGAGGAGGAGCATATTCAAAACTTGAGGAAGCTCTTCCAAAGATTGAGAAAATACCAACTGAAGCTCAATCCAGCCAAATATACATTTGCCGTATCATCTGGCAAGCTCTTGGGGTTTGTGGTCAGCCGAAGAGGGATCGAGATCGACCCCGATAAAGTAAAATCCATACAAAATCTTCCCCCACTAAATACGCAAAAAGAAGTTCGAAGCTTTTTGGTAAGACTGAATTATATATCCCGATTTATCTCTCAGCTAACTAGCAAATGCGACCCCATCTTTAGGCTACTTCGAAAAAATAACCCTGGAGAATGGAACGAAGAATGTCAAGAGGCTTTGAAAAAGATCAACATATTTGACAAATCCTCCGATCTTGGTGGCACCTGTACCATGAAGACTGTTGATCTTGTACTTGACCATTCATGAAAATTCAATGAGATGCGTACTAGGGCAACACGATGAGTCTGGAAAAAAAGAAAGAGCCATCTACTATTTGAGCAATAAGTTTACCGATTATGAAACACGATATCCGTCGATTCAGAAGTTATGTTGCGCTCTAGTGTGGACTGCTAAGAGACTCCGACAGTACATGTTGTATCACACCACTTGGTTGATATGCAAGTTAGACCCGTTAAAGTTCTTCATGGAGGCACCTGTGCTAACTGAAAAAATGGCCCGTTGGAAAATGCCGTTGTCAGAGTTTGACATCGTCTACGTGAGCCAGAAGGCAATGAAAGGAAGTGTTGTAGCTGATTTTTTAACAAGCCGAGCCTCGGAGGATTACGAACCTCTAAACTTCGAATTCCCCGATGAGGATCTGATGTGTATCACAGTTGAAGAAGAAGCTATTCTAGAAAAAGAATCATGGAAACGCTATTTTGATGGAGCCCCTAACGCCTTAGGACACGGAATAAGGGCGATACTAATTTCCCCAGATGATGTCCACCACCCTTTCACAAGTAGATTAGAATTATTTTGCACAAATAACATGGCCGATTATGAGGCATAAGTAATGGGATTTTGTGTGCCATCGAAAGAAAAATCAAGACGCTATGGGTTTTTGGAGATTCGTCCCCCGTGATTTATCAGCTTCGCGGAGAGTGAGAAACAAGGGATCCAAAGCTGGTTAAGTACTATAATTTGATCCAAGAACTAATCAAAGAATTCGAAAAGGTTAGTTTTACGTACCTTCTGAGAGAATACAACCAAATGGCAGACGCTTTGGCAACTTTAGCAGCAATGTTCAGAGCAAGTACGAAAGCGGAAATGAACCATATTCAAATGCAAACCTTTGAAGTGCTCGTACACTGTTATAGCCTAGAAGAAGAAGTGGATGGCAACCCATGGTACCACGATATTTTACAATACATCATATCCAAAACCTATCCTAAAGAAGCTAGTGAGAATGACAAAAGGACTATCAGGAGAATGGCGACAGGATACGTCCTAGATGGTGAGATTTTATACAAAAGAGGCAAAGACCAAGTGCTGTTGAGATGCATCAATGCAAGGGAAGCCAAAGATATAATTGCAGAAGTACACGATGGGATATGTGGGACACACGCTAGCAGCTTTTTAATGGCCCGAAAGATCGAGGTATGGCTATTACTGGTTAACCATGGAAGGGGATTGCAATGACTATGTCAGGAGGTGCCATAAATGCCAGATATACGCAGACAAGATTCACTCTCCGCCACTACCGTTGCATACCATGAATTCGCCATGGCCTTTTGCAGTATAAGGAATTGACGTTATTAGACAGATTTACCCAAAGGCCTCTAACGAGCATCGCTTTATCCTAGTGGCCATTGATTATTTCACTAAATAGGTGGAGGCAGCCTCCTATGCCAGCATCACGAGGGCGACAGTCTGCAAGTTTATAAAGAAGGAGATTATCTGCCGTTATGGTCTACCAGAAAGGATCATCACTGACAATGCCACCAATTTGAATAACCGAATAATGACTGAGGTGTGCGGATAGTCCAGGATAATACACCACAACTCCACTACGTATCGTCCCAAGATGAATGGGGCGGTGGAAGCAACAAATAAGAACATCAAAAAGATCATAGCAAAAACAACCGACACTTTTAAAGACTGGCATGAGAAGCTACTGTTTGCCTTGTTTGCCTATCGAACGTCGGTTCGTACGTCGACAGGGGCAACATCATACTCTTGACCTATGGCATTGAGGTTGTACTGCCTATTGAAGTAGAAATCCCGTCACTTCAGATTTTGAATGAAGTAAAGTTGGAAGAAGCCGAATGGGTTCAAGCTAGGTTTGACCAGTTGAACCTTATTGAAGAGAAGAGATTGAAAGCCATATGCCATGAACAAATGTATCAAAAAAGGATGATGCGGGCATATGACAAGAAGGTTCACCCGAGAAAATTTCGAGAGGGAGATCTAGTGCTGAAAAAGATCTTACCAATACAGAAAGACTTTCGTGGGAAGTGGATGCCAAATTGGGCAGGGCCGTATGTCGTTAAGAAGGCCTTCTTCGGATGAGCGTTGATTTTGACAGAGACAGATGGGAAAGAGCTGAGCAATCCAATAAACTTAGACTCTGTCAAAAAATACTAGGCTTGAAGAAAAAGAAAAAAGAAAAAGAAAAAGAAAAAAAGAGAAAAATAAAAAGAAAAGAGAAAAAAAGAAAAAATAAAAAAGAGAAAATAAAAGGAAAAAGAGAAAAGAAAAAAGAAATGAAAGGTCCAAGATGAAAACCCAAAAGGGCATCTTGTGATCAAACGGAGGATTTGAGTTGAAAACCCGTGATGGGCTGCTCGAATGAATTTTTGAGATTTAGCATCCGGTTAACAAACCCTCTCGAAGGATTCAGATGCTTCAAAGAAAGGCTTCAGGTGAAAAGATTCTGTCTCGGTCCAAAGATTCGCGCATCATTCATATAGTGAATACTTAGGGCCTTGTTCTTTATTTTCCTCCATGTCTGCCATGACTTTTGAACTATTAATAAAATACATCTTTTCACTCTTTAATTGTTTTCATAAGCATCATGCAAGTGGTTTAGTATAGATTCATGATAAACAAAAGATTTTCTAGCATCACTATGATCTTGCCTAAAAAGGTGCAGGTGATCCAAAGAGCGAACTGACCTGGATAAAGGTTCACCCGAAAGGAAATTTCAGACGCCAAAATACCGTTTAAGCAAGGAGACAGAGATCTAAAGGAAGAAACACTCTAAAATAGGACAAAAAAGAGAGAAAAAGAAGAAAAAGAGAAAAAAAATAAGAAAAAGAAGGAGACAGAAAAGGGAATGAGGTTAAACGATTGAACCCGAGTGTGGGATGAAGTACCACCACGCTGGAAAGAAAGAAGGGGAAACTAAAAAAGAAATCTAGATCACTCGGTCAAAACAAAAACCTAAGAAGACACCAAAGCCCCATTTCTCATGCATCATTAGATATGCATCCTAAGATTAGGAGCATGTTAACTCGTATTATCCAAGTTTCTTGTCTGTTTTCTTGACAAATACTCAAGAGTTTAAAGGAAGATCAGACTTTTATGCTTCGCAGCGGAAGAAGCAATTCTCAACCAAGATTTAAGAATTTTTCGTACATATGTGACTTCATGCCTAGGACGGTCAGAAACTGGGGCATCCTTCAAGGTTTTTCAAGCTTAATCTTTCATGGAAGCAGTGAGAACTTTCCGGCAATCTTGTGGCGAGATACCATTTCATGCCTATGACGATAAAAAATTGGGTATGAGCTTTCAGTCTTCGGCTTTCATGGAAGCAGTGAAAATCATATGGTAGTCTCGAAGCAAGTTTCACTTTGATGTCAAGACGGTCAGAACCCGGGGCATCTTTTCAATTTTTCAGTCTTCAACTTTCACTGGAGCAGCGAAAGTTTTCCAATAGTCTCAGCGAAATGTCATTTTGATGTCAAGACGGTCAGAACTCGGGGCATCCTTTCGATTTTCCAGTCTTTGGCTTTCAGAGAAGTAGTGAAAATCATACGGCAATCTCAAAGTGAGTTACTCTTTCGTGTCTATGACGGTCAGAAACCGGGACACACCATCTAGGGATTTTGCAAACTTTAGATTTCGGGGAAGTAGCAAGATATCCTTTCATACCTATGACGATAAGAAATCGGGGTATGACTTTTTTGGTCTTCAACTTCTTAAGAGGTAGGGGAAACCCGTACTTCTGGTACTAACACTACTCGGGAATAAGAATAAACTGTCACTCTTTTCAAAATTTCAAGACGAAGAGTTCTATATAGGAAGGACTCCCGACTCGAAGATTCTACCTGTAGAAGGTTCTATATATGAGGAACCTAGAGTTTCAAGACTCAAAGGCGAAAAGTTCTATATAGGAAGAGCTTGTGACCTCGGGCTCCCAACTCAAAGATTTTGCAGAGCACTCCAGTTCGAAGATTTTGCCTCCAGAAGCGGTCAAGCGGATCAACTGAAGATCAATAGAGCGGGCGGTGGTCAGAGAAAAACCCTCAACCTACCCGGACCAAAATGGTCACTACTTTGTCTTTTCTTTATCCCTGTTACACAACAATGAGCAAAGAGGGGCAGCTGTAGTAACCCATTTTGACCGGGTATTTAACCAAGCTGGATCCAATATACCCATTTGTTATTTTAAAACCTAGACCCAAATTAAATACCTATCCAAACCCAATTACAAAACCCAACAAGCCCACATTAACCAAACCCAATACACAACCCATACCCGGTTTAAACCCGACCTGGATATAACAAAACCCTAAACCTAAATCCCTATTAGCCCTAGCTACCAACCCCCGCGCTTGGCCGCCACGCGCGGCAACTTGCATCTCACCGCCCAATCTCTGACACCGGCCGCCCTACCCACGTGCTCCACCGCACAAACTAGACCTGCAAAGATGAAAAAAAAATAGAGGCATCAAATTTGTAAAAATCAAAAATAAAGAGCATGCAAGTTGTTTTCTTTCGGGTATTTAACCCTTCAAAATTAGTTGTAATTTTTTACGCGAGATTTGAATGAAAAAACACAAATTCCAGTTCTAAGTCGTTCGAATCTTCATCCCAATAACACCAACCAAACAGAGGTAACAAAACCCCCTTTCTTTTCTTGTTATTTCTTCTTTTTTAAAAAATAAAAAAAAAACAAAGAAAACAGTGTTAAAATAAAAAACATTCGACAAAACCTAGATCTATGGGTTTAGGGAAGGATTTTGAAAAAACTAATTCAAAAAACGAGATTGGAGTAAAAAAATACATACTTCAAGGTATCTTGGGCGTCTCTGGCTGCCGATGACGGTGGCGCTCCGCTGCCAACCGACGACGATCCATGGTGGACGACCACCGCTGCCCAAGGCCGGCCAAAGGTTTAGTTGAGAGAACATAAAGCCTTTTTTATCTTAAAACTGGACAAATGAATTTTTTGTGTGAAAAAACACTTTAATAGGGGCATTAAACGACGTCGTTTTTGGGCATCTGAGTTGTGCCCAAAACGATGTCGTTTTGAATGATAACCAGATATTGACCCGACCCGCCCAATGGATCCGCGAAAAAAAACAAATGGGATAATTCGATTTTGGCCATTCCCCTTGGGAAAATTCGTTATGCAGTCCCTGAAAGTTCTTAAAGCTTTGCAATCTAGTCCTTAAATCAGATTTAATCATCTTTTAAATGGTAAAATTTGATTTTGGTCCTTTATTTATTTCTTTTTTATTGCACTTCTTTTATGTATTTATTATATACAGTGTATAATGTATTATCATGTATAATATATGCATATATATAGATATTTATGTAATATATATATATATATAAGATATTATTTATGTATTTATGTATATATATAATATAGTATTTATGTGTACATATTATGTAGTATTTTATATGTATAAAATATTATTTATGTATATATATATATATTATGTAGTATTCCCTTTGTTTTATTTTATTATTTCTTATTCATATTATTTATATTAATTTTATATTATTTTACATAATATCTATTGCATATAATTTTTGTCCTCATTATTTCGATATTTCTATTGGGAGTGTCATCCCGGCCTCCGGATGAGATCTCCTCTGAATGTCGTGGATACAAAGGCCATTTTTGGATTTACCACACAGATTTGGCCTTTTTTATCTTTTCACTTTTTATTCATTATTTTCTTATTTATTTATTTTTCTTTAATAATTATCATGTTCTACCTCATTATTCCAATATTTCTGCTATGACTGTCATCCCGACCTCTGGGTGACATCTCCTTTGAATGTCATGGATACCAAAGTAGGTTTAAACTATTGTTTGTTTTCGGAAATTAATTATTAAATTAAATTGAAATTTTGTTTTCCTTAAATAAATATAATGCGAACTTTTGGGTACCAATTTTTGGCGTAGTGGGGGTGCTAACCCTTCCCCACTCGTACTCAACTCCCGAACCTATCTCTGGTTATCTTTTCGGTGTCCGGCCTACTAAAAGTGGCCGGTGGCGACTCTACCCTGCGTTTCAAAAATTTAACGGTAGTCTATTGGGAGTGTCATCCCGATTTCAGGGTATCATCTCCTTTGATGCCGCAAAACATTTCAAACATGATCTTCAAAAAGAAAAAGGGTCGCTACATCATTGATGTTTGATTAATTTGCTTGTGCCATTCTCCTTAAAATGAGCTTATAAATTTAATACATCCGACATTGCTCCCGTACCCTTCTCTGGATATAGGTGGATGAATATGTAGTTCCTGGCCTGGAAGATGAAGCAACCGAGATTGAGCATTTTTTTGCGGAACCTACATGTGAACATGTTTCGGTTGATGAAATCCTATGTTTCGAGAAGGAGAATTTAGAGAGGCACTTGAAAATGGAGGACTACTTGTGCGCGTTTGACTATGGCTGGAAAATTAGTTATGGTAATATTCTTTAACAGTTTGTCTATCTCTATTCTTTTGCTGGTGCTCTCTTTTCAAAAATTAAGAAGAATGTGTTCTTTGAATAACCATTTCCAGGTGGAAAGTATTAGATATCAGTATTTAGCCTTTACTTTGAATTGGTCCTGCTCAGTATCTGTCTCTAATTTGCTTTAGGTCAATTGTTTCCCCATTAGTTCGTATTTTGTTGCAAGTCCTTAAAATTACGTGTCGTGCATGGATGCAGATGGCATAACTACTTTAAGACATGAAAATTATGATTTCAGACGGGAAAATGGACAGTCTTGAAAGATGTAATGCTAATTTCTTGTTGAAGAATGTTTCTCAAATATTGCACTAAGGATGGCACACAACATGATTCCATTGCTGAACACATGAATGTTTTTGTTCAGAGTTTTATTTGAAATTTCTATATGTATTCTTTTCATGCCGTTATACCGGTTTATGATTCTTGCTAAGGTGGACTGGATTGCATCCATGGTCAAGGAGGAGACGATTTGAAGCTTGAAGAAGTACGTATTGCTTATATGCATTTTTTTTAACTTTCCTTCTTCAATTTCGAAACTTCCACATTGAATATCGTGTTTACAATATGCAAGCATACATAGATTAGGTGATATGCTTACGAAATACTGCTTTAGTAGGTTCTCGATGGATTGCTGGATGATGATTTTCTTTTTGGTAAGTGTTGTTCGTAATTGTGTCAATTTGCCAAGTAGTTGTGTGCCATAACACCCGAGGCTCATTTTGTTTTCCTTTTGATCACAGATACGGAATTTCCTGAAAATTTTTCTGAACTGAATTGTGCTCCTTGTGAAGTCTCAAACTTGTGTAACTCAGGTTTGGAAAGTAATAGTGCTTGCAGCATATTGGAGTCATCGGTTGCAATTATTCGAGAACCCAACAGCAAGAATGGTGTGCTCGGGAAGAGGGTTGGATGCGATTTACGTCATACCTTTAGGAGCAAATACAGGTCTCAGGGTCCAGTTACAGACACCGTTCGGCCAACTAGAGAACACGTGCAAGATCTTGATGTGTCCAATGATAATGGAAAACCTTTAATAAGTCCTGTGTTGTCTAATCAGAAAGTAAATATCTCCCTTAAAGTAACAAAAGGTGACACCCTTCTCAGACAGAAGAGACTGCGAAAGCCTACTCAGAGGTATATTGAGGAATTTTCTAGAAATTCTACTACGGAAAACATTAAGTGCCGTAAAGTCCGACCGCAAGAACATCCTCAACTCCCATCTGAATCCCGGCTTTGGAGAGGACATTCTAAGAAAATTGTGCCTAAATTGGTAGAAGTTCCATTCCCGCACTGGTTATTACATATCTTTTAGATTGACTATCTATAGTCTGATAACTCAAAATTTAAGAATATTTTTCTCGTTTCCCTGCAGGAGTTTGAATCGGACAGTGAGCTGTCTGGATCTGAATTCGAATACGAGCATAAGAGAACCAAAAGATCCAAAACAGCTTGTGATCGGAGGAAGCATCAAAGGTTGTGGACCCTTGCGGAGGTGATTAAGCTGGTTGATGGAATTGCTCAGTATGGTGTCGGAAGATGGACTGATATCAAAAAGCTTCTGTTTGCATCGTCCGCTTACCGAACTCCCGTTGATCTTAGGGTACATCGACTGCATTATCCAATAATACGGTTTCCCTTTGCTTTACTACTCGAATATTTCTTAAATACAAATGCATCCCTGCAGGACAAGTGGCGAAACCTTCTACGATCTAGTTCTGCACAGAAAGACAACCGGAGAGAGGTTAGCTTTCCTGGGGTGTTTTTTCCATTTTCCCTTCTCCGTTCATTTGCTTTCCAGTTCAATCCAATGGTATTCCTGACTTCAAACGCCAGTTGCAGGTCGTGAATAAGCAAAAGCATCTTGTACGTCCTTTGCCAAAGCCTGTGATACGCCGTATCCTTAAACTGGCAACCATTCATCCGTACCCAAAGGTTCACAGCTCTAAAATTTCAGCTGTCCATTAGTTTCCTTCATCTGAACAACCAACAACAACCAAAGGTAATCCGGGTTACTACTGTGCAAGTGTAGTTGAAGTATTTTGTGTGATTTTGTAGTAAAAGCAAACTATAATTCGAGTTTACTTTGTAAAGAAGCAGCATTCTTCTGTATAGCCCGTTTAAAACAGTTGCGATCGGCACATACAAATGCTCTTTGATCATTGGGAATTATCCGGTACATGTTGCAAATGTGAAAAGAAAGTTTACAATTACAATAGCTGGGGAAAATATGGCCAGCTGATGTTCAAAACTTATGTTTTGCTTCTATGTTGTTGCCTCTTACTATCCTTTTTGAATTCTATAACCCTATATTTATGATACTGTTATAATCATATTCAGATACATCAGACAAATATTTAAAGAAAAATAATGAGATGGAGACGCAAGTATGCTCGCTTTTTCCGATTTAATGATTTTATCTTCGTTCTCGCGTCCGAATATGTATAAATAAAGAGTTGGAGCAATATGATTAACAAATTTAGATGATGCTATATGTTCTCCATTGAGTAGAGGGAGCTAAGATGTTAAAAGTGATTTTATTACACTTCAACAAGGGAATGATTATGAAACATTTGTGCCAAACAGAGACATGGCGAAACAATTGCAGAGAATTTCAATGCACAACAGGAAATTGTACGAAGAAACAACCTTTAAAGATGGTCGCAAATTGCCTTAGTGAAATCAGCTGTTGTCGACGAGCCGCCGAGGCCAGTGGTTCGATATTTCCCCTCAGAAATTGTGCTGAGAATGGCATTCTGAATCCTGTCAGCCTTGTCATGGAGATTTAAGTGGCGCAACATTGTGACCGCACTCAATAATAAAGCAGTTGGATTCGCCAGATTCTGAAAAATAATCCGACCATATAAATAATTAGCCGGAACCATCGGAAATGAAATTATACTGGAAAAACAAAGGTCGATGTGAGCAGAGAAAGGAACTCAGTAGATGCAATTAACAAAATGCTGATTTCAGGCAAAGATGAAATTCAGTGTTTTACTCCAAGCTACCATCAACTTAAATATCCACCATAAACAAACGGTTTACGAAATGCTATATTACTTGGGCTTCGGGTGTGAATGGCGGATACGAATATATGTCCGACATTAACATGTTCAAATTTTTTAATACCTCCGCATTCCTCTTACCGATCCCAAGACATCCGGCCTCAACTCTCAATCATTATGATTTTCTTTGTACAGAAATATGAATATGCATATGCATATATTCTCAAGTGTTCCTTGTCCATGCAAATGAATGACTCCAGAGAAAGAAATGGACAGGTATTTATAAGCCCTGGGATTCGAGGAATAACCTTTCCCGCGATATCAGGTGCTGAACCATGAACAGCTTCAGCAAGGGCTATTCCTCCCTCACCAATATTGCAACCGCAGACAGAGTTAACTATTAAACCATATAGACGTATCTTACTCTATGATAGTTAGTAAGGTTCGTTTAGTCTACCTTGGTGTTATGCCCAAGCCGCCAATCAATCCGGCACAAAGATGGCTGATAATGTCACCGTAGAGGTTAGGCATCACCAATACATCAAAAAGTGCAGGATTCTTCACAAGCTGCAGTTGGCAAACTAATAATTAGTTCTAGATATCGGTTTTCATTTCCTTCAAAGATGATTTTGTTATTAGTTAGAGGTAATTTCCCGGAAGTAAAGTAGGCAGAAAGGTAGTTCCTATATGGTAGCTGATTCACAATCCGGCCACTCCCCTCCCATCAAAAGTGAGATAAAAATAAAACCAGCGTAATGCTTTATTGTAGGAAATCTACCATACCATCATACGACAATTGTCAATGACTACTTCCTTATCTCTGGGTATTTCTCCGCAACCTCAAGGCAGCACTGGAAAACAACAAGAAAACCAAACTTGATAAAACAAGTACTTGAGAAAATTACAACAAACTAGGCATTTGAAACGACACCTTGAGAAAAAGACCATCGGTTTTCGGCATGATATTGCTTTATGACTAGCGGAAACTCGCTCTCTTCCATGAGTCTTAGCATAGTGAAAAGCATATTCGGCCACCTCTCACCACCTAGCAACCAAAACAAAAGACTTAGTACTCCATTTATCGAATTGCGCAGAAACTACAGATCGAAAACGAACTTACTTGATGTTCGAGTCCACTGTACTCGCCTTGAGATTTTTCACGAATGGTGATGAGATTTACGTCATCGTACCGAGTCTTATATCCGGGGAGGCTATAACACGGCCGACATTGGCATGCAAATTAAGCTCTTTCCTTAGAGTAAGGTTCAAAGACCTATGACCTTTACCGATGGGAGTGGCCATTGGACCTTTCAAGCCTACACCATTCTTTGTTACGGATTCTAAGCTTTCCCATGTTAGAAAACTATAAGTTCTTGAATCAATTCGGTCCCCAACATAATGTTCTTCCCATTCAATTGGTACTTCAGCTGTTCTAAAAAAACTGAATCAATTGAAATCACTGAGTCAGTGCCTAAATCCAAAGCCTTCTAAAGAAAAAAAAAACTATAGTTTAACGCTTAAGATTCAATTTCATTAATACAAGCTTAGAGAAATCGGAACTTTCCAAGTGAAAACTCGAAGCAAGCAAATTAAAGAAAAATTACAGATAAGGCGGGAACCTGTTTGACTGACTCAGCAATCTCGGGGCCAAGAGAGTGGCTCAGATGGGAAAGGAAAGTGGCAAGGTAGAGTTAAGGTTGGCTTGGGAAAGGATCTGATTGACTCGCCGTGTCAGTAGCTGAGTCGCCATTGATAGTAGCTGGCTGAGTCCCGAGTTCTGTATTGCGCTTGAACAAAACCCAGAATTGTAAAGCTGATGTTATTGAAACAAGGGTTAATTTCACTAAAAATTTCAAAACTATCGCTTATATTCTAGTTGGCCCCTAACTTCAAAAACATTCTAATTAAATCCTCAATATTATCGGCCTTTTCGTTAACCTAACCATTAATTTAAACATCAAATCCCGTTTAAATCTAATATAGAACATATTTAAAATATTCGTCTACTTAAAGCATGGTTTTGACATAATATTAGTGTCCAAACTTGTATGTAGTAGGTACATTATGTGTTTATAATTTGATCACAAGTTTTAAATACATTCCAAACAAAAATTCAGTTGGTATTTTCATACTCGATTATTTTGAAGGTTAAATTTTAGAGATATGAAATTAAAAATAAACACCATCAACTCCTTTTACAAAGAAACAAACGCATTGGATAACAATTTTACAAGGACCAAATTGAAAAGCTTTCAAAACTCCATTCCATTCTTTAAGACATTCAAGCATTGGATCAATGATCTTCCCTTGGCACATAGCAACGAACACCTTATCAAATTCCTCACCGGGTGACTTCACTTTTTCCCCTGTTAGCAGCCCGGTTCCGAGCTCTTCCCTCACAAATTTATACAATGGATACGATCGGCAATTGGTGATCTTGTTCGGTATAGCCAAGTTCCCGTTCTCGATCGAAACCCTCGAGTTCTCGACGTCCTTCGGCAACACGGCCTTTAATTCTTCTTCGAAAGCCTCTATCTTTTGGAAGATTGATGTGCTCGCGTCATTCTCGTTGTCACCGTATCTCAATGCGTGCTCAACGAGTACTTGCCACAGCTTTTGCATCAACGGATACGTGGTGCTGCAAGGATCATCGATGTATGCTAAAACATATTCATGATCCACCACTTTGAGTAAGTGCTGCGAAGGATGAAGCTCGCCGTTGGGGCCGGTCGTGAGGATCTTCTTAGCTACTTGGCTCACGGTGTTCTTCACCATGTTCCTTAAGTTCTCTTCTAAATGCCTCAAATCAATAGATTGGCAAAGGGCCACCAAAAACGTTGATGACATAAGCTTCAAGATATCGATGGCTTCGGCGGTTTTCCGGGACGAGGTTAGCCTAAAGAGTTCACATCTTGATTGTGCTGCTCGGCACTTTGAACATTGTTCGTAACCGGATTAGCCAAGTATTGGAGCTCGGAACAATAGGAAGCCATTGCAATTTCGGCACCCTTGAAGCCATAATCGAGACTCGGGTTTGGACCACCAGAGAGGTTCGAGGGGAGACCATTGTTGTAGAAATCATTAACGAGTTCTGAGACTTGGGCGAACATAAGCTTCCCTATAGCAGCAATAGCCAATCGAGCATTGTCCATCGAGACACCAATTGGGGTACCTTGGAAGTTGCCACCATGTAAGGCCTTGTTCCTCGAAACATCAATCAGAGGGTTATAGTTGACGGAGTTAATCTCTCTTTCAATCGATTTGGTCGCAAATCGGATCACTTCAACCTGCGGACCAAGCCATTGCGGTGAAGTCCGTAAAGCGTATCTATCTTGTTTCGGTTTCTGCAACGGATCCATTTCATGCAACTTCTTAGCTGCTTTAACATAAGAGCTCCCTTCAAGGATATGTTCCATTATCGCAGCAGCCTCAATTTGTCCCGGGTGATGCTTCAGTTTATGCGTCAAATGATCCGTAAACTCGGGTTTACCATTCATTACTTCAGCGAAAATTGCAGACAAAATCTCGGACAAAACAGCAAGTAGCTTCAAAAAGAACCATGGAAGCCAAGCCTGAACCAACCGCAGTGCCATTGACAAGAGCCAGCCCTTCTTTAGGCCGCAACACGAATATACCGACTTTACTTTTACTGTAGCAAATACTATAGATTAAAAAATAATCTGACATGTACGATATTTGAGGAAAAAATATTAACTGCCATATTTGGGTAAAGTTACCATAAATAATTATAAAAATAATATGTTTTTGATAAAGATAAAAATAATATATTTTAATAAACATTGTATTAGGATTAAAAAAAGAAAGTGACATTTAAATAATATATTTTAATACATTGTATTATGAGTAAAAAAGAAAGTGACATTTAAATAAATTAGCCTACTAGCTAAAGATATTCATTTTATTTCATCTTGTATAGGTTCGAATTTCGGCATGAGAATATAATATTTCACTATTTAATACAAAATAAACATAGAAATGTTGACAGCCACCATCTAAATATAAATGTACAACGTTTTGTTTTGTTTTATTTATCAATTTCCCTGTTAATGGTTGTAATAAATTTGAATTAATTTGTTTTAAATTGTTAAGTTTAGTTTCAATTAAATGGATTTGAAATTCACCATTTAAATTTAATTATAAAATATATAAATAATATCTCTAGTTTAAAATAAAATAAACTTTTAAATTGATTCGAGTTTGAGTACATGATTTTTTTTATTTGAGTAAGGACAAAACTATTGAAACTTTTATTCGAGTTTGAGTACATGTTTTATTTATCAATTTCTCGGCATGATTTTTTTTCATGTACTCAAACTCGAATCAATTTAAAAGTTTATTTTATTTTAAACTGAAGAGATTATTTATATATTTTATAATTAAATTTAAATGGTGAATGTCAAATCCATTTTAATTGAAACTAAACTTAACAATTTAAAACAAATTAATTCAAATTTATTACAACCATTAACAGGGAAATTGATAAATAAAACAAAACAAAACGTTGTACATTTATATTTAGATGGTGGCTGTCAACATTTCTATGTTTATTTTGTATTAAATAGTGAAATATTATATTCTCATGTCGAGATTCGAACATATACAAGATGAAATAAAATGAATATCTTTAGCTAGTAGGCTAATTTATTTAAATGTCGCTTTCTTTTTTACTCATAATACAATGTATTAAAATATATTATTTAAATGTCACTTTCTTTTTTTAATCCTAATACAATGTTTATTAAAATATAATATTTTTATCTTTATCAAAAACATATTATTTTTATAATTAATTATGGTAACTTTACACAAATATGGCAGTTAATATTTTTTCCTCAAATATTATATATGTCAGATTATTTTTCAATCTATAGTATTTGCTACAGTAAAGTAAAGTCGGTGGGAAAGATATCCGATTTCAGTGTCCGTCCACAGTTTTGGATATTTTTTAAAGTTAAAATATTAAAGACGGTAGAAAAGGATTCCGAATTTAGTATAAAATATTGTTCAAAATTGAATTGTAATCCATCCGACTTCAATTTTTTATTCATAAAAATATATTTTATTGTTCAAAGCCGGAGTGTAGTCCACCCGACTTTACTTTCATTGTAACAATAATAATATTCTAGAAAATAATTCGGTGGTACCATACTTTGGAAAAAAAATTAACAGCCATATTGCTTTTATTTCCCCATTATTTACAGATCGATGGTATAAAAAAAATTATACAAACAAATTTATCGTTTATCTACATATTTTTAATATAATTAAAAGATAAAAAAATCAATACACAGCTTGTGTAGAACTTTAGTTTATACAGACTTTTTAGTTTTAGGGGTTAGGGGTTTAGTTTAAGGTTTAGAGTCTAAGGGTTTGGGTTGTAGGGTTTAGAATTTAGGGTTTGGGGTTTTTTATTTAGGATTTAGGTTTAATTTTAATTTATAGTAGAAATAGGCTGACTCGTGTAAAATTTAAGTTGCCAAAGCCTGTGCATCAAATTTAAACCCTAATTAAAATGTGTTATAACATTATAACTAGGAATTGACAGAAGAGTGTTAGAGTACAATTGAACTTAAGGGTGTTCATTCTCGGGTTCTTTCAGATATCACATATGTCGATTCGTGTCTCGACCCGCTTTAGACGGGTACCCGAAAAATCGGATAACTGTTACCCGGTTTATATTTTTTATTTATTATTTTTAAATTTAAAATTTAAAAAAAAATCACATAGTAAGCACATAAAATTTAAAAGTTCATAATACATGATCCAACACACAAAAATTAGTGATTTGAAGTTAGTTTTAAAATAAATATTTGGATATATATATATTAAAGTTTATCACCAAAAAGACATTAAAATATTAATATCATTTTTTCTTTCGAATCTTGTATTATCAAATTAATAAAAACATATTTGAAAATTTTAAAACTTAAAAGTACATATTATAAACATAGAAATAATTTAGAGAATTAAATTTAGTTTTAAGTAAAATATTAAGCAACCTAAAACAAATATATAATTTAAAACTAAAAAAATAAATATATTAAAAGTATCGGGTCAGGTCGGGCACCCAGTCACAAAAAAATTGACCCAAACCCGGCACAACTACTCGAAAAGAATGTTGGGTCGGGTACCCGGCCCGGTCGGATATTTTTTTAGTAAAATACCCGGATTTTTTCTTTCCGGGTCATCGGGTACTTTTGAACACCCCTAGTTGCACCTATAAAATTTTAAAATATAATCTAAGTATTTTTTTTGATGACTTAATTTTACACATGATAATTTTATAATTTTGGACCCTTAAGTTCTTAATATAATTTTTAAGAGCCCAAATCACCGAATAAAATCATGTGTTCGTTTTGGAATTTTAGTAGAGTTTTGTTGATTGCCAAACTGAACTAGAGTCGGAGATGGTGGATGGTTGTTCCTAGTCGGAGTTTGTATATTGCTCTTGTTTTGTGGACAATGGCATCTCTCTGGTCCTCTATATCTCGTTTCTCTTGTTGCATGTCCTTTTTTATACTGCTAGGACATGTGTCATAACCATGTAGTCGTGGCGTGTTGATTAGTCTGACTATAATGTGACGTCTTAAGTTTATATTGTTATCCGCAGCGATCTCATAACCCAATTTATATATTTTATAATTTAATGTATATAAAATTATTTTAAAGTTCTAAGTAATAAGTTGAGGAAATATTGTGTTTGTATAAGAAGATATTATGAACTTAATGTTGATGATTCTTGGCATTAATAAATACTTCCCTCCAAGCCATGTTTTTTTTCTTGGTTCATTGTATCGATTAGTTATTGTTCAGTTAGTAATATTAAAATTGTCGAATCTTTAAGGTTGTAGATTTGAATCTTATAATTATAAATTATAAAGGTTAATTCTTTTTTTTAGGAAATTATAAAGGTTCATTCTAATATGATATTAAAAGTTACTGTTCTATTCAAAAATATAAAAGTAACGGTTGATATAACTGGAAGTTATAATTAAAAAAAACATCTAAATAATTTTAAGTATTTTTATATGAATTATTAATCTAGGTGTCTTTCTAATATAAATTATTGAAAGTTAAAGCCTGGTTTTGGTATATTATATTGTGTTTAGAATTGGAATTTAGTCCATTGGTTTTAATTTGGCTCATTTTGGTCTCTCTACTTTCATTATACAATTTGTTGATCTAAATAGCTAACGACGTTAACATTTTTAATTAAAAATGACATATATTATGTTAACTAATTGACTTAAACATTCTAAAAAGTAGAAGAGTCAAATATGCTAAATTAAAGCATAAGGATTAAATCTTAATTTTTTGTATAGTAAAAGGACTAAAATAAAATTTTGCCCAAAATGGAGAAAACGATTATTTGTTGAGAGTGGGATTTGAACCCACGCCCTTTCGGACCGGAACCTTAATCTGGCGCCTTAGACCAACTCGGCCATCTCAACAGTTTTGGAAGAAGCTTTATTTTTAATCATTTATAAACTATTGTAAATTCCAGCCCTATAAGACTTCAGTGAAATGCTTGTGTTTTGGTATTTTACTTAAACATTTAGTTGAAGCAAAGCAATATGAAACTTTTTGCTTAAGTGTTGATAGTACTAAATGGTTAATATTAAAAAGGTAATTTGTCACATTCAAGGTTGATTTGTCATTTTAGTGAATTTAATCCCAAAGAGACTACAAGTGGTTCGAATCATGTTAGTAGTCTTTTAAGTTGACCTTAATGGTTTATCACTCGAGGTCGAGGCCGAGTTCGGTAAGCAAGGGAAGGTGGCATCAGCGGAAGTTGTGTATGGCAGGGAAAGTGATCGATGGAGGAGTTTCGGTTTTGTCACTTACAATCTTGGCCAAAGATTTGGACATTGTCATATGACTTAAGTAGTTGATAATACTTTGTAAAACACGAGACGGGAGGAATTCCAGCTCCAATGAATACTTACATTCATCTGCATCCATCCTCATTAGTAACATATATAATATTAGATGAAAAGATACTTGGATCCTGGATACTTCCGGTGAGAAAAAATAATGTTTATATTTATAGTTTTGGGGTTATTCTTGTTTTTAACGGCGAAGAAATCGGTTTCAACGATTTGATGACAAGAAAAGGAAGTGTGTTTAGTCTCACATTCCGTGTCGTCGGTGGAAGAACATGGTCTGCTGGATAATATTGATGACAAAATCTTGAGGGAAGAATTTCATTGTGGTTCATGGATATCATATACAGCATGTAATTAATTTACCAAAATTTCATTGTCAAAACCAACTAGGGTTCAGTATTTTTATCGTAAAATCATCGATTGTTAGTAAACAATAATGACTATGATGATTTAAGTTTATGTGAAAATTAATTTAATTTAAACGTTTTCCCATAAAGTTTATTAACTTAATATTTATATAATTTTTTTTGCAAGATAGGTATTGTACGGTTTTATATAAAAGAATCATACGATAGAAGCAAGGACCTGAGCTTCGTTAAAAACCTCTTTAACTTTAAGTGGAGGGAAAAAATGAGCCAAGTCCAAGCAGTTACATAATCGAAGCCACGACCAAACCAACCCACAACAATTATTGGCCAATTCAGAATAACACATAGTAACAAAGTTCCCAGCAACCTAAACCAAATCTTTGTTTCCAGGGAGGCAATCTCAAGACCTCAATAGAGAAAATCCACCTCACTCTCCAGATATTTTCTAGAGACTTGCCGATAGGGGTGTGCATTATTTGATTTTAACCGAATTAACCGACCGAATTAATTTTTTCGATTAATGGGTCGGTTAATTTTAGGTAAAATTGGTTAACGGTTAAGAGTTTTTTCAAACTTCAGTTATCTGTTAATTCAATTCGAAACTAGTTAATTAACCGAATTAACCAAAATTATTATATATTAAATATTATATATATTACATATATTTTTTGTCATTAGACTTTTAAAAATTATAAAATAATCATTAATTTTTTTGATATATTATAAAATGGTCATTCAACTTTTATCAAATTAGCATAAAATGAAAGTTCAGTGATTAAAAAGATCAGTTTAGCATAATTTTGTGACCAATTGTGTAATTTAGCCAAAATTTTATAATAAATTTTGGTTAATTTGAAAACCGACCGAATTAACCGATTTTTTTTTCGGTTCGGTTATTGGTTAAAAGGAAAAAAATTTTGGTTAGTAGATTTTATGTAATTTGGTTTGGTCGGTTAACCAAATTAACCGAATGCACACCCCTACTTGCCAATTAGGCACGTCCGGGAAGCAAAGAGCAGAAACATTACAGCATAATGCCTAGCAGTCAGCCGGAACACAACATCAAACCAAGATACACACCAGCTCCTCCCCTGTTATGCTACACCATCCACTATACAAATATGCTCCATACTTCCGATATCCTTTAGATGATAGCCCCCGCTTGCAAAAGAGTCAGCTTCGATATTGTACAATCTTGGAATGTAGCTTAAAGAAATACCCCCTTTAAGGACCTTCCCAGAAAGAATCCGTGATGGCCAGATTCGAAACAAAACATTTTTTGTTCCAAATGCCAAAATAAAGCATATTAGAGGAAGACGAGGAAGTGAAAATGTAGGCGAAATAACCCCAAAAGTTGTAATATTTGAAATTATACCCTATGATGGAACAGCAAGGGATTGCATGCATTTTTGTCTTTATTACCTTTTGTGTTACATGTTTGCATGTATTGGTCCTAAGCAACAACCTTTACTTTACACTTATAATCATGACAAGGATTGTAATTTCATTCATCAATTCTTTATTGCTATCCCCCTGACAAGCAAAAACACAACATTCAACAACGTCGCCCTTTGTCAAAAAAAATTGAGCAGAGAAAATTCAAAAAATTAAAAATTGATTCAAATCATGGTATTTGTATCCGTTCCACTTTTATTAAACTTTAATTGTTTGTTGCTTAAATGTGTTCGGTTCAATTTGACTTTTGTTTTATAAAGTAAAAAAAAAAAAACTATAATTCTTTTAATCCAACTAAATTCTCTCTTTAAATTAATTTATGGTCATGTTTGACAATTAACGGATAGCCGATAACTGATACCGGATTACATTGCTGATAACTTATTGTATCACCTGATTTGACTAACAGATTGTATAAAAGTATTTAATAAAATTAACTAATAGCTGATAGATGCTTAATTATTTTAAAAAACAAAATCACATATAAGGATGTGATTATATTCAATACTTGTATGAATAGTTTATTAGTTATCAATACCTTGTATCTATTAATATTAATTAGATTATGAAAAATATTTTTTTAATATAACATTACTAAACATATTTGAAGGATCTATATATTAATTTATTATTTATATAATTATTTTTAATACAATTTAATTATTTATTAAATTTAAATGTAAATATAAATGTGTGAGAATAAAAAGAAAAAAACAAAAAGTATTAATTTACAAATGTCACAATGTAAATACGTGATGGTGAAGAATTAAAATAGAAAATGTTAAATATAGGTTATTTGGAGATTTTTTAAAATTGTTAAAGGTTTCACCCAATCTTCTATTCCAATCTGTTATTCATCAAACATTTAAATTAGTGGATTTAAATGGTCAAACCTCTAATTTTAGTCTAAACATCTATTTTTGACACAAACCTCTGTTTACTAAACATGACTTATAATTATTTATAATAAAAAATAAATATTTTATTTATAATTCAATAAAGATATCTTTAAATATTACAAACATATCAATAAAGTATATTTTATAATTCAATAAAGATAGTCTGTGAGGGTGGTTCGTTTTTAGTGACTTTGTGGTTCATAAGGAGTGTCTAAGTCGAGATATCGCGGTATGTTAAAATATGCTATTATAGGTATTCTTTTCTTTTATTTAGGTTTAAAGAGATTTGTAATGAGGCATATAATAGTATTTATTTTCTTATCGAAAAAAAACTAATGAATAAAACCAATCTGAATTGGTAGAGTTTGATTAGACTTTATTTACTATTCGATTTCCGTTTAGATTTTAAAAAATCTAGATATTATATAATAATCACAATATTTTTCTAAATCAATTTGAATTGAATAATATTAATTTATTAATAATCTCTAGAGCAAATTGTTAAAATTTTTAGTTGGCACTCTCTGTTTTTTTTAGGTTGTAGGTTTGAAACTCATTAGGAACAAATTTTCCTTTCCCATAGAATCTTTTAAAAAAATAATATCAACCTTATTCAAACCCACATTTAAAGCTCAAATTAGATCTCAATAATTCAATGCTTTTATTTCTTTCTTGTAAAGCAATTTCCCCACATTTGATTGAAACATCTTAACCCCATAAAAAAGAAAGAGAAAATGTACCATTCCATCTAACATTTACATTAAAAACCAATCTCCCATATATTATAGTATATATGTATGTATATATATATCAGTTAAGAAACAATTGCAAATGAACAGAGAAGAATCTAAAATGAGAAGTCAATTGGTATTTACCATTGTTTTCCTGGTAATCTTCTTCTTTTGTGATGAAACTTTAGCTCAAATAGCTCCGGCGCCGCCAGTAAAGGTTGACAATATCACTTCGATCCTCGAAAAAGGCGGTTAATTCACCACTTTCATTACGCTGCTAAAAGCCACACAGGTGGCTGATCAACTAAATAATGAGCTGAGCACCCCCAACCCGAACGACGGGCTGACGATCTTCGCACCAAGTGACAACGGTTTCAGTGGACTCAAAATTGGGACGCTGAACTCGCTCTCCGACCAACAGAAACTCCATCTGGTCCAGTTTCATATCCTCCCCACGGTGATATCGACGTCGCAGTTCCAAACGGCGAGCAACCCTTTGCGAACGCAAGCGGGTGATGTTAAGAGCAGGAATTTCCCGCTCAACGTGACAGCGGTGGGGAACCAGGTGAATTTAACGACCGGCGTGGTGAACGCGACGGTGGAGAACACCGTGTACTCCGATCGAAGGATCGCGGTTTATCAAGTGGACCAGGTTCTTCTTCCGTTGCAGATTTTCGGAACGACGCCGGTGCCGGCGCCTGCACCTGCCCCGGATGTGCCCGACAAGGATGTTCCGGTTCCGAGTCCGAAAGCATCTAAGGGTGCTGACACTGATCCATCCGGTGCCGTGAGCTTGAAATTCGATTCCATGACAATAGTTTCTTTTGGATTTGCAGTTTTTTGGACAAATTTTTCGGGGACTTTGAGGTTTGTTTAAGTTTCTTTGGTATTTGCATGGGATGCACATGCATGCGTGTGTTATTACTGTTTGTGATTTGTTGTCATTTTGTATGATTAGATATTGATTCTTTGTAACACAACTCCTTCTCTTTGTTTGTTGATGTTGAAAACGACAATTAAATAAACATTGTAAGTCAATATTTTTTGGCAAAATGACAAAAGATATCAATTTAATTTGTATGTTTTGTCATTTAATAAACTTAATACTTTTACATTTAAAAAACTCAAATCTAACGTTTGCGATAAAATTTGGTCCAAATATCATCAAGTTTGACCAGTAAATTGTCGGCAATAAAATAACAACAATTTAGTGTTAAATTATTTTTTTTAATGTTTTATTATATTTTTTATGGTGAATAAGTAATTTAAGAGAATAAAAATTACTAACATGATGAAAAATTTAAATATGAATAATTATTTAACGTTTGAATATGATCAAATACATCATTATATCTTAAATCAAACAAGTCTAATTTATAAATCAAGACGATCATCTCAAACTTTAATTTTCCATTCAATAGGGGCATTAAAAAAACCAAATTGAAATGATTGATTGTTTAATTTTTTAAAAAAATAGATGGCCAAATGAAAAACATGCAAATGTTTAGATATCTTTTATTTTGTCATTTTGCCAATTAACCAAAAATATCAAAAAAAACACCTCCATTAATGATTATGTCAAAATTATATTCTATTTCTACTTTTTTTGTAAGGTGAAGCACTAATGTCATGTAAAAATAATAGTTCCAAACTAATAGCTTAAAAATATTTTTATGTAAGCCAAAGTGGGTAGATAAAGAAAAAATAATAAATTTATCAAGTGTTTTTTCTATATATAACTCATTTTTAGCTAAAAATTAATTTTAAAACTCATTTTTTTGTATTTAACGCATGTATTTTGTTTTACATTTTATGTGTTTTTAGATATTTTTATACATAATCATTATTGATGGGTATTTTTCTAGATAATTCCAAAAAATGAATATTCATTTAATTTAGCCGAAATAAATATTGGGCCGATATATATAGAGATTTAATTAGGATTCAATTTAATCGGGTTTGTAACTAATTTTTAAAAGAAATATAGTACTAGATTATATTTATGAGTTGGTAATAAGTAATCTATCTTCTAAAGTACGTACACGTTATTTATTTAAAATATTCTTATAAACATATTATTTATTTATTAAAATTGAAACCAATGTTTTATGGGATCCAATATAACAACAATTTTAGTTTTTAAAATTCACACAGTCTATTAAATTGATCATAATTTGAACTTATTCAATAAATTTAACATTCTTGCATTTAAAATTTTATCAATCTGGTTTTTTTGATACTATCAAAATGAGCGACTCATCAAGCCAAATCAATAATTAATTGTTTTTGCAATAAAACAACAAAAATTTATTGTTAAATTATTATTATGCCAATAAAATAATATAACATTTTAGGGATAATAATAAGTAATTTAAGAGAATAAAAATACTAATGTGATAAAAAAATTAAATATGAAAGATTAAATTTATTGAATTGTTTTGAATTATGACCAAACTAATAAATTGAATAAGTTTTTAAGACTACAATTGTTGTTATACCAAGTTATTCTCACTTAATATTTAACGACCAATGACCTATTTGTAACAATACTTTAATTAAATGGTATGCTTATAACTTTTAGAAAAATAATAGTTTATTATCAAATCCATAATTAATGATAGAGAGTGCAGTTTAGCCAAAAGAATTATGAAAGTAATAACCGCAAGTAATCGTAGGGTTGTAAATGAGACAAGAGATGGATCAAAAATTTTGAATCAAAAGATTTGATCAATACTCAACTCGATTGAACTCGAGCTCGAACTTGGCTCGAGTTTTTAACGAGTCTGGTTGAGCTATTCGTTACCCGACTCGAAAAGCTCGCGAGGTACTTAAAAAATTAAAAAATTCCTAAACTTGAAACCCTAAACATAAGTCTTAAACCCTAAAATATAATTCCTAAATTATAAACCCAACAACCTAAACCTATAAACCCTAAAATTAACAAGCTTGTGTAAACTTTAGTTCACACAACTTATGTATCAAAGTTTTTTTCCCTAATAAGGCTTTAAATGATACGAGAAATATCGCTAGCTACTCGAGTCCAACTCAGTCAAAGCTCGGTCAACACTCGACTCGATTGAACTCGACTCAAGTTCAAACTTTACTTGAGCTCAAATTATTTAGGCTCGTTAAAAACTACTCAAACAAAACTCGACTCAAATTCGCCCACGAGTTGAGTCGAGCTGCTAAAGACCATTTTCAAAGTTATGGTTCCAATCGTTTACACCGTAATCAAAGGGTCTAAAAAGGGGTAAGGCTTTTTAAACTTTGTCAAATTTCATTATTGTCCTGTTCAATACTCAAAATTGAGAATTTAATATCTATAATTTAATTTCACATAATTTGATTCTTTATTTTCATAATATATTTTATAATATCATTGTATAGTCCAAAATCTATATTTAACAAATTAATTATTATAAGGGTAAACTACACCAGTGACCACCGAACTAATTGGGCGTACCTATTTTGACCACCGAACTATCGAACTCGTTAATTTGACCACAAAAAACTTATTAAATTAACCTATTTTGACTTTTGACTTAAAAACAATTTGAAGTTCTAATCCTTGTCATTTTATGAAATGTTATAAAAGTACATTTAATCCTCGCTATTTACACATTTTTCAATTTAGTCATAAAATTTTAATTAATCAAAATAAATTAATTAGTTTTACAAAATTAGTCAACACGTTATTGGAGGACTTTAATTATTTAAATATTTGATTTTATTAATTTATTTCCTCCTCCAAAGGTGGTGAAATGTAAAAATAAAAAGGTTTAGAATGAAGAAAATGGAAATAAAGTCAAACCTACATTTGGTGGAAGTCAGGCCCGTGTGAGCCTTGGTGCGGGTCGGTTATGGGTCGATTCGCAGGTTCTCGTGCTTAAAGACACTATATTTAATATATATGTCTTATTGTTTTCTTTATTTATTCTTTTAATCTAACATATATAATCAAAAATTAATTTCTTCATATATAACCCTAAACAGCCTAAACACTAATTTCACATATATAATCATCAAAATAATTTCACATATATAACCCTAAACCCTTTAAAGTCGACGACGGCATATATAATCATCAAATTAATTTCACATATATAACCCTAAATGTTAAACATTGATGGTGGTTTAAACCTTAAGTGTTTATGGTTCCAGCATTTAGTGTTTAAGGTTTAGGATTTTGGGTTATATATGTGAAATTAATTTGATGATTATATATGTGAAAAAATTAGTGTTTTGGTTTAGGGTTATTTTCAAAAAAATTAGTGTTTAGGGTTTGGAGTTTAAAAATTATATATGTGAAATTAATTCGATGATTTTATATGTTATATTAAAAGAATAAATATAAAAACAATAAAAATATATATTAAATATAGTGTCTTGTTGCACCGATTTGGTTGGTCTAGTGTCTAAGCCACGCGATTTGATCCCTTTACTGATTGCATCCACCCGTGTTTGATTTCTACCATTTTGCATTGTTTGATTGATTTCCATTTTTCTCTTCCTTCTTGCTTAGGTGGTGACACGTGTCACCACATGATTGAGTAGGAAATAAATTAATAAAATCAAATATATAAATAATTAAAGTCCTCCAATAATGTGTTGACACGTGTCACCACCTAATTAATTTATTTTTATTAATTAAAATTAGGACTAAATTGAAAGAAGCGCGTAAACCAAATGATTAAATGTGCAATTTTATAACATTAAGTTAATCGCCACATCATCGAGAATCACCTATCCTTTAGTTTCGGACGGTGCCGTAGTCAAAATAGATCAATTTAATAAGTTTGGTGGTCTAATCTTTGAATTTGATTCAATGGTGATAAGGGGTCTGGGTTCTATGGTTTTTCAATCTTAGGGCTGAATTATGCCTTGTAATTGGACACTATATTATAATTAAAATATCAGGTGTATTAAAAAAGCGAAAAAAACACGTATTAACTCAAACAATCCATATTATTGTGATACGTTGAACTGTGTGTTTTTTAATCCACATCATTATTTTAAGGCTTAATGTCGAAGCAAGTGTCTAAGCTATATTGTTTTTTCTTCTAAGTGCTTAAATTTTTTTTTGTCCTTTTAGGTGTCCAAAATATTATTTTTTTGCTATTTAAGGTCGAACTGATGCACATATTTTGACAAAAAAATAATAGTTTGGGAACATACTTTAACCAAAAAAATAATAATTTAGGCACCTAAAAAGGACAAAAAAAGTTCAAGCACCTAAAAGAGAAAAACGAGACAATTTATACACTTATTTTGGTATTAAGCCTTATTTTAACCAAAGTTACCTATTTGCACTAACTAATAATATTTTACAAGTTTTAGAATTAAATTTCGTTAATTCAAAAGTATGATAAAACTGCACGATTAATCATTGAACTTCGATTGTCTTTTTCAGGGCGGAGCCAGAAATTTATTTAAGGGTATCATTTTTTAGACAATATTTAAAAAACTAATCATTTATAAAGAGATATAATTTTATTTGTAATGAGGTGTCAATTATATATAGATATTATTTTTTATATACAAATTATAAAAAAATATATAATTTTCAAAAAAATTTAGGGTGAGTAAAATACAATTCAAAAACCTTAGTGCTATAATTCAAACTTCTTATAGCACAATGACCAAAACGAAAATGTCGTCAAATCTCAACGACTAAAGATGTAGTATAACCTTTAAAGTAAAAAGACTACATCACAAAATGAATCATAATAAAGGGACCGAAATGAGAATTCGACCTTTAGATTTATATCAAATTGGGAGGGAAAAAGGCAGTAAGGCGGCAAAAGTATCAAATTCTGGAACTCATCTATTTCCCATTTCTCAATTTTGAACTGTCCGATGCTTCTCTTCCTAACTCCGCTCATATGTTTGTATTTCTACAAATTCATAAAGGTTCGTTTCTCGATCCAAATCTATTTCCTTTAATTTGTTTCTAACTTTTAAGAATTGTCGAGTGTTTGAATGGAATCGAGCTTTTCCTGATATGTTTCTGCGCATCGTTTGATTTAAACATGAAACGTGTTTCACTTTTTTATTTTTGGGTTATCTGACTTTGCTTTTTCAATGTTTCCATTTTAGCTAATTTGAGGTTAGAAAAATTTTAGTAATTATGAGCAGTATTTTATTCAGGCTTAGCGAATTCTTTTGACTTTCGATTAGTAGCGATTTAAAGATTTTAGGATGGGGAGGAATTGATGGGATTTTAAAGCGTCGATTCATTTTCTTTCATTTGACGAAATAGTTATTGAAATTTTATAACGTGCAAAATTTGGGACTCCATGTTACTTAGCACAATTGATTTTTGTTTTCATTGTGATGGATAATTTTAAGCTATTTCAATTCCCGGAGAATTCATTCTTTGACTAAGAATGCTTGATTTCTCGGATTAATCGAAAATCGAAGATTAATTTATGGTTGGTTTGAAGGTAAATGGTAGCATCAAAACTCTTATACTAATGTGATTTGATTTGGGAAAATTTGACAGTGAATAAATTCGATATTTTTTCAAATTTAGGGGTTATAATTTAGTTTAGGGTTTGAAGTTTAGAGGTTTAGGTTGTAGGGTTTAGAATTCAAGGTTTAGGGTTAGAGTTTAAGGGTTAGGGGTTAGAATTTAGGGTTTTAAGATTAGAGTTTTAGATTTTAAATTTTATAGAAGGGTTGTGTAAAAATCTTTTACACGGGCTGTGTATCAAAATAAACCATTTGATTTGACATAGGTAAAATAATCAGGATGTTGCTCTTTTTTTGAGTTGTTTGAAATCCACGTTACTTTATTGTTTGCATAATCTGAACTGTTATTTTAGGGTGAAGTTCTCAGTTTTTTTTGTTTGCTTTGTTTCTACTTCATCCCTGTTTTTGCCACATTGCAATCACCCTGGTTTTGTGAATCGTCCAGTAAGCGCATCGGTCATTTTTCATTTCTTGTTATTTTTTAAGGTGTACAATAAATGTCTTTCTCTGCATTCTTAGTTTCTTGATGGTGGCCCATTCCACATGCTCTAATTATTGTTCATTGTAGAAAACTTTTATCAATGAGCATATGACAGTTTTCTAAAGCTGATTTCTGAAAAATTTCTCTAAATTTGAGCACGAAACTAAGAAATTACAACCTTGTTAAACAGTATACAGCCCTACATGCCTTCTCATTATAGGTTGGTTATACAAGTAATTTTACATTTCCTTACAAGCCAAGTAAGTGTTGTAAATTGCAATTCCATTTCTTCATACATGGTTATTCGGTCAATGTTGACTTGTATGGATCTTATGACTGCTATCAATTTACTCATCTTCTCCACCACCCTTACCTTTTCCTTTGACCAATCTGCTGGCTGGGAAATGTAATCTAGCCATTAGAGGACGGGGTGCTCGTGATTTCTGGTCAAATCCTCGTACACAAACATATCCTGCAATTTATCATCAAACAGTATTAAAAACTGAAGATTTCGTTATATGACTTGAATTCTATCAGGAATGACTGATTCTTTCCAAATTGTCCAGGAATTGAAAAACTAGGCGTAACTATAAAAAAAAAAGGAGTTTTGACAGAATATTTTATTTCTACTTCTTGTGGTCAAAGATTTAGAATAATAGAACAGTGTATGGCAGGTATTCAATTGTAGAAGTCTATGTTTGAGATTGTTTAGCTAATGCTAACTGTTTTGGTTAGTCAAAAGAATTTGAGTCTATGCTGTCTGATAGAGCTAAAGCAATTCGTCTTCACTACTTAAAAATGATAGTTAGGGGGTCCAAGGAGAATATTTCAGGATAAAAGTGTGTAAGCCAGTCTGCTATTTTGTCATGTTAATTGCTAAGCTAACTGATGAGTTGGTAATTCAAGTTGTTAAACTGTGGAAAATATCAAAGGGATTGGATTATTATTTGAGGAGCTGAAAGGGCTAGCTCGTGAATAATGCAAGATAAACAAGGTTGGCTGGTTTGTGTGAATTTCTATCTCCTATCTTTTGTTAGAATTCTGAGCCACTTTAATCTCTACTTTGAAAAAATCGGGGATTCAAAGATTTTGAAGGGTTGATCAACTGTTGAATGTTTCTAAAAAATTTCAAAGTTAGGAAGTTTTATGTACCACTAAAGTAGGATCAAGGTTACTTATGAGTAGCTAATCAAATCAATACAAACAGCATGGCATAAAGTTACAATGGTTGATAATTCTCACCTCTCCAGAAGCAGTGTTGAATTCCCTCAGTTGTTAAGCCTAGTTATCAGAAAACACAGTCAGTTTTTTTTTTTTTTTATCTTGCTACATTTATCAG
Source organism: Hibiscus mutabilis (assembly GCA_019671005.1). Lineage (NCBI taxonomy): Eukaryota > Viridiplantae > Streptophyta > Magnoliopsida > Malvales > Malvaceae > Hibiscus > Hibiscus mutabilis. The sequence continues at coordinate 71,286,904 of CM033712.1, read as the reverse complement.
CACAATCCTCTCTATTGAAATCTTCTAACCTTTAAATATTGAAGGTATGGAGGTCCCAAAGTAGACCATTCTCCTTGGCAGGTTCCATAGCCATTCCCTTGGAACAGCAATCGGGTTCAGACTAGAATCATGGTCAGCAAATACCTTCATAGGAATATTATTTCTTATCTTCGTTATTTCCTCAATAAAGAAGAAAACTATAAAGCTTGAAGGAACTGGTTCAACCAGCATGTTCAACTTACCTCATTAACTTGGAAGTATGTGCCATTCAGGGGAAAGCTCCCTCTCATTGCTGTTCGACACGGTATCTGTTTATGATGTTTTATCATATGGGTTAGCATATGATATTCTGAACTAATATCCTGAATGCATTTTTATATTTCTTCATACTATTTATCAGATCTATTTTCTTACCAAAAGTGTTCCCCTGACAATATGAGAGTCTGCTCCCCAAATACTGTTGCAAGAGAAACATGTCTCATCATTGCACAATTTGCCATGCTCTTGGGAATCGCACCTTCTTTCAGGCATTTGAATGGAGTTTGCTGTTTCACCTATTGTAAGCAAAATATTATGTCATCTCAAGGTCTAAAAGAGTTTATTATACCATGCTATTAAATGGTGTCCATACCAGGTGTCCATATGGCAAGAAGGTATTTGCATGGGTCATCAGGTTCTCTTTTATCCAACTGCAAGTTCACCATATGCAACTCATATGAGAAAAACATAGTTATACAAATATGGAAAATATTCTTGTTCAAGTAAGTTGTCAGAACAACTAACCTCGTTTACAAGAGGGTGTGAATCTGGAAGTTCATATCTGTAGGATGGATTCAAGAAGTGGAGAAGAAAAAAAAAGACAATTAGCATGAAATGACAATATTTATGGTATCATTTTTGGCAGAACGTCTTTATCTTTCTTTAGCATATTTCACTATATTCATAGATTGGTTCCTATAAGTACAATATGATGGCCATATTATATTTTTAAACATATTTGGTTTTGTAAAAGTAGTTTAAGAGATAAGACTTGAAATTCTTACAATTATAATTTACACTCAATTCGGAGCAATTATCTAGAACTAATAATACTAATAACAGTTTTCATAAAATAGTTGACTTTGGTCTATGTTTCTGAGACTTCAGACTCAGAGATATAGAAAGTGACTACTTACACTTGGTGTTCTGTTCTTAGCCGGTTGACATTCTTAAGTCTGGGTGTTGGAATAGATGCAGCTTCTGCTGTCAAAGCAACTAAAGCCTTTGACATATCCCCTTCCTGAAGTTCCATGTTATTTTGCATATAATTCTGCAAAGTCTGGGTGAACTCTTTCATGTTAAGCTTGATTGTAGGAATTTCATCGGGGTCTTCAGAGAACATGTCCTCAATGTCATTTTCTGCTATTTGTGTGCACTCAGGTTCTGGACTTGCTGGCTCTTCAATGATGGGGTTGCATTTATTAACACTGGATATCGTTTGTAACTGTTGGCTTGTTTCTGACTGACAGTTCCTATCTGATATTTCATTTGACTGCAGTAAGGGTAGAGCCAGTTGTTCAATCGTCACAGCATGATTTGGATCAGATGTTCCATTTTTGGTAGCGCTGACAATGCTTTTGTCCTCAGGCCCTGGCAGAGCAAGCCTTGCACTGCATTAATATTTTATGAGTAAGTTAATTTGTCCCCTGGAATAAATTTGGGGTTCTCTAAGTAGGCACTGCTGTTCTCTATTATCTTATCAGCAGAGCATGCTTAATGCAAATAACTAAATAAATAGGTTGATGATAGCCCTAGTGATGAAAAATACTGCTTGTCTAAGGACATCTTCCGGTCAAACCTTTATCTCTGTATGGTGACTTCAATTCCCCATTATTTTATCAGCAGAGCATTCATTCCAAAGGAAATAAATAGGTTGACAATTGCCTTATTCATGGAACTGCTGTTTATCTAAAAACCCAACTATCTTGTGCTTGTCAAATTCTTTATCTCTGTTTGATGACTTCATATCTTGATTTATTCATATATTCAGTTGATTATTTGGCTTCCTAGGGCTTGATGTTTAATCTGAATTTTAGGATGAGTACAAAAACTGTTCTAGATGGTTGTAGGCAGACACAAGGTGATCTTGCTATACTGGAAGTAAATTGAAGTTAAATATTGAAATATTTTACAATAGAACCTTGCAAATGCACTGGCAAAATGTCTGCATTCTCCTCTCATTGGACATGCATTGCAGTTTGGTTTGCCTTTTGTACAGAAAACCTGCATTAATCTCAGAAAATGTTTTTTCTGTCAGGCTTAGATTGTTGCTGGTCACAAAAGGAAGTAAATTTCTTCACTTTAAGCACATATACAGCACACCTTTCCAAATGTGATCATCTGATAATGTAGCTCATACCTGTTCAGTAGATAGTTTAATGAGTTAGCAAACATGAAGCTCTGATAAGAAATTTGTTTTGCTTTTGGGAAAAAATGCATTTGCTTGAGTCAAGTAATAAAGTGAATTGGTTCTTTACAATGTTCTTTGATCCAGCTTGCATAATCGGGGCCATAGATATTTTTGGATGGATTCCAGGATGGGGTACCTAAGTAGGCAGAACAAATTCAGCAGCTTTCTTGTGAAATGTATTGTTCGTTTATGAATTTGTTGCTTTATAGTAATCTATAATACTCACAGCTCTAGGAGATGCAATTGAAGGGACTCTGGCAGTGGTTGAAGGGGTACCCATCCCAATCTTACTGCTATGCGTCCAACATTTGTGTCAACCTATCAAGCAAATATAGAAATCTGAATTCTGCCTTTTCTGCCATGGTTATTTACCCAATTGACTAACTTACTGGAAAAGCGAGATGGTGAAGTGTCAGAAGCCGCACACACTCTACACTTTTTAACCCCAGTCCTCTTACACTTAGCAGGTATTCTCTACAACAAAGAAAAAATTGTTTAAGCAGCTTTCCATTGTTTAAAAACATATAAAACATTGACAAATAATGTTCTTTGATTTAGATATGTGTACTAATATGATACATGTAAAAGATGGTCTTGTAAATGCACTTAGGTACTCTTTTTGTTCCCTTTGACTTACTTTGCTTTGTCTGGAGGAACATCCCTCAACCACTCCATGTCAATGCTTCCATGATCTCTAACCAGTCGGTTGAGGAAATCCTGTGTGAAATTCATTTACAATCAGCTGTTATGCATTAAACTTACTGGTAAGTTTGTTAACTTATCCTTACAACGTCATACTTTTACCTTTATTCTCTGAGCAAGCACATTATTCATCCCTCGTTCCTTAATTGTCTCAGCAATCTCATTAACTTCTGCACATCTCACTGCTTCCCAGTCCAGTGAATCCATTGTTTTCTCTGTTCTTTCTCTTTTTCTTCCATTTTCTTCTGCCTGTTTTCTTAATTTATCCCAGTCAAAATCCTCTTTTTTCTCTTTCTTGACCTTTCTGCCTTCTGATTTTAAGCCCCCAACCATTGAATTGACCTCCTTGTTAGATGAAGAGTCAGGTGTGTGCAAATTTGACTCTTGCATTTTCTGTTGTGGGGTTCTTTGATCATCAAATGCAGTAGTGCTTTCTGTAATATCTAAGGTTTCTTCCGAAAGTTCTGTCATATTTACATGGCTCAACATTTCTTTGTTTTGTGTATCAGCCAATGATTCAACAAGATTTATAGCGTCTTGAAGCTCCCCCTTTTGACAGTGTGAAACTGTCATCTTATCTGCTTGAATGTTTGGTTGATTATTTTCAAGGGAAGATTGTTGGGTCGCCTGGACACACATGGTTTTGGCATTTTGATCCATTGCTTGACATGCATATTCTTGTGTTAAGGGACTTTGTTTTTCTATCATGTTCTCATCTTTTGTCTTAGAAGCGTCAGACAATCTTGTTTCTTCTTTGAAAGTTTCAAACTGTCCAATTTCTCTTACTTCTGAGTTCAGACTAAGACATGGATGATAATTAGCTGATGGCACAAGGTCTTCCGAATTGAAACTTGTAGGAACTTCTGAGTTGTCACAGTTTTCTCTCTGGTGATTCTGGGATTGGCTTGTTTCTACCTTTGGAATCTCATTCGTAGACATGTTTTGATGTCTGTAAACTTCATGCAACCTGGCAGATCCAACCATCTGTAAAAGCTGTACAAAAGAAGTAGAGCTATTCAAGATGTCAAACATAGGCCTCTTAGTATGGTCACCCGCTCCCGAGTTGCTCTCTGAGCATGATCCTGTTCTTTCAGCAGTTTGAACCAATGAAAACTCCACGGAGGTTTCTGATGAAACCACAGAATTTTGAGATGAGAGGACATCATTTGTCTCTTCGTCTCCTTTAGAGCATTCATTTTTTCCCCTGATAGTTTCTTGTTCATTCTGTTTATAGTGGACTCACAATATGTACTCAAACAACTTCCAGAAGAGTTCAGCAACTTGCACTTTGGTTCATTTATTGAACTTAGAGCAGCATTACTACTTCCAGACAATTCATTGCTGTTGACAACCTCTTTTTCTTCAGAGTCTTGATGCCCATCAACATTCATCGAACTTTGGTCTCCAACTGGTTGAATTGATATACTGTTTTCTGGCTCTAAGACATAGAATTCTGCTCCATTTACTAGGCTTGTTCCCTCTTGATGATACTTGTCCTTGACTTTTGATTTGAGAGGAAAACGAGCGGCAAGAGACATGAATGCAGAACTGTCAAAGGTTAAACAAAAATTAAAATATTTCCTTTTACTGTTGTGGGTCATTAAAGGTTCTTAGGGCCTTTAGCTTACCTAGAAAGATGGTCAGAGACATTCTGAGTAAGAAAGACTCCAATCACAGAGTCCAGGACTGATCCTTTCCATGGAGAGAAGCGTCTATCCCCTGCAGAATTGGTATTGTACTCTCATGAAGGAAACAAAGGTAATAATTCAAGAAAGGAGATAATGCCTTCTAAGTTCTAAAATATGAACATGAAACAAGTTCACTGAGCTACATGTCATGGCAGATCTCATTACACTTTGGTGTTATACAGAAATAATGTTTGCAATTTATGTTTTTATAGAGACCCCTCTTTTTCCCCTCAATTCCCTTTTTCTGAGCACCTCTCTGTATAGAATAGAATCCTTCTCTTTCCATTTATATAGGCATTGATAAGTGGGATAGCAAGGTTAAATGGTGTCTTTTATAGCAATAATATTACTTGAACCTCATTTCATAGCATGATAAACTCTATTTATTCATTAAAATAATCTATCTAATTAAGTTTTTAGCAAATGCTTGTAAAACATTTCCTCTAAGAGTGCTATAAAGGGAAATATTAGAAAACTATGTTACCTTGTACAAGGTGCATGCGTGCAATAAATGAATCTGCACGTCCATTGAATACTCTCCTTTCTTCCTCCCACCATTTTGCCTTGTCTTCATCAGTTCCATCAATACCTTCACTGTTGATATTTTCTAAGAGAAGCTTCCAAACTCTAGTTGTTTCTTCATCCAGGTCAACCTTAGGCCGTGGGCGTTGTTTTCTAGTTGGCACAAATGGTACAATGGTTCCATCTCTATAAACAACAAGTGCATTCTGCTCTTGGTATCTCATAATATAAGGAACAAGTGCATTTTGCTCTTGATATGCAATTGTGCTACCTTCCCTATTAATGTCCAACCAGTTGAACTGTTCAAGAAGTGCATCAACAGAGAAAAAGTGTTTCCATATTTCTTCTGGAGAGGAACCTGCATCCAGTTGATTATATGAGTTAAAAGGCTTGGCAGATAAGGGAAATTACTTGAAATACCTAAAAGTCCGACAGAAAATTGGTTTTGATTAGATAAGGCAAGTTTCTTGTGCATTTGTGCTTCATTCGTACTAGAGCATGCTGAATTTACAATGCAGTTTGTCTTCTTTGTTTGCTTTGTTTTTGCCAATTTTGTCTGCATTTCAGTGGCAATGGCTTCTATGCTTGTATGAGATCTGCCTGTGTTTCCAATTTGTTGTATGTCATAGCCAACAAGTGACTGACAGCTGCAGCATTCTGGTGCAATTCCATTACTTGAAGCCAAATCTCGAATCCCTTTGGTTCCTCTGGTTCTCTTTTTCTTTGGACTCTCTGTTTGATTTGAAGCCTTGATGCAATTAAAAGTTTGCAATTTATTCAGAGAAAAATTTGTTCCTGCTACAAGTTTTGTTGAAACTCCACCGTGAGAATTTAGTTCACCCTTGTCTGCCAGACATGCTTCTGCAGGAGCAAGATTTTCTGCAGCAGTGATGGAAGATGAATCACTAGATGTAGTCAAATTTTGTTCCTTACCAGTTCTCTTTCTCCTGTGACTATTTGGAAATTGCATCCCTAAAATCATCTGGTATACAGAAAAGTTATTGTATTGACTCCCATATGAATTGAGCACACTGGTATGTGCTTGTAGAGTAGCTGCAGACTTATTTGCTTGCCCTCCCTCCATTAGCAAGCTGCTTCTGCACTTTGTGTCAGTTGGGCTTCTTTCTGGCAACTGAGTGTCGGATTCCAACATGGTTTGTTTGTTTATTTTTAGTCCGTCATTGGCAGTGGCTTTATCTTTTCCTTTCCCAGTATTGAGCTTCTGGGGATGAGTATTTTGTCTTCCATGGGAAGGAGTCTTCTTGGTTGGAAGTGCTGTGCCTGGTGCTTGATCTTCAGGCAAAGATAAGAAATTTTTCAGCGTTTGATTTACAGATTGGTTTAGTTCAAATGCAAAGCCTGTTTCTGTCTTTTTTGCTGTCACTTCGATTCTTCTACAAAGCTGAATCTTTGGCTTCAATTGACTTCCTTCTTTCCATAGGTTTTCTGCCCCTGAACTAGAATTTAAATTACTGTCTGGCTTGCATGAGGAAGTTTCATCTCTTTCTTGCCCTTCTGTGTCAAAATCTAAGGCCCTTCTGCACGTTTTCTTATTATGCTCGAGTGTCTCTGGATGAGTAGTCCCCTTTCCACTTTCTTCTTGTGTGGGAACCATGGAGTCTTTGTTGAGTTCCTTTCTTCGCACATACTTCCTCTTCCCTGTTGGTTTCTCTACATTTGTCGATGTGTCATTTTTTATTGTATTCTTTCGTACATATTTCCTCTTGCCAGTTGGGGTTTCTTGAGGACCACCGGGCATTGGAGTCGCCGGCTTTCTAGGCTTTCTAGGTTTGCCCTCGGTAATTACCTTGGGCCTGTGCTTTCTCTTCCTTTGTTTCGGCTGCGGTGTTGTAATTTCTAGTTCAGCAAGATGGCTATCTCCATGTTCAGGATTCTGATTTTCCTTGCTCAGTGTAGTTGTCAGAGATGATTCTAAAACAGGCGTTTGGAGCTCTTTGCTGCATTGAACTCCATCCACATCAACTCTAACATCAACCAGTTCATTTGCTTGCACATCTCTCTTCTCGGTTCTGATCTCTATGTATAAATTTCCTATTTCTGAAACCTCTTTCGGTTCTGCTCTTGGGGCCTTTTCTGGTGTGATTGGGGCAAAACCAGAGATGCTGCTTGGATAGAATGCTCCCCTCGCTCCAGCAGGCAGATTAAAGTCATAATCGTATATATTCTTTGGAGGAATGAAATCTGTAAACAATGTAAGTTTAACCTTATTAATGTGTTTTGACTACAAAATTTTGAACTTTCAACATTTAATAAGAAACAAGTGTAGAAATTCTCAAGAAAAAAATTGTTTGTTCAATAAGTTGCAGAAATCATGTGCATTCCATTTTTAGTTTTTATGTAACTGGAAGAAATGAAAATTTTATGCTTGATTTAACATTTCAATTGTCATTCTTCTTGGTAGACTTCCATTGTTAATTTGTTTATTTCGATTTCATATTTTTTCTCTAATACTAATTATAATTCTCGCACAACATATTGACAACTAGATGCTGTAATTGAAAATATAAATAGCTTACTTTGATGTTTTCTTGGCGTGCAAATGCCATCAATCCATATTTTGTCTTCAGCTGAAAAATTTACATGTACAGGAAAGAGTCCAGCAGAGCCACATTCAGAATGGTGTCTGTTAATTCCCTCTGATGCTGCACTTGAAGATGCAGCCGAGGCTACATTTGCAGGAGCCGGTAGATCTGCAAAAGAAACATTGCCAGGTGCAGTTGGGCTGAGGTGACATTGACTATTAGTCACTCTGGTATAGCGTGAAATGCACTCACTCCCAACTGATGTTGCATTTGCAAGAGCCGATAGATCTGCAGAAGAAACATTTCCGAGTGCAGTCGGGATGGGGTGATTTTGCCAAGGCACGGTATCACCGGAAATGCGCTCACTCCCAACCGAAGCTGCCTTCAAGTTGTTATTAACGCTTCCATTTACTTCAACGAAACTATGGGAACATGCAATTAGACCATTGGTTTGGGATTCTTGAGCAAACCCAAAAAAGCATTTTTCGGACTCTATACAATTTGCTCCAAATATCGGAATTTTCTCCATTTCAGCATGGTTCAGCGGTGGTTCTTGGCCTTGTTTGCTCATTCTGATTGCTCCTTGCTCAAAGTTTCAGCTATATTCTCTCACTCGAGAAATAATTTGCTTGAGGTAGTCTCCCTTTTACTGTTAACCTCATGTTATTGAACCTATTTCTGTCGGGTGAAAAAAAGAGTAATCAGCATAGCTATTATAGGCAGGAAAAATAGTGTTTTGTTTGAGGTTTCAGCAGCACCTGAAAAACCCAGAATTCTTAAACCCCTAAAAATCTTAAAAAAAAACAGATCCTTAAACTGGTAGATCTCAAACAAATTTTCTAGAATAAATTATTCATTGGCTATTAATTTTCTGTCTAGAGGATAAAAGATATCAGCAACAGAAGAAAAAGAAATAAAAAATCTTAACAGATTCTTCCTGTAATCTGCATTAGATAGGTTTGCTTTATATCCTTTTGCTGGGCTGTATATTAAACTTAAAAAAATAAGACAAAAATCAAACAAAAAAGCCTTTGAAAATCAAGAATTACCAGAAAAGAGTGTCACTGCTGGAGATCTGATTCAATTACTTGAAGCCTTTTAGAAATGAGAATAAAGTCGTTCCTTTAGGTGAGAGAAAATAGGGAAAGATAAAACCAGATAGAAAGACCAGTTCATTTGTATAATATTAGGTACATATTGGCTTTGAAACTGATAACTTCTTTTCAGTTCGTTTACCGTTATATTTCATGTTCTATTATATTTTCGAATATATATTTTATTTTTAAAATTTAAAATAATTAAAGTTATATGTATGTATAGACTAAATTAAGATTCAGTCAATCATATTTTTATTATATTGTATAAATTAAAAACTGTGTAAAGGTTCATAAGCAGTCAGGGATAAAAGTGTAATTTCTTGGTTAAATTAAAAGAATCCCTTGTTAAATGGGTAACGTGGAGAATATTGGGTTCTTTGTTATTTGTGAAATTACACTTGTCTTCCATGTAATTTTATTCCTTTTTTTTTTTTCTTCATAAGCCGAAACACTCTTTTATGAAACATTGCTGCCATGCAGCTCATATTCTTCTCAGGAGATTGACACCTGTTTTTACACATGGCTCTTCTTTGTCATTTGGCCCTGAAAATTTCCTCTTCCCACCACATTATATTTATTGAGTCAACAAACCACATTTCGAGTGCTTTTTCTCTTCATTTCGATGTTGTGGGTTTTAGGTGATTTTTGGATTTGCTTCTATTTAAGCCGCGTTTTTGTTCCCCTTTCTTCGTTTAAATTTTGGATTTCTTGATGTATGGTAGTAGGAAAGAAAAAAAACAGAGAAATGGTTTGAAGGAGGCGAAAACAGGGCGGAACTAAAAAATTTAAATTGTAATGTTAAAATTTTAAATTTTAATTTATATTTTATTAAAATCGAGTAGGCTCAAATAGTAAATATTAATTTCTTTTAAAAAATCTCATTTATTTTTATTTTTTTATTAAAAATGGTGACAATTCTCTTCTTATATAGAGTATATATTTTTTTCTTATAAAACACAAATTTTCTCAGAATTTGGGTGTGAATGACGCCCCACCCCATTAGCCAATGGCAAAAATTGAACTAAAAGAAAAGGAGCAATGAAGAAGGTGCAGAGCTTTGACAATGGAGTGAAGGATGGTGTTGATCCCAAACCCAATAGAAAACAATAACAAAAAGCAAACTGAAAAATCAATTTACAGTGCTTTTTTACCAATACCAATATGATGGAGTTGAGACTTTCACTTCCACTAAAAAAATTTGTGTTTATCTTTTTTCTATATTGAAGGTCCCTAAATCTAATGGCGTCAGAGATTTGAGATTCGTATATGCTTTTGGGTAGGACTGGAATTATGGGCTTCTTCTTTAAAGGACATTGCTTTTAGCTTTGAAGTTGTCCTTGTGAGTGACTACTAAGGATTTTGGGCTGGTAAGGTGTAAAATCCATTCCTTTCCTTTTTCTTTTCCTTTTCCTTTTCTCTCATACAGAAGACTCGACATTTAAACGAACTGAAGCACTCAAATTTCTTCTCATCAAGTACAACACGCACTAATGACGGGAATGCTTTGGCCCATTTGCAATGCAAAATAATAGCAATCATGACAATGTAATGATACATGCGTCTTTGACATCCATTTTTAATGCATACGTGTCTACAAAACCGTCGGTACGGTACAAGTTTACTCACCTCGTTTTTTAACTATGAGATGTGCTTTTAATTTGAGTATTAAATTAGACTATAAAGTTAAACTTTAAATATTAAAATATAATATAGAGTAAGTATATTTAGCCTGTTAGTTAAGTTGCTAACATTTGTTCTCTCACATTCTTTTAGGTCATGAGTTTTAAACTTATTAGGAGCACCTATTCTTTCCTTAGAGCCATTTTTTTTCTACTCTAAGTATGATTAAGATTACAATTAAGATTTGTCAAAAAAATATTAAAATATAATTTACCCAGATGGTTTAATTTGGTATTTAAATTGAATTATCCTAAGTAGTTCTATTTGGAACAACTTTTGAAGGATTCAAATATTTTTGGAATTTTATAATATATAAATATTTTTTTTGTTTGAGCCAAGATATCAGTGACTAATCCCCTCGTTGCGGGTGCTCTCATTAAGAGGTAAACGACCGGCCATGAAATGTACTCCATTTCCATTAGCGAGAATCGAACTCCTGACCTCATGGTTAAATATATTAATATTTTTAATAGTCTTAAAGTAAATACAAATTGTATTTGTTCATACATATTTTAAATTCTTTGCCAAAGCACATACTTTGTAGATAAAGTAAATTGAATCTAAATTTATGAAAATTATCCTCTTTTTCAAGACAAAGCGATTTGAATAAAATCTTTCAGGATGTACATCGTCTTTTTTCATTGAAACCATTTGTTGGTTTTATTTTGAATATATTAATTAATTGGACATAACATGTATTAATTTGAATAAGAAATTAACACTATATTTGAATTTAAAAGTTAAACTGAACCAATAAATTTAAAGGTCTAATTGAAAAAAAGAAATTGAACTAACAAATAAACTTCAAATATGTATATATTTAATTTTGCAATAAAATATTACTATTTTATTTAGTTAAGTTATTAGATTTATTTACATTCTTATTCTTTTTATTTGAAAACAAGTAATTCCTTGTTTTAAATGATGTACTTGTAGCCTCTAGTATACATTAATTAGATGAAACTGAAAGACTTATTTGGATAAATTAAAAAGTTGAGGGTTATTAGTAAAAGGGTTATATTTTAATATACAAGTTGTGTAAAAAAAGTTTATACAATTTTTTAATTTAAATTATAAAAATTTAAACTTAAATTTCTGACCTTAGCACCTTAAAATATAAACTTTAAATTTAAAATTCTAAAATTTAAAATTAAAACAAATTTGTGTATTAAAATATTTTTTAATAAAATATATAAAAAATGTTATCTAAAATTATTTCCCCCTTTTTACATAATTTTGCCGCAAAAAACTACTATAAAAAAGGTGTGTGAATCGTTAAACCCAAAACAAAAATAAAACCCTCGCTTCACCATCGCCGCCGTATTTGAAAGAGCTTTCACAGTTCCGATCATGGAAGACGGCGCTTCGTTCTTGTTCGCCGGCACTAGCTTCAACAAAAAGAAGTACGCCAGCGAGATCTCCCGGTTTAAGGTTCGTTTTTTCTTCACTTCTCTCTATTTGTCACAATTTTACTATGGAGTTCGGTGTTTAATCCAATATTTTATTCTCTTCGATTTTGTTTAGGAGAAGAAAGAAACTGAAAACAAAGTCGATTATTTGAGCTCGTTCGAACTTGCAAATCCAGATTCAGAGGAAGCTACGGTTTCTACCAAAAAACAAAAGCGTAAACAAGCAGCTTCAGGTATTTCTTTTCCTTTGATTTTTTAAATTTATTAGCTGGTATATTGAATCTTATATTCTGTTTTTTGTGCTTGATTGGAACGAAGAAGCGGTGGAAGGATTTAATGTCTTTAAGAGTTCAAAAAAAGAATTGTTAGTAAGCGAAGGGAATAAAACAGATGAGGAAGAAGATAAGCTTTCCGAAGAAAAGAAGAAATTAAACCGAAAATTAGAGGTTTGCTTCTTAAAATCCATGCATAAATTGCATTTTTACGTAGTATCTTTGAGAAGATTTTCATAATTTTGTTGCTGAGGTTAGGCGGATTCGATTCTGCGGAAAAAGTATAATATTCATGTCTCCGGGAATAATGTTGCAACTCCATTGAAGAGTTTTGCAGAGTTAAGCTCAGTGTATGTGCTCCTCTGTATTGTTTTTTTAAATATTAGCTGACATTGACTTTGCCTTTTGGTTGCATGAGTTTTGAGCTTTTCTTGAATTATGCAGATATGGATGCGAGTCTTACCTATTGCAGAATTTTGCTAAACTTGGATTTAAAGAGCCAACACCAATTCAACGGCAGGCTATCCCGATTCTTCTATCCGTATGTTCTTTTATTTACCTACTACTACTACTTTTATTCCCTACATTTTAACGTTTTTGTTGGCAATTAGGTTATGCAGTGAAAATATCAGTATTTGGCTGTATTTGCTTTATATAGATTCACTAAAGTTTCTTATAGGCTGAAACCTGAAATGTTTTCCCCTTTGTTTGTGAAGGGCCGAGAATGCTTTGCTTGTGCTCCAACTGGATCTGGAAAAACCTTGGCTTTTGTATCTCCCATGCTTATGAAACTCAAGGTATCCTTTGAATGCATTTCAATATTTTTTTGCAAAATATAATGCCAAGTTTTCTGATCAGTTTCCTTCATCTATCAGCATGCATCAACCCAAGGCGTTAGAGCTGTTATATTGTGTCCTACTCGTGAGCTAGCTGCTCAGACAACCAGAGAGTGCAAAAAACTTGCAGAAGGCAATAAGTTTTATATAAAGTTATTGACTAAAAAGCTCATAAGAAGTGCGGATTTATCAAAGCTGCGTTGCGATATACTTATATCCACACCGCTTCGCTTGCGTTCAGCTATCAAAAAGAAGAAACTTGATTTGAGCAGGTTTGGGTTATAAATCTTGCCAGATACAATTAATTTCTCATTTTAGATTGTAGAGTGGCCAATAGGATGAATATGTAGGTAAGTGGGTGCTAATATTTCTTTAAAAATAACTAGTGACTTGATTAGTTCTGGTTTATTATAACTATTTATTTTAATGGTTTTTAGTGCTCATGATTTTTGGGAAAACTATGCTTAGAACATTTTGTGTTAATCAGAATGGATAGAACAGTCTATGAGTGTTTCAAGGATGTGTTTAAAAAGGTGCGTCTGAGGCGCGCCTAGGTGCTGAGGCTAGGCGAGGCGAGTACAAATCCCCTATTTATGTTTAGGCGAGGTGATTCTAATGAAGCGCATAAAGGCGCCGAGGCGGTGAAAGGCAACACCTTGTTTAAAATCAGAAAAAAGAACCCAAAAACAGAGTCTATTGAAGAAGAAGAAGAGGAGAAGTAGGAGGGAACTGATGAGTAAATGCAATGGAGGGAGAGGAGAAAGAGAAGCAAGAGAAATTTGGAGAAATGAAAAACTAGAAAAGAAAACCCAGGAAATATCTCTGTCGAAGAAGAGGGAGAGGAAGAGGAGAAAGGGTGAATGCTTCACGCAATGGAGGGGAGGTGTGGGCCCACTGCTGGCACAGTTTTTTGACAGTTTTTGACACGTGATTCTTTATGTATTATCAACGAAGAAATTAATAATTTATTGAAAAATTAAAAAGAAATGAGAATGAAATAATCATAGTAGAAAATTTTAAAAAGTTTTAGATTAATAGTGGTCAACACTCAGTATTGGGCCATAGTCACTTGACTCTTTTTATGGCCCAAAAGGTATAGTTTAAACTAGTAGGTTATTCTTTCCTTCTCTCTCATTGCATTAACATTAGTTATTTCTATAAATTTTAACCTATATTTGGTTTGGTTAAAAAGATGAATAAGAAAATAAAATATTTTAAGTAAATGATTTTTTAACTATAATATTTATTATTTGAATAAATTTAATAATTTTTTTGTAACTTTTATAAGTTCAATTATTTTGTAATACTATTCTTTGAATAAATTTAATAATTATTTTGTAATTTTTATAAGTTCAATCACAATTAACATTGAAAGAATGCAAGAATGGTATTTAAGTGATAAATTTATCTGTACTTTGTCAATATATCTTTAATTATAAAAAATTGCGCCTCACTTCAGGCGCACGTGCGCTTCGGCTCTAGGACCCCTATATTCTTAGTGTGCCTTGCACCATTTTATGCATTGTTTCAAGGTTGATATTGTTAAAATGAGAAGAAAAAAACAGCTCATTGTTTAACATTAATTTTGAATCTAAACTGCTTTCTTGATACAAATTTTACTTTCTTCAGGGTTGAATATCTCGTCCTGGATGAGTCTGACAAACTGTTTGAGCTTGGCTTGATAAAGCAGATTGATGTTGTGGTTAAAGCATGTTCTAACCCATCAATAATACGCTCATTATTTAGTGCTACTTTACCTGATTCTGTCGAGGAACTTGCACGCACCATAATGCATGATGCTGTTCGAGTTATTATTGGCCGAAAGTAAGTACGAGATTATTACCTCTTGACAATAAAGATGAATTATATGACATACTTCTACTTTTTGATATTTTATCCAGGAATACAGCCTCCAATTCTATTAATCAAAAGTTAGTTTTTGCTGGAACTGAAGAAGGGAAACTCCTTGCACTTCGTCAGAGTTTCCAAGAGGTATGCCGCTTAAATGGATGTTGAGAACTATTTCTCTTGCAACTATCGTCACTTCCAATCATTCTGACATTATATCATAGACTATCTACCATATTTATCTCCAGTTATCTTGTTCATGGACTCGTGTCTGACACATGGACATGGGATATAATCTCCAAGGATCCTCCAAATACATGAAAATCTTAGAAAAGGCTAACCATATATGTGCTTGATACATACCCTTTTCCGACACACCCACGTTTGAGCAACATAGGTTGTACCAATATTGTGAATTGTAGTTGAATTAAGAGAGTATTATTAGAGTTAGTGTTTTATGTGTATCTCTAATTTAAATTAGAGTTCTATCTTTATCAGGTTACCTAGAGATAGAGTTTGTAACTATGTAAAACTCCTAGTCTTAGTCTAACTCTTGTACCTAAGCCTTTAAAAGTATCTGTAACTATCTTATTCAAAAAAAGAAAGTGAAAATAGAGAAAACACATTGTTTTTCTCATATATTTCTACAAATATCCCTTATTTTATTTATTGCATTTGTAATATTTTGCTTGAGGTTGTTGAGGATATATGATCATAGGAAAACCATGTTCTTTTCCCGTTATTCATTTAGATGTTTTTACTCTGGAATATGTCTTAACCATATTCTTGCTTTTGTATTCTAACATGCTTGGCAGTAGAAATTAAATCCACCGGTTTTGATCTTTGTACAAAGCAAAGAACGGGCAAAGGAACTGTATGAAGAGCTGAAATTTGATAATATTAGAGTTGGTGTCATCCATTCCGACTTATCTGAAATACAGGTAAAGGCTCTTTCTATGCTTATTAACTAAGCTGGCTCCGTTCTTCTTTTGCTTTCCACCTGCAGCAACAACAGAATTCTGAATTTACTTGGTCCTGACATCTTACAATTTGAATGCAGCGCGAGAATGTTGTTAATGACTTCCGGGCTGGCAATTCATGGGTTTTGATTGCCACTGATGTCATTGCCCGTGGTATGGATTTCAAAGGTGTCAATTGTGTGATCAATTACGATTTTCCAGATTCTGCCGCTGCATACATTCACCGAATTGGTATGCTGCAGACCTTGCTTGTTAAAATAGATTGCCTTTATTTTATTTTGTGTGGTTATTTTAACAAAGTTTAATTGATCTCTCAAATAGGTCGGTCCGGCAGAGCAGGGAGGACGGGAGAAGCTGTTACTTTCTACACAGAAGATGATGTGCCGTTTTTGCGTAACATAGCTAATGTGATGTCAGCGTCGGGCTGTGAGGTCCCATCCTGGATAATGGCTATGCGTAAGCTAAGGTGGAAGAAGCATAGGCCGAAACGAGAGTCGATTTTAACCATACCAGATAATGCGGAAGATTAAAACAAATTGCAGGGAAGAACTATTTGCACCAGATTTTTCTTACTTTTATTGTGGAGCTCTTGATAACTTCTCGTTTATGCTCGAGGCCCTGCTTGGTGATGCTAAACCAATGCCGTGAAGATTATTCATCACGGCACATGAGCCTCGATTGAGACCAAACTTTGTATGAAAAATATTTTAAGTAGTTAAAGTTAATATGACTTATTTTAAGAGTTTATTTTCCGGTTACATTTTAAAAAATCAACTCAAAATCCATTTTAATTTTCCTTTAAAGGGGAAAAATCAAAGATTTGATAATTCTAGAAATGAATTAATTACATCAAACGAATACGACCTATCATTGAATTACAGTTCTTATATGAAATGAATATTTTCCATATTAAAATTTATGTAGGTGTTCAATGTGTCATGGGAAAATAGAATATTCTGATTATCAAAGCTTATTTAAGATAATTGGGTAAATTAAAAATAAAAATTAAATCTACAGCTTGCACATATTATAAAAATTAATAGCATATTTTAGCTTAACAAATTTAACCACTACTGTTTAGATTAGAGTTGAAATTTAAAATTTTAAAAATAACATAGGTAGAAAATGATCAAATTATAATATAATGATTAAGTATAAAACTTTCGTATGATACAAAGCCGAATAAAAGAATTAAACCATATTTATATGATACATTTATGAAATTTGGCCCATTCTTAGGGAGTGGAAATTGGGCCAACTTTAGAATATAATCTTGAAGTGATATCCCAAGTCCACACACTTCAACCCAATTATATGTATGAAGTGGCAAGGTTAAAAAGTGATGTACTTAACGTTATATATTTTTTATTTTAATTATTGACCGTTAAAATAATTAAAAGTTATATCATTAAAATCAAATTTTATTATCTTAGGGCAAGCGTATTTGGCCGGTTGACCAAACTGGTCATCTTTGTTCCTTTATTTTTTTTAAGTTATGAATTATAGACCTACTAGAAACACCCTTTTTTCTCTTCTTTCTTCTCTAGAATTTATCTTTTCTCTTTGCTCTAAGTAGTACTAGAATTAGAATTAAAATTTGTCAAAAAAATAAACAAACGAACTCTATTATCTTAGATCTGGGCCAAGCATTCAACACTAAACCAAACTATCTTCTTGTGTTAATATCACTAAAATTTATATTCTAACTTATGCTATATTTCCATCACAAAATAAAATGTTTACACAAAGATTTGAGTTAGAATATTCTGCACAAAATTAAATATGTTTAGTGATTAAGCTAAACTAAAAATTTATTAATATTCTATCAAAGTTAATAACTGTTAAATTAAATATCAAGTTAAAATTATTTCCTCATTTAATTTGAAAATAAAAAATTTAAATGATTATATATATATCAATAAAATTAATACTAAATTATTATAAAAAATAAATTTATAAAGTTTATTTATGATAGAATATAATTTTTTAATTATTTACAAATGAAATAAATATTATAAAAAATTATATTCTAATATAAATAACTTAAACTTTATAGTTATGTAATTATGTAAAAATAATCATTATTGATATAGTCACTGTATGACGAGGTACCTCTCAACTCAACCATCTTTGCAGACTTTAAAAGACGAAGACAATCACGAATTACTTTATTGGTGCTTCAATCCATCTGCAAAAAAATAAGCGAACTTGAAGGAAATATAAACATATTCAAATGTAGACTTTCATTCTAACTTTATAAGGGTGTAATTAAATAGGAGTAATTATTCCATGCACAAGTGTTTGTGGAAATTTTGTTTTATTTAAATATTTTTGTTTTAAGGTTTAGAGGTTTATGATTTAAGGTTTTAAGTATAGTAGTTTTGATTTAGGGGTTATTGATAGAATTTTAGGTTTATGGTTAAAATTTAGGTTTATAGATTAAAATATAAATCTCTAGTCATATTAATCTAAAAGCTAAACCCTAAATAGAGTCCCTAAACCATAAATTCTAACCATAACCCTAAATTCTAAACCCCTACACTAAAATCCCTAAATTCTAACCATGGGCCATAAATCCTAAACTAAAACCCTAAACCCTAGAATTAAAGGACTAGTGAAAAAAATAATAATCCATTAAATAAAGGTAAACTTATATTATAATGTTAGGTACTAATTTATCAAAATAATATTTAGTTGATCAAAATAAAAACACTAGAATAGATGGGCTGTCAAATAGATAGTTTACCCTTATTATTATTAGTTTATCTTGGTACTATTTTATATGCTAGGGTTAAGTCTGTTCAGGGTCTGAAGTTTTAAAGCTCAGCGGCTGCTCCTTCCTACTTAGAACTTCAATCCATAACAGTCTCTAATTATCAGCCAACATGGGGTATGTTTTATTTTCTTAATTCTTGCTAGAATCACAGCTCTTTTTTTTTCTCTCTATTGCTTAGCTTGCCTTTGTTTTTATTTTCTTTTAAAGTGTTTAAGCTACTCCTGGAATGGTTTTTTTCAGGAGAATTGTTGGTTTTTAAATCTGGGGTTTGGATCTTTCAGTCCTTTGTTAATTATGTTCTTTGTTTAGGGGAAATGATAAAACTGCTAATGCTATTAGACTTTAAGTTGTACTTGCTCCTGCTTTTGTTTTAAGACATTGCCCGAGTTCTTTTAGCTATGATATAGATTCATGTGTAAATTTTTATCTTATGAGGATTTAATACTATGTTATTCGGACTTGGGTTTCGAGTATCAGATGCAGCTATATCCAATGTTTTCAAACGTTTTTTTATTTGAGGATCATAGTTTATACTACTAATATTCAAATGTGTTGGACATGGGTACCAAAAGAGAAACTAGAAATTGGAGTAAATTGGTTCACATTTTATTTCAGGAAGACACGTGGAATGGGAGCCGGACGTAAGCTGAGGACCCATCGCCGAAGGCAGCGGTGGGCCGACAAGGCATACAAGAAGTCCAACCTCGGAAATGAGTGGAAGAAGCCATTTGCTGGTTCTTCCCACGCCAAAGGCATTGTCCTTGAGAAGATGTAAGACTTAGGTTCTTTCTATTTCTGTGTTCATTTTCACAATAACTCTAGTACAGTTACTTTACTGATGGCTTCTAAACATGGACAGAGGTATCGAAGCTAAGCAGCCTAACTCCGCCATCAGAAAGTGTGCTAGAGTTCAATTGATTAAGAATGGAAAAAAGATTGCAGCATTTGTACCGAATGATGGTTGCTTAAACTACATCGAAGAAAACGTGAGTGTTAATCAAATTCATGTTACTTTAATTTGTCATCCTTTTTCCTGCTTTTCTTCTGATGATAATATATTTCTGTAGGATGAGGTGTTGATTGCCGGATTCGGACGAAAGGGTCATGCCGTAGGAGATATTCCTGGTGTAAGATTCAAGGTTGTGAAGGTCTCTGGTGTTTCACTCTTAGCACTCTTCAAAGAGAAGAAGGAGAAGCCAAGATCATAAGTTTGCTAGGTGACCTTTTATAGTTCTTAAAATGCTATGAAGCTTTTCTGAACTATGTTTTGTATTCCTTCAGATTATCCTATAAAATTTATGGTGTCATCTTAATCAAAAAAGATTTTGGTGCTTTTGCAAACTGTTTTCTCTTCTACATGCTATATGGTTTATAGTATGTATTAATTAGCACTGTTTATGTTTCTTCTAATCATAAAATACTATAAGAATTAATACCCGAATACCCAACGTGTCAAAGTTGTTCTGTATCATCTTTTCTTATTACATAGATTTTCTTTAAATGCATTGCATATCATTAAAAAAGTTGAACATACTCATGTCATCAACACAGTGGTATATACAAATAGTATATGATATTTATACCCGGGTTTGAATAACATGCAGTTTAGAACTCAAAAGTTTTCATAGGGAATTTACAACTATTGCATTAAAAAAAAGTATATTTGGGAGAGGTTGTACCTTAAAAGCTCTGGTAAGTCCCTTGAAGCCCAATCGTTGATCCAAATGAAAGCTTCAACTGGTATCCTGACTAAGAAAGTGATTTCAGAAATCACTGCAGGAGTGCAAGATGAATATCAATTATGGGTTCTTCTGTAGTGTCCAAATTTATATCAGCAATAGATATTCAGTAGACAGTAGTAGTTTACCAGTCTTATGATGTACGAGTGTTTTGTCTCATTTTTAGGAGCTTCTTTTGATGTGATGATGTATAGAACCTCAGACTCAGGAGCTAGATCATCCGATACTGCAAGAGGAACGACCTTGGTATCTTTAATTCGAGAGCCATCCTTGCCTCCTAGCTTCACAACCAGCTTGGGGAAAATCTGAACCGTCAATTTTTTCTGCAGAACCAACGCCCTGAGCCTTTGAGTAATCTTCCTCTGCCAGTTTTTTGGGAGGGTTTATTCTTAAGTTTAGGGGACATGCCAGGGCTTACTTTGGGGTTTCTTGAAGAACTTTGCACCTTTGTTGCTGCAGTGCCAGTTGTTGGTCTTTGAAGAGTTCTGGGAGGTGCCTTGTTTGAGTCACTGCTTAGATTAGTGCTTTTTGCTCCAATTTTAGGCATGCCAATAGCTGCAGCTGGGAGGGTGGGTACACTTAGAGTTCGAGTGTGTCTGGATGACCGTACCTGCATTATCAAAATTTCACATTGGTTATATACTACTTGACCAGCAAAGCTATCAAGAGCTAAAAATTGTTCATTTAATCTTTAGCTAAAAGTCGGTTTCCATATGGAACAGAGCAATAACTAACCCCATTGGAAAGGCCAAGTTTTAGGTGATGGCGGACTAACCCCATTGGGAAAGTGCAGTTTTGGTGATGGCGGACTGACCCCATTGGAAGATGCAAGTTTTGGTGATGGCGGATTGACCCCAAGTTTCGGTGATGTCAGATTAATCCCATTGGAAAATGCAAGTTTTGGTGATGGCGGACTAACCCCATTTGAAAAGGCAAGTTTTGGTGATGGCGGACGAAGGGCTGAGGGTTTTATTGCAGCTGGATGAAGAAGTCCAGTACTTTTATCTGAAACTTTGCTTTCACTTTCATCCAGTGAACCAGTGAACTCGTCACCATCTCCCATTGAGGGATGGCGAGTATGACGACTCTGAGAATCCGAAAGTTGTTTGGCATCACTACCTGTAATGAGTGCCTTGTGAGAGCCAGAGCCAAGACTACCTCTTACAACATTAGACTTTTTATTGGCAGTAGAGGTTGGTGATGATAATGATGACTCCGAGGACCATTCACTGCATGAGCTACTAGCAACAGACATACTGGAATGGGGGTTGGTAGGAGACTTCAACAAAGTTGAGTGTGCCAAATGTCCTAATCTACTTTTACCTTTGGCTGCACTTTTGGATGCATTGGTGGAAGTGTAACTGGAGGAAGATGAGTTAACTAAGCCGGAATCATTATTTTGTTTAATCGTATCCATGGGAGAAGATCTGGAAGATGTAGTCTTAGGCACAATAATTCTTGAACCATCCACCAAAGCAGGAGCCTTTGATATTGTGGTCCCTCTATCTGCAACATATAAACCGAGAGCAAATTCAAAAGGAAAAAATGAGCAAGAAAGCTGAGATCCGTCATAAACCGCCACAACCACATCCTTGTATCAATGATCCTAATCCAAAGAAAGTGTAGTTTGAATTACCAATCGCACTTTTTGCATCCTTTTCCATTATGGAATCCTTAGCACTCAAGGAAGCCCTCCTGCCCAGTACCTTCGGTGGCTTATGACGAGGTGAAGTTAATGCCGCACTTCTACCAAAAGACTATAGGATCCGGAGTTTGTAAAACGAAAACAAAATCAGAATTTTCAGTAAATATAACCCATGTGGTAAAGCATATTCAACGGTAGCAATAATTGAATGTTAATAGGCAGAATACATGCCTTTGAAGTTTGTGGTCGGGCAGGAACCTGCTTCATTGTCTTACCAGGATCTTTCGTAGCTATATTTGGCTTCCTAAGAGCAGTTTTCAGCTTCACCTGAAACAACAATAAAATAATGTCATTGGAGAAACAGAACAAAGGGACTGAGTACTGAAACAGTGGTAGCCATTTCTTGAATGTACCTTGTCGTGATTAGGGTATTCTGACTTCTTTGGAGCTGAAAAAAAAAACATGCCACTGTCAGTTTGAGATATTTCTTCAATCATGGCTAACAAGTACATGTTTTTGAAGAAAAACGAATGGAACAAAGATAAATGATGCATATTCATTTTGTGGCATCAAAGCAAACCATTGGGTTCATCGGCATTAAGATAATGCAAGTCTCACAAAACAAACTATACTTACATGACACATTCCTAGAATCTTTTGTTCCCAATTCCTTGTTAACTGCATTGCCAGACACTCTGTCAGATTTCTGGGTTGAAGCTCTTATATCCTCATCAAAATCAGCCTTGGGATGTTCTCGCGTCAAAGATGAATCACGAGATCTTTTCGCACCCTCTCGACTGGAGAACTCCTCTGGCTCAAGAAAAGCTATAAAAACAAAATCAAAACAGGAAATTCCAGAACCATAAAACGTTAATTAACCGCAAGTAAAAATAAAAATCGGTGAATTCATACCTGCACTGCTAAAGAAAGAGCTATCCCATGTCATACTTTTGTGTAATTTACGTCTCCCATTGCTTCTTGTCTCGTCTTCCTCCAATTCTCCATCTAACTTTCCACATTCATCAAAACAGCCTAATCAGATTTCTATACAATACGCAAAATCCATTTTTTCAGGAAAAAAAAAGACTATTGATCAATGCGAAGCTTTATTAGAAAAGTTTTGTACAATGATTATCCAGAGAAATCAATAAAATACGAAAAATCGGCATGTTATCTACGAATCGGGAGCTAATTATCGTGATAAACCGATTAATTTTATTACTAAATCACAAAATCCAATATTAATTAACGAAAAGCTGCAAATGCTAATTAAAATCTACGTTCAGAAAAGAAAAAATTCCTTTATTGATCAATTTGAAGCATTATTGAAAAAAAAATTGGATGAAAAAATGCATAGAAACCAATGAAACATGAGAATTCAAGAGCAAATGATGATAAATGTAAACCTGAGATATGATCAAGGAGAGGCGGATCGATGAGGCAATCGTCTTCGACCGTAACGTCGATGAGGCTCAGTCCTTGAATATCGAAATCGCTTGGTAACTCGTAATCACACATTTTTGAAAACGGAGATTTAGAGTTAACAGATCGGATCAAAAGATTTCGATAATGGAGATGGAGAATTGGAGGAGAGACGAGCGAGGAGAGAATGGAGAAGAGGGAAGTTAAATTTATTTTATTTTTGAAAAATTAGGCGGTTCAAAATTAATTTAACTAATTAAAGGATTAAGAAAATTAATTAAGGAGAGTTGAATGCAACTATGAATATATTGCGATTGCGTTGTAACTCGTAAATTTGCGGTGATTTAAATGGCATTATGAGTTGGATTTTCCATGTTAATAAGTTGGCGATTTAATACATTCTTTAATGTGTCACTTATCTTTTCATATGATTACATTTTGTTAATCTCAATCAAAGTTATAAACACCATTTCGATAGTTAAATCGATCTGATTTTTGATTCGATTGACTTTAATCTACTAAAAGAATAATTAAATAAAATTTATAAAAAGTTATATATAATTTAAAAGGAAAAAACTTTGATACATGTCGTGTAAACTTTAGTTTACACGTGCCTTTTAGTTTTAGAGTTTAAGGTTTTAATTTAGGGTTTAAGGTTTAGGGTTTAGGGTTTAGAATTTAAGGTTAGTATTTATAATTTAGTGTTATGGTTTATGGTTTAGTTTTTTAAGGTTAGGGTGGGTTTTTATAGTATAAATACACAGGTTTGTGTAAAATTAATTTTACACGGCTTGTGTATTAAAGTTTTACCCAATTTAAAATATGATTCGATCGATTGAATTGTTGATTTTTTACTCTAATTTTTAAACTATTCGCGACAATTTTTAATTTTATTTGACTAAATAGAGAAATATTATACTCTCATGACAAATGTCAGAATTCGAACTCATACAAAATGAACATCCTTGCCCCTCATACCATTAATGGATGATTCAATTCAACCGATCAATCTAGTGATAATTACTTGATAAATAACTAGAGACCGATAAAAAATAATAGGAGAACTACATATTTAGGACCTTAACTATTCTCGCATTATTGTTTTGGTACCCTAATTATTATTTTTTGTAAAATAATGCCTAACGTTATGTTTTTGTTCTGTTTTAGTACCTCTGCCATTTAAAATTAACGAAAATGGTGACGTGGCTTGGGTTAATAATAGTTTTAGTCCAAAAACTTATACAATCTATCAATTTAGCCTAAAATTTTATCAATTTAATATTATTTTAATTTTTATATTAAAATTGTAAATTTCTCATTTTTCTTCTTCTAGTCAAACACTTTTTTTGGTTTTAGAGTTTAAAAAACACACCAGGGATAATTAAAACTTTAAAATTTACGGATCAATGGGAGCTAATGAGGGGTCAATTAGAGGACCCAAACCCCACGATCGGAATATGATGAGAATACAAGGGGTGAAAAAGGGATGAGACAAAATTCAATTAAAATTAAGATGATGTTTTAAAATGATAAATTTTAGACTAAATTGATAACATGTATAAGTGTTTTGGACTAAAATTGTGATTATACCAAGCCATGTCATCATCTCCGTTAGTTTTTAACTGACATGGTATAAAAATAAAATAAAAACGTAACGTTAGATACCATTTTGCCAAAAATAATAGTTTAAGTACCAAAACAGTAACGCGGGTATAATTAGGGTACTAAATATGGAGTTTTCCCAAAAATAATTTTACTCCGCTCAAAGCCATGTATAGTATTTTTACCTACCAACGTAACCAGAGACCAATAAAAGAAGAGATCACCATAGAAATCAAACAATCAAATAAATAATGGTATCCATTTGACTCAACAATCACCTTACATTGTTCCAAATCATACAAAATTGAATGGACTTAAGAAGTTAACTAACCGATGTCATTACCGGAATATATTACGTGCTCGCCATGAGCTCAATCCTACGATAGTCTCATAAGATTTAAACAATTCTTTGAAAAATGAATCTATTCCCAAGAACATATGATAGACAAATATTACTAGAAAATAATAGCTTCCAAGATAAGGGGACGAAAACCATCCAAGTTTTTTGTCGAAACTATTTGTTATGGCACTTCAATATGATAGAAATTGCGGATTCAGATAATGAAACTTGCGGAAGAAGAATGGTGATCACAAATCGGTGCCTTGCATCGGAACCATCATATGGGCCTGTGATAACAAGTTGCAGGATATTAGAACCAATGAAAACAAACCTTCTTTCGCATAATTCTTGAAGATTACAAAGCAAAGCAACAAATGCAGTAATTGAAGATGATATCATGATATATCAACAATGAGTGAGCACCGGTAGTTCGGAGGAAAAAAACAAACTCAAAAGTGGAAAACGGAGAAGGAAAAACAAGAACCAGCACCCACATACCAACAATTTCAAAAGATGAATGAAACAAATTGTTGTTTCTTCAAGTCAGAGAAAAAAAAAGGATTTCAAAATTTGGGGTTAAGAAATGCTTGGCATTGAAATTACTTAGTAGCAAACAAGTTGCATCGATCACACAAGGGATCATGACCAGCTCAGACTTCATTTCCTTTGAGTTATAATAGGCCAGAATTGCTAAATTCTTTTCATGGCGATTATCACTGCAAAAATACTTTCTTTTCGGGTATAATTAATATTTAACCCCGACCATACTTTTAAATGGCTATAGAAGTACAATCTTTATCCTGTTCGGAAATATCACTAATCTTGATATTAAAATTGACACTAAAAAAAAGATAGCGAGGTCCTGTTGGCTGTTGGCACGGACTTAGCCAGAGATGCCAAAAGCACTGTAGTAAAGAAGCTGGCATGAGTGAAAAGTGTAACTAAAAGCAAAAGCTATGGTGCCAACTGCCAATAGCATAAAAAAAAATTAAGAAATATGCAAGGATTCTTTTGCGTAATCATAATTAAAGAGGTAGGGTAACCATAATCAAATCACCACATTAAGATATAGAAATATGTAAAAAAAAAAAGAAAATAAATTGTATGTTAGTATTGACATGTTTCATAGCACAGCCAATAGAGAGAGAGAGAGATTACTTGAGAATCCCCATAATTAACACCTTGAGAGAAAGAACCCTGATGAACAAGCTGCATAAAATTGTAAATGAAAGATCAGAGAATAAGATAGCATAGTTTGAGTAGGCATGAAGTTTGTCAAATAAATACAAAAATGTGGAATGCATGACAATCTAAACAAAAATGAATGTAGGTGACGAAGAGTAATAAAAAAGGTAAACCCCACCATGGCATTTGGGCTTGGTTGGACATATTTCTTAGCGGACCCATCTACACCTTTAGCCGAGCCCTTGGCATCACCCTGTCAATTTGAAACGAAAGTGGTATAAGAGAGGTAGCTTAGAGGAGACAAGTGAGAGACAATAGAATATTTAATGGAGTTACAACAGGATTTCTAGAAAGCCTGAACACACCTCCATCTGCAATGTCCCAATTGACCATAAAAACACCCAAAAAAAGGGAGACCAGTTCATTAAAATTTAGCCATAAAAACAGAGAATACTAAAGTATTTAATCCCTTTGTTGCAGAGAAATCACATGTAAAAGAACAAAAACATTGATGTTTCACATATTTTAGCATCCATAAGCCGAATTTCTTTACCAATATTTCATACGGACTATATTATCATATATGATGATAACCCTTTTGGTTCTAAAACAAAATTAAATTAACAGATGCATTATGTATAAGATTGTCATACTCGAATCCCCATTAAACTATAAATAAGGAAATCCAATTGAATTGTTCAGGTAACACAATGAGTTAAATAGACAAAATTTAAGATCCAAACAATTATTACTTTTTTTTTGGTCAATGAAGAAATAAGAATGAAAGAGCTTGGAGATAATCACCTCTCCGTATCGGGAAAGGTAAATCTTAAGCGGATCAATGTAATCTTCAAATCCTAAAGTCGCCATAGCCCAGAGCAGATCATCCCCATTAATAGTCTTCCTCTTCTCTCTCTGACACTTATCGCTAGCTCTGTACATCAATTCAAGGTCAAATTTACAAATTACACAATAAAGTTCGCATATAGAGTTAATAAATTCAGCTAGAACAGTGAATTAAAGAATCGTACTCGCTGGTGATGAAGCTGATAAACTCAGAGACGCACTCCTGAACGGTCTCTTTACCATCTTCCCATTAGCAGGTAGGGCCTTCTTCATAATACGGCTAATGTTAGCGATAGGAAGATACCTGTCCTGTTCTCGCACACTGGATTTGGGGCTATGGTCGCCGCTCTCGTGACTTCCTCCGCCGCCAGGACTCGCCGGTGTCTCCGCCATGGAGAAAACCCTAACTCAAACAAATCACCGACAATCATATTGAAGATAATTCAATTCAAAACCGAAACCCTAAGAGGGATTAAAAAGAGAGAAGGAAGAGTGAAAATCAACAGGAAAATATTACCTTAGTATAAAGGAAAATTAAATTAAAATAAAATAATAAAAAGAAAAAGAAAAAGAAAAAGGGCGGGAGAGAGGGAGATTGGATAAAGAGGAAGAAAGAGAGGGAATCGGACGCTGGAGAAGAGAGGAAAGAGAAGACGACTCAGATGAGAAAATGAGTTTTATCAACACCGTTGGTTTAGGTTTTCCCTTTCTCTATTTATTTTGGCTTAATTGTCAAATAAATCCTTAAATTATATTATTTTCTTTCGTGATCTAAATAAGTATTTCACCATGGGTGACGTTATTTTTTACCGTTATCTAACACGTGTAATTTTTTAAAAATTTTAGAATTATATTTAAAAATAAATAAAATAATCCCAAGCATTGAAATTCTTCATTTACGCTCCTCGTCCCATCAAAATTTTCTTCTCTCCCATATCATTCATGGCACAAAATATATTTTGAACCAGTTTATGCGCAAATTTTGTATCCATTGCTTATACTAATTTTAGTTCAATGCAATATAATACTATTTTTTTTCCATAATTCTTTGAAAAGAATTTATTGCAAAGTAAGATAATCTTAAAGAACTCATTATAAAGTAATATAATTTTATTTCTTTAAGATTTATTCCTCTTAAAATTTAAGCGAATTTTGAGAAAATAATCAACATAAAGGTGGACAACAGTTTGCATCCAACCCTTTCTCTCTAACCTAAATGCAAAACCTCGTAAAGAAAGGCTAAAATCCCTCACTCTCATTCTAAAGGAGAAATAGCTTTAGAGCTAAAAGTTTCAATGGCGGCCAAGAATCAACAAACACAAAAAACCAAGAAAAGAAAGCAAATTTTAAACTCAAACACCGACCCAGATAGCTCGAAATCGAAAAAGCTGAAGCTACTTGCCTCAACCCATCAAAAAATCTTGAATTCTTGTGTAAAATTTTTTGGGTGAGAAAATTTCTTGTTTGGTTGTTGAGAAAGTTTAGTGTTACGTGAAAAATGAAAGAAAATTTTCTTTATTTTCAAAAATAATTTTAGTAATTAAAATATAGGACACGTGTCAATTTTTAAATGGATAACGAAAAAAATTAACATCCGTCGCGATAAGACACCTATTTGGGTTACGAAAAAAAAACGTTAGACACTTATTTGACCCAAAATATAATTCAAGTACATATCTTAAAAAATATATAATTTGGGCAGGGTTAAGACATTTATTTTTGTTTTTCTTAAACAGCTTTTTGCCCTTTACTACTATAAATTTTGGTTAAAATATCATGGCAGTCCCTTCATTGTTGTTAAAAGTACAATTTAATCTTAGATATTATGAAGTTGAATAAATTGATACATACATGTTGATATAGATGAAAAAAAACAGCAGTGTACTTTGGTTGTGGATCGGGATTAGAGATATTATTTAATGAATATGAACAGGTGTATGTTAATTGTCCAATAGGAAGGATGATGGTTCAAAAAAATATAGTAGGTGGTTCATCCCATTCATGCTCTCAAAATACCTTCATTTTCATGGTCTCAGGCTACCATGACAAACGACTCTTCATCTAAATTAAAAGGGATGATCGGTAGATGAATCATCAAGAATCGTCACCTATACATTTGTGACATTAACAATTTAGGCAGATGTTAAGACACAAATTTTAATTGAAATTCAATTAAATTTTTAATGGAAGTTGAAACGTATTTTTTTGTTCATTATATTAGGATGGGTTGTATTTTGGTCTCGATTTTTAGACTTTCGGTTCTTATCGAAGGTAGGTCGGGTCTCTCGTCTTTCACCAACGAAAGTCTGCTAGGCTAGGACTTTTCGACTTTGGTTCTTTCTCTTTGGTCCATCTAACATCGACGATGCCTCCATAATTGTCGTGATGTTTTTCGATATAAATTTCCCGACATTTCTACAAACGATAATACGCTGGCTTTGTTTTTGTCTGACCTACTGTCGATCTCTAGTGCCTCCACGTCTCCTCCCTGCTTCGATTTATACTTGTGCCTCTATCATATGCTTTGTGTTTGTGTTCTGGTCAGTAGCTTGTTTGCTTGGCTTTGTGTTGGTGTTCTGGTCTGTCACTTGTTTGATTGGTTGTTTGTTGTTCTTGGTTTGGGTTGTGCTTGTGTTCTTTCTCCCCATTGTTTCCCCAATATGTTTGGTTTGTTGTGTTGTTTTTCTTTCCTTTTTTTGAATAAAATGTCAGTGTACCTTGTTCAAAAAAATCTTTATAACTTCACGAATAAACAGTGCAAGCAAACATTTCAATAACATAATGATCTGACCAACCAGTCTTGTGAAAGTATCTTTCATACTTTGTTCTCATTTAAAATAAACTATTCAAAGGAAATAAAAATGCCACCACCACAACAAAACTGATTCAAAAATTTTTAAAGCCGAAAACTAAATTTACTGCGACACGCCCAACCACTTGGAGAAGTTCTCAAACTCGGTGTAATCACTGTCTGAGATCATAGTTTGATACCATGCTTTGCCAGCTGACTTGATTGCCGATGCTTCCTCCTGAATGGTACGACAGACAAGGCAAAAGGAAAAAGAATGGAGTCAATATAAACCAACATGGAAATTGAGAAAACATCAATCACGCCTGAGAATGTAAACAAATGCAGGAACCAACTTAAATCTTAAAAAGATGCATACATTTGACTTCATAATTTGAAAACCACCAATATGACTCGAGCGAGAAAGGGCACCCATTATAATTCATTTTGAGCCTCAACTCGTGCTCAACATAAGGTGCAAAAAACAGTGCACAATACTCATCTAGCATATGAGCAACTGAAATGGCTCAAATTAAGTAAACAAATATAAAAAACTAAGACTCCTCCAACCTCCATTACCTGGCCAAAATCACATCAAATGAAAACATGGAGAACAAGACCAAACAAGAGAAAGAGAATCACTAGGTGCTATCTTGCCCAACATAGGGCGGAAAAATCAATGCATAATGCTCATATAGCACACGACTTAAAAGAAATGGCTAAAGTCAAATAAACAAGTAGCACAAACTAAGGATCCTCCCACAGACTACAATTCTGTCAACAAACCACATCAAATGGTAAACATAGAGAAAGAGACGACTCGAGAACATTTACAAGTATAATGATCATATAAGTATCAACCCCAAATGCATGCAAGCTATGTGAATCATGTGAATAGTTTTGAAGCATGATTTTAAACAGTGTTTACTGTTTGCAGCAGCAATAACAACTACTATAAAGCAAAAATGGGTTCCATTAGCCATATAAATCACAATCAAAACCAGAAAACAAAGCAACCAAAGACATTAAATATAATTCCATTTACTTCTACTATAATTGATCAGACTGCCACAGAAAAACGCAATTATCAACATTAAGAAATTCAAAAGCATAACAGAACAGAATCTATATACCTTAGAAATAGGCTTCCTCTTCTTGTCAAGCTTCTCCTTCTTAGCCTTAACACGTTGCGCCTCAGCCAAAAGAGACATCCTTTTAGCAGTCTTCGCATAAGGGTTCAACTTCAGCATAACATTCAAGTTCTTGAGTGGATTCTTCTTCATTGGCGCCCTCTTCACAGCCTTCTTGATCGGATTAACGACCGACTGAACCTCGTCAGAGTTAATGATCCTACCAAGGTCAGCATTCACCATCTTAGAGCGAGGCAAAATATACCCTTTCTTCTTCTCCAGAAGGCTTATCAAATGACCCATAAATCGAGTCAAGCTTCTCGTAAGCAGATTTGGTCCAAACAATGAACCTTCCAATGTGTCCACCAGGAGCGAGTTTCAACAGATTAAGCCTCTCCACATTGGCAACCTCGACACCAGGAATGTTTCTGAAGGCTTTAACGAGCTTTGCCCCTTCAGTTCCGTAAACAATCAATGGACCTTTACGGGAAATGTACCTCCGGTTCCTCATTTTCCCTTTTCCGGGTCGGATCCCTTGGCTGTCCTTAGCCTTTTCCACATCCGGATATGCTCCGACCTGTTTCAAAACCTTAATTGCAGCTGAGGTCTTCTCCACGCTCTCTGCAGCATCCGATATGATCAGAGGCATCTCAGGGACAGACTCAATGCGGTGACCACGTGCCATCACCAGAGAAGGAACAGCAGAGGCAGCGATGGCGGAGGCCACGGCGAACCTCTTCTGGTTAACGTTGATTTTCCGGTGCCATCGGCGCCAGATCTTGGTAGGAGCAAACATGCGGCCACCACGACACATGTTTCCGAAAGCACCTTGGCCGGCACGGTGAGTACCTCCACCGGGAACACGCGGGATACGTGAGACAGCACGTCCGGTACCCCACGATTCAGCTGAGGTTTGGTGACCAGCACGCTTGGAGACGGCGTAGGGTTGGCGGCTGTTCTTGGAGATATTGTCGTGCACGAAGGTGATGATGTCGGGTCGGATCGAGGCTTTCATGACATCGGCGAGAGGGACAGTAGGGGAAGCATCGGTGGCCATATCGGATTCTATGGTTTGGACCGAAACCAGAGGTCGAGCGGCGGCGGCTGCCATTGTTGGGATTTAGGTTGTGGGGGAAAGGGAAGAAGAGAAAATAAAGTAAAATGCTATAAAAGTGAGAACCGAGCAGCAGCTAGGGTTTTGAGGAGTGTTGGTGTTAAGTAAATATGGTAAGGTTCGGGTTGTTTGGATACGGGAACTATTCTATTCCACCGATGAATGGGCCAATTTGAACAAGCTCAGGTTATGGGTCATGAATATGTCAATTTGGGTAACCTAGCCAATAAACAAAACGATTGAATATTGGGCCCGTCTATGGTCCTTGTTTTTCTTTTTACCTCGAAAAAAAATCAGATTGAAATTTGAAAATAATATATTTTCGGCAAATAATAATTAATAATATTTTGGTTCGACCTAAGTACTACACGCAACTCAAAGAGTGATTTCAAATGATAAAGGATGGTGTACTTTACTGGAGTGATTTAGGTTCGAGCAATTTAATATGCAAGTGTGCGTAACTTTATCCATATTCAAAATCGAATATAGATATTATATTGTACTCGAATAGAATAATAAATAAATAAATATTAAAATCAACAAGTGGCTCTAGTGAAAAAAAGGATGATATTCATCCTAAAATATTTGAATTCAAACACCTGTTTGTGCCTCATAAAAAAGTTAAACAAGTTTGGACAAATGTTATCATGTAATTACATAAGGATGTAACATTTCAAAATGGAAAGGTTTTTAAATAAGCATTTCAAAATAGTCATTTTTTCCAGATAATTTTTTTGTTTTTTTCTGTTCAAATAGGTCCCTAAGATTTTCAAAATTTCCATTTAGGTGATTTGTCGAGTGAATAAATAGTTAGAAAAAATTAAATTTCACCTAAAAAAACATCAATCCTCAATTGTTTTATTTTGAAAATATTTAAAATAATCAAAAAAATAATCCAAAATTTAAAAAGTCCCAAAAATATTAAATTATTATTCAAATTAAACTTTTAATTCAGTAAATTTAAAAATATTAAACCTTTACTACAATATTTTTTGACACATTAACCAATTATCTTTATTGATAAACAAAAATAAAAAGGAAAATAATACATCTAAAGTTAAAAGATAAGAACGACGTTAAAGTCTTGCGGCAAGAGAAGGAAATTTTATTTTTTCGACACTAAAGAAAATTTTAATGGTCCATTGTAAGAATGATTCTTGGGGAGTTGTCAAAACACATAGGATTTTTTAAAAATTTTTAAAATTAACAACGGGCATCTAAACGCATAATAATTTTGAAAGAATAAGGCACTGTTTGTTTTATAAAAAATACTTTGAGCATCCATATAAAAAAAAGTATAATTTAGACACTTATTTGACACTCAAGCCTTTCAAAATAGGTAAAGGTTTAATATTTTTGAATATGCTCAAATAAAAAATTAACATTTCAAAACAATCAAATAATTACCCAATTTTAGCTTGATTCCGTTCAAATAAGGGCCTATGTTTTCATTTTTCATCCACTCTTGAATCCTACGAGTGAATAGAAAGTTGAATCTACATTGGATATCACCTGAATTGTTCCATTTATCCTCAATAGTTTTTCTTTACTATTTTAATAGATTCAAAAATATTATGTACTTGTTTGAGAAGCTCAAAAATATTAAATTATTATTTAAAGATTAAACTTTTAAGCATTTTAAAATGTTAGATTATTGCATGAGCATCATTTAAATCTTATCTGAATATTTAACCTTTTTTCTATTATAAGGCTAAAAGCCTAAAAAAGCAAATTTCTCATTTTTTTTCTTATAAAAAGTGAACAATTTAATATTTATTATATTCCTTCAAAGCAAATTTTTTATTTTAAAGTGATATAAAAAGGGGAGAGATAACATTTATCCCACCACTCCAAAGCGACACGTGTACCACACTATCTTCAAGATCGTAAGAGATGCTAATGAGAAGGCTTTTGATTTGGTCCAGCTCAGCAAGTCCATCGGGCCCCAAATTCCGGCCACGTGGAAATATCTCCATCCGACGTGGACTTTCGAGGACGATCAACACCCCATTTTTATCCACTTCAGCATCTTCCATCCCACTTTATCTAGTCTCCTAAACAAAAGGTTGGGAAATATCTGTTCCTTCGGAGTCGGTCCTGTTTCTCAGGCTGTCAATTTATTTTAAAAAATAAATTCAGTGAATTTATTTTTTGGATTTTGCTGAAATTCTAATTTTAATGCAAAAACTGCTGTTTGAAATTATTATTTTGATTTATTTTTGCTCAATATTCGAGCTCAATAATGGTATAATCTTCATTTTTTGCACCTGTAAGTTGCTTTTTTGAGTTTTACATGAGCTTTGACTGGTTATCTTTTATTCAATTTTATTATTATTTTCTCTCTCGTAGATTTAAATTTGTACTTTTCGCGTGATTATTTAGATCTTTTGATTAGGTTTGGTTACTGCTAGAAGAACTTTGCTTTAATGTTAGCAGCAGAATTTAGGTGCTTGATATTAGGGTTTTGGAATTATTAAACTTGTTTCGTTGCTCTGTTAATTGTTCGTGGTTGGATTTTAGTGGATTGTTTTGATAAGTTCTGTTTTTTCTACAGTGTGAAAGCAGCTCAGGGAGTTCGGATTCGGTTCCTGAAGACTAAAAGGGGTTATATTTTGTTATGGTGATTTGTTTTACTTTTAGTTAATTGAGCTTCTATGTGATTTGTTCATCTTATAGATTTAACTGTTTGTATTTGCAGAGGTTTGGCTTCTTGAAGATGAAGCTACGAATTATTTATTTTGCAAATTGAGGAAGGATTCACTGATCCTATCTTGTTCTATTCTTATTGCTATCGGTCTTTTCTTATCTGGTTTTCAGGGAAGTGTCTAGATGAATTCTGATAGGGATGGTCACAAAGATTTAAGAGAACTAAATCATCAACTAGCGGCCGAGGAACATGGGACACTAGAAAGAGATGATCTGAAAGTTAACGAGATTGCACAAAATGTAAAAGATTGTGATGTTGGGGTTGTTCGGGCCCCTGCTGTGCTGCAAATATCACAGCAACAGCCGCCAAGTGCACTGGGTTGTTGGGAGAGGTTTCTGCATCAATCATCAATTAAGGTTCTGCTCGTAGAAAATGATGATTCTACTCGCCATGTTGTCACTGCACTTCTGCGCAATTGCAGATATGAAGGTTAGTAACTTGAGGCTTTCTGGGATTGTAGCACAACAATTTTGCTCTCCCCTTTTTTTATTGAAGAGGTGCGGATTGTAAATTTGTCCCTCAGAATTAATTAACCTGATATTATTTTATAATGGTTTGGAGGTTACTCTATATGATTCTATAAATGATTAAATTCTCATACCTGCCATCCTATATATGGGGGAAGTGGTTTGACAATTAGCCCTCTAATCAGAGTTGAAAATATTTGCTAGTCCATTTTTTTGCCTGGTGAGGCCAAATTATTCGAAGCCTAGTCCTGCTTGCAGCCAGACTTTTTCTTATTGTATTTTGCATCTTGTCTATTCTTAACATCAATATACTCTATACTTGGTTGGTTTAATGATAACGTTTTATGATACTTTTTTTTATCTCTTATTAGTAATTTCAATTGGATTCCTCTCTTGTTCTTTTCTTTATGCACTAGATTTTAATGATGAAATTTTATAATACCTTTTAAGTTCATTTCTGATCTATTATTAGTAATTTACTCTTGGGTGGGGCATGCTGTTCTTCTATTGTGGAATGTAATGAATTATCTAGAGAACAAAACTCACTTTGTATTTCCAGTTATTGAAGCTGCAAATGTATTGCAAGCATGGAATATACTGGAAGACTTGACTAATCATATTGATCTTGTATTGACTGAGGTGGTTATGCCCTGCTTATCTGGCATTGTTCTTTTGAGCAAGATTATGAGCCACAAAACCCGTAAAAATGTTCCTGTTATCAGTAAGTTCTACTCTCTTCCTCCTTTTTTTACTGTTCTAACTTTGCTTATTCTTATTTTTAATTTAAGATTTTCAAGTTGATACTTTTAACTGCTGTTTTTATGAGATCTGTGTGCAGTGATGTCATCTCATGATTCAGTTGGTATAGTCTTCAAGTGTTTGTCGAAAGGTGCTGTTGACTTTTTGGTGAAGCCTATTCGAAAGAATGAGCTTAGGAACCTTTGGCAGCATGTTTGGAGGAGATGCCATAGTGTGAGTTGTTAACTTCCTACTCTGGTTTAGATTCCATCTGATAAGTAGAGATTATAAACCTATGTAGTAGAAAGCTTTCTTATTGTTCCTGCTCCATCATTTTCAAGAAAATAGATAAACCGTTTGAAACTAAAATCATACTCCAGTTTATTATCTGTTGTAGGAAGAAGGTAGCGTCATGCGACTGATATTGATTAGAAGAAATTCTATACAACTTTGTTATCTCAGTTTCATACTTTATCCATGAATTTCCAAAGGGGAGGAAACCACAAAAAAAGAGAGAAAGAATTGGATCACATTTTAATAGTATTTCCCCCTCCTAAATGGTTGTTTTCTGCTCCTTCAGTCTAGTGGTAGTGGCAGTGGAAGTGAGAGTGGAACGCGAACTAAAAAATCCGAGAAATCAGAAAGTGTTGATAATTCTTACAACAGTGGCAGCAATGTCGAGGAAGATAATGGGAATATCGGTCTAATTGCTGGGTTGGGAGTGATGATGGGAGTGGCACTCAGGTAATACTCTGTTCTTAAATTGTCGTGTATGTTTTTTCAAGGTTCACATCTAGTAGGGAAGTTTAGGCCTTAAGATTGTACAAAGATGCCTTTGAATTGTAATTAGCAACTTGAATTCTGAAACTGCTACTCTTGCATTAGGTTGCAATCAGTCACTATAAGTCCTTCACTTACAATTAGCCCTGCCTCTGCTTAGGAAATGGTGTACAGACTCTGAAGAAAAATAATAATTGTTTATTGTCTGATAAAATATTTGAATAGATTTTAACAATGCTAGATTTCTATATGAGGAGAAAATAAAGTTTGCTCTGATCTCCAAAAGCATTATTGATTGTTTGGCAACAATTTCATGCTGACATATGTATAAATAAATAATTATATGGTTTATTATTCCACTGATCAAGATTTAGTGACAAAATCAACCTTGAAATCCATTGAAAAGTTCCTGAACTTCAATGTTCTGGTCAAGTTAATCAGAGCCTTAATCCAAATGTATTTTGTCGGCCTGCATGAGTTTATTTTTTTTTCCATCCCAAAGCATTGGCTACATGATCTACTGATGCCACATCTTCTTGATTACTTCATGCTTTGTGGTATTTTGTTTTAACCTTTGGGATAAAAAATTTATAGAAGTTGTTAGAAACACTGGAAACTCTCAATGCTTTCTCCTCTTGCAGAGTTCTTGGACGAAACAAGCAGTAGAAATTGAAAGCCTTCGTCCAGTCTCGCCTTGTGATCGAGTTGCCAAATGCCCTGATAGTACATGTGCCCAAGTTATCCATTCAAATGCAGAAGCATCTGGGAACAAAGGGTTGCCAGCTACTGCAGCTAAGGGGTGCCAAGAATTGGATGAGCGACTTGGTAAACAGTAACTTTCGGATATGTAGCTTAAAGTATAGCATGCTGATTAACATATTTCATCTTTTAGTTCGTATTTATTTTTCTTTCCTTTAACAGATTCTTGCAATGTATCTTTTTCTTCTTGTAATGTCTTTTACCTTACTGCAGACAATGTAACAATGGGAAATGACCAGGATATACACATGGTGGGAAATGTAGGTTTACAACGAGAGCATCCAGTTGAGGTCCCAATCAAAATGAGCTTAAGTAAGTTCAATGAACAGATTGATGAAAGGCAGCTGGATCTCGATAGTCAAAGCCCATCCGACAAACTAAAGTCTGAAGCCGCTAATCAAACTGGCATCACCTCTAAGACTACTGATCTTAAGAACCAAAGTGTAGAGTATGAGGCTTCCAACAGGATTTCCAAGGTCTCAGATAGCAATGATAAAACCATCAATGATTCTAAAGAAATGGCACCATCTATTGAACATGGATTGAAAAGACTTAGAGGTGTTAAAGATGCTGGGACCATGTTTAGGGATGAGCGAAATGTTTTGAGACGTTCGGACTCTTTAGCCTTCTCAAGGTAAAAAGAGGAGTTAATGCATAGTAACACCAAGTAATGGAATAGATTTATCTAATTTTGAATTGCTTTGACTGTTATGTCTATTGCCTGCAGGTATAATACGGCATCAAATGCAAACAAGGTTCCCATTGCCAACAATGGAAGCTCATCTGCACATGATAACGAGTTAGAACTGACAAGAAAAGGATCAGTTTGGGATGTTCAATCTCATTTGGTTAATGACCTTCCCAATCAATGCTCAAATGTTGGTAGCAATAATATGGACATGGCCTCCACAACTAATGATGCTTTTGCCAAGCCAGCAGTTTTGAAGAATAAGTCAGCTGCATCATCCGCATTCAGATCATCACATCCATTGTCTACTTCCCAGCCTATGAAAAATGACCTTTTAAGTTCTACTCTGAAAGTTGTATTAGACAAGGCTGATGGTGGAACTACTCACCAGGAACTCGAGACACCAAACCCCCACACCATTACGACCATCACCAACATCTTGCTCAAGGTATGCAACAACAGCAGCATCAGCAGCCACCTGAACATGACACATTATCTTTGAAAAAGATGGCTGAAGATGCTCCTCACTGCGGGTCATCGAATGTGTTGGGTGGGCCTCTTCCTGTTGAAGGAAATGCTGCCAACTACAGTGTCAATGGAAGTGCCTCAGGTAGTAACCATGCAAGCAATGGAGCAAATGGAAGTAGCACTGCAGTTGATACTGTAGGGACAAACTTAGAAAGTGATAATGGAATAGCTGGGAAAAGTGGAAGTGGTGATGCAAGTGGGAGTGGGAGCAAGATAGACCAGAGCAAATCTACTTGTCGGGAAGCTGCATTGAACAAATTTTGTCAGAAGAGAAAAGATAGATGCATCTGGAGAAAGGTAACTAACATTGAGCTGTTTAAGTTTGCAATGTCATAAAAATCTTCCTTAAAATCATCAGGCCACTGGCACATATTATGCCGGATATCCTCCTTTATCGAATGTGGACTGGTTACACCCTTTGTATTGAAACATCAGTTCTTGGAAGATTGAGAGTGGCCTTTTTTTTTCTAAATATTTTGGCTTTATCCAGGTCCGATACCAAAGCAGGAAACGGTTTGCACAACAACGACCTCGTATCCAAGGAGAAACAGTGAATGCTAACGACCCAACATCGGAAGGCAATTCATCTGACAAATAGCAAAGAGGAAGCACAAGCAGAATCTAGCTGATAAGGTCCACTCATTGTGAGAAGACCTTGGTGTATTACTATTTGAGAATGTAGGCGATGAACTCCCATTTTATTGCTATATATGTTGTTAGACTTAAAGCATGTGCATTAGGGGAACTGAAGAAGATCGAAAGACTTCTATCATCAGACCTATTTCGTGTCGTGTGCTTGATTGATGAACATCATTAAACGCTACAGAGCTTGCTTTGAAAAACTTATTAATCATGTTGTGTTGGTTATTTGCATTTTAAAAAATGAGCTATGAACTTGATTCTTATGTCTCGTCTCAAACTCAATTATTGTTAATACTGAATCAAAATAAAAAAATATATGCATAAAACTCGGTTAGTAGATGGTTAGATTCTTGAATTAGCAATAGCTGAAGACTCATTTTGAATATAAAAACATAAATAATCTAAAATTCAATGGCGTGATATACAAATAGTTGAGGAAAATGAAGTATGTTTTACACTGAAATCAGACAAATATTTATAAACTTGAACTATAAGAAACTGGCCGCAACATCTT
The DNA here is from genome assembly GCA_019671005.1 of Hibiscus mutabilis. NCBI lineage: Eukaryota > Viridiplantae > Streptophyta > Magnoliopsida > Malvales > Malvaceae > Hibiscus > Hibiscus mutabilis. Next base: position 71,246,468 of record CM033712.1, on the reverse strand, counting down.
CATCTCGGTTTTTGGAGAATAATTCCCACTGTTATCTTAACAAGGGCTTTTATTTTCTCTTGTTCTTGCTCCCAAGCAACAATGTAAAGTAAAACAAAACCCTGAAGAAAAATCCCCATGCAATGAGAATCCACAAGCAATTCCATTTGTTTATGTCGGTTATACCTTGCTGCTCCAAGAGATCTTTGCCGGTCGTCACACTAGTTGAGCCGGTGATGTTGACGCCCAACACGCAGCTCATGCTTTGCAACAACCTCAGTTTCAGCGACAACGGCACTGACCCGAGCGGTGTGTTGTCGAACATTTGAACTCCTCGGACGAAGCATTTCGCCCCATAGTGGAACTCGTTTTGCAGAACAGCTTCGTAAGGGTATTTAAATAAAGAGATATAATGAAACCAGATCCAGTATAAGGGTATTCGATCTCAAGAAATGAAGAATCCACTGAATAATAGGAAATAGGCTAAGATGGCGACAACGACCGTGAAGCCTAACATAACATGGGAGACCACGCCTGAAAGGAACGTTACGAACGAGCTTCCGGCCCAAAAGGAGGCAAAGATTGTTAGAAGGAAGAAGAAGAACCTGGAAAGGCCGCCTGCAAGTCCGACTGCCCAAAATGTTATTGTGGCAAAGGCCATCGAGAGGATGATCAGAGATGGTAAGGAGATTAGTGATTGACCCAATACGTACGACGATCGGCGATAGGCGTTGTAAGCCGTTTCTCTCATGAAAATGTACCGTTCTTGGAGGAAAACCGGGATTGCTTCGGCGCAAGTGTAGAACGTTGTTGACATGGCAAAAGCAAAGAAGCCTAAACGTTCCTGGACTCCCTTTGGTGAATTGTCTAGCTTCCAAAACATGGAGGCTAAGATTATCCCGGTGATAACAACCGCGCTAATCGAATCCCGAACAGTTCCAGCATTCTTCTCGAGTTCAACGTCGATCTTTTGGCGATAACTATCATTTCGATCCAAAACGGATTTGCAAATGTAGGGACCGAAGATGTTAAATTGGAATCGTTTGTTGCACCAGAGACTAGTTTTCGTTTAGAAATGCTTGCACTGATTGCATCTTTGAGTGAAAGATTTGGTTTAATGGAGAATCCATTTCTTTGATTCTTTGTGGCCTGCGCCTGCCATGACTTGTTGAATTCAACTAAGCCTCTGGTTCCACCAGGGTTTCTTCGAGCTCGCGAATCAGGTCGAGAGCGAACTCGGTCTTGTTTTCGTTGTCCGGTATCGGATGCCTGAATTCCGCAAAAAAAGACGGTAGCATCTCCGGCGAGCCACCGTAAACGGTGTTTCCATGTGAAAGGAAAATCAAACGATCAAGCAAGTTCAAAATCCTGTAACTTGGTTGATGAATCGACATGATAACAATGCTTCCACTTTGAGCAATTCGTTGCAAGACCTTAACCACCATGAACGCGCTGGTCGAGTCCAAACCCGAAGTCGGTTCATCGAGAAACAAGACAATGGGGTCATGGATTATATCGATCCCGATCGAAACCCGCCTTCGTTCTCCTCCGGAACACCTCGGTGCCCTTCGTCTCCGATCACCGTCTTTGCTGCGTTTCTCAACCCGAGCTGATCGATCAAAGCTTGCACTCTAGCTTTCCTCCTTCGTCTTCGAAAGCAACCTCGGAAGCCGGAACTCGGCCGAAAAATCAGCGTCTCTTCGACGGTGAGCATCGGAAAAAGAAGATCATCTTGCATGACACAAGCCGAAATCACCCGCAAAAGCCTCGACCCCAAAACTTCACCATTCAAAGTTAAATTACCCTTTAAGCTATCTTTAGCAATACGATTCGCAAGTGCATCGATCAAAGTCGATTTCCCAGAGCCACTTGCACCAAGAACCGCCATTATTTCACCTTCTCGAGCTTCACCCGAGATTTCATTCAACAAAACCTTCGTATTAATCGCATTACCATCAATCTTCTTCCCACAAAACGGGATCGATCCCATCTTCTTACGAACTTTAACTCTGTAAGTCAAGTTATGAAAACTAAGAACAAAAGGGTTGGACGAGGGGAGTGAACTACACCCATAGCCGAGCTCAACGACTCGATGATCGACCGGAGAATTCTGGGCGTCATCGACGTGCATTAAGAGCTCGGCTAGCGTCGGAGAAACCGTGGGTTTTGGGATTATTTTTCCATTTGTTTGGAGTTGTTAAACAATGAGATGTCGTCGTTGGTAGTCAGTGATTTAGCCGGCGAATTCGTTGAATCTCCGACGAATGACATGGTGAAAAAAAAGATAAACTATTTTTGCATATGTGAGTTAAGAGGGTTGCTTGGTTGTCTGGAAAATCTGTAATGGGAAAGGTTTATAATTAATAAGGGGAAAAAAATAAGAGACCGAGAAAGTGTGAGAAAGAAAGAAAAGGGTGAATACGTTTGGTGATTCATGGCATCTAACCCTCTCGTATTAATGCGTTTAAAGTCTATTAGGTGAAAGGAGTTGCGCCAAGCCGATGCTTTGCTTAAACATCCCATCCATTTACAATATTTAGGCAATGTTTAGCACTTAGTTAGCCATAGCGAATAGCAGATTACATTAATTGATAGTGAATAGCTGAGTATTAGTTGATTTGATTTGCGGATTGCATTAGCTGATTGTATAAAAGTGTTTGGTAAAATTAACTGTTAGCTGTTAGTTGTTTGATTATTTGACCAAGCAAAATGACATATAAGGACATGATTATATTCGATACTTATTTGAATAATTTATTAGTTATTACCATTTTGTATTTATTAATATTAATTAAATTATGAAAATTAATTTTTTAATGTCATTACTGAGCATATATGAAGGACGTACATATTAATTTTTATTTGTAAAATTATATTTTTAATATAATTTTATACTTATTAAATTTAGATGTATATATTAATTTTTATTTATGAAATTATATTTTAAATATAATTTTATTAATTATTAAATTTAGATGTATACATTAATTTCTTATTTATGAAATTATATTTTAAATATAATTTTATTAATTATTAAATTTATATTTATTTATTAATTTATATATTAATTTCTTATTTATGATTTTTTTTACTTTTATTAGTTATTCAAATTTATTTTATTTAGAGATTTTATCAAGGACAAAATAGTCTTTACAACTCTTTTATCCAAACCTCAGACCGAAAAAGCTCCTAAAATGAGTTTTTTTAAAATGAGAGATTTCACCTCAATCCGCTATTACAATTCTCTATTTACCAAGCATCCTAATTAGCGGATTTGACTGGTCAAACCTCTAAAAATATTTCAAACATCTAATTGTAGCTCAAAAAGCTATTTACCGAACAATGCTACAAATTCTAATTTTAATTCTAATCATAATCTTACATAGAGGGGAAGAGAGACTATAGGGGAGAAACGTGTGCTCCTAATTGGTCTAGAGCTCATGATCTATGTAGGGATGGTAACGGGGAGAGCGAGTTTTTTGCTGCCTCAACCTATAAACTTCTAAACCCGACCCCATCCCGCTCTGGGTATAAATATTAATTTACATGCCTCGCCCTGCCCCGAAAATTTAAAAAATATATTAACTTTCATCGACAATAAATGTTAGATCCGACCAAACCACAATCACAGTCACAAAATATAGGTTTCAAGGGACTTTAAAACTATATAAAAAATAAAATAAAACCAATTAAATTACCCACATGAAAAAATACATATTTAAAAGAATAAACTCGAACCATTGACAGTCAGAATCAGATATATTAAAACTCGAACAATATCTAACAAAAATTTACGATAAACACAAACTAAAAAAACCGCTTAAAAACCTTAAAATTGTTTATATATAGTGGTATTTTTACAAATATGATAATAAATAAATATAATTAAAAATATACCGAGGTGGGGCAAGGAATTTCTATCTTATACCCGAACTCGCCCCGTCCTGCCCCGATCCCTGAAATTTATGAAGAAAAACCTGATTGGGTTGGGGCACACCGGGTCGGGTCGGATAATTTTGTCATCCTTAGACCTATAAGAGTGTGAGGGAAGAAAAATGAGCAGCTTGGCCAACCGACCAAACGTGCATGCTCACTAGGGGTGTTAAAAAATATCCGATCCGACAAATCCAATCTGATTATCCGTTGATCCAATCCAAAAATTTGGATATCTGATTCGATTTTTATTATATCCGATTCGGTTTTAAATTTTTTGGATCGGATACAGATTGCAATATTTCAAGTTTTAGATTATTCGAAAATCCGAAAGTCCAAAAATTCAAATTTTCATGAATATTAATTTTGTTATTTTTAACAATTTGATGCTTGTTATATCCGAAAATTAAAAAAATCAAAATTTTCATAGATGCGAATCTTATTATACTAGCAATTTATTGTTTGTTATATTTGAAATTTTCATAAATACGACCTTCAAATTATGAAAAATAATTAAATCAAAATATATTTTCGGATAACCAGATATTCGAATATCCGATATCTGAATATTTGGATATCCGATTTTTTCCAAGTCAAGTACGGATCACTATATCGTCGATTCGAAAAACAGGATATCCGAAAAAACCAGATCGAATCCGATCTAATATTTGACAATGAACACCTCTAACAATATTTAATTTTTTAAAAACGTGTGACAAATGATAAGTAAATAAGTTGTATTAGTTTTATTTTATTTTATGTTGTATGTCAATTTTTATTACAAGTTTGTCAAGTATATGTCAAATTTATTTTTAATATTTTTTGAGTTTAATTTATTTGATATTGTTATTAAAGACATGATATAAATATGTTTGAAGTTTTTAATATCTTTGATTTAAAAGAAATCAGGGTTTGAATAATCTAGACGCATTGTATTTAAAAAGAATGGACACAATATTTTCAAATACAAAAGACAATATATTTAACATAATAATATATTTCCATTTAAAATTTTAATAAATTAAATCAATCAAATTTCTAAGGCAAATTTAGGCAAATATTGTCTTTTGGTTTAATATTAAGGATTATAAGGCACGCTACCCTATAATTGGGGATCTACGACAAAAATTACAGTGACTTGAAGACACCACCTGCAGGTAGCGTATTCATTAAAGAGTGGCTCTTGAGTCGATAAATCCAGGCAATTACTGCAGCATTGACTTGGGCAGCAGTAAAGGCGCGGTAGTTTCGCGTATTTAACTGCAGGTGGCGTCCTCACCCGAAATCTGCCTATAAATTGCAACGGCAGAACGAGTTGTGGGAGAGGAAAAAAATTGAGTGAGGAGTTGTGGGAGAGGAAAAATTGAGTGAGAGAGGTGTGGGTAAAAAATTGTGTAGAGAGTTTAGGGACATTTGAGTTATCAAATTTAGGTATGTAAATTTTTAGTTAATTTATAAATTATTTGATTATTATATATTTATTAATTTTATTTATTTTTTTGTTGCAGGAGATGAAGAGATTTTAAGGGAAGCATTTGGAGCACATTTTTGTTGATTAGGTACTTATTTTTTTAATTTATATAAATTAAATGTAGATATTGTAGATATGTAAAATTTTATTTTAGGGTAATAATAATAATTAATTATAGAATTATAGGGTTTTAGGATGTTAATAATAAGTTGAGCATTGAATTGGAATTTTTATTAATGTAGCTATGTAGAGTTTAAATATTTTCTAGGGTATATTATATATTTTATTGTAGATATATTCGAGAACAAAAATTAGTATAATTAAGGAAACCATATTCGAATAATTGCAGGTATATTCGAGAACAAAAATTAGTATAATTAAGGGAACTATATTCGAATAATTCTAGGTATATTCGAGAAAAAAATTAGTATAATTAAGGAAACATATTCAAATAATTCTAGGTATATTCGAGAACAAAAAATAGTATAATTAAGGGAACCATATTCGAATAATTCTAGGTATATTCGAGAACAAAAATTAGTATAATTAAGGGAACATATTCGAATAATTCTAGGTATATTCGAGAACAAAAATTAGTATAATTAAGGGAACCATATTCTAATAATTCTAGGTATATTCGAGAACAAAAATTAGTATAATTAAGGGAACCATATTCGAATAATAGTTCTAGGTATATTCGAGAAAAAAAGTTAGTATAATTAAGGGAACATATTCTAATAACTCTAAGTATATTCGAGAACAAAAATTAGTATAATTAAGGGAACCATATTCGAATAATTCTAGGTATATTCGATAACAAAAATTAGTATAATTAAGGGAACCATATTCGAATAATTCTAGGTATATGCGAGAAAAAATTAGTATAATTAAGGGAACATATTCGAATAATTCTAGGTATATTCGAGAAAAAAATTAGTATAATTAAGGGAACCATATTCAAATAATTCTAGGTATATTCGAGAAAAAAAATAGTATAATTAAGGTAACATATTCGAATAATTCTAGGTATATTCGAGAACAAAAATTAGTATAATTTAGGGAATCATATTCGAATAATTCTAGGAAAATTAAGGGAACTATATTCGAATAATTCAAGGAAAATTAAGGGAACCATTTTCGAATAATTCTAGGAAAATTAAGGGAAGAAATGAAATGAAGGCATTTTTTTAATTATATAATTTGTATATTCGAATAAAATAATAAATATTTTTTAGTTAAAGTAGTTGGTGTGCAGATAAATTTGAGATATGGCGTCTGATCAGTTGTTGCAGTTGGGCTATATGCACATTTCATCTTATATCGGCGTAAGTAATTTGTAACTTATTTATTTATCTTCGAGTAAGAAATGTATGTTAGTTGTATAATGTTATTAATTAAATTTAATTTATTAAATGCATGACGATCAGCATTGCTTTCGTCGTCGAGGGACGATGACGAAGGAGCCATATGCTCGCATTATTCATCACTTACAGCAGGCATCATTTTATAATGCGACATTTGTGCATGGCTATAAGGTGGTCCCGACATTGATAACTACGTTGATTGAACGCTGGAGACCAGAGACCCACACGTTTCATTTTCCAGTCGGGGAGTGCACGATAAACCTGTAAGATGTAGCTTTACAGCTCGGTGTCCCCATAAATGGAAATGCAGTCGTGGGGCAGAATAACTACAACGTATATGCGATGTGCAACCAGTTCCTGGGGAAAATCCCTTCACAAACCAACACGAAAGGGTTACATGTGAAAGTAACCTGGTTGGAGAATGCATTCAGGGTAACCGAGGACTCAACCGATGAAGAAGTTGCATGCGCAGCACGTGCTTATATCCTGCAGCTCATTGGTGGGGTATTGATGCCAGATAAATTCGGTAATCTTGTGCACACGCAGTATTTGCCACTGCTGGAAAATTTTCGCGAAGCTCGTTCGTATAGTTGGGGCTTTGCGATATTGGCAGTCTTATACCATGAAATGTGCAAGGCTGTTATTGTTAGAAATGGAAACAAGATATCCGATATTGGTGGATGCCTTATCTTACTTCAGTCTTGGGCGTGGTATCGACTGCCATATTTGACACCTATAGTCAATAACCCAGTTGAGTTTTCTCTTGCTGGAAGGTAATACTAAAATCAAAATGTATAATGTGTATTTTTTATTAAAATTATTTCGAATTAGTAAATATTTTTTTTTCGTGTAGGTGGCGACATGATTTGAGAAATGAGGGGGTGGTGCACAACAACGTTGTTGACGTGAGATTAAAGATCGAATCTGAAGGGAAAAATCAGGTATTAAAGTTGGTTTAAAGTTTAGTCTTGCATACCCAAATATTTATTGATGTTAATATTAATTTTTTTGACAGTTCATTTGGACGCCGTACGACGATGCAGATGTACAGTCTTGCGTACCCTAATATGTGTGGGAGGATGCTACATTTTGGGGTGCAGTTGTGTCGTTGATCCATTTTTCGGTGGTTGAGTTCCAGTACGCTGGTAGAGTCCTGCGACAGTTCTGGTATTATCAACCCGTTCCTGGTCCTCTGATTGATCTCAAAGATATTCACACAAGAGAAAAAAAAAATTAGGTTTGATGATAACTGGAGGCGCAAGCAAGAAAGTTTCATTGCTTGTTGGAACAACTGAAACTTATATGTGCCAACTAATGTGACTCTACTCCAGGAAGATGATTTTTGTGACGATTTGGCTTATATGGAATGGTTTTATAACAATGGAAAACCATTCATGGCACCCATGGAAGTGAGTTAGAGATGGCATATAGAGCATAGATGCTCATATCAGTATGAGGCCGGTTCGTCTGAGCATATGGATGACCTGTAGCCGCCACCATTAATCCTGCAGAGTGGTCATCATAGAGTTCAGGTGTACCCTCAGGGCATGTTTGAGGAACATACGATTATGATGATCCATGAGATAAAGCACTGCAAAGATCCCAGATGTTCCATTCGCAGCATACTGATGTTGGATCATCCGGAGTGAGTGTGTTTCAAAAACTACCTCCATACTTGCCTACTCCGCCCTTTTCCACTCCGTTATGTGATGAAGATATGTACGCGACACCACCTTCTATGCGGATTTTGGATGACCAGCCAGGCAAAGACGAGCAGGATTTGGAGGACCCCCAATCGCCACGGAGGATGGCTCAACCCCACGACGGTATGACCAGACATTTTCCCTGCATAGACAAGAGCTGCCCAAGAGGAAGAAGAGATAGGATATTTTTTTTCTATTTGGAATTTTCATATTAATGTTTAAACTTTTATTTGGAACGATTGTAGTTGTTAATATTTGTTATTATATATATTATATGAGATTTATATTAATTATTTAAATTTTTTATATTTGCAATTTATATTAAAGTTGTTTAAACTTTTTCAAATTTGAATTTATTTTGTTTTATTATTATGGAACAAACGCACTTAATTTAAAAATGTTCTGTTACTTCATTAATGAAAGTTTACAAACTCATTCAAAATTGCTGTGACGACCCGGCACGATAGTTAGGAAGATTCGAACATTTATCTCTCGTGTGACTGGCCGCTCGGTAAAGTCCACAATGCCTAGTTTGAACTCTCTCTCGATCATCTGGATCATCCATACAAGTATGAATGCGAGAGGAAGTCGATCGACCCTTTAGCTTTCTTCGAAGACTGGGATTTGGTAACCATTCTTCGTATATTGGATCTTTTGGCCAATATTCCTGATTTGGAATCGTCATAAACATAGGCATGTAGATATTTGCCATTGTTTCCAACCTAAAACAATCGTCCACCAATGTATATGGGTTTATACGGACATGCATGCATGCGACGATTACGTGAGCGCACGAGTATCTATATGCCTGAAAATAGCTACAGTCACACCAGTTCACATGCAAGTTTACTCGGAACTATTTGTGCTCATTCGGGCGTACCAAGGCTTGGACATTAAATTCAGCATCGTTGGGGTCGAAGAAATCCACTCTTATGGCGGTTGCGTCCTCTTGAAGTTTCTCCATACTCCTTTAGAGAGTTTCAGACCACTGTTGTCCTCTATTTATTTGAGAGTTGGCCTCTTTCCGTTTGTCGCACCATACTTTGCCCAGTCTAAAGTACGTCTCCCAAACAATACTGGCAATTGGTAGATGGCGCGTCCCTTTTAACACATAGTTGATAGCCTCGACAAGGTTAGTGGTCATATGCCCGTAACGTCGACCTTCATCATTGACCTGTGACCATCGTTCCCTGGGAATATCAGCAAAAAAATCATGTACACGTTCTTCGTGCATTATAAAACGCCTAAACTTCGCATCGAACCTTGGCCGAACCGTTTCATACACTGCTCGTATAAACGTTAGTAAACGCAAGTCAAATATCATACATAAATAAATCAATAATTTAGACAATAACAAATTACAACTTATCTGCGTTTAAAATTTCATGACGAATCTGATTTTCCAGAACTAAGCCTTTGTATTGGCAACAATATTCCGTATACAATAGGCTAGATAAGCATGAGGTGGTCTCCATAAACTTCCGGCCCTATCGATTACTAATAATAAAGCAGACCCTCTATCAGAAATCACACAAATCTCGTCCTCTTTGATTACGTGTCGGCGTAAATTATTCAAAAAGAATTCCCATCCCTCGGCATTTTCCTACTCAACTATGGCAAAGGCTATTGGAAATATATTATTGTCTTCGTCTTGCGCCACAGAAATAAGCAATATTTGCCCGTATTTCCTGTACAGCCATGTACCATCAATTTGAATCTTACGTTTGCAGAATGCGAATCCTTCAATGCACAGCTGGAATGCCCAGAATAACTTACTGAATATTTTTTTTGGGAATTACTTCACATTGTAGTGTTACTACCGACAACCTTTCGTACTCCACTATAGTTCTGGGGATAAATACTTGCATTGCTCGTAATAGAGCCGATAGCTCATTATATGATTTATCCCAATCGCCGTAAACTAACGCCATCGCCTTTTGCTTCGCCATCTACGCCTTATAGTAAGATGGGATGTATCCAAGCTGTGTACGGATCGATGTTACCAACACTGCAATGGCAATCCTCAGATTCTTCTCAACCAACAACTTTGTGTAAGCGCATATCAAATTGGAGTCAAGGTTTATGTGGTCTTGTGAGATTGAAGTCATGGTACATGAATGTCGATCAATGAACATTCTGACTTCCCACATCTTCTTTCGTTTCATATACGAAACCTTATCCTCCAGTTATATTTGCTCTTATAATTCACGCACCTTACACAATATGTTCCGCTATCAGATTCAACAACGCAAGATTGCATATGACGTCTGATGCAATACTCCTTAATTACTAACTGAGCATCTTTCTTTGTATTGAATTGACCTCCGAGTTTCAACTCCCTGTCGGTTGAGGCTGAGGCTGAAGAATGACAAAATACATGTGCCTCATATTCTTGATCCCGCATTGCAGCATAGTCTACCTCATACATGTGGACTGGAGGTACGTAAGCTAGAAGATTGGGCTTCGGTTGAACATAACCCCAAATCGATGGCTTATCAACCAATCTATATCTAGCAGACGGTACTGCCCAAACATCTTCCTCAACATCAAGATCATGGCCCTGAGCAGCAGCGGTCCTAATAGCATCAACATCATCAGCATCAAGCAACTCGACATCATCATCTTCTGCCACTGGTATAACATTTTCGTCGTCCTCGCTGAAATCATCAACTATTTCGCCCCAACGAACATAAACGTTTTCGGTGTCACAATCTATCGTGATATTCGATCACACCACTAATTCTCTTAATTTACCAAAAACTCTACCTAAAACTCCTTAAAACTGAATTTTTTTGAAATGAACAACAAAAGAACAAAAATTCCCGGGAAGGTGTTGTATATATATCCACATCCTGACGCCATCTGCAGATGGCGTCGTAATCTGAATATTTACAAAATTAGCCTCAAGTCGTCATCTGCAGATGGAGTCCAAGCTTCATGTCACCACCTGCAGATGGCTTCCTAAGAGGAATCTTCCAGACCTGCACACCATCTGCTCGTGGCGTCTTGTCGAGCCAGCTTTATTCGGCTGACACGACTGACCACTCTTTCACTGCAGTTGCTGATTCGCGGCTCAATTTTCGTAATTTGGCTCAAGACGCCACCTGCAGGTGGCGTCTTTATTGAAATTGAAATTTTAATTATTAAAAAAATCAAAAAGACGCCACCTGCAGGTGGCGTCTTCAAGTCACTATAGTTTTTGCCGTAGATCCCCAATTATAGGGCAGCGTGCCTTATATCCTTTAATTTAAACCCCAAAGGCAATATTTACCTTAAAATGCCAAATTTCTAGTATGCCAATAAAAGATTTATGATCCCAAAAAATAGTCTAATAGAAAATGACATTATTTTTTGAATAGTCTAAAGGTGGTTACAAGGTAGTATCTGTTCATACATATTCTTAACTCTTTGATAAAGCACGTACACCTTGCAGACAAAGCTATTTAAACACGAGTCTCCTAAAATGAACATCATCCGCTTTTTCATTAGGATCACTTGTTGGGTTCGATAAGATACGTATATGTTTTAGTAAAAATTGATTGAGTTCATTTCAATGCCTTCAATTTTTCTCATTATTAATTAACCCTGATGTTTCATATATACATTGGGTGTAAAATTACCTAATCTAGGTCAAAATCAGTAAAATCATTTTCACCAAAAACAAAACCAAATCAAAGCCCAATCTCAAATATCTTTGTGTTTTCATAAAAGTTTAGTTTGTTTACAAGAAAACTACCAAAAAAAATAAAGGAAACCCAAAAGTCTAAATAAATCAAGCTAATTGCCATTGAAAAGAGGCTGAGAGACTCTTCTACCAAAATCAAATGTACTATGCGGGTCGATCCGATTAGTTAAAGTGAAGTTTTAAAAATTGGAAGGGCAACAAAAATTGAGGTTGGGACCTGTGTGAACTGGGTTGATATTCTGTTGCCTATGAGTCTGTCATAGGTTCTCTTTGTTGTCTTGGTTCCTTGCACTTAAAAGAAATAATAATGAATTATATATTTTAAGGAGTTAAAAACAATTTTACCATAAAAATATTTTAATATTTTAGCGGGGCCATGTGTCGTTGTTTCTTTGCTATGTTTCTTGTATAGGATTGTTTCATGTCTGAATCTTTTAATTTAAAGAATACACCAATTTTAATATACCCTTTCTTTCATTTCGTTGTTTAAGTCGTTTTCTAAATTATTTTTATTATGAAAGAGATTTTTAAGGAAATATATATATATTGACAAATTTTAAATCTAATCATATTTTTATGTAAAAGAGAAGAAAACAAAAACTCTAAAAGAATGAAAAAAGTGTTTATAGTAGGTCTAGAACCTACGGTCTAAAAGAATACGAGAGATTAGAGATGAACAATCTGCCCAACCGATTAAATATATTTGTTTAATATTTTGTCTTCTTTAAAATACCGTCTATTAATCTTATAATCCTTGTATGGGAAGGAGGTGAGCTAAACCATGCAATTTAAGTAGGGCAGACCTTCGTTTTGTACACGAAAAGCTTGCTTTGGACGACAAATATTCATGTTTGGTGGTGTGTCTAACAGCTGCTCACCACTACTTTTTTGATTGGCTGCCTAACAACTTCATTCTACTATTGCTCTATGCTCTTCATGTTTTGTGTGTGTATTTTTTTTAAATGTTAGTTACATTTAATGAGTTATAAAATTTTAAATTATGATGATAAAATTTTTAAAAAACTAATATCAAGTTTAAATTATGGTGTCAAAACTTAAAATTGTGTGTAAATATTTTGTTTAATTGATATTAAATTTATTTTTTTAACAAGTTTTATATAAAATTTACATAAGAATTTTTTTTCTCCAAAATTTTTGACACTCATTTCATATTGTGACTCCGCCACTAGTTGCATAAATATAACTATGTATAAAAATTACACAACTATTCATATTTAAGTTATAAAATTTAAAACATAAATCTTTACCCTTAACACCTAAACCTTAAACTCTAAATTATAGCTATAAATTTTAAATTTTACCCCTACAACTTATACCCCGTAAACTCTAAAATTAAATGTGTATAAACTGTGTATTAAAATATTTTCTAAATATAAATGTCATCTCACGTATTTCAATAATTGCCCATTATCTTATAATAATTTTTTTTTATTTTTCTCTCTCAAACTTTATCTTCAATTCTCGCTTGATTGATTTTAGGGTAAACTACACGGGAGACCACCGATCTTTGGGGTTGGTGTCGAAATGACCATCGATATTTGGGGTTGGTGTCGAAATGACCACTCAACTATTGATATGGTTCCAATATAGCCACCAGCCGTTAAAACCTAACGGAGAGGCTGACGTGGCAGTTAACAGAAACTTGTATAATTACATATTTAGTCCCGCAATTTTCACATTTAATCAATTTAGTACTAGTTTCAATTTAATAAAATAAATTAATTATTCAATTAGGTGATTACACGTGTCAGCACCTTATTGGAGGACTTTATCTATTTTTATTTAATTAAATTAATTTATTCACCACCTTATTGGAGAGAAAAATCAAAGCATTAGACAAATGTAGTTGGGCGGAATCAAACCCACAATCCCTTGGATGTAGGGGAAATGCCTTTGCCATTGGGCTAGGCACATATTTATGACATAAAACACGAAATTTAATATATGAGTTATATAATTGTTAATGCCATGAAAAAAGAATTAAATGTGATTCTAGGGGATTCGAACATGACGCACTTATGATGCATAAAAACATCTAATCCAAAATTTTATAAATCCTAAACCTTAAAATTTTATAGACCCTAAAACCTAAAAAATTATGAACTATAAACCCTAAAAATTTTATAAACCCTATAGTTAGTGCATGATTTAAAAAATCTCTAAACCCTAAACCCTAAAAAATATAGTTAGTGCACAATTTAAAAAAATTATAAACCCTAAACACTAACAATTTTATAAACCATAAACCCTAAAAATTATTAATTAAGTTAAAAAATCATAAACCGTGCACTAACTATATTTTTAGGGTTTAAGATTTAGGGTTCATAAATTTTTAGGGTTTATGGTTTATAATTTTTTAAATCATGCACTAACTATAATTTTTAGGGTTTAGGATTTAGGGTTTAGAGATTTTTTAAATCATGCACTAACTATAATTTTTAGGGTATATGGTTTAGGTCTATAAAAAAGTTAAATCATGCGCTAACTATATTTTTTAGGGTTTATAGTTTACATATTTTTAGGGTTTAGGAGTTTAGGGTTTATAATTTTTTAGGTTTTAGGGTTTATGGTTTATAAATTTTTAGGGTTTAAGGTTTATAATTTTTTAAATCATGTACTAACTATAATTTTTAGGGTTTAGAGTTTAGAGATTTTTAAATCATGTATTAACTATAATTTTTAGGGTTTAGGGTTTACATATTTTTAGGGTTTAGGGTTCATAAATTTTATGGTTTAGGGTTTAGAGTTTTAGATTTTTAGGGTTTATAAAATTTTTAGGGTTTATGGTTTATAAATTTTTAGGGTTTAGTGTTTATAAAATTTTAAATCGTGCACTAACTATATTTTTTAGGGTTTAGAGATTTTTTAAATCATGCCCTAACTATAGTTTTAGGGTTTATAAAATTTTTAGGGTTTAGGGTTCATAAATTTTTAGGTTTTAAGGTCTATAAAATTTTAGGGTTTATAAAATTCTGGGTTAGATGTTTTTATGCATCATAAGTGCGTCATGTTTGAATCCCCTAAAATCACATTCAATTCTTTTTTATGGCATTAACAATCGTATAACTCATATATTACATTTTGCGTTTTATATCATAAATATATGCCTAGCCCAGTGGCAAAGGCTTTCCCCCTACACTTAAGGGAATGTGGGTTCAATTCCCTCCAACTACATTTGTGCGCAATGCTTTAATTTTTCTCTCCAATCAGGTGGTGACACGTGTCACTACATAATTGAATAATTAATTTATTTTATTAAATTGAAACTAGGACTAAATTGATTAAATGTGAAAATCGCGGGACTAAATGTGTAATTATATAAGTTTTTGTTAAATGCCACAACCTAACGGCTGGTGGCTATATTGGAACCATATCAATAGTTGAGTGGTCATTTTGACAAAATTGAAAGATCGATGATCATTTCGACACCAACCCTAAATATCAGTGATCTCCCATGTAATTTACCATTGATTTTAAAAAGACGTTCAGGATACCAATTTCAACAACCATAACTAATCTCCTTGTCTAAAATTTGTGAAAGCCAAACATCTCACATGTATGAAGACTCAAACAAATATCTTTATAATTCAATGTATTTATTTTTCTTCACGTTCATAGACAAGGAAAAAACTATTAAGGAATGAGACTCGAGCTCTGGCCCTATTTGCTAAACAACTTTTTAAGCTAAAGTTAAAGGTTTAAAATATTTTTAGAAGTTTGATCAGTCAAATACGCTAATTTGAATGTTTGGCAAATAAAAGATTGTAATAACTGATTGAGGTGAAAGCTCTCATTTTGAAAAAAAAAAACTTATTTTAAGAGCCTTTTGAGTTAGAGGTTTGGATAAATGACTTGCAAAAACTATTTTGTCCTTGATAATTATAAAAATTTCTCTAAATAACATGAATTTATTAGCTAATAAAATTAAAAAACTAATTTCATAAATAAGAAATTAATATATAAATTAATGAATAAATAAATTTAATAATTAATAAAATTATATTTAAAATATAATTTCATAGATAAAAAATTATTATATACATCTAAATTTAATAATTATTAAAATTATATTAAAAAATAATTTCAAAAATTAAAAATTAATATGTACATCCTCATATATGCTCATTAATGATATTAAAAAAATAATTTTCATAATCTAATTAATATTAATTGGTACAAAATGTTAATAACTAATAAATTCTTCAAACAAGTATCAAATATAATCATGTCCTTATATGTCATTTTGCTTGTTCAAATAATCAAACAGCTATCAGTTAATTTTACCAAACACTTTTATACAATCAGTTAGTGTAATCCGCTAGTCAAATCAACTAATGCTATCAGCTAATGTAATTCGCTAATTGCCAAACAAGGCTTAAATCTTTTATCTAATAACAATTTTCACTCTTTGTTAATTTAAATACTTGTCGAATGAACTTTATCACTCTTAGGCCCTGTTTGGAAATTAGCGGATAGCTGATAGCGGATTACATTAGCTGATAGCTGATTGCATTAGCTGATTTGACTAGCGGATTGTATAAAAGTGTTTGGTAAAAATTAACTGATAGCTGATAGATGTTTGATATTTAAACAAGCAAAATGACATATAAGGATACAATTATATTCGATACTTATTTGAATAATTTATTAGTTATCAATATTTTGTATATTAATTAAATTATGAAAAATAATTTATTTAATATAACATTACTAATCATATATGAAGGATCTATATATTAATTTATTATTTATATAATTATTTTTAATATAATTTAATTAATTATTAAATTTAAATACAAATATAAATATGTGAGAATAAAAACAAAAAAACAAAAAATATTAGTTACAAATGTCATAATGTTAAAATTAAGGGTGAAAAATTAAATAGAAAATGTTAAATTTAGGTTATTTGGAGATTTTTTATAATTATTAAGGTTAAAAGGGTCTTTATAACTCTTATGTCAAAAACTCTAATTTAAAAAAGCTCGTATTAGTAGTTTTTTCAAAATTAGAGGTTTCACCCCAATCCGCTATTCACCAAACATCCAAATTAGCAGATTTGATCGGTTAAACCTCTAATATTAGCTCAAACCACTAATTTTAGCTCAAACTGCTATTTACTAAACAAGGCCTTAAATTTTAGATTTATTTATTAGGTCCAAGTTAAGATAATTTTACTCCTTCCATCATTTAAACCTTGTTTTGAAAGAAGAATGATAGGGATGAGCATTTTACCCGACCCGATTGGGTTAGATTTTTAATAAAAAAAATTAGGTTCATATCGGGTTTTTATTAAGAGTGAACTCGGGTCGGGTTCTAGTTTAGGGTGAAAAATATTCGACCTGAGACTAATTGCATCATTTCCCCCTAATTTTTTAGGGATATTTATAATAATACCCCTCTTTATATTTTTTATAATTAGATCCTTAAAATTAAATTTTTATTTACAATTTAGTCCTTTAAATTATAATTTTTACAATTAAGTCCCCTAAAATTATTTTTTTACAATTAGGTCCCTAAAATTAATTTTTTTTCTATAGGTTGGGTCAGGTCTGGTCGGGGCCGGGTTTAGTATATTTATTTTGGGTTGGGTCGGATTTTTTAAAGAATGTGTTTGGGTCGGGTTTAGAGTATTTATTTTCGAACCGAGTTTGGGCTGGCAAAAAACCCGACCCAACCCATGCCCATCTCTAAAGAATGATGACAATTAGTTAATTAGACGACTAAGATTTATAATTGTTTTTTTTTACTTTTAATATTTAAGATGACCATCTTTGTTAATTTTTAATCGTCGAGGTATCAAACAGAAAAAATGTAATATTAGATATCATTTTACTTAAAAAATAAGTGAGGGTACAAAAAAAAGGCATTAATAGTTTGGATACTAAATATGTAATTTACCCTTAATAATAATGATGATTATGAAAATAAAAATAGAAAAGGTTATAACGGGATTATAAGGCTTGGGCTTGTATTTTAGAAATTAAAGGCTTGTCCTTTGTATTTAAGCTTTTCCATAAATGACTCTGATTTTTTAAAGGGATGGCAACAAGGCGGGACGGGGTGGGACAAGTTTTTGGCCGCCCTGAACCCACCTCAATTTATAAACATTTAAATTAGACACTGCTCCGACTATAAATATGAATTTACCCGCCTCGCCCCGATACATTACCTCAAAAACTCGACCCTAATTCAAAAATTTTTAAAAATATTAATCTTCGTAATGTTAGATCCGACCAAACCACCATCGCAATCATAAAATATAAGTTTCAAGAGACTTTAAACCTATATAAAAAATAAAATAAAACTCAATTAAATTACTCACATAAAAAATACATATTTAAAAGAATAAACTTGTACCATTGACCGTCATAATCAGATATGTTAAAACTCGAACAACATCTAACAAAAATTTACGATAAACACAAACTAAAAAAATAGCTTAAATATATATAGTGATATTTTCATAAATATGTTAAGATGTCACATCCCTAAAACTGGCCTAGTTGGAAGTAGGTTCCGGTGATCAAAAATTTTGAATCCAATGTATTAAGCATTTGCAATGATTAACCTTTGAACCCCTCTTGTATAATGAAGTTACATTTTGGTCCTATTTGATTGGGTGAACTTTCTTGCGCGAAATTCAAGCCAAAAATGCAAATTATGAGCTAGGCGTATCGATACAGTCATGCCAGTATCGATATGGTCCAACTGTCAATAACTACTGTTGCGCGTAATAAGTGCTACGCAAATGTACAAGTATACACGTCGCAAGTTATAGTATAAAAGATATCGTCTCCACAGGGATTGGTGCCACTTCAAGAATCTAGTCTCTTGCACTGTAAAAAGTAAAAACACAAGTGAAGGATTATATAAGTTTTAACTAATAACTAATCTAGAAAGCAATTAAGTAAAAGAAAATATGAATTCAATTGAGAGAGATAGGCTAGGTTATCGTGAGTTGAGGTGTGATAATCGATTGGATTGTCTTGGTAAAAGAGTGCACGGGCAACTCAGTTGCCGTGGCAACTTGCACGACGGGGTTGCCTTGGCAACTAATTGATGGTTGCTCGGGCGACTAGTTGGGCAACTACTTGGGCGATCGGGCAGCAACTTCAAGGTTCGGCGGAGCGTTCTTCAATGGTTTCTTCTTATCCCTAAGTCGAAACTCTAGCTACTTGTGCATGCCTTGATAATACATCCTGCGTGAATCAAGGGTGAACAACAACCAATCTTGCGCGCTCCTCTTAGCCGTTGAAATCCTTAACTTATTCCTAAGCCGGATTAATCTTCACCATCATTGGATTGAATAAAGATCATATTCATTGTTTTTTGAATCTAACTCTCCCGATATTAGATAAATGGATGAAATCACGAGATCCTCTCCCAATTCACTGCAAAACAATAATAAGAACCAAGAATGAATAAACCTTGAAATAGAAAAGTGCAAACTCTTATTACCTAAACAAAAACCAATAGTTTCTCACAACCACAAAACACAATAACCATAGCCAAGTAAATTTAGTTCATGGCTAGGTTCCAAAGAAACACAAGATAAACAATCCCTAGCATGAACCCAATCGAACAAGGAAGAGAAGATGAAGCTTGTCGAAAATTCCTTGCCCTAGATGCTTGCCGAAAAATTCCCCTTGCTTCCTCTCTTGGAGTTGTCGAAATTAACTCTTGCTCTCCCCTTGGATTTGTCGAATTTCCTTGCTATTTATAGGGCTAGGCCAAAGTCCTTCTTTGAGGAGGAGTTTGAGTTGGAATTAAATTATCTTTAAAGAATATAATTCTTTATTATAATTTTATTCCTATTAGAACTTCTTCTATCTTCTTGGAATTTAATTCTTCTTTAATCTCTGCATGGCAATCAAATTCCTTTGGGCTTGGGCCTTGCTCCATGTCATCTTGGGCTTGTAAAGTCATGAATTTCGACATCCATATTGCTTTTGGTCTTTGTCGACAAATGCCATGGCAACTGGCTCGGCGTCTCCTTCATGCATTGCCCTGGCAACTAGCTCGGCATATCCTTCATGCATTGCCCTGGCAACTAGCTCGGCATTGCTTTGGCAAGTGATCCTGCACATACACACACAAAAACACACCAAAGCAGCATCTATTTCCACAAAAATCACCAAGTTATGTAATCAAGCTCAACGATTGAAGGAAACATGGATTAATGCATGAATGGCTAACTATGCAACTAATATGAGCCTAAGTCTAACAATAATATGAGTAAAAAGGGTAAAAAAATTCTATCAATTAAGTGCATTGGCAAAGTCATCATTGAATATTCATCAAATCCAAGCAATTATTGTTCTAATTAAAGGCATGGCAAGCAGTTTATGTATCCTAAATGTAATGCTTAAGATTAATGTAACTAAACATGGTAATTACTAATAACAATCCCCCCCAAACTCGAGTGAGGCATTGTCCTCAATGCATGCATAAAAATAACGAAAAATAAAAATAAAAATAAAAATGCATACGAGGACTTACTCCGAGAGTTCGTCATCGTAGATGATTAGTTTCCTTCTAGTTGGCGTCTTGATTTTCTTGCTTGAACGCGATGGTTGTTTTCTTGTTGCCGGTGGTGGAATCGATCCTCGTACGGGGTTGTCCTCATCATCCTCTTCATCAATGTCAATGGCTTTTCGTTTGGAGGATTCAATTGGTGCGGTCTTTATTGGTTCAATGGAGGACTTGTCCGAATCTGAAAAATCAGAAAATGATTCCGTAGGAGTTGATTCGGGCATAAGTGCTTTACCTTTGGCTTTTGCAGTGGTTGCCGGGGCATTGTCAGGGTTGGTTGTCGTGGCGTCTGCTTCCTTGGTTGCCGTGGCGACTGCTTCATTGGTTGCCGGGGCAAGAATCTCGGCGGGAAAGATTGGGAACGGCACACGATTGTCCGGGTAATTTTCTAGGATGACTTGGGTGATGGCTGTTGCGTGTGATAAGTGCTACGCAATTGTGCAAGTATACACGTCGCAAGTAATAAAGTGATATGAGTATCGAGTATCGTCTCCACAGGGATTGGTTTGGGCCACTTTGCTTAAGTTCTTTGACTTTGTGAAAAGTAAAAACACAATTAAAGGATTAAAGGAGTTTAACTAATAACTAAACTAGAAAGCAATAAAGTAAAAGAAAAGATGAGATCGATTGAGAGAGATAGGCTAGGTTATCGTGAGTTGAGGTGTGATAGCCGATTGGATTGTCTTGGTAAAAGAGTGCACGGGCAACTCAGTTGCCGTGGCGACTTGCACAACGGGGTTGCCTTGGCAACTAATTGATGGTTGCACGGGCGACTAGTTGGGCAACTACTTGGGCGATCGGGCAGCAACTTCAAGGTTCGGTGGAGCGTTCTTCAATGGTTTCTTCTTATCCCTAAGTCGAAACTCTAGCTACTTGTGCATGCCTTGATAATACATCCTGCGTGAATCAAGGGTGAACAACAACCAATCTTGCACTCCTCTTAGCCGTTGAAATCCTTAACTTATTCCTAAGCGGATTAATCTTCACCATCATTGGATTGAATAAAGATCATATTCATTCGTTTCTTGAATCTAACTCTCCCGATATTAGATAAATGGATGAAATCACGAGATCCTCTCCCAATTCACTCGCAAACAATAATAAGAATCAAGAATGAATAAACCTTGAAATAGAAAAGTACAAACTCTTATTACCTAAACAAAAACCAATAGTTTCTCACAACCACAAAACACAATAACCATAGCCGATCAAGTTAGTTCATGGTTGGGTTCAAAAGATATACAAAGAATAATCCCCAAACCATGAATCTAATAGAAGCAAAGAAGAAGAAGAAGTCGAAATTCCCCTAATGCTCTCTTGTCGAAATTTCCCCCTTGCTCTCCCTTTGGATTGTCGAAATCTCCTTGCTATTTATAGGGCTAGGCCAAAGTCCTTCTTTGAGGAGGAGTTTGAGTTGGAATTAAATTATCTTTAAAGAATATAATTCTTTATTATAATTTTATTCCTATTAGAACTTCTCCTATCTTCTTGGAATTTAATTCTTCTTTAATCTCTGCATGGCAATCAAATTCCTTTGGGCTTGGGCCTTGCTCCATGTCATCTTGGGCTTGTAAAGTCATTAATTTCGACATCCCTATTGCATTTTTTCTTTATCGACAAATGCCATGGCAACTGGCTCGGCGTCTCCTTCATGCATTGCCCTGGCAACTAGCTCAACATTGCTTTGGCAAGTGATCCTGCACATACACACACAAAAACACACCAAAGCAGCATCTTTTTCCACAAAAATCACCAAGTTATGTAATCAAGCTCAACGGTGGAAAGAAACATGAATTAATGCATGAATGACTAATTATGCAACTATTATGAGCTTAAGTCTAACAATAATATGAGTAAAAAGGGTAATAAAAATAGTACTTTTGAACACTTATCACGCCCCCAAACTCGAACTATTGCTTGTCCTCAAGCAATGCAAACTAACAATTACCTGCCAAGACTTTAATCATCAAAGACATGCTTCAAACTTGAATTCAAACCTCGGAACCGTGGCACAAAGTATGATCACCTTTTAATTTTTTGGATAGCACAAAAACTTACCGGAACCAAACTATAATGCTCGTGACAATGTGTGTGCGTAGTTGTGTACAAGTTGATTTTCAAGATTCTATGTGAACAATAGGCTTTTATCAATTTAATTATCGGGCATTTGTTTTTATTTTCACTAGAGCCAATTTCGGGCACCTCTAGCAAAGTAAGCTATTTCTCATTTTATTTTAGTCGACTAGAGCCAATTTGGGCACCTCTAGCGATTCTTTAATGTGCATTAACTACTAGAGCAGTTTGGGCACCTCTAGCAAGAAAGTGTATTTACTACTAGAGCAGTTTTGGGCACCTCTAGCAAGAAATTAACTTTTAATTTTCAATTTTAAATTTACCCAAATTTTAAGCAACCTAAGTTCACTAAGTTTCTTTGAATCAACAACCCACAACCGTGTAAAAAAATTCAGCATCATAGTAAAACTCTAAGTACTTTTCATGCAATCCTAAAATTAAAGGTTATTTCAATTAAGTACAATGGCAAAAATTCATCATTGGATATTCAACAAGTCTTAAGCAATTAAATCAAATTAAAGGCATGGCAAGTAACATATGCAACCTATATGTGATTGCTAAAGATGAATGCAACTAAACATGAAACTAACTAGAAACCAACACCCCCAAACTCGAGAGAAGCATTGTCCTCAATGCATGTAAGAGTGAAACAAAATTTAAAAGAAACTAAATGAAATGAGTTAGTCGGAGAGGTCGTCACCTCGATTGATGAGTTTCCTTCGTGCCGTTTGCTTGATTCAATTTTCGGTCGGTGGTTGAATGCTTGAGGCTGGTACCGCGTGAATAGCATTGCCTTGATTTGGTCCATGTTTGCCGATGCAGGTTTACTTGCATGTGCATCGATAGTTGCCGAAGCCATTGTTGTTGCACAGGCATCGCTTGATTTCCGTTGTGGTTGTTGTGGCGAGTAGTCGGCAGTAAATTTCCTTATCATGGTGGTTGTGAGTCTTGTTGTGGAAAAGAAAATAAAAAAAAACCGAAACTAAAGATAATGAAGAAAAATAAAATATATCCTAAAAAATAAAGAGAAAAAAATAACAAAAAAAATAATAGAACAAAATAGTTTAAAAAATAAAAATAAAAATAAATGTATCAGTAGTTGCCGTGGCGTCGAGGGTTGCCGAGGCATGCACATCCATGGTTGCCGAGGCGCCGGGGTTGCCGAGGCGTCTTGGCGTCCATGGTTGCAGAGGCGTGCGTATCGGGAGTTGTTGCGGTGTTGAAGGTTGCCGTTTTCGATACTTCTTATAGTTCATCCGCACCCTCCATCGGGTGATAATATTGCCCAAAAAGAGTTTGGCAAATGTGCTTGCCACTACTCCCTTTTGCGTTACCATGGTGGAGGTGTCTTTCTTCTTTGTTCGCTTGTAGTCCATGTATACTCTCCACCTTGCTACTATTCCTGAAGGCACAAATATATTAATAGGAAAAATTATATCCATTCTCAACCATTCAATTACCTCATTCTTGTCGACTTCTATCATGGTTGGATGTAGCCTTTGTTGTCGTGGCAATTCTTTGCTCAAGCCAATTACCGTGACAATCGGTTGTCAAATTTTCTCTAAGTCAAGGGAAGAATCAATTTTCTGAAGAGCTTTATGAATCCAAACACCTTTTTCTTTTGGCCTCTCAAACATCTCCATCAGTAGAGATTTCGATGGCTTCAAATCTACCAATCTCGGTTCCTCAAGACATACCTGCAATGGACAATGTGAGTTTTTAAAGAATTCAAAAGGTTCAACTATTACTGCTCATATTCCATTGGCAAAGTATTATCATCTCGTTGATCTTGCATGTGGTCGTGTAATTGTCGTGGCAATTGTAGATGAGAGCAATCTCTGATTCTGTTTCAGCATCAACGTTGTAACCTTACGGGCATCAGGTTCCTCGAATTTTGCTGTAGTATTGTTGTTCTCAGCTTCACCGAGTGTTGTCGCGGCATTGCTCGTTCAGGCTCCTCAATCATTGCCGAGGCAATTTGTTGTTCAGCCCATCATGTGTTGGGCAGTCTCTCTCATTGGCATCCTCTTGACTTTGAGGTTCTAGTTGTTCCTCACACATCGGAGAGATTTCTTTGTATTGCTCCTTATCCTCTTGCCTTGGGACGTCGGTATCCCTAGGAATGAATTGTTGGTGCATGTTATCCATGACATATGTGGATCTCCCGATTGATCTTGAATCCCCTAAGGTTGCATCCCACTGAGCTATCCTCGTATCCATAGATTTTGATAGTTCTCGAATCTCTTCAATTGATTCGTCAAGTTTAGCCAAGGAAGCTAGTAACGTTTCCTCCAAGGAATTGGAATGCTCTTGAAAAGGACTACATTGCCATGGGCATATCTGTTGTCGCGCAAAATTGTTATGGTAAAAAAATTTTTGAGCTTTTTGACCATACCATGAAGAATTTTGCTGTTGGTTCCCTCTATGGTCCTCCATGTAGTTATATGCACCGAAAATGTGAGGGCAATTTTCAAACACATGATGTTCTCCACACATAGCACAAGATTTTTCCATGGTATAAGTTCTTTGGGCTTTTCTCGGTTGGTATAGGTAATCATCAAAGGGTGCAAGGAACTCTTGATTGAATTGATTCATATCTTCCAACATCATCTCTCGAATAGATTGGTTTTTATTTCCCGACATGTTGATGTTCCTTAACTTGTAGCGCACCTAATTTTTTTTTTTTTGATAAAACAAACAAAAAGAAAAGTTAGTAAAACTAAGAAATAAATGCAATAACAAAAACAACTAACACCAATTGCCAATCCCCGGCAACGGCGCCAAAAACTTGTTGCGTGTGATAAGTGCTACGCAATTGTGCAAGTATACACGTCGCAAGTAATAAAGTGATATGAGTATCGAGTATCGTCTCCACGAGGATTGGTTTGGGCCACTTTGCTTAAGTTCTTGACTTTGTGAAAAGTAAAAACACAATTAAAGGATTAAAGGAGTTTAACTAATAACTAAACTAGAAAGCAATAAAGTAAAAGAAAAGATGAGATCGATTGAGAGAGATAGGCTAGGTTATCGTGAGTTGAGGTGTGATAGCCGATTGGATTGTCTTGGTAAAAAAGAGTGCACGGGCAACTCGATTGCCGTGGCGACTTACACAACGGGTTGCCTTGGCAACTAATTGATGGTTTCTGGGCGACTAGTTGGGCAACTACTTGGGCGATCGGGCAGCAACTTCAAGGTTGGCGAGCGTTCTTCAATGGTTTCTTCTTATCCCTAAGTCGAAACTCTAGCTACTTGTGCATGCCTTGATAATACATCCTGCGTGAATCAAGGGTGAACAACAACCAATCTTGCACTCCTCTTAGCCGTTGAAATCCTTAACTTATTCCTAAGCCGGATTAATCTTCACCATCATTGGATTGAATAAAGATCATATTCATTCGTTTCTTGAATCTAACTCTCCCGATATTAGATAAATGGATGAAATCACGAGATCCTCTCCCAATTCACTCGCAAAACAATAATAAGAATCAAGAATGAATAAACCTTGAAATAGAAAAGTACAAACTCTTATTACCTAAACAAAAACCAATAGTTTCTCACAACCACAAAACACAATAACCATAGCCGATCAAGTTAGTTCATGGTTGGGTTCAAAAGATATACAAAGAATAATCCCCAAACCATGAATCTAATAGAAGCAAAGAAGAAGAAGAAGTCGAAATTCCCTAATGCTCTCTTCTTTGAAAATTTCCCTTGCTCTCCCTTTGGATTGTCGAAATCTCCTTGCTATTTATAGGGCTAGGCCAAAGTCCTTCTTTGAGGAGGAGTTTGAGTTGGAATTAAATTATCTTTAAAGAATATAATTCTTTATTATAATTTTATTCCTATTAGAACTTCTCCTATCTTCTTGGAATTTAATTCTTCTTTAATCTCTGCATGGCAATCAAATTCCTTTGGGCTTGGGCCTTGCTCCATGTCATCTTGGGCTTGTAAAGTCATTAATTTCGACATCCCTATTGCATTTTTTCTTTATCGACAAATGCCATGGCAACTGGCTCGGCGTCTCCTTCATGCATTGCCCTGGCAACTAGCTCAACATTGCTTTGGCAAGTGATCCTGCACATACACACACAAAAACACACCAAAGCAGCATCTTTTTCCACAAAAATCACCAAGTTATGTAATCAAGCTCAACGGTGGAAAGAAACATGAATTAATGCATGAATGACTAATTATGCAACTATTATGAGCTTAAGTCTAACAATAATATGAGTAAAAAGGGTAATAAAAATAGTACTTTTGAACACTTATCAATGGCATTGTTGTGCTCCTTCATGTACCGCATGAACATTAGTTGCCGATCTTCAATTTGCCTTAGGCGGCTTGCCAATGGGTGCAAAAGTGCTTCAAAGTGTCCCGGGATTAATGACCGAGTTGCCCTAGCGTTAGGTGCTTGGGCATTAGGGATTTCTGCGGCGGCAGGGGTTGCCGTGGCAATTGGAGGCCTTGAAGAATCTCCCGGTGCCTCTCCCATTAGCTTCCGGACCAGACTTGGGTAGGGCCTTTTCATCGGTGGACTCACTCGGGACATGCATCTCCTTGCAAAGATTGGAAATTAAGCAAGGGAAGAAAAGATAACCCTTATCTTTTGAGCTGCATACAAAAATCTCATCGCAAATAATTTTTCCAATGTTAATGATGCGATTATGCAAAATAGAATGTATAAGCAAAAGACGTGGTATATCAACGGTAGTATTGTGTGTGAAGGGCATTAAAGAAGTTTTAACAAACTTATTCCATAGTTTTGCCTCGGGTTTTAGCCAAAGGCGATTTACCGTGCCCTTGTATTTACCGTCGTTCCAATGAGTTCCCGGTTGAGTGAGTTCTTGAAGCACCTTGTCGAGTTGCTTGGGATTGATTTGGTCAACGAAGGCTTGATGCTCGTCCTTCTCAATGTAAAGTCCGTAAAAGGTGTTGATGCTTTCGGGACTTATAAGTATGGCCTTGTCACGAACAAAAACATAAGGATTATCCGGGTTAGGTGAGTGAGCATAGAATTCTCTTACCCATGAGATGTTACCCGGTTCCGGTTGATGGCAAAAGATTTGCCACTTTTGATGTGCAATCCTCTTGAAGATGAATGGTTCAAGGCCGAAATCTTGATGAGAGTTGGAGTATTCAAAGCCTTGTTCTTCATGAATCTTTCGGCTTTCAAACTTGGATTGAAATCTTTCTTGAACCGCCGATGT
Organism: Hibiscus mutabilis; assembly: GCA_019671005.1. Taxonomy (NCBI): domain Eukaryota; kingdom Viridiplantae; phylum Streptophyta; class Magnoliopsida; order Malvales; family Malvaceae; genus Hibiscus; species Hibiscus mutabilis. The sequence continues at coordinate 71,218,497 of CM033712.1, read as the reverse complement.
AGCAAACTTCTTGTATCTTGGTTCTTTGGAGGAACTTGGATGAACTAAAAGTTTAATCTTGGATGCCATGTATGATCTTGGTTGTGAGTAAAAACAAAGAAAAGAAAAGAAGATAAACTAAAAAGTTGCAAGATAGAAAGTAGGAATAGGTTAAGGGTGATGGGTTTTATAGAAAAGATAGGTGGTTGGGATTGGGGGAAATCGAAAAAAAGGGTTTAGGGTTTGGTAGGGATTTTCGACAAAGGGGTTTTGGTTAGGATGAATTGGAGGCTTTATATAAGCCTTAGATTCAGCCCATTAGTTTCCTTGTTGAAGATGTTTTCCTACTTGGTTTAGAATTCCTTCTTTCTCTTGAACTTCCTTTCCTACAATTCAAAAACAAATCAAATAAGGATTAAAATTAAAGATAAACTAATAAAGAAAATAAATAAAGATGTGTAATAGGATTCTTAGACTTGAATAAAAAAATCTATCCTAAAACTACTAATAATCGACAAAATAATAAAATAATAAAAAATAATAATCGGAAAAAAATGAAAAATAAATAATTAAATAATCGACAAAAACAAAAATAAAAATAAAAATAAATAAAAATAAAAATATCAAAAGGGAGAGCATGCTCATGCATCTCCTAAATTGACCACTTCCTTGTTACGTTCCACATGGGCACCATTGTAGTGCTTCAATCTTTGTCCATTAACTTTGAATTCATGGTTGTCAGAGATGGACTTGATTATCACGGCACCATGAGAGAATGGTTTGACGACTTCGAATGGTCCCGACCATCTTGATTTCAGCTTTCCCGGGAAAAGTTTTAGCCGAGAATTGAATAGGAGAACTAGTTGCCCTGGCGTGAATTGCCGTGGCAATAGTTTCTTGTCGTGCCATCGCTTTGTTTTCTCTTTGTAGATTCGTGCATTGTTATAGGCGAGTGCACGAAATTCTTCTATCTCATTGAGATCCATCAAGCACTTTTTTCCGGCACTTTCCCAATCCATATTCACGGTCTTGATTGCCCAGTACGCCTTGTGCTCGATTTCCACCGGTAGATGACATGTTTTACCATAGACAAGCCGGAAGGGGGACATACCTAATGGTGTTTTGAATGCAATGCGATATGCCCAAAGTGCGTCATCTAGTCTTAATGACCAATCCTTCCTTGAGGGATTTACAACTTTCTCGAGTATTCCCTTCAACTCCTGGTTGGAAATTTCGCTTGCCCGTTGGTTTGTGGGTGATATCTTTGTGGCGATCTTGTGTGATATGCGAAGCGTTGCAACATCTTGGCAATTAGTCATTGTCAAAATGCTTGCCCCCGTCGCTGATAATTGCTCTCGGCATCCCAAATCGTGTAAATATGTTTTTTCGCATGAATCGTTGCACGGTCTTGGAATCGTCGTTGGGAAGCTGCGCAGCTGCCTCTACCCATTTAGACACATAGTCGACGGCGAGTAAGATGTAGAGGTTGCGAATGAAGATGAGAAAGGTCCCATAAAATCGATCCCCATACATCGAGCAGTTCCACCTCGATGATGTTTCGAGTGGCATCTCATGTCGCCTAGAGATATTGCCCGTCCTCCGCAACGATCACATTGCTTGTAAAAGTCTTGGGCATCTTTGTACAATGTTGGCCAATACAAACCGGATTGCAAGACTTTGGTCATGATACGAGTTCCTCCAAAATGTCCTCCATAGGGTGAAGAATGGCATTGCGGAGTATATTCTCTGTTGCTCTTCTTTAGGGACACATCGGCGTATAACCCTGATCTACACATTGTTTAAACAAAAGAGGCTCGTCCCAAAAGTAATGCTTAGCATCATGGCGGAACCGCTTCTTCCCTTGGTGAGTAATGCCATACGGAAAAATACCACAAACAAGGAAGTTAACTAAATCTGCGTACCGTGGAATTGCCGAGGCATGTCTTTGCCGTAGTGTTCGCTCCCGAATTGCCGCGCGCGTGTCGTCAAAAGGCGCTGCGGCGTCGAGTTGCCGGGCGTGTGCATCCATGGTTGCCGAGGCGTCATGGGTTGCTGATGCAATTAAAATTTGTTCATCCGGGAATGCATCGCATATCTCTAGATCCGCGTCCTCCTCCCTATTGCGTTCCAAACGTGATAAGTGATCGGCCACTTGATTTTCTGTTCCTTTCGTCCTTAATTTCAATATCAAATTCTTGTAAAAGTAATATCCAACGAATCAAACGAGATTTAGCATCCTTTTTAGCAAATAAGTATTTGATTGCCGAATGGTCCGTATGAACAATTACCTTTGTACCAATTAAATAGGATCGGAACTTGTCAAATGCGAAAACTACAGCTAGTAACTCTTTCTCCGTTGTTGTGTAATTCACTTGAGCACCATTAAGAGTTTTACTAGCGTAGTATATCACATGGAAGGTCTTACCTGTGCGTTGGCCTAGGACTGCTCCTACCGCGAAATCACTTGCATCACACATGAGCTCAAAAGGTAGCGTCCAATTTGGTGGAGCGACAATGGGTGCCGAGGCAAGCTTTTTTTCTTTAGGGTTTGAATGCTTGAGTGCAAGAATCATCAAAATCGAAGACTTTATCCTGTTCAAGCAGATTACACAAATGTTTAGTGATTTTAGAAAAATTATGAATGAACCTCTGTAAAAACCTCGCATGTCCGAGAAAACTTGAATTCCTTTAACCGAATTTGGTAGGGGTAATCTCTCGATTACGTCCACCTTGGCTTTGTCTACTTCAATTCCTTGGATGAAATCTTGTGGCGAGCACTATTCCTTCAACTACCATAAAGTGGCATTTCTCCCAATTGAGGACTAAATCCGTTTCTTCGCATCTTGCCAACACCCTCTCTAAATTGCCGAGACAGCCGTCGAAGTCATTACCAAAAACCGAAAAATCATCCATAAAGATCTCAAGGAAGTCTTGACCATGTCCGAAAAAGAGCGCCATCATGCATCTTTGGAAGGTTGCGGGCGTTACACAATCGAACGGCATCCCGGAAGGCATAAATACCGTAGGGGCATGTGAAGGTTGTCTTTTCTTGATCTTACGGTGCTATGGCAATCTGATTGTAACCTGAATAACCATCAAGAAAACAAGTAAAAGGGTTTACCCGCAAGACGGTCAAGCATTTGATCAATAAAGGGTAATGGGAAGTGATCTTTCCTAGTGGCTTTGTTTAGCTTTCGATAGTCCATACAAACCCTCCAACCGGTCACAGATCTGGTTGGGATAAGTTCATTATTTTCATTGCTTACCCTTTGTTATACCTCCCTTTTTCGGCACACATTGTACCGGACTTACCCACGTCTTATCGGAGATAGGGTATATAATGCGGCGTCAAGCCACTTGATGATTTCTTTCATTACAACCCCTTTCATGGCATGATTCAGTCTCCTTTGGGCCTCAATTGAAGGTTTGTGATCATCTTCCAACAAGATCTTGTGCATGCACACCGCCGGGCTAATTCCCTTCAAGTCGGCAATTGTCCACCCTATTGCCTTTTATGTAGCTTCAACATGTTGATCAGCTTCTTTTTCTCTTTCAGGCTGTAACTTAGAGGAAATAATTACAGGTAATGTATTATCGATCCCTAAGTATACATATTTGATTTGCTCACGGCAATTGTTTCAACTCAAGAATTGGTGGATTTTCCATAGAGGGTTTTTCGAGCTTACCTTCCTTACCTGAGTAGTCCAGTGGTTCAAAGTATGTACCTGGTCGATTGACTAGCCAATTTGCCTCTTCTGGTTGTTCCTCATCGACCGGTTCTTCATACTCCTCATGTTCCTCGTGTTCGGCAATGTAGTTGCCGAGGCAACTAAATTCCTCATCGAAGTTAAACTCTGTCGTGGCATAAAGTAGTTGGCATTCTTCTGGATCATCGGCATGCCTTAGTGTTTGGAACACATTTAGTTTTACCTGTTGGTCATTCACCCTCATTGTGAGTTCTCCCTTTTCAACATCAATCAAAGTTCTCTCTGTCGCTAGGAATGGTCTCCCGAGAATGATAGGTGCATGCTCATCTACTTCACAATCCAAAACAATAAAGTCAGCGAGAAAAATGAATTTATCAACTTTTACCAGTATGTCCTCGATTTTTCCCTCTGGATGCACATAGGATCTGTCGGCTAGCTGCAGCATGATTGTTGTAGGTCTTGCCTTCCCGATTCCTAGTTTTTGGAAAACCGATTTAGGCATCAAGTTTATGCTAGCCCCAAGGTCGTATAATGCTTTCCCGACATAGTGATTTCCAATAGAACAGGGTATTGTGAAACTTTCGGGGTCCTTCAACTTGGGTGGCATACGATTGTGCAACATTGCCATGCATCCCTCTGTCGCGGCCACTATTTCAAACTCTCCTAGCCTTGTTCTCTTGGACACAATGTCTTTAAGAAACTTGGCATAGTTTGGCATTTGTTCAATTGTTTCCACCAATGGCAAGTTGATGTGGACTTGCTTTAGGATATCAAGAAACTTCTTGAATTGGTATTCTTGCTTTTGTCGCTTCAACCTTTGTGGGAATGGTGGTGGAAGTCGGATATCTTCGATCCTTTCATTGGTTTGAAATTTGATTGACGGCATTGCCGGGACATCTGGAGTTGCCGATGCGTTATCAACTGGGGTTGCCGAGGCATGCTTATCACAAGAAGTCAAGGCGTCATCGGTTGCCGAGGCATGTTTATTGTCGGTTGCCGCGGCAATTCCTGGTTCAGCATATGAGGCTTTGCCGCTAGGTTCGTCTTGATCTTTTTGTGGAGTTTTGTTTGATGAGCGGGTTTGAACCTCTCTAAGTTGTTGGCCACTTCTGGTGGTGATTGCCTTACATTGCTCATGGCAGTTCCTCTTGCGACTTGATGTATCGCTAGGTAAACCTCCTTGTGGTCTAGTGTTGATTTTGAGCAAACTGTCCGACTTGATTTTCCAATGATTTGATTGCCGCCTCTTGGTTTTGCAATCTCATCTCGGTCTGTTAATAAAAGCATCAGTTCTTTTTATGAAATTACTATTCTCACCATATAAGATTCAGTTTTTCATCATAAAAGCATTTAGAGAATTTTCCAAAGAACTAGATGTCATCGGTTGTTCTTTGCGACATCCATTTGCCGTGACATATTCTCTTTGGAATCCCGATGCTTGTGCATTACGATTGTTACGGTTTAGAGCATTGTTGGGATTACTCCATGAAAAATTCGGGTGCTTCTTCCAAGCTGGATTGTATGTATTGGACATCATGTTGTTGCTCGTTGTAATTCCCCACATAGAAGCTAGATTCGGATTACGCATACATTCGAGAAGAATTATGGTTATCACCACATAACTCACAAAAAGAATCCATTACCTTGACTTCATGTGTGTTGTTTGGTTTTTGCATGTTCTGGACCATCTTGGTTAAAGCGGCCAATTGTGCCGAAATTGAATCTGATGATCCTAGTTCATGTATTGTGGCTTGGCGTCTAACTCCTCCTCTTCTAGTAAATGGGAATTGATAATCATTCTTGGCCAGCCTGTTTAAGATTTGCATTGCTTCTTCCGGCGACTTATCTAGGAGTATGTCGTTTGCCGAGGCATCTAGCATCATCCTTGTTGGTGTATTCACGGCGTTGTAAAACATTGTTACTTGGGTCCACACCGGGAATCCGTGTAGGGGACATTTGTGTAGAAGTTCTCTATATCGCTCTCAAGCCTCGTACATGGATTCATCATCTGCCTGCCGAAAAGAAGTAATGTCGTTACGAAGCTTATCAGTCAAATTTGTAGGATTAAATCTAGCAAGGAAATCACGACAAAGATCAGTCCAAGATGCTATGGATCCGGCAGGAATGCTATTCAGCCATGCTTTCGCCCTATCCCTCGGTGAATAGGGAATAATCTTAATCGTAGGACATCGGGGTGACTCTGTGTATCTTGAGCGAGTTGCAAATCTCGAGGAAAGATTTCAGATGTTGTTGCGTGCATCTTCGATTCTTTGAGCCGCCAAATTGACCAATTGTGTTGATCATATTAAACATTACCGGTTTCAATTCAAAGTGGTCGGCTTCAATTTCAGGTGCGACAACTCACGGGTTAAGTCCATCAAGATCTTCTTCAAGATAGTCTCGAATAGTTTCATTTGGTGCAAGAATCACTCCTCCTCCCGCTCGAACATCTTGATTCATATTGCCGTCTTGATTTGCCATTGCTTCTCTTATCCTTCGTCTAAGTCTTTGTAAGGTTTGTTCGATTTACGGATCAAAGGGATATTCGGTGAAGTCGGTCTCGCCCGGTCATATACCAATGCAAAACCAAAGTTTGTTAGCCCTTTGAATTTTAAACAAGAAAAATAAAAGAAAGTGCAAGAAAGTAAAAAACAAAGTCGCTATTGCCAATCCCGACAACGGCGCCAAAAACTTGTTCGCGTAATAAGTGCTACGCAAATGTGCAAGTATACACACGCCGCAAGTTATAGTATAAAAGATATTGTCTCCACGAGGATTGGTGCCACTTCAAGAATCTAGTCTCTTTGCTTTGTAAAAAGTAAAAACACAAGTGAAGGATTATAGAAGTTTTAACTAATAACTAATCTAGAAAGCAATTAAGTAAAAGAAAAGATGAATTCAATTGAGAGAGATAGACTAGGTTATCGTGAGTTGAGGTGTGATAACCGATTGGATTGTCTTGGTAAAAGAGTGTGCGGGCAACTCGGTTGCCGTGGCAACTTGCATGATGGGGTTGCCTTGGCAACTAATTGATGGTTGCCAGGCGACTAGTTGGGCAACTACTTGGGCGTCGGGCAGCAACTTCAAGGTTCGGCGGAGCGTTCTTCAATGGTTTCTTCTTATCCCTAAGTCGAAACTCTAGCTACTTGTGCATGCCTTGATAATACATCCTGCGTGAATCAAGGGTGAACAACAACCAATCTTGCGCTCCTCTTAGCCGTTGAAATCCTTAACTTATTCCTAAGCGGATTAATCTTCACCATCATTGGATTGAATAAAGATCATATTCATTCGTTTCTTGAATCTAACTCTCCCGATATTAGATAAATGGATGAAATCACGAGATCCTCTCCCAATTCACTCGCAAACAATAATAAGAACCAAGAATGAATAAACCTTGAAATAGAAAAGTGCAAACTCTTATTACCTAAACAAAAACCAATAGTTTCTCACAACCACAAAACACAATAACCATAGCCAAGTAAATTTAGTTCATGGCTAGGTTCCAAAGAAACACAAGATAAACAATCCCTAGCATGAACCCAATCGAACAAGGAAGAGAATATGAAGCTTGTCGAAAGTTCCTTGCCCTAGATGCTTGCCGAAAATTCCCCTTGCTTCCTCTCTTGGAGTTGTCGAAATTAACTCTTGCTCTCCCCCTTGGATTTGTCGAATTTCCTTGCTATTTATAGGGCTAGGCCAAAGTCCTTCTTTGAGGAGGAGTTTGAGTTGGAATTAAATTATCTTTAAAGAATATAATTCTTTATTATAATTTTATTCCTATTAGAACTTCTCCTATCTTCTTGGAATTTAATTCTTCTTTAATCTCTGCATGGCAATCAAATTCCTTTGGGCTTAGGCCTTGCTCCATGTCATCTTGGGCTTGTAAAGTCATGAATTTCGACATCCATATTGCTTTTGGTCTTTGTCGACAAATGCCATGGCAACTGGCTCGGCGTCTCCTTCATGCATTGCCCTGGCAACTAGCTCGACATATCCTTCATGCATTGCCCTGGCAACTAGCTCGGCATTGCTTTGGCAAGTGATCCTGCACATACACACACAAAAACACACCAAAGCAGCATCTATTTCCACAAAAATCACCAAGTTATGTAATCAAGCTCAACGATTGAAGGAAACATGGATTAATGCATGAATGGCTAACTATGCAACTAATATGAGCCTAAGTCTAACAATAATATGAGTAAAAAGGGTAAGAAAAATAGTACTTTTGAACACTTATCAACTACCTTACCTATTTTTAGCCTAACTGTACCAATACGGCTATAAGGTGTATTGATACGGGTCCCCTATTTTGAATCTGTTTAAGCTTAAATCGAAAAGAAATTGAAGCAAGGTGCTTACTCACCTCCTTGCTTGTCCTCTCCCACGTGAATAACATCAGAAAAGAGGATTAAACCCAAAAGTAAAAAGGTGGGGAAATCATTTGGCCATTGGGTTGAGCAAACTCTTGGCTTGAGGAAAGCTTTTCATTGGATGACATGTAGGTGGAAATGATTAAGGTCTTCAACCTTTAAAATAAATTTGAGAAAAGAAGAGTTTTCACTATTCCACTTTGAATCTCACGGTCCGATGAGTAAAACCCCTATATCGATTTAGTGATTCTATCTCTTGTTGAGGTTTAATTTCAAGATTAGGGTTCTAATGTTCAAATAGAAGCCCATGGATTAATTGGTTAATTTTGTCATTCCGATGATGTCTATAAGTTTCGGTAAGCTTGAAATACAATTCTGAATCCTTAGATCGAATTCTGATGCAATCCCTAATTTTGTGCTAGCTCAAATATTGGAGAATGATCCATTGTCATCTCCAAAGGAAGCTAGGCACAACGGAATTGTAATCCAAGAACCTTGTAGTCAAGATGAGTGTAGTCGTGTCAAGGGATAGGCTAGGTGCCAGCCCGTTGCATTTGATTTGTGATTATGATATTTGTGTGCAATTTGCTAAAGGCTCAAATAGAGCAAGCTTGTGTGGATGCTAATGGTAAGCATGGTAAGTTCAAATGTGTTATTTGAATATGTCATATATGTGAAAGCTTGATATGAACATGATATGCTATAATATATGAAGCTTGATATGTTTAAGTTATGCTATGAAATATGGAGCTAAGGCTCAATTCTGATTCTGATATGTTATGGCCTACGGGCATAAAGGTAAGAGAATTAACTAAATATGTGTAACCTTGGACAATTGTGAGTTTTGGAGACAATTGGCATGCCATAGGGTTAATTGAGCTCATATAAGTAAGGGTGGACTACGGTCCGAGGCTATGGCCTAAATGTAGGGGTTAAAAGGATGGAATGTGTAAGGGACTATTCGGAGCCACGGCTCAAGGGCTATGGCCCATTTTCCGATCTATGTGTGGTGTAAAGGGGAATCTGCATATCCAATTGTTACTATGTCCAAGGGATTGATATGTGTTACACCTTACTATGATTATGTGAAAGTATGATACATGACTTAAGCATGAGACTTATGAGATTAATAGTTTAAGTATGATATTTAAGTATGATAATATGTTGTTCATGATCATAGCATGCCATTCATGTCATTTAATTGCTTTACGTTTGTTATGACTACCTCACTAGGCTATATAAGCCTAACATATGTGTGTCTCACGCATTTCAGGACCTTGAGATCTTTCGAGCTACGATCGTGTAATCTCCCGGTTGCAAGTCACTTTCGCAAGCTATATGTATGTTTACATTTGTTTCCAAACTCCTAGTAAGGTGGCATAAGGTCTAAATGTGTTTAAATGACCTATTTTGGTATGTCTGTATAAGCTTAAAAGATCCTAGATAATGCATGTGATAAATGGTATGTTTGGAAGTGGTTAGAATGGTTAAAATGAGCCTAAAAGTCCTATTTGGTAAAATCTTAGTAAACGTATTCGAAATGAGCTAAAATTTGATATGTGGTTAGAATTACTGTTTTTAAGGTAGTTGGTAAAGTTTGATAAAATTTGAATAACGTTTGGTTAGGTAAATCGAATAAAAACCTGTAAAAATCTGTCATTACAGGTCAAGGCGTATCGATACGGGTGATGGCGTATCGATACGACCAAGCATAAGTTGGCTTAATGAAACAGGGCATATCGATACGGTTATAGCATATCAGTACAGAAATTGGTCACTGGATTTTGGAATAAAAAATGGTATCGATACGGTCTTAGGCGTATCAAAACGAGGTCAACGCGTATCGATACTGGATTAGTTGTATCGGTACGGGCTTGATATCTTTTGAATATGGAAAGTGAATTTAGGCTTAGCGCATCGATACGGTTATGGAGGGTATCAATACGATGTTAGTTAATTCGGTTAAAAAGAGTAAAAAGAGGTTTTAGGCAGTTTACAAATTGGTCACTAAATTACTATCCGGCTTAATTAGTTTAGTAAATGATATCCGTTGGTGACGACACTCCACAGATTAATAATTGGTAGGTTAAATTATAGGTTGGTAATAAATAATTTGGATTAGGATCGTTAATTAGTAAAATTTTCAATTTGGCCCTTTTAGTTACAAAAGTTTAAAGTGGACCCCAAACTCAAGTAAACCGATAATGTGTTAACACAATTCATAGTAAAAGAGATTAATAAGATATTTGAATAGTTTTTGTACTCCGATTTAGCTTTTAGTTTTTGAATCTGTCTTCCGACAATACTTTCTGACCCGGTTCTCTACCAGACCGGGAAGAGAGTGTTACATTTATGGTATCAGAGCCTAGGTTTAGTCGATTCTAGGAGTTATTTGTATACGTTAACTGTGACTTGCAGCTTACACGATGTAATCTTTCTGTATGTTTAGATCTGAACATGATTGCTCCTACCGATAGACAAGTAGTAAATAAACCCTATCCGGACTCCTCCTAGACTCAAGGGGATAACTTGAGGCCTAAGACCCGGCCTGAACGTGTGGGACAAAATGACCCACCTCAACCTCCGCTAATGCCACTTACTCAGAAGGAGTATCTGATGTCCATGGCTGACATGATTAAGCAAGTGGTTGTGTCACTCCGACAAGAACCACTCCCTCAGCCTGACGAAGCACATCTGCATGCATTGAGAGCTTCTATTGATAAGCTCAAGCAGTATCCAGTTTATACCTTCACCGGTCAAGACCTGGATAACCCCGAGACCGCAGAATACTGGCTGGAGAATACGCTTAAACTATTGAATAAGTAGATAAAGTACCCTGAGGAGCACAAGTTAGAGTGTGCCTTGGCTTTGATCACTAAAGAAGCAGTTACGAGTCCGTATAGGACTAAACTGAAGCAGTTACGAGTCCGTATGTACTTATTCCATCTAGGAGTTATTTGTATACGTTAACTGTGACTTGCAGCTTACACGATGTAATCTTTCTGTATGTTTAGATCTGAACATGATTGCTCCTACCGATAGACAAGTAGTAAATAAACCCTATCCGGACTCCTCCTAGACTCAAGGGGATAACTTGAGGCCTAAGACCCGGCCTGAACGTGTGGGACAAAATGACCCACCTCAACCTCCGCTAATGCCACTTACTCAGAAGGAGTATCTGATGTCCATGGCTGACATGATTAAGCAAGTGGTTGTGTCACTCCGACAAGAACCACTCCCTCAGCCTGACGAAGCACATCTGCATGCATTGAGAGCTTCTATTGATAAGCTCAAGCAGTATCCAGTTTATACCTTCACCGGTCAAGACCTGGATAACCCCGAGACCGTAGAATACTGGCTGGAGAATACGCTTAAACTATTGAATAAGTAGATAAAGTACCCTGAGGAGCACAAGTTAGAGTGTGCCTTGGCTTTGATCACTAAAGAAGCACAAAGTTGGTGGGACACTGTGACACTCACCGTGCCTGAAAACCGAATTACCTGAGACTTTTTCCTTCAGGAGTTCTGCAAGAAATATGTCAGCGACCACTATATCACTGAGAGGCATAAGAAATTCCTCCACCTAAAGCAAGGGGAAGACCCGTAGAGCAGTACATCCACGACTTATGTAAGTACGCGAGATATGGTAGCGAGGTCATCTGAACATAGAAAGAGAAATGTCGAATGTTCATTGACGGCCTCTGTGATGAATTACGTCATCTCTTCGTTGCTCCGGAGATAGATGACTTCTAGACCCTCGTTAATCGAGCCATTTCTACTGAAGCATCTCAGAAAGCCTCTAAAAGAAGGAAAGAGAATCAAGCCTGACCCGATAAGAGATTCTGAGATGACTCTAAGCCTCATATTCCACAAAACAAGCGTAGACAATGGGATCAGAAGTCTGCCACTTATCAGCAGATGCCACGATCTGGCTATGTGCCACAATTTCAGTCTGCAAGAACATTTGTTGCTCGTACAGCTTCAGTGGATAGTACGGGTGGTTCCGCGAATGGTTCTCAGATACCTCTGTGCAATTTCTACCATAAGAGGCACCTAGGGCAGTACCGTAGACAATCGAGATCCTGCTATCTCTGTGGCGAGTTTGGCCACTTTATCAGACAGTGTCCACATAACCCTCACGCTTCTACCTCTGTAGCTTCTCAGAACAACCCTAGCAAGGGAAGAAGAGCAAAGTAAGTGCAATCTGGATCAGCAGGGAGACCTCGCAACACCAGTGCCCCTCCGATTGGACGTGATCCTCAAACGTCAGCCCAAATGTACCACGTTCGAGGTCGAGAACAGGAGGATGACCCTGATGTGATTGCAGGTATGGTGGAGTTATGTTCTGATCATGTTTATGCTTTAATAGATCTGGCTATACGCACTATTTCATTAGTGAACCATTGATTACCAAGTATGCTTTAGAATCTGAACTTGTTGTATCCGAGATAGTTGTCTCTAATCCACTAGAAGATAGTGTGATTATTCGATGAATTTTTAAAGCTTGTCCTTTGAGGATCTAAGGGATCCCATTATCGGCCAATTTGATGGTCTTGCCCTTTCAAGAATTTGATCTCATCATAGGCCTAGATTGGTTAGCCGAACACCAAGCCCGAGTAGATTGTTCCAAAAAGAAATTGTATCTCCGTGGACTCGGTAAGGGAAGCATAACCTTAATAAAATTCGAGCGTAAGCCTAAGACGACTCTTATGTGTGTCATGGAAACCAAGAAAGATCCAAAACTCAAGGATGTGCCTATAGTGAAAGAGTTTCCCGATGAACCTCCGAGACTCCCTCCCACCCGTGAAGTAGAATTCAGGATCGAAGTGTAATCGGGCACTACTTCAGTCTCTATTACTCCGTATAGAATGGCTCCAGTAGAGTTAAGAGAGTTAAAGGCCCAAATCCAAGACCTTTTTGATAAGGGATTCATTCGATCGAGTTTCTCACCCTGTGGAGCATCAATTTTGTTCGTAAATAAGAAAGATGGATCGATGCGCTTATGCATTGACTATCATCAGTTAAACAAGGTGACAATCAAGAACAAGTACCCGTTACCGAGGATCGATGATCGTTTTGATCAATTAAAAGATGACTCTGTCTTCTCCAAAATTAACCTCCACTCTGGATACTATCAAATGCTGGTGAAGGAGTCTGATGTTCCAAAGACTGCCTTTCTAACCAGATATGGCCATTATGAATTTCTAGTGATGCATTTCAGGCTCACAAATACACCTGCAGCTACCTACCTTGATAAATTCGTGGTCGACTTCATAGATGACATTTTAATTTATTCCAAAGATTCAGCTTCTCATGAAGAACATCTCCGAACTGTGCTTCAGATTCTCCGAGAAAAATAATTATACGCTAAGTTCAATAAATGTGAATTTTGGCGACTCAAAGTATCCTTTTTGGGCCATGTGATTTCTTCTGCGGGAACCCAAGTTGACCCAAAGAAGATTCAAGCAATCCTTGACTGGATTCCTCTGAAGAATATTGGGGAAGTCTATAGTTTTCTGGGCCTTGTAGGTTACTACCGTAGATTCGTTAAGGGGTTCTCACCGATTGCTGCACCTTTGACGAAGCTTCTTAGTAAAGAAACTCTATTTGTATGGATAGTGGATCAACAAAGAAGTTTTGATCAGCTTAAGCAAGTGCTCGCTCATGCTCCTATTTTAGTGCAACCCGAGTCGGGTAAAGACTTCACTGTGTACAGTGATGCGTCCCACAAGGGATTAGGCTATGTACTAATACATAAAGGCAAAGTCATAGCTTATGCTTCACAACAACTCAAACCACACGAGTTAAATTATCTAACCCATGATTTGGAATTAGTCGCAATTGTGTTTGCTTTAAAAATCTGGCGGCACTATCTGTACGGAGAGAAGTGTTATTTGCACACTGATCACAATAGCCTTAAGTACCTTCTAACTCAAAAAGAATTGAATCTCCGACAACGTAGGTGGATGGAGCTTTTGAAAGACTACGACTTGGTTATTGATTACCATCTTGGTAAAGCCAATGTCGTGGCTGATGCTCTTAGTCAGAAACCTACTCCCTCTCTGAGATGTTTGAATGCCTACTTTCGGCTCAAGAAACAAGGTAAACTATTGGCTGAATTGAGATTTCAATCAACCATTGTATCTAGAATTAAAGCACTCTAGGAATCTAATAAGAAATTACATTCTCTTATTGCCAAGATCAAAGATAACCCAGATCCTGACTTTACTTTAGATTCTGAAGGGTTGTTGTATTTCTGCAACCGCATCTGTGTACCCGATGATGATGATCTTCGGGAACAAATCTTGAGTGAAGCCCATTCTAGTCTTTTCTTCGTACATTCAAGAGCTATTAAAATGTATAAAGATTTGAAAGAACTGTATTGGTGGTCTGGTATGAAAAATGAGATCACTGACTTCGTGGCTAGGTGTTTGACTTGTCAACGAGTCAAAGCCGAACACAAAGTGCCCTCTGAACTTCTGCAGCCTATTGAGCTTTTATAGTGGAAATGGGAGCGTATTATGATGGACTTCGTAAATGGGTTACCGATGACTCCAAAGAAGAATGATGCTATCTGGCTCATTGTAGACTGATTTACCAAATCTGCTTATTTATTTTCGGTGAGAATAGATTTCAGTTTGTCTAAGCTCGCGGAGTTGTACATCCGTAAAATCATCCGTTTATATGGAGTTCCAGTACCCATTATTTCCGATTGTGACCCTTATTTCGCTTCCTAATTTTGAAAGACCCTACAAGAGGCTTTGAGAATGCGAGTGCACCTAAGCAATGCATTCAATCCTCAAACAGATGGCCAATTCGAAAGGGTTATTCAAATTCTAGAAGATATACTCAGAGCATGTGTTATCGACTTCAGAAATACGTGGGAGAAATCCCTACCCTTAGTTGAGTTCGCATTCAACAATAGTTACCAAGCTTCAATCCAAATGGCCCCATACGTAGCTCTATATAGAAGGAGATGCAGAACTCCTCTTTGTTGGACTGAGCTTGGAGAAGGCAAGGTGTTAGGCCCTAATTTACTTCGGGAAACTAAAAAAAAGGGTAGCTATTATCCGTGACCGATTCAAGGCTGCGTTCGATCGTCAGAAAGCTTATGCTGACCTAAAAATGAGAGATATTCAGTACGAGGTTGGTGAGAAGGCCTATCTCAAAGTATCCCCATGGAAGAAGATCCTCTATTTCGATAAAAAAAAGCTAAGTCATCGTTTCGTTGGCCCATTCGAGGTGATCGAAAGAATTGGACCTGTTGCTTACTGATTAGCTCTCCCTGAGGAGTTAAGTCAGATCCATAACGTCTTCCATGTGTCTATGCTACGCAAGTACCGATCTAATCCTTCCCACGTGATCGAGCCAGAATCTATAGAGATTCAATCCGATCTGACGTACGAGGAAGAACCTGTGCAGATCCTCGCACGAGAAGTCAAGAGACTTCGTAACAAGTCTGTGCCTTTAGTGAAGGTTATATGGAGAAGTCATTCCGTAAAACAAGCAACGTGGAAGCCTGAAGAAACTATGCGAAATTAGTATCCGCATCTCTTTGTCTGAAGTGAAAATTCGAGGATGAATTTTCTTAAGTAGGAGAGTTGTCACGTCCCGGAAATCGGCCTAGTCAGAAGTAGGTTCCAGTGATAAATTTTTTTGAATCCAATGTGTTGAACATTTTCAATGATTGACCTTTGTACCCCTCTTGTATAATGAAGTTACATTTTGGTCTTATTTGATTTTATGAACTTCCTTGCGTGAAATTCAAGCCAAAAATGTAAATTCTGAGCTAGGCGTATCGATACGATCATGCCAGTATAGATATGGTCCAACTGTCAATAACTACCTTACCCATTTTAGCCTAACCGTACCGATACGACTATAAGGTGTATTGATACGAGTCCTCTATTTCTAATATGTTTAAGCTTAAATCGAAAGGAAATTGAAGCAAGGTGCTTACTCACCTCCTTGCTTGTCCACTCCCACGTGAATAACATCAGAAAAGAGGATTAAACCCAAAAGTAAAAAGGTGGAAAAATTATTTGACCATTGGGTTAAGCAAACCCTTGGCTTGAGGAAAGCTCTTCATTGGATAACATGTAGGTGGAAATGATTAAGGTCTTCAACCTTTAAAATGAATTTGAGAAAAGAAGAGTTTTCACTCATCCACTTTGAATCTCCCGGTAAACTAAACCACCTTGTTACCAAAGTAAGCACACACCTACATTTCCATCTTCAAGCTCAAGCTAAGCAAGCACATCGGTGCAATCTTCTATCTTCGTTCAAGTTTGATATACCGTTTGAAAGCTCACGATCCAGTGAGTAAAACCCCTATATCGATTTAGTGATTCTATCTCTTGTTGAGGTTTAATTTCATGATTACGGTTCTAATGTTCAAATAGAAGCCCATGGATTAAATGGTTAATTTTTTCATTCCGATAATGTCTATAAGTTTCGCTAAGCTTGAAATACAATTTCGAATCCTTAGATCGAATTCTGATGCAATCCATAATTTTGTGCTAGCTCAAATATTAGAGAAGGATCCCTTGTCATCTCCAAAGGAAGCTAGGTACAACGAAATTGTAATCCAAGAACCTCATAGTCAAGGTGAGTGTAGTCGTGCCAAGGGATAGGCTAGGTGCCATCCCGTTGCATTTGATTTGTGATTATGGTGTTTGTGTGCATTTTGTTAAAGGCTCAAATAGAGCAAGCTTGTGTGGATGCTAATGGTAAGCATGGTAAGTTCAAAAGTGTCATTTGAATATGTCATATATGTAAAAGCTTGATATGAACATGATATGCTATAATATATAAAGCTTTTTATGTTTATGTTATGCTATGAAATATGGAGCTAAGGCTCAATTCTGATTCCGATATGTTATGGCCTACGGGCATAAAGGTAAGAGAATTAATGAAATATGTGTAACCTTGGACAATTGTGAGTTTTGGATACAATTGGCTTGCCATAGGGTTAATTGAGCTCGTATAAGTAAGGGTGGACTACGGTCCAGGGCTATGGCCTATATATAGGGGTTAAAAGGATGGAATGTGTAAGGGACTATCTAGAGCCATGGCTCAAGAGCTATGGCCTATTTTTCGATCTATGTGTGGTGTAAAGTAGAATCTGCGTATCCAATTATTACTATGTCCAAGGGATTGATATGTGTTACACCTTGCTATGATTATGTGAAAGTATGATACATGACTTAAGCATGGGATTTATGAGATTAATAGTTTAAGTATGGTTTTTAAGTATGATAATATGTTGTTCATGATCATAGCTTGCTATTCATGTCATTTAATTGCTTTACGTTTGTTATGACGACCTCACTAGGCTATATAAGCCTAACATATGTGTGTCTCATGCATTTCAGGACCTTGGGATCTTCCGAGCTACGATCGTGTAATCTCCCGGTTGCAAGTCACTTTTGCAAGCTATATGTATGTTTATTTTTGTTTTCGAACTCCTAGTAAGGTGGCATAAGGTCTAAACGTGTTGAAATGGCCTATTTTGGTATGTCTGTATAAGCTTAAAAGAGCCTAGATAATGCATGTGATAAATGGTATGTTGGAAGTGGTTAGAATGGTTACAATGAGCCTAAAAGTCCTATTCGGTAAAATCTTAGTATACGTATTCGAAATGCTCTAAAATTTGATATGCGATTAGAATTATTGTTTTTAAGGTAGTTGATAAAGTTTGATAAAATTTGAATAACGTTTGGTTAGGTAAATCGAATAAAAACCTGTAAAAATCTGTCATTACAGGTCAAGGCGTATCGATAAGGGTGATGGAGTATCGATACGGCCAGGCATAAGTTGGCTTAATGAAACAGGGCATATCGATACGGTTATAGCGTATCGGTACGGAAATTGGTCACTGGATTTTGGAATGAAAAATGGTATCGATACGGTCTTAGGCGTATCGAAACGGGGTCAACGCAATTAACGCGTATCGATACTGGATTAGCTGTACCGGTACGAGCTTGATATCTTTTGAATCTGGAAACTAAATTTAGGCTTAGCGTATTGATACGGTTATGGAAGGTATCGATACGGTGTTAGTTAATTTGGTTGAAAAGAGTAAAAAGAGGTTTTAGGCAGTTTACAAATTGGTCACTAAATTACTATCCGGCTTAATTAGTTTAGTAAATGATATCCGTTGGTAACGACACTCCACAGATTAATAATTGGTAGGTTAATACAAGTTGGTAATAAAGAATTTGGATTAGGATCGTTAATTCGTAAAATTTTCAATTTGGCCCTTTTAGTTACAAAATTTAAAGTGGACCCCAAACTCGAGTAAACCGATAACGTGTTAACCCGATTCGTAGTAAAAGAGATTAATAAGATACTCCGAATAGTTTATGTACTCCGATTTATCTTCCGTTTTCTGAATCTGTCTTCCGACAACACTTTCCGACCTGGTTCTCTACTAGACCGGGAAGGGGTGTTACATAAGAAATATATATATATAATTTAAAATATACCGGGGCGGGGAGGGGAATTTTCATCTCATACCTGAACCCGCCCCGTTCCGACTCTATGCTTTTTAATACCCGCTCGATCCCCAAAATTCAAGAAAAAAAATCTGACAGGGTCGAATCGAGGTACGCCGGGTTGGGTAATTTTGTTATCCCTAATTTTTTTAATACTTAAGGACTCTAATTTTAATTTAGTTATCAAAATATTTATAATATATTGATTAAATCTTTTTATCATCTTAGTAGTTCGTTTTAATGTTTTGAATAAAATAAATTAAGTTGATAGGATTACTCTTTTATAATATTGATCTAAATTAGTGAGTTCAATAAATTAGATATTATTAGTTACATAAAAAATAAGCGGATAATTAAATTGTAAATGTGGATATATGATATATCTATAATATCGATAACGTAGATACAACATATTAATTTAATCGGATATCCTTAAAGTATGATTGGTTTTCTAAATCATATGTACACATTAAAAAAAGTGATTTTTAACCCTAAATTTTCAAATTCTACACCTTAAATTCAAAATCTAAAATTTAGGTTAAAATGAACAGTAAGCCAAAAATTCATGATGACAAATAAGTTGATTTTATATAAGAAATTATGTACTCAAATTGTACATAAAATGATTTCTCTTTCAACAAACCAGCAATAAGAGAAATGGATGATCAAATCTGTGTTTTATATAGAATAACACAGATGTTGAAGGACTATTCTGCAAATATAATTTTAAAAAACCGTTATATAACTACAATTAAATACAATCATCGCCTTCTTTTTTGTACGATTAGAGAAAAAATCGCGCCATAAAATTAATATAAAACCTCTAAGCTTTCGAAGGTGACTGCAAATGTCGCCGATGAGATTTTGAAGAAGAAGACGACGACGATGAACTGCCTGAACCAACCGTCCTTATGAACAAATCTGACAAGTAATTCCCGACATCTTCAGGGAAAAATCTGATGAACAATGTGACGCTCTTTTCATCTCCGATTTTCGATATATGGCAATCAAAAAATTTCCGATAAACGGCGACAAGTTTCCTTCCAATGGATGCTTTGATCTGGCCTCGGAGCCTCGAGTCGGGCACGACGCATGAAATCTGCTTCCAATATGCTGCTTCGAAGCTTACATTGAATTTCCTGAAACACTCTTTGGCTTCTGCCGTTGTCATCGGCGCCGTTGGATTCTTCGGCAAGGAGGCGAAGACGTTACCGAGCGCTAACCGCTCGTAGTTCTCTGCGAACTGGTTCACCTTAGCTTGGTGATTCGCGATCCATTCGTTGCCGAGTAAGTATTGGAGGTTTGATTTATGGACTGTGCAGATTACATGTTGGAGATTGTTGGCTAAAAATAGGTTTGATAGAGCGACGTCTTTGCAATGCTTGGTTTTGCTATCGAGTTTACAGAGTAGGACGAGAATCAGCCTCGATATGCGGGCGGAGACGGCAGAAGCCGGAGATCCGGTTGAAACCGGACTGTATAAGTAAGATTTCGGAGGAGATGATTTTGCCGGCGTTGGCCAGTTGGAGATGATGTCGGTGAGGATGTTGCTGTAATCGGCGAGGAAAGTGAGGTATTTCATCGAGTAGACCGTCAGAGGATGAAGACCGCCGCCTGGAACCATTGATTTGGACGAATATTTTTGGATTGTGGACTCAAAATCAGATAACAACGACCTCACTGCATCGCTGAGTCGAGTCAGCGAGTTGAGAGCTTGTGATCGAACGGCTGAAGTTGATTCAAAGGAAAAGATCGTTTCAATCTCTTGCCAGTTATCTGAAATAGCCGCGTACATAGAGAGGAGACGAAAGATTTTCCCCGGCGGCGATTTTTTCGCCTTGGCGACGATTTCGGGGAATCCAAACAGAGTGACTGCGCCTTCTTTCGTAATCTCCGAAAAGCAAGATTCTCTAATGGAATCCGACGAGGAAAAGACGAAATCGCAGAGGATTCTTTCTCCCGTGAAAAGTGTCCTCATGGAAATCTTCATGGCTTCTAGCCAGTCCTTGATTTTCAAATTCAGTACATCCCATTCCATTTTATTGATCTGAGACGATCTTAGTTTTTCGATCCCGAGCTTATAAATACCTTCATCGATAATCGATTTTCGAATAGAATTATAAATTTGTACACATTCTTTAGCGTAACCACAAGATATCATGCAATCCGCTATCAATTTCAGATCGGACATCACCATGAATGAAACTTCTTTTACTTCAGAGATGGAATCCCCGACGGCGTCGATGCCACTGTCCGGTGAAGCGTCGTAATCATAATCCGAGAAGCTGGATTGAGTGGAGGTCCGTGATGATCGAGTGGAAACCGATTCGGATCCAAATAAGCCCGGTTCATCGATAAAATCTGATAAAACTCTTTTTGAAGCCTCTTCATTGCGATTTGCAACAAACGTTGAGCTTGAGAGAGCTTTTCAGAACCGGAACCTTGATCGTTAGGAAGAAAATGCATGATTTTGTGCAGGTCGTTGACGGATCTTATAAAATTCACGGCCTCTCCTTTGCTTTCGTAGAATAGAGAAGTCACTCTAGCGTACGACGGCCTCTCAATATCCCATTTCGCGAAGAGGGCGGCGGCGGCGGCGATGGTTTGCTCGACCGTCAATTCGGAGAATCCACGGCTGTGATTAATGGATAGCGAGGCTGTTGAAGGTGGTGACACCGACCGCCTAAACGACGGCGTTTCAGGGCTGAAGCAAAGGCTCCTCATTCCTTTCCGCGGCATCCTTACGGAGGTAAGTTTTTTTTTTAAATATAAGAAGTTGGAAATTTGAGCCTAAGCTTCCTTTGTTTGGGTGGGATTTTATAGACGTTTTACAGCGAACGACGTCGTTAATTGGTTCTGACTCATTTGAGTCAGACTAACTTAATGTTGTACACGTTTAAACCTAAATTACTTGACGTCCCCATAAAACTATCCAACAAAAACATTTAAAAATAAAATTAAAAAATAGAAAGTCTACTAAAAATAAAACATTACTTATTATTATTTTAAATAATAATCATTCAATAAAATGCATTTTAAGATTATTAAAAATAAATTGCATTTTTAACATTTCACTAATTTATTATATAATATAAATAATGAATTGTCTATATTGGATTTGATGAAAATATTGTATTTTATAAAAAGAAAATATGTTTTAAATTTAAAAAATATAACTATTTTAATAAAATTTAACTAAATTATTAATAAAAGTACGATTTTGAATAATAATGGTACTAAGAAAAACAAGTTGACCACTAGAATTATAAATGTTGCAAAAATATAATTTATTTTTCATTAATTTTTTTTTGACTTGAAACTCAAGACCAATATCAAGTTGAAGGAAGATAAGCACCGGAGATTTTAAGACATTAAATTATAAATTTAATTAGTATAAAATTGTGTAAATTTTATCATTTTATACAAATCACATTCAAATAAAAAATTTTAATTTGTAGATTAAATTTAGTTTAATTGAGGATTGTTGAGTTTGTACAGATGATGGTCAGTTTTAAAGGTAGATATTGGTTTTTCAATGCGTCTTTATGAAATTTTGGTAGATTTAGTCCTAAATTTCTTTTTAATAGGTTGCAATATTTATGATGTACATTATTTTCATCCTTTGATTCAATAAAATCTAGTTTTTTGTTTTTAGTTTAAAAATGAGTTCTTTTTAGTATCACGAAAAGAAATCAAATCATTTCTTGATTAAAATTATAATCAATATTTTCGTATAATTACAATTGAAATAATGTACAAAAAGAATTAGAATTAATACATTTATATAATAATTGATCATTCTTAAATTAAAATAAAGAGCATTATCTTTTCATTTTCCTAAAGTAGGCCCTCTACTCTCCCCTAGGTATGATTAAGATTAGATTCAAGATTTGTCAAAAAAATCTATAATGTACAAACAAAATTAAAATTAACACATTTATATAATAATTGGTCATACTTAAATTAAAATAAAATATAGACCAAAAACTTTTAATTTAATCGCAACCCATATACCATATAATAGTATGTCAAATTTAGGTTTGAGCAAGTTGGATAAAAGCAAATGCAATTTGCACATGTTTATCAAATTTTCAACATTTCAATTTCTTTATCATGCGAGATTAAGATCCCATAAATGTGCAATTTATGGTTTTAGATAGGAATAACAATAACACTTATATATATATATATATGATGGCGATCTAGTTACATTAATTAAAATTAATTTTTTAAATAAATAATATTAATATAAAAATGGATGGATATATTATTTGTAGGATATGATCATTATCACTTGGGAAAAAAAAGTGTATTATTTTTATATATTATTTCACCCAAAAGCCCAATATATTAGTGTAAAAAAACTATATATTTATATTATAAATAATATATAAAACCCTAAATATACAAAGTCCAAGGACCCCAAACATCAAACTCAATTATTTTTAACTTTTTTTGAGGTTTGGATGAAGACAATAAATTATTTATTTTTTAAATATATTATTTTTTATGATAATATTTCACATTTTTTCTAAAAAATCAATATTTATATTATTTATCCAATGATTAAAAATATTATAAAATTTTGTTTGAACCAAATGGATATATTTATATAATTTAATAAAATATTTAGGGATGATATTATTTCCTATATAAAATATATTATTTTTAAAAACTAATTCATTAAAAAAAAAATAATAGTTAATCTCATTAAATCTATTAAACCCTAAATTCTAAGGTTTAGAGTAAAACTAATTGAATTTTGAGTGTAAGTGGTTTGAGGTTGATAGTTTATATTTATATTTTTATATTATTAATAATGTAAAATTATTATTTTTATGAATATTTTGGGGGTTTTATGGCAAAAATGAATAAGTTTATTTATTTATTTTAAAGTGATAAATATCACATTATCGATTGTTAATATATCCATCCATTTACCTTTATATATAAAAATATAAAAATAATATATTATTTTTATATTTTATATATTAATATTATTTATATATATTATTTATTTCATAAAGATTTTGAATTAATCTCAACTAGTTTTAGATAATATATTACTTGTGGTAAATAGATGGATAGATTGTCCTGTTTTTTTTAGTGATAATCTTCTTAATATCCTACTTTATTTCTCATCCATCCATTTAAATCTTCCAATGGTGCATGGTTTTAATGTAAAACTAAACAAATTTTACATGGTGTTTGGATCTAAATCCCTATATATATAAAGTTGCACCAAAACAATGATTGTTTTGACCAAAGTCAAGTACTCAAATATCTTAATATCTGTGACATTTTTTGAGTCAAAAATTAAAATTAATGTTGATATAATATACAAGACAATGTTAGATTTGGTATTTTTAAAGGATTCATTATTCTTTGATAAATAGTTGTAACGATTAACTCTAAAATAAAATAGGAAAACTAAAAACGTTTAATTTAATTCTTTTTAAAGACCATATAATGGTATGTCCAAATTTAGGTTTGAACAAGTTGGATAAAGGCAAAGGTTGGTTAAAAGATGTTTTAAAAGGTTTTAAAACATTTAAATTTTCTTTATCTTATAAGATTAAGATCCCATAAAATGCAATTTAATGGTTTTAGGAATAACAATTATGTAGGATAATCAATATTGAATTTTATATGGGTTAGATTAATTTTAGGCAATACCCTACTACTTTTACTGGTTTTACAATTTAGTCCCTAAACTTTAATATTATTTTTTTTTTTATTAAGTGAAATCTTAAATTGAGCATTGTTAATTGATTAAAAATGTTATTATTTTTCATCCAATGGAACTATTTTTACATGATTCACTGGATCCAATAACATCATAACTATTAAATATATCACCATATTATATACAATAATGATTTTAGATTGAGTATGTTTAAGGATTCATTAGAGGTGTTAAATGGGTAGAAAGAGGTCTGAGTAATATAAGCATTGTACACGTTGAATGTTAAAAAAAGTCTTAACATTCAATTTAAGTGGATCACATCTCAAGAATTTTTAGATTTTTAATAAATATTTTATTTTTAGGTAAATTTTAATTTAGGTTTTAGTTTGAGCATAATTGAAATCAAACACAACAATTAACTCCATTTTTTCATGTAAATAAGTTCAATCGAACGAATGAAAATATTTTAATTTTAATTTTAAATAAAATTAAATAATAAAAAATTAATCAAATAAACCAAGTACTGAAATAATAAAGAATTAATCAAATTAAAACCGAGTGCTGGAATAATGAATTTTTAGTATTAAATTTTATAAATACTGAATTGATATTATAACACTGTTTGGTATATGGATTTATATTTCAATACACTCGCAATAAAAATTAAAAGTTTTTATAAGTTTTTTAACTTTAAAATTTAGGGTTTCAATTTAGGGTGCATGGTTATTAGGTGTTAACAATTTAGCGGCAACGGTTAGAATTAAAGGTTTAGGGGTTAGGTGTAAGTTTGGAGTGATTTAGGTTTTAATTATAAACTTTAAATTTTAACCCTAAACTCCAAATTCTAATCAAACTCTAAATTTTAAACACCCAAACCTAAAACCATAAATCCTACACCCTAAATTAAATATCTAAACCCTAAAATTAAAGTGCTTATAATAACTTTTAGTTTATACCGCTAGTGTATGGAATAATTATCCTTAGTATATCGGTAAAAGTTAAGTGATAGATATAATTAAGTTTGATAAAAATAAATATTGATTTTTGAAAAGGCATAATGCCAAAAAATGCCCCTAACATTTGATTGAATTTTTATTTTGGTATCTATTCTTTTTTGAAGCAATTTATCTATTAACATTTCATTTTGGGACAAAATAGCCCATCTGCGGATGAAAAGTGTTAGTCAACCAATGGTAAATGACTTGAAATGATGTGACAAACTTACATGGTAGTGCATGCCATTTTGACATTTATTCTTTTTTAAGTTATTTATCCTTAATGTTTCATTTTGGGTCAAAATAATCCTTATGCAGATGAAAAATGTTGGTCAACCAATGGTAAATCTCTTGAAATAATGTGTCAAACCTACAAGTGCATGCCGCGACAGTAGTGTCGTATAAGCAAATATGTTGATTTTACAAAATGACACATCAGCCAAAAATAATTTTAAAAAATTGTATAAAATATAAAATATTTTCCTTCTGCCGTGTCATTCTACCAAGTCATTTCAAGTTGTTTATCGTTAGTTGACTAATAGTTTTCATTCACAGATGGGCTATTTTGACCCCCAAAAAACGTTGAAGGCTAATTGCTTCAAAAAAGAAAATAAGGGACAAAGTGACAATTCAATCAAACATTATGAGCATTTTTTGGCATTATGTCTTTTGGAAATTATGTATTTTGAATTTAATGTTATAGATATAATATCTTATACTATTTTGGATAAAGTTAAATATAATAGTTTGAATATTTGATTTTTAATAAGAAAGAGATAATTCCTTTGAGATATAATTTTAAAAATAAAATAAAATAAACATTTTTATATTATATATTTTATAGTTCAAATATTAGATAAATAAGTTTTATTTTTAATATTTAATTATTTAATTGGCCCTTAATCTCTTTCTATGTTTGATCCAAACTCAATCTAACTAAAGTTTGTAATATAAAAAACTAAAAGTTCTATCTATTTTTTATTTGAAATATATATGTTTATATACTTTTAAAAATGAACTCTTTTTGAGTACCATGAAAGGGATTTAAACCATTTTTTTGGTTACGATTGCAATCAATACTTCCGTATAATACACTAGAATCAATTATATAATATACAACTAAAATTACAATTAATACATTTATATAACAACGATAAGAATTGATCATTATATTATATAAACGAAATAACAAACTAATCTCTCCGTCCCAATATTTTTGTCACATGTTAATTTTTTATGGAATTTTAAGAAAAAAAGTTTATGTAAGATGTGTGATGTAAAATAATTTACATGATAAATTTACCCTTAAAAAGTTAATTTTTGTTTATATTCGAAACTAAAAAAAGATAAAAAAAAATAAACCTATCTTATAAAAGTTGTTGAGATTTCTAAAGTGACAATTTAAGTATGACATTTTTAAAATACAAAAGTAACAACTTTATTAGGAAGAAGGATATAAACACAATTTGCACATAATTAAATTAAAATTAAAATAAAATATAAACTAAGAACCTTTAATTTAATCACAACCTATATACCAGATAATAATATGTCAAATTTATGTTAGAACAACTTGGATAAAGGGCAAATGCAATTTGCATATGTTTATCAACTTTTCAACGTTCAATTTCATTATCATACAAAATTAAGCTCCAATAAATGTGCAATTTTTGGTTTTAGCTAGGCTACAACACTTGTGTGTGTATATATAAAAGTTCTTTCCCATAAATATTGAATTCACCAAAGTCAAATGCTCAAATATCTTAACATCCGATTTAAGTGCGGTCGTGATTGAGGTTAAGCAAAACTCGATACAAAAAAAATTGATTTTTATTCTGAGTTATTCTATTTGACTCGAATAAATTGTATAAATTTTGAGTTTGAGTCAAGTTCTATTTTCCAACTCGAAAAATCAAATTTTACTGTTTTGCGATTTAGTCAATGGTTTCCTCATTTCTTCAATTCCTCCTTCATTTTAAGTCCATTTTGACCAAAATTGAACCACATACTCTTGAACAATTGTAAAATACCTATTTAGCTTCAATTCATATTTTTGAAAACAATTTTCCTCCTTTTTGCAATTTAGTCCCTTAATTTGTATGATTTCTCATTTCTCCAATTCCTCATTCATTTTAAGTCTATTTTTGACCAAAATTGAACCACATGCTCTTAAACTATTCTAGAATACCTATTTAGCTTCAATTCATATTTTTGAAAACAATTTCCTCCCTTTTTTGCAATTTAGTCCCTTAATTTTGTATGATTCCTCATTTCTTCAATTTCATTGAAATATAATGTTATACTATTGGGACAATAAGGACGAGATGAGTAAATAAACGCAAACGCATAAAAGAAAAATAACACCAATAATTTACGTAGAAAACCCAAAAGGGAAAAACCACGAGCATTGATGAGAACTTTCACTATGATGGAGAGAGAGAGAGAGATTACAATTGATTTCTAATGTTGTTGTAACACCCACGACCCGGATGTCACATTTGGGTCTCATGCCTAAAACCCAACCAAACAATTTTGACCTAGTTTAGCCCAATCGACAAATCCATTATGGCAATCCATTTAATTACAACCCAATAAAACATAATAAATATTCGAAAACATATACCGTGAAGCTCCTTTTAAAATTACATTATAAACCTTTGACTCGATCGTTTGAAAATCCAAATACGATTTACAATATACAATAGGTTCCTACAAATACATAGCCCAAGGACCTAAATATTGTACTCTGATGAGACAAGGCGTTGGAATCCTTCCATGATGGTGCTCCTCTAAGAACGAGCCAAACCTACTAACCTGCGAACGGAAATAACAATTCCGAATGCTGAGCTAACAAAGCTCGGTAGATACACCGCCACTCAACCATGCTTCATGCAAATCATAAATAAAGCAATGCAACATGAATGATATCATGGTGAGATAATGATGGCGCTACCATATCCGCCTAAACACAACATTATGAATGCATGATCACGCACACAACTCATACAAGTACCTCATACGTTTATATAGCTTCACACTGATAACACCAACGGCATTAAGTGAGGTCCACATCCACAAACATCGGAATCCTACACTTGAGTGAGGCCCGCATCCACAAAGCATCGGGATCCTACACTACGAGTAAGGTCCGCGTCCACAAAGCATTGGGATCCTATACTCAAAGGGATGAGGCCCGCATCCACATAGCATCGGGATCCTACATCCATGCTCAGAATCTCTCATCAAGCATCTTCGAATGAGGCCCGCGTCCACAAAGCATCGGGATCCTACATTCGGGAGTCTTCAAGGTGTTGCAATACACTTATGGTATCCAAATCCCAACAACAAGGGATGACTCGACTATCTAGGCGTTTCATTAGCACACAACAAGGACCCTAGCCACCACACAACACTCAACCTCGACACAAGGGTCTTATCGCACACAGCTCTAACACCCTTACCATCACCTTATGGTTTATATCAGTTATTATAACACCTTATTGAACTTATCTATTTATTAGTATGTTATGAAAGTACACATTAGCTGTTCTCATTAATTTATCTTATTATTCAATAAGACTTAACCTTATAGACGCCCCTTCCGCACACAGCAAGGGCCCAGATTAACACACAACATCAATTGATCCACCTAGGATCCCTATGGGTTACCACCTCACATAGCTTACCCAATATATATAACGAGTCATTAGCCATTTATTTTATACACGGGGTTTAAAACTCTATTTCTCAGTTTTAATATTCATTTTACACCTTAACTGACCCTCGGGGCCCTTTACCTCGAATTATAGAACCCTCGAACATAAACTCAACTCTCTTGGGAAGAATGTCCAGCGAGTACTAATACTCCTATATAGGTATTGGTACGCCCTATAGGTACCGGTACTCCCTTATGAGTACCGATACTCAATTTAGACTCGAAAGGTCTGGAACAATAATCTGTACTGATATGCTAAACCCCTATATCAATACTCAATAACGGTACTTATCTTCCCCGTACCGATCTGTACCCTACCGGTACCCTTACCCTCGCGTACCGGTATGCGAAAGCCTTACCCAGGTAATGCAACAATGAGTACCGATACGCCCCTAGCGTACCGGTACGCAAAAGAGCTACTAGAATTCTAAATAAGTAAAGGGTATCGATACATGGGAGGGCGTACCGGTATGCCCCTCACAATACTCTCCCTTTTTATACTAAGGCGTACTGATACGCTGGTCTCAGTATCGGTATGTGAGTCCAATTTTTGAACTTTGGGTGCGGGTTTCACCTAAAACCCTGTTTAACACCCATAGTTAAACCCTAAATCATTCCTACAAGTTATGGTGATAGTATTAGGTAGATTACTACCGAATTTAAGCCATAGCAACATCAATCCCATGATTTACCATTAACAACCACTCAAGGTATAACCAAGCCAAAAACACCAATACATGCATCAAAGCTTAATTTCATGATCTCCAGGAAACTATGGGAGTTAGTAGTGTACTAACCTCTAATTAAAGCTGAGGAAGAAGCCTTCAAGACCCATTCCCTTTCATCCACACTAATCCCACCAAAACCTCAATCTCTACCATTTTAACTCATCTTCACCTTGGTGTGTAGATCCTTTGCTGCTCATCAAACTTCCCTCAATCGTCAAAACGTGATCCTCTCTCAAACGCACAAAGATTACACCTTGAACTTCAAACTTGGGTAGGAAGATGAATATGAGAAAGAGGAAGAAAAATAAGGGGACAAACGTGACTTCACCCTCCACTTTTCTGCAGAAAATAATGAATTCTCCCATCACCTTTTGTCTTCCCCCAAGCAATTACATATTTACCATTTTTATTTTCACCCTAGTCCATTAACAATCCAACAACACAAGCCCAAAAGCTTTCCTTCAAGCCCAACAAGGCTCTTACTAGCCCAACAACAAGGCCCACGCACAGAGCTCACGCTCCCGATTAACCCAACTCTCAAATTCTAAGTTTTGAGTCATTATAATTCTGTCATCCTTAAAAAAAATTATCTTCAAAATTTAAGCATGGGAAGGAGATGATACTGCTGATGAGTCAACCACCATTTTTAGTTACGCATACCCACAACTCTTAAGTTCTCCATGAAACCTTCTTAACCAAAACTCTTAGCACAAGTTCTCAACTATCTACAAGACTCCTCAACAAAATATTCCCAACATCCGGTACAACACTCATATAGAACCTGAAATGGTTCAACCAAAGATAATCTCAATAGCATTGTCGAACATCGGCACGTTGAATTCATTTCAGATGAGTCACAACTCGGTGAACAAACCTCTCTACCATCACTAGCATTTCCAAACTCCTGAACCCAACCCTCATTTGCGTCCATAACGCGACACTTCTTCAAGGTATACCACAGGGCACTTCCTCATATAATCACCATAACCCACGTGTTCAGGAATAACGAACCCTATCAATCATGTTATATCATCCATCTAACATGAAAATACAACCTTCTTTCACAACTTGATTAACTAATACAAGACTTAACACCACATTCACTTAAACCCACTACGACATAAGTAGATGTGAATCCATGATCAAGCGATTCTACTAGCCAAGCTACTTTGGTTCCAAAAGAAAATTGTTACCACAACCAAGCTCTACTAGGGATCAAACCACCAAACTGTCCTCAAAGGTCCAAACACTCTCTTTCACTCCCAACCCTAAATTCTGACTAGCGTTGGTGCTAAAACTTTAGCAAGTCCTTTGAGATTCATAATGGTTCTCTCAACACTACTTATTACAACACAAGAATCTGATTCCATACAAATTTAACCAAAACCTACAGTTTTCTAAAGCCATTCGGAACATCTTTACACTGTCGCCATGCATGAAAACAATCCATCTCAAACCCAAATAAGTAACCATTTATTCATCGAACTTATGATTATCTCGACGCATTCGTAAGTCCAAAACACTCTTCAACTTGCCCTTAAAGTTCAAACATCGCATCATAAATTTTAACACTAATTCTCTTTAACTTTCAACTTACGAGACCAATATCCTGAACGATCTTACAGGAATCTCAAAACTCTTCAATATTAACAAGATCATCAGCCCTAAAAAATAAATATTGGCATTCCATTGTTATACATCGACCCACAACAGCTAACACCACTATATCTCGCTATACCAACGTAAGCACGTCCCAAGGTGAACCCTTTAGCGACATCGTCCGTGCCCCCTCCTCTACCAAGGAGTCCTCACATAAGAGGTTCGGTAGATGTCAGACCACAAGGTGATGAACACTTAATACCAAACTCAACACATCCCTTATCATGGGTACCATTATACGATCAAGAGGTTATCTCACTTGTACGTTCACCGCTCTAAACCATGGACTCTCACCCTTGCGTCAACTACGTGAACTAAGAACGTCTTGCAACCTACAAGGTCCTTTTCAACTAGCATCATATGAGCACAACACATAAGCTAGGGAGATAGGATTTATTCACGCACAATAACGACAAATTGGTTCATTCTAAACCTCAACTTTGAGATTCTTGCTTGGAAACCAAAGAACTCCTCGCACTCACGTGACCAACCCATACCAAAGGTAAGTCTAACAAGTCTATAGGGACTGTTACTCTAAACCATACACACCGCCCACGGTGGAACCTTTACTTACCAACACTTACCAATCCATTAATGTACCAAACCAATATCAACCTTGAGGAAACTTATCACAAAACATGCTCAACAAAATCTCTGCCAAGGTAAGAACAAGAAATCAAACGGCCATCAAGAAACTGAAAACCATAATGGGACCAAATCATTTAACACACTCTCGGTAACAAGCTTGTCATTTCTGGCATGAACAACGTATTGTCTAACAAAAACTCATGTGATGACTCTAACTGTAGATCTCACCTGACCTCCACCTTGATACTTCAACAACGACCCAACACTACTTCTCGAAGAACCTTAACTATGCCCAGAAGAAGTCAACCTCAAAGACTAAACCGATAAATACTCATCTATGATTGATCAGTCATTTGCCACGTGACCCGATGTCTGGCGCTCATAACAAATTCCCTAAGAAAAAACATACCTCAAGGTGATGTCAACCACAAGGCTCACGAACCGGTGGGAAAGACGCTAGGGCCGAACCATCAATACTCTTTGTTATAGTAAAAATCGAGAAGCCCCCTACGGAACCCTTAATTTAGATTTTTGACCAACCCTCGGCTGATCTAAAGCAACTCTTTTTGATCCGCTCAAAGCATAAACCCTCCCCTTTTCAGGGCTTGAAAAGAATCTTACAATGTTCTGATTCCCCGAAACATGGTCTACAGAATCCTTAACTGACTCAATGTTGGCTCTAAGTTTATTCGAGTGCTTCGTACTAACGACTAGCTAAGAGAATATTCCAGGTAAAACTGTTGTCCCGTGCATCAATATGTCAACTTTGGATCTACATCTAACCTCAACCACCTTTACTCTTCGATAACAACAAACTTTGGGCATAACAGCTCAACCGTAGAAAAATCTTACTCATACCTAACACTGCTTGACACCTTAAACCGACTGCAAGAACTGATCCCTCATCTTTTTCATAAGAGATTCACTGCCATACATTTTTCCTGACTCACCCAAGGAACATCTCACGTTGAGAAAACATGATGTGGTCCTAACTCTACGGTCTCTCACCATATGTATTCATTGCCTTTAAAAAAAGACAATATGTCAAGATTTCTTTAAAACTATTCCATATCACCCTCAGATCCCTCTGAGTGTTTCTTAACCATCAATCCGATTGATCATGTCATCCTTTCTCAATCCCCTTTTTACTATACTTAGATTCGTAATGATAATGTTCCTCTCTTTAAAGGAACGTGGCTCCCTTCATGACTCTCCTTGGTCAACCTCGCGTCGTCAACCCAACTGGTCTGAATTAAAGCTATAGCAACATCAATCCCATGATTTACCATTAACAACCACTCAAGGTATAACCAAGCCAAAAACACCAATACATGCATCAAAGCTTAATTTCATGATTTCCAGGAAACTATGGGAGTTAGTAGTGTACTAACCTCGAATTAAAGCTGAGGAAGAAGCATTCAAGACCTATTCCCGTTCATCCACACTAATCCCACCAAAACCTCAATTTCTACCATTTTAACTCATCTTCACCTTGGTGTGTAGATTGTTTGCTGCTCATCAAACTTCCCTCAATCGTCAAAACGTGATCCTCTCTCAAACACACAAAGATTACACCTTGAACTTCAAACTTGGGTATGAAGATGAATATGAGAAAGAGGAAGAAAAATAAGGGGATAAGGGTGACTTCAACCTCCATTTTCTGCAGAAAATAATAAATTCTCCCCTCACCTTTTGTCTTCCCCCAAGCAATTACACATTTACCCTTTTTATTTTCACCCTAGTCCATTAACAATCCAACAACACAAGCCCAAAAGCTTTACTTCAAGCCTAACAAGGCTCTTACTAGCCCAACAACAAGGCCCACGCGCGGAGCTCGTGCTCCCGGTTAACTCGACTCTCAAATTCTAAGTTTCGGGTCGTTACAGTTGTTACCAAACCTCTAATCCCTAGTATCTATTTATACTCAAGCTGAGTTTCCTACCTTGCATAGAAACAAATTATACTCAAACTATGAGGGATATATTTATTGTTTACAAGGGAAACTTGCATAGAAACAAATTATACTCAAACTGAGTTTTTTACCTTTAATTAATGTGGAGTAAACAATATCTATTAAAAGTAGATTAAATATTACAATAATTTATCAAATATACCCAAAACAATTCATATTTTTCAAAAATTAATGAATGAAATAGACATTGTTCCATCCGATGCCAATTATAAATGACTAAACATGCATGGACCTCACGAAAAGTTATTGAACAATGTGATCAAATGGATACAATATTAATTTGACTTATTTAAAACGTCATAAACATTTGTTCCCATCAATTAAAAATGTAAATATACATAGATAACTTTAGAACTTAAATCAAATATTACAATATATTTACATATATAAATAAATTAAAATGAAAATAAAATATAAAGTAAACTCACGCATAATTAAATATGGGTTTATTTCCAAATGAAAAATAACATTTTGATCCATGTTTATTGAAGTTTGAACATACTTTAATTGAGCTTAAATTAATTGGGCATGTTGAACAGCATCAACTTGGCAAATTGAGAGCAGTCAAAGTGTATAAGCGGACATACAAATTAAATTAATCTTAGACTTAAAGTTTCAATTATCAACTGGAGTTATCGTTTACTTTGTTTTTTCTGAAGAGTTATCGTTTACTTTATCTAAAAGCTCTAATTTCACTAAATAATATTTTAATTAAATTCATGAAAACAAGAAAGGAGGGTTATCCATTCCATTGCTCTCAAAACTTCAGGACCTATACCAACCAAAACCCAAACTTTTATTTATTAAATTAAGGCAATAATAACAAAAATGCATCTAACGTTTGATTTAATAGTCAATTTGGCCCTTATTCTTTTTTGGAAGCAATTTAACCTTCAACGTTTCATTCTGGGTCAAAATGACCCCTCTACGGATGAAAATTATTAGTCAACTGACGATGAACAAGTTGAAATTACTTGACGGAATGACTTGTCAGAAGAAATAATATTTTATATTTTTACAATTTTTTAAAATTATTTTTTGACTCATGTGTCATTATGTAAAGTCAGCATATTTGTCTATATGACTCTGCTATTGTGGTGTGCACTGCCATATATGTTTGTTAAGTCATTTCAAGTCATTTATCGTCAGTTGACTAATAGTTTTCATCTGCAAATGGGCCATTTTGACTCAAAATGAAACGTTGATGGTTAAATTACTTCAAAAAAAGAATATGAGCTAAAATGTCTATTCAGTAAAACTTTAGATACATTTTTTGATATTATGCCTAAAATTAAAACCATACATATTGATTCGAGTTAGATTCGATTTCTTAATTCGAATCTAGTGTGCCAGTTCTTTTTACAATATAAAAGAATAATACAATATTAAATCAAAATTATTGGACTCTTATTATATAATAAAATACTAAAACTATTTTATGTTAAATGATGATTAAAATCATTTTTATACTAAAAAATAAACAAGTAATAAGAACAATAAAGGTATAAGGGCTAAAGGAGTAATTAATATCTTTAATGGACCTCCATTCCATCAACTTGGCATTTAAGCTCCAATTGGAGGTGTTCCACCATAATACTTAATGAAATCTCTTCAAAATTACTCCTACAAGTACTTTCCAAAGAAAATGCCCCCCCTTCTTTCATGTCTTCTTCTTGAGTCTCAAGCTGTCTTTTCTTTTGACTAATATAAAACGATTTCCCTTGGGAGGTAATGTTATGGTTTAATTTGTTTAATTTCAAAATTGACAGAGCTCTGAGAAATATTTTAACGAAACCAATTAGTATATTGTTTATTTTGTGGTCTGATTTCAAAATTAATAGGGGCCTAAGAAGTATTTGAATAAAGAATGGGGGTCTAGAGCTTAATTTGTATAGTGTTAAACTAATAGGGACTTAAGTAAATAGACAAAAAAATTTAAGGATATGGATTAATTTGCATAGTTTTAAAACCTTCAAGGCCTTGATATATGGTTGAACCCTTATTGGACTTAAATAATTTGTATAATCATCGGTAGGTAACTTATTGACCGACTAATCTGGATAAGATACTACAAATGTCTATTATTAGACTCTAATCATCTTTGATATGCTTTGAAAACAATTTCTTCAAGTAAAATGCAAAGAAAATAACAATTTATTTAATTTTTTTATATAATTTGATACTTTTCTCGTATCTACTTTGTTGTAATTAATTTCGAGTTCCAAACATTATTATCAAACTTTCGTGTGTTAATAGTATTCATATGGGTATTTTTTTTCTTTCTGCTGATCGGGAACAGGTCAACTTTTGTAATCAATTATAAAGTAGTTTTTAATGAGGCCCGACTTATCATAAAAAAAAATAGTATCGGTTATATTCAAGACTTACACTCATAAACGACAACCAAGACTAGTATACATTATGTCATATAAAATGATCAGGTTGGGGTTCAAATTCGAGGACCGCAAGCATTATTTCATATAAATATAAACAAACAAAACTTCCCCAAAATATAAGTTGATTTATTCTTTCCGGTGATTCAAATTTAAACAATACTGTTTATAAAAGATAAAGCATGAGAGGTAAAATAAAAACAGATAAGTTATTATCGTACGTTGATGCATGTATTAAAGTTTAACCCTGGCTTCAAATTCATTCATCAAGAAAAAACTTTTTTTTTGGATAATTGATTTTTATTATCCGAGAGCAGCAAAGCTGCTACGAAAAATAACAAAACTGTACAGTTTATAAAATAAACAAAACCTCACCTTATACAATTAAACTTCAATTTTGATTCATCTGTATGTCAATGCTATCTCTCAAATACAAAACCTTTAACTCGTCAATCGCGGTTTTCAAACATATGGTCCCCAAATTTCATCCTCTTCGTCCTTTTACTCGATTTAAATTTATATTTGAAATTTAGCTTTAACACGAATATTGTATAGAAGGATGTGAATTTGAACATTATAATTAATCTTTTTGTCTAAATCAAAAGGGGTGAATCAACACCCACATTCACAATATATTCTCATTGACATTTACAATAATCATTTCTCCCGTTTAATAACAATGTATTCCAATTTATATGTAGGGAATTGTATAAACAATTTAAACATTGTAATTATTATAATTTTTTTATTCACAAAGAGCTTGGGGCATTGCCAGGTTTACGCAACTAGCCATATTCAAAGTCATGCAACCACCACCCTTTCTGACTGATCTTCTTTCTTTCTTTTTCAATTGGTCTAATTCAATTCTTAGTCCCTATATTCACGTTACATTTAAAATTTAATCTCAATTTTATCCTCTACTCTTTCAATTTGGTTGTAAGATTTCTAATTTTGTGTCTGAGATTGTAATATTCTTCGATGTTATTTCAGAGTAGTTTGAAAATACCCTCCTAAGTATAATTTAACAAAAGTAGTATCGATTGAACTTCAATAATTAAAACAACAAAAGGTACAGGGACTAGCAGCATAATTAGATATTTTCTATTTCTTACCAAAAATGAACAGGGAGAAAAGTAAACTACTATGAAATATTGGTATAAATATCAGTATCCAACCCATTGGTCTGCTAATCCAGCAGATCGAGTTTTACAGACTCTCTCAACTTAGTTTTCTTCATTCACAATGTCAGTATTTATACCACTGATCTTGTTTAAGTATCCAAACCAAGCGTCATTTACCTCTACGGAAGCATGTCGCTTGGTTTGGATCCTTTTCCTTTGCTCTTTGATCCCTGCAACTGGTGTAGGCTTCAAAGAACTCTTTGTTCTCTTTCTGCAACTCATTCCAAACTGTACAACCAAACCCATAATGTTTCGTTATACATTTGTATTGTGTGTGAGAGAGGAAAAGGATGGAATTAAAAACCAACCTGTTGAAGTAATGAGTGGCTCAATATTTGCATGCTTAGACAAAGCTTCCATGCAGTCCTCTTTGCTCATGTTGAAGATCAGACACTCTTCTATAAGGTGGTGCACCTGCACACAGATGATCAAGTAATCATTGCTAACTGAGTCTAAGCTCGGTTGACATTATCGTCGGTGTAACAATTTAGAGACGGTAAATTCAAGGCACGATACCCTTTAATTGAGTTAGTAACGCATTACTTACCATGTGAATATACGAAGCCGGAGATTCACCCATGAATCATATACAAATATTAGTAGTGTAGACCTAAGAGCTTGAAGGGTTGAAACTTGAAATTTGAAGAATGAATCTTGGAAAATGAAAGGCAAAGAAATGAAAAGAGAAAGGAGCAAAGAATCAGCCTAATGTCATGAAATGGTAAACAATATTCGATTTATAAGCAAAATAATAAGTGAGAGTGAACCAAGAAATTGATACGAGTAAACTTCTCTTTCCCTAAGTAGAAATTGTTTAAAAATAATAATTTTTGTTCACGTCTACAAAAATACGAGTAAATGTGTATCAGTTTATTTGTTTTCGGAATTGAGATGGACCGAAAAGATAATAATTAATTAAAATTGAGAAGGTTTGAATACATAAACAAATTTAATCAAATTTACGAACAAACCTGAATTTTATTAGATTCGGTAAAGAAATATTAGAAAGACACTAATATTCTATTCAAAGAAAGAAAGACACTCTAATATTATTTTTTTAACTTTTTCATTTCTAAAATTTTGAAATTTTGAACTCTTTGTTGAGAGGACCAATTGTACATTTTTTATTTTGAGCATTCTAATTTAGTTACAAGGTTATTTTAGTCTGATTTTAAGTTTAGATAAATTAACGCACACATGCATACTACGCTGCTCGAACCCGAATTACCTAGAAAGAATAACGTCATTCGTTATCACTGAGACCACTCAATAAGTTCTGATTTTACGTTTTTCAAAAATTGATAGGTACCTAAGGTATTTACATCCCTTTGTTATTCAATTATTGAAATTTTAAATTCAACTCGACTTAAATTTGTAAAAAAATTAATTCAATTAACTCATAATTCATTTTTTTTAATTCCATCGGATTTCGGTCACCCCTACCAATTTGTAGTGTGCCACAAAAAGTTAAAATTACACAGAGTCTAAGAGGTATTAAACTTATGAGATTTTTTTCCCAATAAAATCATACCTCATTCACCAAAAAAATTATTAAGTCTATAAATTCTGAATTGAACTTAGAAATCTAACCCGATCAGATCGAATTCAAACTCAATCCAACCCTATTTAATCGTATAAAATAATATTTTTTGAATAGATATAAAATAATAATTTGAATTCACCTAACCCGGACTTGAAAATAAATTTTATCTAAAGTGATTCAAACTCAAAATAGCTAAACTTTAATTATTCAGATTCGAAATAACTAAAACTCATAGTTATTGAACTTTGAAAAGGGAAAGGTGACGTTGTTTTT
The DNA here is from genome assembly GCA_019671005.1 of Hibiscus mutabilis. Taxonomy (NCBI): domain Eukaryota; kingdom Viridiplantae; phylum Streptophyta; class Magnoliopsida; order Malvales; family Malvaceae; genus Hibiscus; species Hibiscus mutabilis. The sequence continues at coordinate 71,179,206 of CM033712.1, read as the reverse complement.
AGCATTGGAGAAGGAAGGGCACGAGGGTTTATGAATTGTTGTCATCATATTTTAGGACAATGAAGCAAGACGGTGGCACTTATGTTGTTGTGATCATAAGTTTTAATAAAAATAAGTTTATTTAATTGTTTAATATCGTTCGATTTATAAGTGGAGAGAGGTCTAAATAGTATATATGTTATATCAATTTGTATGTGAAAAATTAAGTTATTTGTTTAACTCTATTAATTAAAATTAGATTTTGGATAAAGTTTTTTTTTTCTAAAAAATTAAAATTGTTTAACTCAAATAAAAATACTCAACAGTAGAAGAATATTACTTTATTTAAAAGTAAAAAAAATATATAATTTTTAGTTTGTGGTATATTAATGAAATGATTTTCACTAAAATGAAATGTTGTTTGACTCTAAATTTTGAGTTTGATCATTAAGCAATCATTTTTCACTCGTTTTAGAGAAATGTGTAAAATACTTGCATTCTAATAAAAGTTTAAGACCCGGGTTCAAATGTTCAATTATTGGACAATCCATCTACGTTTCTGTATACATTTTAGCATCTCAATTAATTAAATTAAAGTTTTAATCCAGCTGATTTCTTTTAAATCTCTGTCGCATGTAATTTTATTTTTTTTAGTCGGTGATCGACAATTAATTTTAGTATTGGTTGTCGACTATCGGGTCTATTATTTTTTTTCTTTTTATATTTTAATATGAATCTATGCCTTTGTGGCACGCATTTTCTCTGTCCTTGTAACATTTTTTTTATTTTTTTGTGGTTATTTTCATTTGTCCTTGTGGCATGATTTCATCATACCTTAGTGGTCGGTTGGTGCTCATACAGAGATATTCACGGCGCTAATCCCTGATTATGGTTCTGTCGGTGGTCTTAGAAAGATGGATCCCCACTCGGTTGATGGTTGGTTGTCGATGTAATTAGACATTGGTAGCGGAGCAATTTGCCTGATAGCTTGGTTCGCTTACCACTCCTTTCACCCTGTAAAGCTTCTTATTTGGATAGAGACAATGAGATTCAAGAATGTTTCTGAATTTTAGTATGCTAATCTCGATGAAAGTGTCTATTTTTTTTTTTGCACTATTGTAAGAGACTTTTAGTAGAGTTGTCCCTTTTTTTCTCTTTTTGATGCATTATATTGTATTATCTTTCATGGTAATTAATAAAATTCAGATGCTATTGTTCAAAAAAAAAAAACAAGTGTCCAATGGAAAAGTGGATGATGTTCATCCTAGGAGACACGAGTTTAAATCGCTTTGTCTACAAAGTGTATGCACATTTTCAAATGGTTAAGAATATTTATGAACAAATACTACCTTGTAATTACTTTAAACTATTAAAAAAAGTAAAAACAAAATAGGTCGAACATATTCTAATAAATTATTTAAAATATTGACTTTTAGTTTATTGAAAATTTTCAACACGTAATTGAACATGTCTTTAGTCTTAACACACTTGTATTCTAGGATAAGTGGAATGATTAATGGCCCTCAAATTGAAGGATGCAACAATAAATCAGTTAGAAGTCTGCAACACGGCCATAGCAAGAACAACTCACATTTCTCTATAATTCAAGTATGAATTAGTGAACTCAATGGAAGAAAGGACGATGTTCATCATAAAAGACTTAAATTCAAACATTTGTATGTGCATTGTCAAAAAGTTAATAAAAATATAAACAAATACTACGTGTAATTACACCATTATATTAAAAATAACTCTGAATTAGTTGCTAAGATAATGAGTTGTCATCTTCATCTCCGACTTTACTAACCACCAGGCAGTAGCATTTACTCTGATATTAATATACTTAAATCATCTAAATTATTGTTGAAACCCAAATCTCTCCTTAACGGAACCATAAATCCGGAACATTAACCGTAAAATTAACATGTCTTATACCAAAAAAAAAATTGTTAGGCCACACTATTTTCAAATAACTTACTCAGCTCAACTTTAATGGCTGAGTTAGCTGGTGAGACATTTATTGGCAGGAAATTACATTGAAGTTTTCCAAAGTCAGCTTTTAGAACTCAGACAAAAACCAATATAGAAATGAATTTTGGATGAAATTCAGTCCACAATATAAGCATGTCGTCAATCATATTAATCAAAAGTAAACCCATGGTGGTGGTGGGGGTGGTTTATCAAAACTAAGTGGAACTGAGACATAAGTTGGCAATCGGACACTCTTTTGGCATCCTATTTACATGAATCGGAAACCCTTACATACATACATACATACATACATGCATGCATGCAGAAAAAAGAAGCAAAAATAGAACAAGCAATAAAATAAAATCAGTGCCAGTTTTTTGAAGTAAAAATTCCGATAAATTTCAATTCCAGTGTGTCCAATTTATCATCAGCCAACCAGGTGGCCAGAAGATTCTTCTTGTTTTGGTGTAGAACAATCCGAGATAATTCCAATGACTCGAATGCATTGAGCTTCCCTCTTGTTAAAAGCATGCCAAAGTAGTGCAGCAGTGGTGGAGTTTGCCCAGCTTCCACAGGAACACTCTGCAGCATTCGGGTAAAGGATTCATCCTTAGATAAAATCAAATCAAATACTCTGGCTTGATTGGGGGGGGGGGGGGGGTATAAATAAGACCTGAAGCTTGGCTAATGTATCAGGTGTACGAAGGATCCCTTGCGGAGACTCTGCAGCTTCTTTATACTTTGTCTGATCAAACAATTCTTGAAAACGCTGCACAATCTGAGATATCCAAAATCAAAGCATTGAAAAAATGAGTTTGGTTTTATGACTAAAGCAAGAAACAATTAAACCCTGGATTTCTTATAGTTGATTCGTGTAGTCATCTTGAAACATGACTAGGAAATGTGGGATTCCAATCCCTTTATTTGCATTTTTTTTTGTTGAGAATCTGTTCCTGTAATATCTGGTTTTAACCTTTCGACTCGAACCACCTTCCATGATGCCATTATCTTCTATGTGGATGGAATGGTCAGCCGAATTTCGCAATGGTAGTGACTAACAAATAGAAACAAAAAACAAAATAACAACGGAGTTCATTCTTGAGAATCATAATTAGTGAATTCATTATTTTATTTATTTTAATTTAATTTAGAGGTTTTTCTTATAATTTACATAGATCCAATCCCATCAAAAAGGCTTAAATACTTCTGACTCCGGTGTAAGTGTCGGACACGAGTATGTATCAGACACGGATATAGCTAGATATTTCTAAGTTTTTTCTATATATTTGAAGTATCTTTGGAGATCATATCCCCATATCCTACATTAAAATTTTATCAGAATATTCATAAAAGTTGACTTAAAAAGGCTTCAAAGAAGAAATTTAAACAGATTGGAACATATTTACAACAACCCGAATGACTTAACAAACTTCAACACCTCAAACACTACAGACTACAGAAAATAGAAACAAACCTGTGAATCTGTACAAAGAACTGTTTGCGGATGGAGCAAGTCGTCGGGACTGTTTGCAGAAGGTGCTACAACTTCTGGAGTTCCACAAGCTTGAGCATATATTTTCCGCGCAAGATCATTATCTACAGACTACAAACAGCAATTAGGAGGAGGCAATGATAGAACAATAAAATAAAATCAGCCCCAACTTCTTAAAGTGTAAGTTCAGATAAAAACTAAATATGAAACTAATACATTTTAATTCGAGTGAGTACAACTACAAATCAAACCTTGACGAGGTCTCCGAGCTCCACACTACATTCCAATTTATCATCAGCCAACCAGATGTCCAGAAGATTCTTCTTGTTTTGGTGTACAACAATCCGAGATAATTCCAATGACTCGAATGCATTGAGCTTCCCTCTTTTTAAAAGAATACCAAAGTAGTGCAGCAGTGGTGGAGTTTTCCCAGCTTCCACAGGAAGACTCTGCAGCATTTGGATAAAATCTAAAACTAGTACTGCTGGCGTGATTAAGGGGGGAAATAAATAAGACCTGAAGTTTGGCTAATGTATGAGGTGTACGAAGGATCCCTTGTGGAGAATCTGCAGCAAGCTCCGCAGCTTCTGTATACTTTGTCTGAGCAAACAATTCATCAAAATGTTGGACAATCTGAGATATCCAAAACCAAAGAATCAATATAAGGATGTAAATAAAACGAAAAACTAGTATGAGACCTACAATTCAGCTGAATTTTATATAAAAATCGAATAAAATTAGACTTACCTCCTTCACGGTGATTGGAGCGTTAGCGTCCGCCATGGGAACCGGAGAAGATGAAACAGCTGAGATTGAATCTTTCAATTGCGAATCAGAAGGGAAAACTAAGAAATAGACAAGAAAAATACCCCGTCTTCTGAAGCAATGATTTAACAAGTTTTCGTACTCTTCCGATTCTGAACAAGTGCTGATCCTGACGTTGACTTTATGGCATCACTTCAATTCCTTGACGTTTCTAATGGAGTAATTAAGACTTTTTAAACACGTCCTAATTTAATTTTTTTCCACTTCAAAACTTAAATACTTGAGCAATTTATTCACGGATTCACTCAGTTCAGTTACCATATATGCTTTGACCGCTTCCATTCATCTAAAAAACACGTCCTAATCTTTTATGCATTCTAATGCAACCATTCGAATATTTCTACACATAAAAGAAAGCCTAATATAAAAAAAAATGTGCCTAACTATATCTTCTTTCTGCGTGTCTAGAGTTTTTTTTTGTTAATATAAATGTCTTAACATTTATATTATTATTATTTTAGGTGTTTGGTCGTTAATATCCGTTAAAAACGTGACATGTTTTTATTCTTTTAAAAAAATCAGAGGAAAAAACCTTTAATTTTTAATTAAAAAATCCTAAATTATGTAAATTCCCAAAATCTTCTAAATACTCAAATCCCTTACCCTAAAACCCTATATCTCTCTCCTTCGGCCCTCGATTCAATCATCATCGACCACCCTAAGATTTTTTGGAATCCCACAACTGAAAATCGCACTCTTTTATCGTCGAAAACCGACAAACGAAAAATTGATTACACCATCAAACTAATTGACGAACAACCAACAATGAGAAAAAAAAAAAGGCGACGACTAGAGTGTAGGTATGTCGAACGGTGAGGCATACGACGGTGAGCGGTGAACGACCAACAGACTAAGAGATGTTGTTTTCTTTCTCTATTTATCAGTGGGGACACAAGTGACTAGCAAATACCATAGTTTCTTATCAAAATAGATTTGAACCAATAAGATGTTATGGCAGCAGATCCTCTAGAAGAAAGGGGTCACTAGTCCACAGTAAATGTGTTGAGGCAACAAAGTGTGCAATGACTTAGATTTTACTTCCGTCGGAGGGCTGATGATTTGATTAACGTCGTCCACTTCAGTTAGTATTTCTCTTATTGTAGAAAAATCACATTGGTATCTAAGGTTTAGTTTTATGGAGAGCTCAGAGCTTTTATATTTCAAACTTTTCTCTTTCTTATATAAAAAATACCTTCACCATTCCAGATTCCTCGGATAATGTGGTGTTTTGCTAGCCGAGTTGGATGATTTTCTTTGTGATGTAGATAGTAAAATAACATGAAGGTGAGACGTGTTTGACGGATACCAAATTAAAGTGTCACGGCTCGCTAGTTTGCGATCAAGATTAGATATGGCAAGGGGCAAGTTTTGCCCCGACCCGAAACTCAAGAGTCTTAACCCGACCCCAACCCGCCCCGACATTTTGAATGAAAAACCGCCACGTCCCACCCCCGTCAATCACAATTTCCAGATTTATAACCTATTCTCAAATTTTCTGAGCTACCAAACAGACTCAACAATTTGAAAAAAAATTAAAAAAACACAACGGCATGGAATAGATAAGCGAAGAAATAACGTGGAAACATCAGCAAAATCAAACATGAAAATGAAAAACAAAACCTCTTACGAATACCTAAAACAAATCCACAAAAATGAAAGTTATTTGTAGAACACTCACAAAAATCAGACTGATTTTCATGTACTCGTTAGCATTTACGCATAATCTAAAAAAACTGAGCTTAGAAAAGAAAAAATATATATGTAAAAGAAAGATATTGGAAGAAAGTTTATCTCCTTAAATCTTAATTCACCATAAAGTTCAGATAATGATGAGTGGGAGAGACTGAAAAATAAAATCTAACTTCAAAAAAATCAAATCGGTTGTCAAATAAACCACTAAAATCAGCAATAAAACAAAAATTTTAAGAAATCAAGAAAATAAATAAAAATGAAAATGAAAAATGAAAGGAAAGGAAAAAAAGAGAAGTGGGGGAGAAAGCATGAGAGGCGGCAGAGAAATTGAAAAATGGGGGTGATAGAAATTTTTTAATAATATATATATATATATATATATATATATATGTATATATATTGAATAGCAATTCTATAAATATAATAAATATATATCGGGTCGGGTCGGGAATTTTTATCTTAAACCCGAATTCGTCCTGTCCCGACTATATTTTTCTCAAAACCCGCTCTTATTGGTTTGGGTTGGGATTTGACGCGGCCGGGTCAAATTGTCAACTCTAATCGAGACACACGCACAACAAACTATTAAATAGTAGAGGTTTTTAAAACAAATTTGGGCTTGCTAGAAGAGCACTTGATTTGGTCTAATGGATGAGATTATAAAAGATTCAAAGTTAAATGATTTTTTTAAGATTTAAGTTCTTTAAACTTCTGATTAAAAGAAAATTTGTTAGGAGTATTTTTATCTAAATAATGAATAATTCAATTTGATCCCTATCAACCGTCTAATACAATTTCTCTAGCTTCAACATTGACCAAAAATCACCCTCAAATGAATTTGGAGGATACTGACTTGTGGTTTGTAGCTACGATTTACCAATAGTTGGATGTATGAACTTTGTTAGCATTCTTATTAGATGAGTAATTATTAGTAGTTTTGGTGAAAAATTGCAATTACTATATAGTAATTTGTGTGTTTAGAACCTTGAAATTAAATATAAAAAATAATTGAATCGAATCAAATTATATTAATAAGTTAAAAAATAAATTAAATTTAATATGAAAAATAATTGAATCGAATTGAATTATATCACATTATTAAGTTGAAAAGTAAATTGAATAGATTATATTTAAAAATAATTAAACCAAAATATAAATAACTTTATATGATAATTAGCGTCAAATATTAGGATTTAAGTGGAGGAACAGTATTTATTTTTGTTCAAATAGATGGATTTCTCAGAAATCTGCAAAGCAAAAAGGCTAACTTTGGAAATTAGAATCTGGGAGAGGCCGAAGGGCGAGAGGCATGCAGAAAAGGCTAAGGGCTAGTGGGCTAAAGGACTAAAGGGTTAGAAAACCAATTTTTGGATTTTCGGATAATTTAAAATTAAGATTTAACTGATCCATATTCGATTTGATTATCTAATTTTTTCTTGAATATCTGATTCAAATAAACGGATCAGATCACTCGGATCGAATTTTTTTTTAACACCCCTAATAAGGGGATTCAATTAGAAATAGAGGCCTCTCAACCTCTTCAGTATCATCAATCTTCTGAGTAATAAAAATCATTTACTCTAAACTTTTTTTTGTGTTTTGTGTTTTTCGTTTTTTTTTGTTATTTGTGTTTGTCTCTTTTGTTTGTTTCCACTTAAAAAAAATTAGCTTTTCAGGGTTTTGGTAAAATTTTATCTTCTCAGGTAAATTTTCAGGTTGACTTAGACGTTTGTCTCAAAAACATCGTCTATGACATGTTTAGTATTAAATTTTTTAAAAAAATTGACGTCATAAATACTTTTAGAATCGTAAACAATGCTAAACAGATAACTTGAATTCATGAATTATATACAATTTTATTCAAACTTTCATATTATAGTAAAAGTTTAGCATACAAATATGAAAGATGAACAATCGTCCAAATGAGAAGAAAGAAGCTTTTATATATTCAGGGTTTTAAGGCCAATCATGCAATGGCCTTAGTTTAACTAAGCAGATGTTTATTTTTCTCCAAGGACATAGTTTTGAGTCTTTTTAAGTACGATTTACTATTTTGATGGTATCTTTTACGGATCCCACGACAACACTCCTGATAGATCCTCTAACGACATCACATGACAGGTTCTTGACGGTACCCTGACAAAATCTCGACGAATTCTCTACCGATATAGAAAAACACAAAGATATTTTTTTTTTTGTAATTCGAAGACAGTGCATGGATCTATTTTCCACTTTTAGAAATTTTATTTTAATTAGGGGTGTAAATGAATAAAGCGTTCGACGAACCGTTCGTATAACGTTCGTTTATGTTCGTTTATTAAATTAAATAATGAGTATGAACAAAATGTTCATATTCGTTTAATAAACAAACGAACACGAACATAGATATGTTCGGTTCGTTTATGTTCACGAACAAACTCGTTTATAGGCTCGTTTATAGGCTCATTTGTAGGCTCGTTTATAAGCTCGTTTATAGGATGAAAATGTTTGTGGATGTATCTAAATAATGTTTTTGTTGTTGCTAAGAATGTTATATAAGTTCATATTAAAATGTACGTTTTATTTTGTTGTTTTTGTTTTATTTATTTATTGTTAATTTAGTTAATATTTCCTAATATATAAACGAACATGTTTGCAAACACTTAAATGAACACATTTGTAAACGTTTAAACGAACACGTTCGCGAACACTTAAACGAACACGTATATGGAACTTAAATGAATATGTTCGTGAATACTAAATAAACGGACACAAACAACTTCAAGAATAAATAAACGAATATGAACACAGTATTAAAAATTTAAATGAACACGAACAGAATATGAACACCTTTAAAAATAAAACAAACGAACACAAATATAATCTTATTAGTTTAAACTCGGTTCATTTACACCCTAATTTTACTCGACAGATTGGCCCCAAACTCCCTCTTTCCTCTCTAGTGAGAACAACAAATCTCACATCGTGTACACCGCGGTACACGCGATTTCATCATTGTGTTACTACAAGTGTCGTGAATGAAATTCATTGCAAGATTGAAGAGGTGATCAATAGGGGTTCATAATCTTTGTTGTAGATGCCGATGAAGGAGCCTTGTATGGATAATTGAATTTTTTTTCTTAGCAGTAGTAATAGAATCTTGAGAGGTGCTATATATTATCATTTTAGTTGTCTAGCCGTTAATGTCCGTTAAAAAATTGTTACCCAATCAAACATGACACTTGATTTGGTTTTTATGTTTTAAAATTTCTTTTATTTTAAAAGAATATCCAGGTTTTTTTAATTTAAAACCCTAAATTATGTAAATACCCAAATCTTTAACCTAATATATATATATATATATATCTCCTTCGATCATCTTTAGATTACCATCGACTACACCAACCTTCGTGGAACCTTACAACTGAAAATTTTATTCTTCTATCATTGAAAATCGATGAACAAAATGCTAATTGTACCACCAAATCGGTCGGCGAAGACCAAAAATGAAATAAAATGTCATTTGATTTTCTAATCGACGGCTATAATTACAATTTAACCTTATAATTAATATAATAAAAACGGATACGTAAGGTCTAGAAATTAAAGGTTTTAAAGTTTTAGATTTAAGATTTTAAATTTTAAATTTTAAAGACTAGTTATTTAATTTGTTTTATGTAATTTATGTATCAAATTATGGAGAAATTATATCATAGGCCCGGCTCGCCAATTCATTCATGGTCCTAACCAATACAAATCATATATTTCATTAATTTTTTTCTTGTCGTGTATTTACTATGTGAGTATTCACTTGGTAAAAAATATATTTTAATTTAATTTACAATAAATATGATTGAAGATTCACTTGGTAAAAATATTACATAGAAAAATTTAATGAAATGGATCGTTTTTATAGGTTGAGACTATAGATGACGTGACCTATAATATAATTTCTCTTAAATATGACTCTTCAAATGATTCGAGTTTGGTTGTGCAAATCCAAAATGTCCATTTTGGATGGGCTTAACCGTCAAATGGGTGCCCAAACTATGTCTTTTTTTCGAGTTAGGTGCCCAAACTATTTTTTGGCCCAAATAGGTGCCTAACTTTTCATTCGTGACCCATTTAAGGTTCTCCATTAATTCCTACCGTTAAAGTACGATTGTCATCTCTTGAAAATTCTAAAATTATATTAAAAATAAATAAAATTACTTAATTTTCAAAAAATCTCTAAATTTTTTAGATTTCACAAAACGACCCCCAAATTCCAAAATCCATAACTCTCCAAAACCTAAATCCCGATTTGGGCCGATTCCGCTGCCAATTGCCATGTCGCCGCCCACCATATCGGTCGTCGGACCATACGACCATTTCCTTCACCACCCCGTCACCAGAAATCAACCGACATCGTGCGAAACGCCAAAATTGTCGAATGATTCCTTTGAACGATTCATGACGAATGGCAGGACGGACAACAAACGATGTGTGAGTTGTTCTACGAGGGGAGGGCGCTTCATTCTGACACTGGCAACGTTGTAGCACCCCCTTCCCAATCTGGTAGAGAACCGGGTCGGTAAGCGTTACTGAAAAATATATTCGGAGTTCGGAGGTAGAATTAATGCAGAGAACTTACTCGGGATATCTTAACAGTCCCATTTAATACTTATCAAACATGTTCGTTACTAGTCTAGTTAGAATTGGGGTAAATTTTAAGTTTTTTAGACTAAAAGGACCAAATTGTAAATTTTGTAAATTAGCCGTCCTAATCCAAATTCTTTACTACCAACCTGTACTTAAACTTACCAATTAATAATATGTGAAGTTTCGTTACTATCGGATATCGTTTACCTAATTGATTAAACAATATGACTTTAGTGACTATTCTGTAAACTGTCCAAAATTCCATTTTTATTCTTTTTAACAGGATTAACTAACACCATATTGATACCCCTTATAACCGTATCGATACACTAAGCCAAATTTCAGTTTCCAGTTTCAAGGATTTCAAACCGTACCAATACACAGTTAAGACTGTATCGAAACGCGTTGACCTCGTATCGATACGCTCTAAGACCGTATCGATGCCATTTTTCCAACCAAATTCTAGTGACCAATTTTTGTACCGATGCGCCCTAACCGTATCGATACGCCCTATTCCAGAAAGCCAATTTTATGAATGTTGTATCGATACGCCATTACCCGTATCGGTACGCCATACCTGAAATGACAAAATTTTGCTGGTTTTTATTTGATTTACCCAACCAGATGTTATTCAAATTTTCTTAAACTCTACCAACAACCTTAAAAACAACAATTCTAATCGCATATCAAATTTTAGAGCATTCCAAATCCAATTACTAAGATTTTACCAATTAGGACTTTTAGGGTCATTTTAACCATTTCCAAGCATACCATTCATCACATGCATTATCTAGGCTCTTTTAGACTTATAATACAAACATATCAAAAAAAAGGTCATTTAAACACGTTTGGATCTTATGCCACCTTACTATGAGTTCAGAAACAAAAGTAAACATACATATAGCATGCGAAAGTGACTTGCAACCGGGAGATTACACGATCGTAGCTCGAAAGATCTCAAAGTATTGAAATGCATGAGACACACATATGTTAGGCTTATATAGCCTAGTGAGGTATTCACAACAAACGTAAAGCAATTAAATGACATGATTAGCATGTTATGATCATGAACAACATATAATTATACTTAAATTTCATAATTACACTATCAATCATATAAGTCTCATGCTTAAGTCATTTGTCATAATTTTTCATAATTGTGGTAACGTGTAACACATATCAATCCCTTGGATACAATAACAAATGGATACACGGATTCCTCTTTACACCAATACATATATCGAAAGATAGGTCATAGCCTTGAGCCGTAGCTCCGGATAAATCTCTTGCACAATCTATCCTTATTTCCTCCACATGTAGGGCGTAGCTCCAGACCATAGTCCACTCTTACTTATATGAGCTCAAATAACCCTATGACATGCCAATTGTATCCAAAACTCACAAATGTCCAAATGTTACACATATTTCACTGTATTTCTTACCATAGTGCCAGTAGGCCGTAACATATCGGAAACGGAAGTGAGCCATAGCTCCATATTTCATAACATAGCTTATACTTATCAGGCTTAACATATTATAGCATATCATGTTCATATCAAACTTTCACATATATGACATATTCCAATAACACTTTTGAACTTACCATTCTTACCGTCAGCATTCACACAAGCTTGCTCTATTTGAGCCTTTAGCAAAATACACAAACATCATAATCACAAATCAAATGCAATGGGATGGCACCTAGCCTATCTTTTGACACGACTACACTCACCTTGATTACAAAGCTCTCGGATTACAACTCCTTGTTGCCTAGCTTTCGTTGGAGATGACAAGGGGTCATTCTCCAACACTTAAGCTAGCACAAGATTAGGGATTGTATTATAATTCAATTTAAGGATTCAAAAACATTCTTCAAGCTTTCCAAAGCTGTAGACAATATCGAAATATCAAAATTAGCTTTCTAAATTATGGGTTTTCCTTTGAATATTAGAACCATACTCTTTAAATTAAACCTCAACAAAAGATGGAATCACTAAACCGATGTAGGGATTTTACTCACCAAAATGTGGGCTTTCAAATGAAATATCAAACTTGAACAAATATCAAAGATTGCACCGAGGTGCTTGCTTATCTTGAGCTTGAAGATGGGAATGGAGGTGTGTGATTACTTTGGAAACAAAAGGGTGAGTCTAGTTTACCAGGAGATTCAAAGTGAAAGAGATAAAAGCTTTCCTTATTGTTTTTAAAACCCTTAATCATTCCTCACCTAAGCTTTAGCCAATAGAAAACATTTCCCTCAAGCCAAGGAAACCTTAAATAATGTTTTCTATCAATTTATCCTCTTTTTACAACCCAATGCAAATGATGGTTTTGCATCATCCTTTCTGATGGTGTTCACGTGGGAGAGGGCAAGTAAGGAGGTGAGTAAGCACCTTGCTTCAATTTTCTTTCGATTTAAGCATAAACAGATTCGAAATAGGGGACCAGTATCAATATGCTTATGACCGTATCAATACGTGGATTCAAAATATGGAAACCGTACCAATATGCTCGTGGGCGTATCGATACGCCCATGCTAAAATAGGTAAGTTAGTTATTGGAAGTTATACCGTATCGATACGCCTAGCTTAGAATTTGTAATTTTTGACTTGAATTTTATGCAAGGGAGTTCATCTAACCCAATAGGACCAAAATGTAACTTCATTAAATAAGAGGGTACAAAGGTCAATTGTTACAACATTTAATACATCGAATTCAAAATTTCTGATCACCAGAATCTACTTCCGACTAGGCCAGTTTTCGGGATGTGACAACTACCCCTTAAGAAAATTTGTCCTATAATTTTTACTTCAGACCAAGAGATAAGGATACTACTTTTGTATTGTCTCTTCAGGTTTCCACGTTGCTTCTTCAACGGAATGACTTTGCCATAGATCCTTCACTAAGGGCACCGATTTGTTACGAAGTCTCTTGACTTCTCGTGCGAGGATCTATACAGGTTCTTTCTCGTACGTCAGATTGGACTGAACCTCTACGGATTCTGGCTCGATTACGTGGGAAAGATCATATCGGTACTTACGTAGAATAGAAATATGGAAGACGTTGTGGATCTAACTTAACTTCTTAAAGAGAGCCAATCGGTATGTAACAGGTCTAACTCTTTCGATTACTTCGAATGGGCTGATAAAATGAGGACTTAGCTTTCCCTTTTTGCCAAAACGAAAGACCTTCTTCTATGGAGATACTTTGAGGAAGGTCCTTTCACCAACCTCGTACTGAACATCTCTTTTTTAGGTCAGCATAAGCTTTCTGACGATCGAATGCAGCCTTGAGTCAGTCACGGATAATGGTTATTCTTTTAGTTTCCTGAAGTAAGTCATGACCTAACTTCTTGCCTTCACCGAGTTTGGTCCAATAAAGAGGAGTTATACATATTCTTTTATATAGAGCTTCATATGGGGCCATTTAGATTGTAGCTTGGTAACTATTGTTGTATGCGAACTCGACTAAGGGTAGAGATTTCTCCCATGTGTCCCCGAAGTCGATAACTCAGGCTCAAAGCATATTTTCCAGAATCTATAAGAATGAATCGAGGTTGATGCGAAATACTTATATATATACAAATCAACTGAGGATATAAGGTTACCTGGATAACCTTTTCTGATTGACCATCGGTTAGAGGATGAAAAGTAGTGCTAAGGTGCACTTGAGTTCCCAAAGCCTCATGTAGGGTCCTCCAAAACTGAGAAGCAAAGCGAGGTCGCTATCGGAGATGATAGAAACAGGAATTCCATATAAACAAATAATTTCACGGACGTACAACTCCGCGAGCTTAGGCAAAATGAAATATATTCTCGCATGAAGGAAATGAGTAGATTTGGTGAATCAGTCTACAATAATCCAAATAACATTATTCTTCTTCTGTGTCATTGGTAACCCACTTACGAAATCCATCGTAATCCGCTATCATTTCCATTGTGGAAGTTCAATGGGTTACAGAAGACCAGTAGGTACCTTGTGTTCGGCTTTGACTCATTGGTAAGTCAAACACTTAGCCACGAAGTCAACGATCTCTCATTTCATACCAAACCACTAATACAGTTCTTTCAGGTCTTTATACATTTTAACAGCTCTTGGATGTACGGAGAAGGGACTAGAATGAGCTTCACCCAGAATTTGTTCTCAAAGATCATCATCGTCGGGTCCATATGTACGGTTGTAGAAACACAACAACCATTCATAATTCATAGCAAAGTCAGGATCTGGTTTATCCTTGACCTTGGCAATGAGAGATTGCAACTCCTCATCAGATTCCTAGAATGCTTTAATTTGAGATACAATGGTTGATTGAACTCTCAGTTCAGCCAATAATTTGCCATGTTTCTTGAGTCGAAAGTGAGCATTTAAACATCTCATAGAGGGAGTAGGTTTCCAACTAAGAGCATCAGCTACGACATTGGCTTTATCGAGGTGGTAATCAATAACCAAGTCGTAGTCTTTCAAAAGCTCTATCCACCTACGCTGACGAATATTCAATTCTTTCTGAGTTAGGAGGTACTTAAGGCTCTTGTGATCATTGTACAAATAACACTTCTCACCGTACAGATAGTGTCGTCAAATCTTCAAAGCAAACACAACTGCAGCTAACTCCAAATCATAGGTCAGATAATTTAACTCGTGAGGTTTGAGTTGTCGTGAAACATAAGCTATGACTTTGCCTTCTTGCATTAGCACACAGCCTAAACCCAGGTGGGATGTATCACTGTACACAGTGAAATCTTTACCCAACTCGGGTTGTACCAAAATAGGAGAATGAGTGAGGACTTGTTTAAGCTGATCAAAACTCATTTGCTGATCCACTGTCCATACAAAAGAGTCTCTTTAAAGAGAAGCTTTGGTAAGGGTGCATCAATCAGTGAGAACCCCTTAATGAATCTACGGTAGTAGCCCGCAAGGCCCAGAAAACTACGAACTCCCCCAACATTATTTGGAGGGATCCAATCAAGGATTGCTTGAATCTTCTTTGGGTCAACTTGGATTCCAGCCGAGGAAATCACATGGCCCAGAAATGATACTTCATATAGCCAAAATTCACATTTACTGAACTTGGCGTATAATTATTTCTCTCGGAGAGTCTGAAGCACAATTCAGAGATGTTCTTTATGAGAAGTCGAATCTTTATAATAGATTAAAATGTCATCTATGAAGACGACTATAAATTTATCAAGATAGGTTCGGAACACACGGTTCATCAAATCCATGAAGGTTACAGGTGCATTCATGAGCCCAAAAGGCATCACTAGAAATTCATAATGGCCATATCTGGTCCAAAAGGCAGTCTTTGGAACATCAGACTCCTTCACCAACATTTGATAGTATCCGGATCGGAGATCAATTTTGAAGAAGACAGATGCACCTTTTAATTGATCGAAAAGATTATCGATTCTCAGTAATAGATACTTATTATTGATTGTCACCTTGTTCAACTGACGATAGTCAATGCATAAGTGCATCGATCCATCATTCTTATTTACGAACAAAACCGGTACTCCCTAGGGCGAGGAACTCGGTCGAATGAATCCTTTATCTAAAAGGTATTGGGTTTGGTCTTTAACTCTCTTAGTTCCACTGGAGTCATTCTATAGGGAGTAATAGAGACTAGGGTAGTCACGGATTGCACTTCGATCCCTAATTCTACTTCACGGGTAAGAAGGAATCCCTGAAGCTTATCGGGAAACACATCAGAAAACTATTTCACTACAGGTACATCATTGAGCCTTAGATCTTCCTTGGTATTCATGGCACACCTAAGAGTCGTGTTAGGCTCAAGCTTGGATTTTATGAGCGTTATACTTTCCTTGCCAAACCCACGAAGGTACAATTTCTTCTTCGAACAATCTACCCAGGCTTGGTGTTCGGCTAACCAATCTAAGCATAGGATGAGATCAAATTCTTGAAAGGGCAAGGCCATCAAATTGGCCAAAAATGAGATCCCTTGGATCCTCAAAGGACAAGCTTTACAAACACATCGGATGATCACACTATCTCCTAGTGGATTAGAGACAACTATCTCAGATACAACAGGTTCAGATTCTAAAGCATACTTGGCAATCAAAGGTTCACTAACGAAAGAATGCGTAGAGCTCAGGTCGATTAAAGCATAAACATGATCAGAACATAACTCCACCATACCTTCAATCACATCAGGGTCATCCTCTTGCTCTCGACCCCGTACATGATACATTTGGGCCAAAGTCCGAGGATCACGTCCAATCGGAGGGGTATTGGTGTTGCGAGGTCTTCCTGTTGATCTAGATTGCACTTGTTTCGCTCATCTTCCCTTGCCAGGGTTGTTCTGAGAAGCTACAGAGGTAGGAGCGTGAGGGTTTTACGGGCACTATCTGATAAAGTGGCCAAACTCACCACAGAGATAATAGGATCCCGATTGTCTACGGTACTGACTTGAGTGCCTTTTCTAGCAAAAATTACACAAAATAATCTGAGAACCCTTTGCGAAACCACCCGTACTATCTAGTAAAGCTATACTGGCAACAAATATTCTTTCAGACTAGAATTACGGCACATAGCCAGATCGTGGCGTCTGCTGATAAGCGACAGACTTCTGATCCTACTGTCTACCCTTCTTTTATGGCATAGGAGGCTTAGAGTCATCTCGAAATCTCTTATCGGATCAGACTTGGTTCTCTTTCCTTCTTTCGGAGGCTTTTTGAGAGGCTTTAGTAGAGATGGCTCGATTGACGAGTGTCTAAAAGTCTTCTATCTTTATAGCAATGAAGAGAGGATGTAATTCATCACAAAGGCTATCAATGAACATTCAACATTTCTCTTTTTTCGTTCGGATGATCTCACTACCATATCTCGCGTACTTGTAGAAGTCGTGGATGTACTGCTCTATATGTCTTCCCCCTTGTTTCAGGTGGAGAAATTCCTTACGCCTCTCAGCGAGGTGGTGGTCGCTAACATATTTCTTGCAAAATTTCTGAAGAACGAAGTCCCACGTAACTCGGTGTTCGAGCACGGTAAGCGTCATAGTGTCCCACCAACTTTGTGCTTCTTTAGAGATCAAAGCCAAGGCACATTTTAGCTTGTGCTCCTCATGGCATTTCATCTGCCTATTCAGCACATTCAGAGTATTTTCCAGCCAGTATTCTGTGATCTCGGGATTATCCAGGTTTTGGCCGGTGAAGGTAGAAATCGGATACTGCTTGAGCCTGTTAATAGAAGCTCTGGATACAGGCAGAGGTGCTTCAGCTGCCTGAGGGAGTGGTTCTTGTCGGAGTGACACAACCACTTGCTTAATCATGTCAGCCATGTACATCAGATACTCATGCTGAACATGCGGCATTGATGAAGGATAAGGTGGGTCATTATGTCCCACACGTTCGGGTTGGGTCTCGAGCCTCAAGTTATCCCCCTGAGTCGAGGAGAAGCCCGGATGAGGTTCATTAATAGCACGTCTATCATCATGCGCAGACATATTCAGATCTAATTAGGCAGAAAGATTAAATCGTGTAAGCTGCAAGTCACAGATATCATAAACAAATAACTCCTATGTGGCATAAGTACATACAGACTCATAACGGGCTTCAGTTTAGTCCTAAAATCGACTAAACCTAGGCTTTGATACCACAACTGTAACACCCTCTTCCCGGTCTGGTAGAGAACCGGGTCGGTAAGCGTTATCGAAAAATATATTCGAAGTTCAGAGGCAGAATTAGTGCAGAGAACTTACTCGGAATATCTTAATAGTCCCATTTAATACTTATCGAACATTTCGTTACTAGTCTAGTCAGAATTGAGGTAAATTTTAAGGTTTTTAGACTAAAATGATCAATTGTAAATTTTGTAAATTAGCGATCCTAATCCAAATTCTTTACTACCAACTTGTAATTAAACTTACCAATTAATAATCTGTGAAGTTTCGTTACTATCGAATGATTCCTTTGAACGATTCGTGACGAATGATTCCTTTGAACGATTCGTGACGAACGGTATGACAGACAACAAACGGCATGTGAGTTGCTCTACGAGGGGATGTCGCTTCATTCTGTCACTGGCAACGCGGCCAACGCCCCCGGGAGTGGTCGAATTTTGGAGTTTAGGGATTATTTTGGGAATATTTGAAAATTTCAAGATATATTTTTATTTTGTTTTATTAATTTTATTTATTTTTAATATAATTTTGAAATTTTTAAGAGATGTCATGTATTCTTTAACGGTGAAAATTAACAAAAAACTTTAAATGAGTCATAAAATAAAACGTTAAGTACCTATTTAGCTTAAAAAATAGTATAGGCAATTAATTAGAAAAAAGAGCATAGTTTGACAACTATTTGCCTAGGAAGCCTTTTGCACGATAAAACACAGCCGGTGAGAGTTTTAACCATCAAATTTCATCCATTCATCAAGGTGGCAGCCATGTTCTCGCTCTCTCAAATTTCAGCTCCAGTTTCTCTTCCCTCTACTTTCAAGGTTATCTTTCCCTTTCTCATGAACACGTACACACCACAAGCACAATTTCTCATCCAAGCTTTCTTTTTCCATTGCAGGGAAATTCCAGGAATTTAAGACCAAACCCACTTCACATTATCCCAATCCGAACCAGGCAACAGCCGCAACAACAGACAAGGTCTTTAGTTGTTGTGAACCAAGCCGCGAAAACCCAAGTTCCGGTTCCGGCTTCTAATGTCCGGTTTCGATTGGATAACCTTGGACCCCAACCAGGGTCGAGAAAGAAAGGAAAGCGGAAGGGGAGAGGTATATCGGCCGGACAAGGTGGCAGCTGTGGGTTTGGGATGAGGGGTCAAAAATCACGGTCTGGTCCGGGTGTTCGAAAGGGATTCGAAGGTGGCCAAATGCCGCTTTATAGGCGTATCCCCAAATTGAGAGGCATTGCTGGAGGTAATCCTTTGTCATAATTATAAACTTCAAATGGTTTATGAAACTGTGGTTGTTGAGGCTAGAATTCATAAATTTGATGGTTATTCACATTGCTTGCATCGGCTTGTTGTTTCTTTGAACGTTGAACTCTGCAAATTTTGGAAAATTGTTCCCTTAAGTAAGAATTTAAGTAATTTAGTAGTTTTTCTACTTTGAGATATAGCAATAGTAG
The DNA here is from genome assembly GCA_019671005.1 of Hibiscus mutabilis. Classification (NCBI taxonomy): domain Eukaryota; kingdom Viridiplantae; phylum Streptophyta; class Magnoliopsida; order Malvales; family Malvaceae; genus Hibiscus; species Hibiscus mutabilis. Next base: position 71,159,533 of record CM033712.1, on the reverse strand, counting down.
AAAATTCAATCAAATACATGCTTGTTTCGCCAGTAAAAAATCATTGCAAGTGCTGTAAAGAAAAGCTAAGATATTGTTTTGAAAACTTAAAGCATAAGTATTATAGGATGTAAAAAAAAAATGCATGTCAGATTCTAGTATTGCATCAGAAATTGATGCTTGCAATGCCGATGTTGGTTTGGAGATGTGAACTAGATGGCATTAAAGGAATATAAAAGTTAAAGCCTTTCCTATCAGTTTAAGTGTTGGTTTGATGTTTAGATTAAACCGAAATTCAAGCTTGGTAATTTTTTTCACCAATCAATAATTCTTTATGTTGTGTGTAGTACATTTACACTTACACGAAGTAATCTTTCATCCTTCTTCAGCTTGCACCTTTTTCTACACTTGTGCTTATGTGCAAAGCACACCACGTTGATTTGTCTTACACGCGAAGCAATAACACTTAAAATGAACGTTGGGTTCTCTTTCTATGGCTTGAACTTTTGGCTAAAAACTATCTCCTTATCAAAGACTTGGATGCAGAAAATTTTGTATTGGCGCTAACAAATTTATGAGGATAAGTTTTTCCATTGTATTGGTGCTGGTTATTTCGAACCTTTCTCCTAAAGCTTGTATAAGATTAGGCTTTTGTTTTATGATGTTATTTTCCCTTGTTCGATAAAACTGTTTAAGGCTCTTACTGATTTTTTTCTTCGATTTCATTTTTCTTACAAGGTATGCATGCGGGATTACCTAAATACATTCCCGTGAACTTGAAAGACTTAGAAACAGCAGGATTTCAAGAGGGTGATGAGGTGTCATTGGAAACTTTGAAGGAGAAGGGTTTGATCAACCCATCAGGCCGAGAGAGGAAACTCCCTTTAAAGGTACATTACATATGATCTTGGATTTATGTTGCGAAAACTATAGGGATAAGGCCAAGCGTTTTAAGTGTTTTGTAGGTTTTGAAAGTATAACTTGAGTTTGATGATCAATTTGTTGAGTATAAATTGTTTATCCTTGATCAAGTATTAATCATTGGAAAAACATGTTCTTCATTCTTGATTAATAATGGAAATAACAACGCGGTCGAAGTAAGCTCTACAAAAGAAATTCATCCTTCAACTTTGGGGCTCCATCTCAACTGTGTAATTGTGTGCTTTCTTTCCGAAAATTGTAAATCATGAATAATGCTTTGACTTATTATGGAACATTGCATGGAATACCCCATTCAGAGTTCGAGGATATTAAAATGTGAAGTGGTATTAATCTTTTGACAACTGGTTCTTCAATTTCCATACGAACCCTGCCGGTTGAAATCACATTCATATACAAAAAAGCATATGTATATTATTATTTCTTTTTGTTGAAAATCTGGTGGGCTAGAGTCCTATACTTGTTGAAATTCGAAATATCAATCCAATTCCGGTTTAGCTTGTTCGGTATGTTTATTAATTGTGTTTCAAATTTACTAGCATTTGCTATGCTGTGTGTTTCTTTTGATTGATTTCTTAAATAAAGAGTACAAGTGGCCATAATGTTGTTTATAAACTAAAAGGGTTCATTGTTATTGATTATGTATTGTGTTGAATCAGATTCTCGGTGACGGTGAGCTGAATGTAAAACTAAACTTCAAGGCCCGTGCCTTCTCATCGTCTGCAAAGGAAAAGCTCGAGGCAGCTGGTTCCTCGCTGACTGTATTGCCTGGCCGGAAGAAGTGGGTTAAGCCGTCGGTTGCAAAGAACCTTGCACGAGCTGAAGAGTACTTTGCCAAGAAGAGGGCAGCAGCCGCGGAAACCGACTCAATTTCTGCATGAATGGTTTGTATTGATTTGCTAGTTTGCTAAAATGTATCGACTTGGGCTGAGCTGACTTACAAAAACCTTTGTCCAAGGCCTGATGATTACGGATAGGACCTACGGGAACGCTCGGATAGACAGCTCAAAATAGAGTTTTGATTTTGTTTCAAGCATTCTATTTTTAAATGAAACTGTTCATTCTGTCCTTTACATGGTAACAAGAAATCAAACATCTTTATTTGTTTACTAGGTTGAGTTATGACTATTCAATCCTTCATTAGATTGTCTCTTGTTTTTGGTTGTATAATGTTGCGTGTGATAAGTGCTTCGCAATTGTGCAAGTATACACGTCGCAAGTAATAAAGTGATATGAGTATCGAGTATCGTCTCCATAGGGATTGGTTTGGGCCACTTTGCTTAAGTTACTGCACTGTGAAAAGTAAAAACACAATTGATAATAGGAGTTCTAATTAACGAGTAAACTAAGAGCAATAAACTAAAAGAATAGATTAAAGAAAAAGAGAGAGATAGGCCAGGTTATCGTGAGTTGAGGTGTGATAGCCGATTGGATCGTCTTGGTAAAAGAGTGCACGGGCAACTCAGTTGCCGTGGCAACTTGCACAGCGGGGTTGCCTTGGCAACTAATCGATGGTTGCCTGAGCGACTAGCTGGGCAACTACTTGGGCTTCTGGGCAGCAACTTCAAGGTTCGGCAGAGCGTTCTTCAATGGTTTCTTCTTATCCCTAAGTCGAAACTCTAGCTACTTGTGCATGCCTTGATAATACATCCCTGCGTGAATCAAGGGTGAACAACAACCAATCTTGCACTCCTCTTAGCCGTTGAAATCCTTAACTTATTTCTAAGCCGGATTAATCTTCACCATCAATAGATTGAATAAAGACCATACTCATTCGTTTCTTGAATCTAACTCTCCCGATATTAGATAAATAGATGAAGTTACGAGATCCTCTCCCAATTCACTCGCAAACAAGAATAAAAACCAAGAATGAGTAAACCTTGAATAGAAAAGTGCAAACTCTTATTACCTAAACAAAATCTAATTGTTTCTCACAACAACAAAACACAATAACCATAGCCAAGTAAATTTAGTTCATGGCTAGGTTCCAAAGAAACACAAGATAAACAATCCCTAGCATGAACCCAATCGAACAAGGAAGAAAAGATGAAGCTTGTCGAAAATCCCTTGCCCTAGATGCTTGCCGAAAATTCCCCTTGCTTCCTCTCTTGGAGTTGTCAAAATTAACTCTTGCTCTCTCTATTTTTCTCTATGGAATTGTCGAAATCTCCTTCTTATTTATAGGGCTAGGCCAAAGTCCTTCTTTGAGGAGGAGTTTGAGTTGGAATTAAATTATCTTTAAAGAATATAATTCTTTATTATAATTGTATTCCTACTAGAACTTCTCCTATCTTCTTGGAATTTAATTCTTCTTTAATCTCTGCATGGAAATCAAATTCCTTTGGGTTTGGGCTTTGCTCCACGTCATCTTGGGCTTGTCTAGTCATCAATTTCGACATCCCTATTGCATTTTCTCTTTGTCGACAATTGCCATGGCAACTGGCTCGGCATTGCTTTGGCAAGTGATCCTGCACATACACACACAAAAACACACCAAAGCAGCATCTTTTTCCACAAAAATCACCAAGTTATGTAATCAAGCTCAACAGTGGAAAGAAACATGAATTAATGCATGAATAACTAATTATGCAACTAATATGAGCTTAAGTCTAACAATAATATGAGTAAAAAGGGTAATAAAAATAGTACTTTTGAACACTTATCACTCCCCCAAACTCGAACTATTGCTTGTCCTCAAGCAATGCAAACTAACAATTACCTGCCAAGACTTTAATCATCAAAGACATGCTTCAAACTTGAATTCAAACCTCGGAACCGTGGCACAAAGTATGATCACCTTTTAATTTTTCGGATAGCACAAAAATTACCCGGAACCAAACTATAATGCTCGTGACAATGTGTGTGCGTAGTTGTGTACAAGTTGATTTTCAAGATTCTATGTGAACAATATGCTTTTATCAATTTAATTATCGGGACATTTATTTTTATTTTCACTAGAGCCAATTTCGGGCACCTCTAGCAAATTAAGCAATTTCTCATTTTATTTTAGTCGACTAGAGCCAATTTCGGGCACCTCTAGCGATTCTTTAATGTGCATTAACTACTAGAGCCAGTTTCGGGCACCTCTAGCAAGATAGAGCAATTACTACTAGAGCCAGTTTCGGGCACCTCTAGCAAGAAATTAACTTTTAATTTTCAATTTTAAATTTACCCTAATTTTAAACAACCTAAGTTCACTAAGTTTCTTTCAATCAACAAGCCACAGCCGTGTAAAAAAAAATTCAGCATCATAGTAAAATTCTAAGTTCTTTTCATGTAATCCTAAAATTAAAGGTTCTTTCAATTAAGTGCAGTGGCAAAAATTCATCATTGGATATTCAACAAGTCTTAAGCAATTAAATCAAATTAAAGGCATGGCAAGTAACATATGCAACCTATATGTGATTGCTAAAGATAAATGCAACTAAACGTGAAACTAATTAGAAACCAAAACCCCCCCAAACTCGAGAGAAGCATTGTCCTCAATGCATGTAAGAGTGAAATAAAATTTAAAAGAAACTAAATGAAATGAGTTAGTCGGAGAGGTCGTCACCTCGAGTGATGAGTTTCCTTCGTGCCATTTGCTTGATTCAATTTCCGGTCAGTGGTTGAATGCTTGTGGCTGGTACCGCGTGAATAGCATTGCCTTGATTTGGTCCATGTTTGCCGATGCAGGTTTACTTGCATGTGCATCAGTAGTTGCCGAAGCTATTGTTGTTGCCTGGGCATCGCCAGTTTTTGTTGTGGTTGCTGTGGCAAGTAGTCGGTAGTGAATTTCCTTAGCATGGTGGTTGTGAGTCTTGTTGTGGAAAAGAAAACCTGGAGACTAAAGATAATGAAGAAAAATAAATATATCCTAAAAAATAAAGAAAAAAATAACAAAAAATAATAGAACAAAATAGTTCAAAAAATAAAAATAAAAATAAATGTATCAGTAGTTGCCGTGGCGTCGAGGGTTGCCGAGACATGCACATCTATGGTTGCCGAGGCGTGCGCGTCAAAGACTGCTGCGGCGTCGAGAGTTGCCGAGGCGTGTGCATCCATGGTTGCCGAGACGTCATAGGTTGCCGAGGCGTCAAGGGTTGCCGAGGCGTTGAGGGTTGCTGATGCAATTAAAATTTGTTCATCCGGGAATGCATCGCATATCTCTAGATCCGCGTCCACCTCCCTATTGCGTTCCAAACGTGATAAGTGATCGGCCACTTGATTTTTCATTTCCTTTCTGTCCTTAATTTCAATATCAAATTCTTGTAAAAGTAATATCCAACGAATCAAACGAGGTTTAGCATCCTTTTTAGCAAATAAGTATTTGATTGCCGAATGGTCCGTATGAACAATTACCTTTGTACCAATTAAATAGGATCGGAACTTGTCAAATACGAAAACTACAGCTAGTAACTCTTTCTCCGTTGTTGTGTAATTCACTTGAGCACCATTAAGAGTTTTACTAGCGTAGTATATCACATGGAAGGTCTTACTGTGCGTTGGCCTAGACTGCTCCTACCGCGAAATCACTTGCATCACACATGAGCTCAAAAGGTAGCGTCAATCAACTGTGGAACGAAAATGGGTGCCGAGGCAAGCTTTTTCTTTAGGGTTTCTAATGCTTGGGTGCAAGAATCATCAAAATCGAAGACTTTATCTGTTCAAGCAGATTACACAAGGGTTTAGTGATTTTAGAAAAATTATGAATGAACCTCCTGTAAAAACTCGCATGTCCGAGAAAACTTCAATTCCTTTAACCGAATTTGGTGGGGTAATCTCTCGATCACGTCCACCTTGGCTTTGTCTACTTCAATTCCCTTGGATGAAATCTTGTGGCGAGCACTATTCCTTCATCTACCATAAAGTGGCACTTCTCCCAATTGAGGACTAAATCCGTTTCTTCGCATCTTGCCAACACCCTCTAAATTGCCGAGACAGCCGTCGAAGTCATTACAAAAACCGAAAAATCATCCATGAAGATCTCAAGGAAGTCTTCGACCATGTCAAAAAAGAGCGCCATCATGCATCTTTTGGAAGGTTGCCGGGCGTTACACAATCCGAACGGTATCCTTCGGAAGGCATAAGTACCGTATGGGCATGTGAAGGTTGTCTTTTCTTGATCTTACGGTGCTATGGCAATCTGATTGTAACCTGAATAACCATCAAGAAAACAATAAAAGGGTTTACCCGCAAGACGGTCAAGCATTTGATCAATAAAGGGTAATGGGAAGTGATCTTTCCTAGTGGCTTTGTTTAGCTTTCGATAGTCCATACAAACCCTCCAACCGGTCACTGATCTGGTTGGGATAAGTTCATTATTTTCATTGCTTACCACTGTTATACCTCCCTTTTTCGGTACACATTGTACCGGACTTACCCTAACGTACTTATCGGAGATAGGGTATATAATGCCGGCGTCAAGCCACTTGATGATTTCTTTTATTACAACCCCTTTCATGGCATGATTCAGTCTCCTCCTCGGGCCTCAATTGAAGGTTTGTGATCATCTTCCAACAAGATCTTGTGCATGCACACCGCCGGGCTAATTCCCTTCAAGTCGGCAATTGTCCACCCTATTGCCTTTTTATGTAGCTTCAACATGTTGATCACCTTCTTTTCCTCTGCTCAGTCTGTAACTTAGAGGAAATAATTACAGGTAATGTATTACCGATCCCTAAGTATACATATTTTGATTGCTCTCGGCAATTGTTTCAACTCAAGAATTGGTGGATTTTCGATAGAGGGTTTTTCGAGCTTACCTTCCTTACCCGAGTAGTCCGGTGGTTCAAAGTATGTACCTGGTCGATTGACTAGCCAATTTGCCTCTTTGGTTGTTCCTCATCGACCGATTCTTCATACTCCTCATGTTCCTCGTGTTCGGCAATGTAGTTGCCGAGGCAACTAAATTCCTCATCGGTTAAACTCGCCGTGTCATGAAGTAGTTGGCATTCTTCGGATCATCGGCATGCCTTAGTGTTTGGAACACATTTAGTTTTACCGCTGGTCATTCACCCTCATTGTGAGTTCTCCTTTTCAACATCAATCAAAGTTCTCCCTGTCGCTAGGAATGGTCTCCCGACAATGATAGGTGCATGCTCATCTGCTTCACAATCCAAAACAATAAAGTCAGCGGGAAAAATGAATTTATCAACTTTTACCAAGTATGTCCTCGATTTTTCCTCCGGATGCACATAGGATGCTTCGGGTAGCTGCAGATAATCTGTTGTAGGTCTTGCCTTCCCGATTCCTAGTTTACGGAAAACCGATTTAGGCATCAAGTTTATGCTAGCCCCTAGGTCGCATAGTGCTTTCCCGACATAGTGATTTCCAATAGAACAGGGTATTGTGAAACTTCCGGGATCCTTCAACTTGGGTGGCATACGATTGTGCAACATTGCGATGCATCCCTCCGTCGCGGCAACTGTTTCAAACTCTCATAGCCTTGTTCTTTTGGACACAATGTCTTTAAGGAACTTGGCATAGTTTGGCATTTGTTCAATTGCTTCCACCAATGGCAAGTTGATGTGGACTTGCTTTAGGATATCAAGAAACTTTTTGAATTGGTATTCTTGCTTTTGTCGCTTCAACCTTTGTGGGAATGGTGGTGGAAGTCGGATATCTTCGATCCTTTCATTGGTTTGAAATCTGATTGACGGCATTGCCGGGACATCTGGAGTTGCCGATGTGTTATCAACTGGGGTTGCCGAGGCATGCTTATTGCCGGTTGCCGCAGCAATTCCTGGTTCAGCATCTGAGGCTTTGCCGCTAGGTTCGTCTTGATCTTTTTGTGGAGTTTTGTTTGACGAGCAGGTTTGAACCTCTCTAAGTTGTTGGCCACTTCTGGTGGTGATTGCCTTACATTGCTCATGGCCAGTTCCTCTTGCGACTTCAGTATCGCTAGGTAAACCTCCTTGTGGTCTAGTGTGTTGATTTTGAGCAAACCGTCCGACTTGATTTTCCAATGATTTGATTGCCGCCTCTTGGTTTTGCAATCTCATCTCGGTCTGTTAATAAAAGCATCAGTTCTTTTTTATGAAATTACTATTCTCAGCCATATAAGATTCAGTTTTCATCATAAAAGCATTTAGAGAATTTTCCAAAGAACTAGATGTCGCGGTTGTTGCTGCAAAGATCATTTGTCGTGGCATATTCTGCTGGAATCCCGATACTTGTGCATTCTGATTGTTCGGTTTAGAGCATTGTTGGGATTACTCCATGAAAAATTTGGGTGCTTCTTCCAATTTGGATTGTATGTATTTGACATCATGTTGTTGTTCCGATTGTAATTCCCCACATAGAAGCTAGATTCCGGATTTCGCATACATTCGGAAGAATTATGGTTATCGCCACATAACTCACAAAAAGAATCCATTACCTTGACTTCATGTGTATTGTTTGATTTTTGCATGTTCGGACCATCTTGGTTAAAGCGCCAATTGTGCGAAATTGAATCGATGATCCTAGTTCATGTATTGTGGCTTGGCGTCTAACTCCTCCTCTTCTAGTAGATGGGAATTGATAATCATTCTTGGCCAGCTGTTTAAAATTTGCATTGCTTCCTCCGCGACTTATCTAAGAGTATGCCATTTGCCGAGGCGTCTAGCATCATCCTTGTTGGTGTATTCACGGTGTTGTAAAACATTGTTACTTGAGTCCACACCGAATCCGTGTAAAGGGCATTTGTGTAGAAGTTCTCTATATCGCTCCCAAGCCTCGTACATGGATTTATCATCACTGCCGAAAAGAAGTAATGTCGTTACGAAGCTTATCAGTCAAATTTGTAGGATTAAATCTAGCAAGGAAATCACGACAAAGATTAGTCCAAGATGCTATGGATCCGGCAGAATGCTATTCACCATGCTTTCGCGCCTATCCTCGGTGAATAGGGAATAATCTTAATCGTAGGACATCGGGGTGACTCGTGTATCTTGAACGAGTTGCAAATCTCGAGGAAAGATTTCAGATGTTGCCGTGCATCTTGATTCTTTGAGCCGCCAAATTGACCAATTGTGTTGATCATATTAAACATTACCGGTTTCAACTCAAAGTGGTCGGCTTCAATTTCAGGTGCGACAACTCTTGGGTTAAGTCCTTCAAGATAGTCTCGAATAGTTCTGTTTCGTGCAAGAATCACTCCTCCTCCTGCTCGAACATCTTGATTTATATTGCTGTCTTGATTTGCCATTGCTTCTCTTATCCTTCGTCTAAGTCTTTATAAGGTTCGTTCGATTTCTGGATCAAAGGGATATTCTGGTGAAGTCGGTCTCCACTGGTCATATACCAATGCAAAACCAAAGTTTGTTAGCCCTTTGAATTTTAAACAAGAAAAATAAAAAGAAAGTGCAAGAAAGTAAAAACAAAGTCGCTATTGCCAATCCCCGGCAACGGCGCCAAAAACTTGTTGCGTGTGATAAGTGCTTCGCAATTGTGCAAGTATACACGTCGCAAGTAATAAAGTGATATGAGTATCGTCTCCACAGGGATTGGTTTGGGCCACTTTGCTTAAGTTCTTGACTTTGTGAAAAGTAAAAACACAATTGATAATAGGAGTTCTAATTAACGAGTAAACTAAGAGCAATAAACTAAAAGAATAGATTAAAGAAAAAGAGAGAGATATGCCAGGTTATCGTGAGTTGAGGTGTGATAGCCGATTGGATCGTCTTGGTAAAAGAGTGCATCGGCAACTCGATTTGCCGTGGCAACTACAGTGGGGTTGCCTTGGCAACTAATCGATGGTTGCCACGGGCGACTAGTCGGGCAACTACTTGGGCTTCGGGCAGCAACTTCAAGGTTCGACAGAGCGCGTTCTTCAATGGTTTCTTCTTATCCCTAAGTCGAAACTCTAGCTACTTGTGCATGCCTTGATAATACATCCCTGCGTGAATCAAGGGTGAACAACAACCAATCTTGCGCTCCTCTTAGCCGTTGAAATCCTTAACTTATTTCTAAGCCGGATTAATCTTCACCATCAATAGATTGAATAAAGACCATACTCATTCGTTTCTTGAATCTAACTCTCCCGATATTAGATAAATAGATGAAGTTACGAGATCCTCTCCCAATTCACTCGCAAACAAGAATAAAAGCCAAGAATGAGTAAACCTTGAATAGAAAAGTGCAAACTCTTATTACCTAAACAAAATCCAATTGTTTCTCATAACAACAAAACACAATAACCATAGCCAAGTAAATTTAGTTCATGGCTAGGTTCCAAAGAAACACAAGATAAATAATCCCTAGCATGAACCCAATCGAACAAGGAAGAAAAGATGAAGCTTGTCGAAAATCCCTTGCCCTAGATGCTTGCCGAAAATTCCCCTTGCTTCCTCTCTTGGAGTTGTCGAAATTAACTCTTGCTCTCTCTATTTTTCTCTATGGAATTGTCGAAATCTCCTTCTTATTTATAGGGCTAGGCCAAAGTCCTTCTTTGAGGATGAGTTTGAGTTGGAATTAAATTATCTTTAAAGAATATAATTCTTTATTATAATTGTATTCCTACTAGAACTTCTCCTATCTTCTTGGAATTTAATTCTTCTTTAATCTCTGCATGGAAATCAAATTCCTTTGGGTTTGGGCTTTGCTCCACGTCATCTTGGGCTTGTCTAGTCATCAATTTCGACATCCCTATTGCATTTTCTCTTTGTCGACAATTGCCATGGCAACTGGCTCGGCATTGCTTTGGCAAGTGATCCTGCACATACACACACAAAAACACACCAAAGCAGCATCTTTTTCCACAAAAATCACCAAGTTATGTAATCAAGCTCAACAGTGGAAAGAAACATGAATTAATGCATGAATAACTAATTATGCAACTAATATGAGCTTAAGTCTAACAATAATATGAGTAAAAAGGGTAATAAAAATAGTACTTTTGAACACTTATCATATAATATCACTCTCTTTTATTTGCCCTTGACCTCTTGTTTCAATAATGAATATATGAATGTTTTAAGCAAATAAAGGGAAAAATATTTCATGCACGGGTAATGGAAACAAAATGTTTCTATAAGTGTTTTAGTTTTAGGGTTTCAGGGCTTATAATTTAATTGTTATTGTTAGAGTTTAGTGTTAGAATTTATAGTTTAGAGGTTTACATATATCGCTTAGGTTAAAACAGTTAGAGATTTAGGTTGTAACCTATAAATTCTAACCACAACTTTAAAATTAAAGTATTTGTGAAATTTTTGTTTACACCGTCAATGCATATTATCCAAATAAAATCCATAATATGCGTATATTGTTAAGGCAAAATAACCTTTCTAACCTTTAGCTTTATCAATCTAGTCATTTTAGTTTTTAAACTTTTATTGTATTTGTTTTGGTCCTTGCACTGTTGTTTTTTGTTTAGTCAAATGTAACAAATAGTAATTGTACCTTTAAGTTGATGTAATAGAATGTTGATATTAGCTTTTTTTATATATAGTTTTTTACTTTTTATGATACAACAGAAAATGATAAAAATAGTAGTCGTTAATATTTTCATAAAAACAAGCAATATTAAAGTTATATCACGTTTAGGTCTTTTTGATAAAAGGTTTAAAGGTTAAAAAACTGGATCGAATTTAGTTACAGTGGAGTTTAATATTTTAATATTTATTCGAGTATATCATAACTTCAATCAAGTTTTTTTACATACAATTTGATCTCGTTTTGTTTATTAAACAATTGAATATATTTAATCTCGTGTTATATTTTGATACGCAACCTATAATTCTTTTTACACAACCTTTATTTAAAATTTGAAAATTAAAACTCTAATCCTAACACTCTAAACCCTAACTCTAATCATAAATCTTAAATTCTAAGCCTACAACATACAGCCCTAATCTCTCAACCTAAAATTAAATTTATAATTCTTAAATTTGACGAGCACGTGTAATCTCCTTAAAACTTTAATTAAATTTTTCTCTTCAACCTCATGTCCTCCCGTATATATTTTACCAAAATAATAATAACGGAACTAAACTCTATTAACACTTCAATTAAGTTTTTTATTTTATTTAATAATAAAACTTTTAAATTCACATAGAAGTTAGAGTTTATATATTTATTAAGAAATGGAACTATAAAATAAGTATTAAAATTAGGGTAAAACTTTGATACACAAGCTGTGTAAAATTAATTTTACACAAGCCTGTGTATTTACACTATAAAAACCAAAATCCTAAATTCCTAACCCTAATCCTAAAACTAAACCCAAACCTTAAACCATATACATTAAATTCTAAACACTAACATTAAATTCTAAACCCCACAACTTAAACCCTAAACCTTAAACCCTATACACTAAATTCTAAACACTAACATTAAATTCTAAACCTTACAACCTAAACCCATAAACCTTAAACCCTAAACTAAAACCATAACCCCTAAAACTAAAAGACACGTGTAAACTAAAGTTTACACGGCTTGTGTAACAAAGTTTTTTCCTTAAAATTATGTCTCTTTTTGTCATAGGTGTTTAAAATATTTTCTTGCTAAAATATGTGTTTAAAGTTTTATTTTTAGCTGAAACAACAAAACAAAAACTTTAAATACATATTTTAGCCAAAAAATACTTTAGACACCTATTTCAACAAAAATGAAATTTATATATTTATTTTAATAAAAAAATTTAAACATTTATTAAAAAAACATATTTTAAACATTTGTTTTGTAGTTAAACCTTAAGAAAATGAGAAAACAAGGTAATTGAGAGAGTTGGATTCATTTGGCTTTCTCCATCATTAGCAGCAAATCCAACCACCAAAACCATCGTACCAATTCCTGAAAATATCTCATCAGCCCTACAAAAACCCTAAACCCTCTCCCTCTTTAAACCCCAATCCAACCCTTCCCTTTTTTTTTCTCTCTGTCAAGTTCGTAAAAGGGAACGAAGAAAACGATGAGCTCCTTCGGCAACACCAACAACTTCGACAATCTCTTGCTTCAAACCCTGATGGGAAGGCTCCAAATCCGTCCCCCCACCAATCTAACCAATTCTTTCCTCACCCAATCTCTCGAAGACCTCCTTTTCGACGCCGCCAACTTATCGGACTCCGATTCCGACGACACCAACAAAACCCAACTCGCCAAAGAGGAATCCAAGCTTGAAAAAGAGATCATTCGGGTCATCCTCTCGGGGAAAACCGACCCTTTGAAACCCAACTCCGGTCAAGCTGCTAACATCAACGACCACCACATTTGCATCACTTTTCACGAAGAGAACGGGTCGGATTATCGGGTTTGGGAGTGGCATGGGCATATAATGTTGTTTGATGAAGAGAATGGGTATAGCCCTGAATACATTTATGGGAATTACTTTGAGAGATTGCAAGGGAAGACAATCCTTAATGGAGAGAAGGAAAAGGAGGTGGAAGAGGAGGAGGAGGAAGTTGTGAATTTGGGATTGAGGGAGTTGATTGATGGAGGTGGTGATTCTGGTCGGGGCCGGATCCTACACAGGAATATCAATGCCGGTTCTCCAAGGTTTATATGAAAACTATATGCTTTTCCTTTTTCATTAGTGTTTGTATTTGCAGTCAAAATTGATACCGTGTATGATGCTTTGAAATCTTTGATACTTTTGCATCTGTTGTTACCTTGTTCATGTAAAAAATATGTCTTATTCACATTTCTCACCTTTTGTAATAGTGTTTAAAGATACGGTGATTGCATTGATGTAAAATACGGTTGTGAACTGTTAGATTATATATGTGTGCAGGCGCGAAAGCAGGGTAGCAACCTTGGAAAATAAAAATGGCTTTTTACCAAGTACTAGTTTTATGAATCCATTTAAATATAACAATGTTGACGGTGAACTTGCTGCTGGTTATGTAATAATATGAATCACTTGCAATGCTGATTGGACCATTTTCATGCTAGTATTTGAAATGAAGGTGTCTCCGATATGTTTTAGTGGTTGTTTCGTGTCTTGTAATTATAGCGCAAACATAAAATGTTCAATGACATTCATCTCACATGATAAGAAAACAATGGTATCTTTTGTTATAAGTTGTTTGTCATCATTCAGCAGAAAAACGAATGAGCATGAACTGTTTGATTGCATAATTATTGCCTGAGTTCTTTATGTTTGGATGAACTAAAAACCTGTATTGGATGCAAGAGATGCTAGAAAAGAAGCCACTGTTTTTGCTAGAGGGTCTCTTTGGTGTTGTTTTGGAATCAACTTGTTTGCTTTTAGATCGGTTAAACTATATCCATGTCTATTATTTTCTGAAACTATCTTAGGTTCTCGAATCGGTCCTTGGAGAATTGTTGTATTAGCAATTTGCAATGAATGAATTTCTATAATTTCATTTTTTTCTTTTCCATTTAAATTTGACAGGATCTAGATCGAAAGTTTATATTGGCTTTTCGGGTTTCGAAAGGGGAAGGCTATCATTCAATGGTCGATTCGATTAAAGATCTTTAGGTTGGTATCATGCTCATTACCACGCTGATCAAAGGATGAGATTCAAATACAACAGAATATGTTTTCTTTGTATGAGGAGACCTAATTTTGTTCCAGCAGGGTTTTCTTTTTTCGTTTATGAGTTGAGTATCGATATGCATAAATCTGTTAGTTACAGCAATGTTTTTCGGATTTCAGCATAAATGTCGAACATGGGTATGCCTTCAACACAAATATTTTCATGTATGTGCAGATCCTCGGAAGATTATATCTTCATGTTCATGGTCGAGTATATATTGGGGTTTGAGTTTTTTTAGAAAATGATAAAGTGGGATAAGATAACGTAGGGTTTGTGTTTGTTTTATCTGATTCCGGGGCTGTTTTTTTAATTTGGTTATATATATCCAAGGTTAAATGTCTCCCCGAACTCACCTTTCGCCTACATGGTCCATTTTGTGGGGAAACTTCGATAAATCATTCTGGAGTATATTTTATGTTAATTGTGTAGGTAAAATATTCCCTATTTTCTTACATTTATATACATACACACACATTCTATCAAGAGATGACAAATTATCTTTAAATTGTACTTAAATTAATCATTCCTTGGGTAAGGAAAATTATATTTGCAGATTCTCTATTAAGTCTTGTAACAATGTCAAATAAATTGGGTCTCAAAACAATTTAATTTTTGATAGGGAGGGAAGGAGAAAGCTCAGTATACCATAAATTTAATTGACAAATTAATCACATTTAAGTGTTATTAAATATGCCTTGAGATATACCTTAACTAGTGTTAAGAGTTTGATCATTGTCATATGAATGAAACAATTTTACGGGGAAGGTCTGCGGTGCGACAGTTTAAAATGCGGCTAATATACGGCGCACTTGTTTTTCTAGTTACAGGTTACCAACCAATTCAAACAGGTTTTGGTTAACATTTTCAGTTGGCGAATGAAATGTTTTACCTCTAAATTGATTTTTTTAACATTTTAGATGTCGAGTTAAATGTTTTCCTTTGAACTTAGAAAGTGAAATATATTTGTAATATTTTAGGTTCGCGAACCAATCAAACTGCTTTTCGATAACATTTTAGGCGACGAATGAAATGTTTCACTCAACTTAAAAAGTTAAATATCTCAGTAATAATTTAGGTTCCTTAACGCCAAACTGAATGTAGGTAACATTTTAGGTGCCGATCCCAAAACTGAATTTTATTAACATTTTAGGGTCCGAATCCCAGACTAATTTTCGGTAACATTTTGCATTTCGAACCCAAACTTATTTTCAATAACATTATAGGTCAAGAACCCCAAAACTCATTGTCGGTAACATTTTAAGTGCCGAACCCGAAACTAATTTTCGATAACATTTTAGGCGTCAAACCCCAAACTGAATTTCATTAACATTTACGATCCAAATCCCAAACTGATTATCGGTAATATTTTAGGTGCCTAACCTCAATTGATTACTAGTAATATTTTAGGTGCTGAACCAAAATATTCAATTTAAAAAAATGAAACATGCAAAATATTCAATTTAAACATATTTCCTCCAACAAGAAATGCAATTCCATACCAAAATTTCGAAACAAAAACTCTAGATTTCAAGTATTTCGCAAATAAACAAACAAACTTAGGATTTTGCTTGTTACCTTCGCAATTGAGACAATTGCACAGGTCCAGTTGCAAACCTAAATTGATCATTTACACTGACTGAAACGTTTTTCACAAATTAAAAGGATTTTCCAGATTTTCTGTGGGAAGATGAGTTTTAACCCTAAAATATTATTAAACAAATGAAGGTTCGATTCTCATTCTAGGGAGCTGGAAGGCTTTAATCACTACGAGTACCGAAACGGCTAAGTACGTTACGAGAGCTACAAAAAAATGGAAATATAAATTGTTAAACCAAAAATATTACAATCATCTACTTCCTTTACTTTTACGGGTTCAACATCTAATTTTATCTATCCAACATGCTATACATCAGGTTTCGGTACGGGTACAAGTTCCAAAACATACAATACAAACATGTATTGTTAGGGACTTTAAACATTTATAGTTTACCATTTTCTACAGGTTTCGGTACATGTACAAAAGTTCTGATATCAGGAGAAAACGTAAACTGTTACGCGTTAACCCTAAAATATTACTTTCACAGCTTACAGTTTCGGTACTCAATATCAAATTTCGAGACATCTTCTGCCAACATTAATTTGTCACAAACTTTACTAACAATTTAGGTTTAAACTTTTATCTACCGGTTCCGGTACATATCTCAGAGTTTCCGAAAGTTATGCATAATTGTAACATTTTACGTTGCAACACGAATGTTATCCCCATAAAGTATCGACACTACTTACTAAGTTTCAAAATTTACCGGCAACAACCTCTTCCCATTTCTGTGTATTTTTTTGGAAATCTAAATCTAACAGTCAAAATCAAAAGTTTTCTCATATAACGACTTTAACATCCCGCCGTTTATCACTCGTATACTAACTTGTCGTTCTTTGAACAACTCAATTTTATGAAAGCTAACGGAACGTGAATGATAAATATACAATGGAACCTCATAAATAAAGGGGCAAACTACTGCAATGATCACTTATGTTTTCGCTGAGTAAAGTTTTGGTCACCGATTTTCAAATTTGACCGATAAGGTCACTTACGTTTTCGATCTGTAAACTTTTGGTTAATGAGACGTTAGTTGCCGTTAAACGTTAACAACTTGTTGATTTGGCAGCGGAAAAAAGGGTAAACTATTGCAATGGTCACTTAAGTTTAGACAGTGTATACTTTTGCTCACCTATTTCAAAAATTGAATTTTTTGGTCACTTACGTTTTCGTTGTGTAAACTTCTAGTCACTCGAACGTTTGTTTTCGTTACCCTGATGACGTGCACATTAATAAAAAATGTTTTTTTTTAATTTCACCCCTGAATTTTTAAAAGCTAATTTTCACCCAAAAAAACCTTAATCCCTTTCAAGCCACCACCTTCCATCAATCTAGCCTCCGACGAATCCACACCCGACTTCTCGACTCTTCTTCCTCTTCCTCCAATCCTCTAGATGCTCTTGTCAACACTTTTATTGGCTCTTGTCGACACATAATCTCTGATTTGTTTTACGCTCATATTACTTCAGTATTTGGGGTTGGTTGAAAACTTTGAACCACTCTCTCATCAACATCACTTTTTTTGAAGAGAAAAAAAGAGTAACTTGCACCATTATCATTAAACTTGAGTTGGGTTGGGTGTAGTAAATTTTGTTAACATAACCGAATAACACAAGAGCTGGCTTACCAAGCTTAAGCCATTTCGACTGTAAAAATTATTCAGGCTATTGAGTTAATCACTGATTTTTCAATTTCAAAATTTTCACAAAAACAAAAAAATGTGCATCTAGAATGGCCACAATTCAACCGTGCAAACGATGTTAAAAGACACACACATTCATGAAAGTCCCTGAAATGTCTTCCAGTAACTAATCACCATTAGGAAGAACCGATATGAGCGTTGGCGAGAGCGCCTAAAGGATTGGAGGAAGAGAAAGAAGAGCCAGAAAGTCGGGTGTGGGTTCGTCGGAGGGTAGGTCGGTCGGAGGGTGGTGGCCTGGAGTTGGTGGCTTGAAAGGGATTAAGGTTTTTCTTTTTGGATAAAAATGAACTTGTAAAAATTTAGGGGGTGAAATTAAAAATAAACATTTTTTATTAACTTGCACGTCATCAAGGTAATGAAAACAAACGTTTGAGTGACCTGAAGTTTACAATACGAAAATATAAGCAACCAAAACATTCAATTTTTAAAATCGGTGACCAAAAGTTTACATTGACTAAATTTAAGTGACCATTGCAGTAGTTTACCTTTTTTCCACTGTCATATTAGCAAGCCGCTAACATTTAACGGCAACAAACGTCTCAGTGACCAAAAGTTTATAAATAAAAAACGCAAATAACTTTATATGTCGAATTTAAAAATCGGTGATTAAAATTATACTCAACAAAAACATAAGTGACAATTGCAGTTGTTTATTCTAAATAAAAATAGTAAAAGAAATGGATTAGAAATAATAAAATTATAACCGAGGGATTAAATTTAACGAAAAAACCGAGTGAAAGCAGGGAAAGAGTAGGATTGTATGATTTGCACGTGTATTGGCTATAAAATACCCGCCACTATCCAATGACTCGCACATCCCTTCATTTCCTCTGCTGATCTCATCGCCTTCCCCCCCAAACCATAAAAGAAACAGGAAGAATAGATTTTCTCTTAGAAAAATCGAGGGGTTTTCGAAGTGCATAATCTGATACGATGCCTTCGTTACCCTTTGAATCGATTTGTCTCCCTTTGATCCCCTTATTAACTCCATTCCACAATGCTTCTTGCTCCCATCGTTTGAAGCATCTTCAAAAGAGGGATCGACGTGGTAACCTCTGTTAACGTCCTTCAATCACCCATTTCTTTCTTTCTTCCCTTTCTACTGATTTTATCCCAATCTTTATTTCTCCTCTCTATTTCCCACCATCTTCTCGATTCTTTTATTTTAAAAAATTCTAAACGCTCTACCTTGATTGAAAGGAATTTGGTTCGTGTTGAAAAAAAAATCTTCAACTGCGGCTGCTTTTTGATTTTCTGAGTTTTTAAGGTCTTGAATTGATTGCAGCTGTCTTGTCAAGGTATTCCTTAATTTCGATTATTGCAGTTGCAAATGATATATGTTAGATTTTTTTCTGAATAAGTTGTATGCATTTATCCAGAATTCTTCTCTAATTTAATTCTTCTTTTAATATTTTGCACCATTATATGAGAACTTAATTTAATTGATTATTGATTGTCCTTTTGAAAAGTTTTCGCGGTTTCGAATTTTTTAAGTTCTAAATTTGTGGTAATTACTTGTAGAAAGATATTCAGCTTGCATCAGAATCGATTTTAGTGTTAGCTTATGAACTTAATATGTTCTTTTTCATTCAAAAACGTAATGATGGGTTGGTTTTTCCAGTATTTTAATTATCAACCCAGTGGGATTTGATAATTCTGCTTTGTCATTGTAGCTTTTGGTATTGGAGATGGAGGTACCGAGATCTCAAGAGTTTGATGATCCTAATGCCTTCAATTGGCCAAAAGTTCACGCTTGTTTGTATGAAGATGACTATGAATTAGTTGCATGTGGTTCGAGAGATGCAGACGAGTTACTTGAACTTGTATGTCAACGCTAATCTCTTCGAAAGGGCTTAGGAAAGTGTGCATCGTTGCCGTCCTTTTCATCTCTTGCCTCTTCTGCGGAGGTTGAGGTTGGAACCGTGTTGCGGAGAATATTGTCTGCGGGTTCTTTGCTGTCACATTACTCTTTTTCTGTTTCTTTGCCTGTAAGTGGCTTCTGTTGCTATTAGTTACTTCTACTGCCTTTGTTTTGTTAAGTATAACTTGGTTGGTTCATTTCTTCAATTCTTACTGCCATTTATCCTTAAACAGACTCCCCTGAAGCTAGTGTCTGCCCTAAAAGGTAGCCGAATGAAACGGGAATAACACCGAAGAAACTGAGTGTGACATGGGCCCCTGATGTGTATGATCCTCCTCCAACATCATTATTCCACCCGATTAGAAAAAAAAGCAACAGAAGTTGAAGAAGAACAACGAAAAAAGAAAAATGGAAAGAAAGGGCTGAAAGGCCACAAGTCCTCCCGTGTTAGTGCCGGTGGTAAAGACATCAAACAGGTCCACAGAAGCAGCGGGAGTTCTTATAAATGGCGTACACAACTGGTGGCTGAAGGTGTTAACTCGACACGTAACATCAATGATTTTAATTTTGGCATGCCGAACCCCTACTGTGGCAACAACTTTCTAATACCGTCGTCCAACACATTGCACTATTCCGTGGCAGAGGCTCTGTCAGCATGGCTCCCAATTCATATCATGGAGAAAACCCATCATGCACTGTAAATAAATAAGCTCTTTCCTGTTTTCCCTGTTATGGATGGCTATTTGAACAATGCCATTGTAGAGCAATATGCTATATGGTTTTTGGTAATGATGTGGGTTTGAAAAAGCTATATTTTCTGTGAATAGAATGTTGCTTTTCCCGGTTTGATGAGAACTGTAGGAATGTCTGCCTGTCGTTCATCTGGTAGAAATGTCTTCTAAATCCAAAATAAGGTCAATAGTGTTACTTCCCAGTAGCCGAAACTAGGTTACGGAACCGAAATACTTCAATGTTGGACTTTAAGGAATCTGGCATGGCCTTTTGGTACGAGTAAAAAGCTTACTTGCAATGCAAGCCACTGTATTAGTTCAATGGGTATGTTTATAGAGTTTGTGGGAATGCTCCATTCCATGGGATCCTATATGTTGATAGCTCAAAGAATCAAATTTTAGGGCAATTTCCACATTCTGAAGCACATTTAAGTACACCTTTCCTTGTAATTGCAAATATTTCATTGCAGGCTGACAATTTGTACCTATGTATCTTGACAAGCATTTAATACACCCAAAGACCATATTGCTATGAGTTAAATAAATTGATTTAGTGGATAAATTTAAAAAAGTTAAAGGTATACTTTTTTTCTATAATAATTATACGTGATTTTATTTTGTATATCCATTATATACGACGTATAGTACAAGTGAATGGCCAGAAGAAAATGGGCCGGGATTAAAAGGAAAATAGAGGCCCAAGATGTCCAATAATTGCCCGCTCACCATTGTACCATGAAATGAAAATGGCGGCAAACTTAAGATTCAGAGACGAGCACTAGGGCAATTTCAGTTACTTTTTGGGTATTGAATTTGCATTTTCGGTAAACCCCTTATTTTTCTCGTCACAATACACAATTAGTTCAACTCATCTTTGCAATTTTTACTTTTTGATCGGATAATCGGAAGAAATGGATTTTAACGAGCCAGAGGAGGAGGAATTCGGATTCTCGAGAAACTATTTCCTGGCAAAAGAAGTGGGCAGTTCCGGGAAAAAATCCGCACGCAAACTCAGTGATATCAACGTAGTCGACGAACAGGTACTAACCTCAACCCGCCCCCCACTGAATCTCATATCGAAAAGCTTTCGTTCTTGTAATGTGTTGTTTTAACATTGCAGGAACTCCGAGAAGCTTCCGCTAATACTGAACCAAAGCATCAGAACGACATTGCAGCTTTAGTAAATAGTTACAAAAGTTTATACCCAAAATGGGTCTTCGATCTAAGGTTGTTTAGAACTATTTATCTTTCTTGAAATTGAATATTGGCTTAAATTTTGGGTGCTCATTGTGTGTGTTTCTTTAATTTATTTGCAGGTGTGGGTTTGGCCTTCTAATGTATGGGTTTGGGTCAAAGAAATTGTTGATTGAAGATTTTGCTTCAACTGCTTTAACAGAGTATTCTGTTGTTGTAATTAATGGATACCTTCAATCAGTCCATATAAAACAGGTGCTTTTTCTTCTGATGTTCAAATGTTTATGCCCATGAAGGTTCTTTCATATCATATTTAGCTTTTGTTAAACGCACAAGATGTTTTGAATGTAGGTTATAGTAGCCTTGGCTGAGATTCTGTTGGAACAGTTAAAATTGAAACGGAAACTTCCATCCGGGAGCTTGTCTAATTTTCAACAGTCTTTTAGTTCTCGATCTATGGATGATCTTTTTGTGTTTTTAGACCAACCAGAGATGGATGAGAATGATAGTTTAATATGTGTTGTTGTTAACAATATTGATGGGCCTGGGTTAAGAGATTCTGAAACTCAACAATATCTTGGACGACTTGCTTCTTGCTCTTCTATTCGCATTGTTGCCTCTATTGATAATGTGAATGCACCACTTTGTAAGTGAACTCTTGTTTCTTTAGACAATTAATAAAGAGGTTAGCAAGCTCATTTGTCTGTTTTAAGTGTCGACATCAATGCTTGTTAGTTATATTGATAGTGGATAACACATTAGAGTTCCGACTTCTCATTGCACTGTGGTCTTCAAATTCGAAGTTCTCTTTAGAAATTTTTTGTAGGCCAAATATGCTTTTGATAATGCTGGCCTTTTTGTGGATATGGTAAAGAATGTTGTAATATTTGATGTACTTTCCATAACAGTAATTCTGTATGCTTTGATGAGAGAGAGAGAGAGAAAGGTCGGATAGGGTGGCTGCAGTCATTTGTTATATTGCTTTCAGATATCGAATATGTTTCATTCTATTCTTGAACAAATCAAACCGGTAAATGTAAATGTGTTTTTTGTAGACCCGATCAGGCAAATAAAATAGTAATAATCTTATTATATTTTTGAATATATGTTATAATTTCCCTTCTTGAAAGGAATGCGGAGTTTTAGCATTGTAGATTGTAAAGATTTTCATGTTGTTGACTTGATTCTGATAACTACGACCTTTGCTTCGATGTTAGTGTGGGACAAGAAGATGGTTCATACGCAATTTAACTGGTGCTGGTATAATGTTCCTACGTTTGCACCTTACAAAGTTGAGGGACTCTTTTTCCCTATGATCCTTGCACATGGCAGCAGCAACCAGAGTGCCAAAACAGCTGTGATAGTTTTACAGAGTTTGACCCCGAATGCTCAGAGTGTGTTCCGGATCCTTGCAGAATATCAACTGTCTCATCCGGATGATAAAGGTGAAGTACGTGTTTCGAATTTGGAGTATCATTCTGCCATTTTAGGTCCTACGATACTAAATTGTATCTTTTTAACCTTTTAGGGATGACAATAGATAATCTGTACTCTAACTCCCGAGAGCGCTTCCTTGTCAGTAGCCAGGTGACACTAAATGCTCACTTGACGGAGTTCAAAGATCATGAGCTAGTTAAAACCAGAAGGCATCCGGATGGCCAGGATTGCTTGTATATTCCTCTTGCAAATGAAGCCCTCGAAAAGTTATTATCCGAGCTAAGTTGATATATTTGCTATTTTATTACTCAGTGGCAACACAAATGGGAGAATGCAATTATGAAGTAGTATGCAATGTCGGCCTCGATCCAGGTAAAATGGGATTTTCGGTGTCATGGTGGTAGCTTAGTTCTCTTTTGCATGACTGAATCTAACAAAGACCCGAGTAAACTAATGCCTCTTCAGATTGTTGTAATGACTTCAACTTTCTTGGTTCTGTCTGAATCAGATTTAAATTATGGGTTGGGAATAACTTTGTAATATGTAGAAACGTGGTCAAAATTTCTCAGCACCTTTTCGGTGTTTCTTTTTCTAAGCCTTAACTCTAAATTTTAAACCCTAAAAAATACATCTTCCCCCAATTCTTTACACCCTAATGTTAAACTCTAACCCTAAATTTCAACCTTAAACCCTAAACTTTTTTATGTGGAACATATATATATAAAAACATTGATTTAAACGTTCCCGTATTGATTTGGATCTTTGTCTTTCTTCTTGTTTGAGGGAGTTGGAATCTGGGAGTTCCTTCGTCGGCTTGCAATCTTAGCACTCAACATTATTTGTAGAATCATTAAATTATCAATTTAAAACCGAAACTTGATATGTTTAACTATCGTGTAAATTCAACTATTTATGGTGTTAAAAAGTTCGTCTTCGATATACCAAATAGATCCTTTTAGGTTAATGAAGTTTAATTATTACTATTATTAACTTTGAAAAGGACGGTTCCTAGAGTCCAGGGATCAGAACATTCTCGAATATTAGAAAACCTCTTTATAATGCAACTCTCTTCCTCCTTGCTCTGCCTCTTAAAACCCTAGCTGTTAGTTGCTGTTTCTTCTCTTTAGTTTCTTTATTTTACTTTTACCTCTTGATATATTCTTTTCGTCGACACAACAAAGAGTAAAAAGCAATGGCCGGTAAAGGAGAAGGTCCAGCCATCGGTATCGATCTCGGAACCACCTACTCTTGCGTTGGTGTTTGGCAACATGATCGTGTTGAGATCATCGCCAACGACCAAGGTAACAGGACGACGCCGTCTTACGTCGGTTTCACCGACTCTGAGCGTTTGATCGGTGATGCAGCCAAGAACCAGGTCGCCATGAACCCCATCAACACCGTCTTTGGTAATCCTCAACTGTGTTCTCTTTTTTCTATTACTATAGTTAGTAAGATTTAGCTTTGTTTTTCTCTTTGTGTAGATCTTGTATTCTTATTCGATCTGGATTAGTTTTAGTTAGATCTATGCAAAGTTAGGTTTGTTTATTTGAAGTGAAAAGCTATAGATCTGAACTTTACGAGAAAAGATTGCTAAGATTTACCAAGAACTGTTGTAGCTTGAGCTTAGATTTTTTAGATCTGAAGTTCTTTCAATTTGAATCTCCTTGATACCGGTGACTGTTTATTGTGTAACTTTGACTTCTTATTTTGTTAGTTATACTGTAGTTTTTTCATTTTATTTATAGACAGTTTAGATCTTTCTATTACATATGATCCTTTTTTTGTTCATAATATGCAAGTAAAAATTAATTGTGTATAATATATATTTTATTTTTTTCTTTTTTAAACAATTTTTTCTTTAAAATTGTTAAATATATGTTTTGGATTGGGTCTAATGAACGTAGTTACTTGTTGAGTCTAGATTCAAGATATTTCCTGCTTGGATGCGTATTCATTTTTATTATAGATTGAACTTTCCTGGTTAACCTTGTGTTGTTTTTTATTATTTGAATTTGATTTGGGTGAATTAATTTGTTTTTTTTTTTTACAGATGCAAAGAGATTGATTGGACGTAGATTCAGTGATGCATCTGTTCAGAGTGATATGAAACTGTGGCCATTCAAGGTCATTGCTGGACCTGGTGACAAGCCAATGATTGTTGTTACTTACAAGGGTGAAGAGAAGCAATTTGCTGCTGAGGAGATCTCTTCAATGGTACTCATAAAGATGCGTGAAATTGCTGAGGCTTACCTTGGGTCTACAATTAAGAATGCTGTGGTTACTGTCCCTGCTTACTTCAACGACTCTCAGCGTCAAGCAACAAAGGATGCTGGTGTCATTGCTGGTCTTAATGTCATGCGTATTATCAATGAGCCCACGGCTGCTGCCATTGCTTATGGTCTTGACAAAAAAGCTACCAGTGTCGGTGAAAAGAATGTCTTGATCTTTGATCTTGGTGGTGGTACTTTTGATGTCTCTCTTCTAACCATTGAAGAGGGTATCTTTGAAGTGAAAGCCACTGCTGGGGATACTCACCTTGGAGGTGAAGATTTTGATAACAGAATGGTGAACCACTTTGTTCAGGAATTCAAGAGAAAGAACAAGAAAGATATTAGTGGTAACCCCAGAGCTCTTAGGAGGTTGAGGACTGCTTGCGAGAGGGCAAAGAGAACCCTGTCATCCACTGCCCAAACCACTATTGAGATTGACTCCTTGTATGAGGGTATTGACTTCTATTCGACCATTACCCGTGCCAGATTTGAGGAACTTAACATGGATCTATTCAGAAAGTGTATGGAACCAGTTGAGAAATGTTTGAGGGATGCCAAGATGGACAAGAGCAGCGTCCATGATGTTGTTCTTGTTGGTGGTTCCACTAGAATTCCAAAGGTTCAGCAGCTTTTGCAGGATTTCTTTAACGGAAAGGAGCTTTGCAAGAGCATCAACCCTGATGAGGCTGTTGCCTATGGTGCTGCTGTCCAAGCTGCCATATTGAGTGGTGAAGGTAATGAGAAGGTGCAGGATCTCTTGCTCTTGGATGTCACCCCTTGTCTCTCGGTTTGGAAACTGCTGGTGGTGTGATGACCGTTTTGATTCCAAGGAACACCACCATCCCGACCAAGAAAGAACAGGTCTTCTCTACCTACTCCGACAACCAGCCTGGTGTGTTGATCCAGGTCTATGAAGGTGAGAGAACAAGGACCAGAGACAACAACTTGCTTGGTAAATTTGAGCTCTCTGGCATCCCCCCAGCACCCAGGGGTGTTCCACAGATCACAGTGTGCTTTGACATTGATGCCAATGGTATCTTGAATGTGTCTGCTGAGGACAAAACCACTGGACAAAAGAACAAAATCACCATTACTAATGACAAGGGCAGACTCTCAAAGGAGGAAATTGAGAAGATGGTTCAGGAGGCAGAGAAGTACAAATCAGAGGATGAAGAGCACAAGAAGAAGGTTGAGGCAAAGAATGCATTGGAAAACTATGCATACAACATGAGGAACACAGTGAAGGATGAGAAGATTGGTGCCAAGCTTTCAGCAGAAGATAAGAAGAAGATTGAAGATGCAATTGATCAAGCCATACAATGGCTGGACAGCAACCAACTTGCTGAGGCTGATGAATTTGAAGACAAGATGAAGGAGTTGGAGAGCATCTGCAACCCCATCATTGCTAAGATGTACCAGGGTGCTGGCGGTGACATGGGTGGTGGCATGGATGATGATGTCCCAGCTGGTGGAAGCGGTGCTGGCCCTAAGATTGAGGAAGTTGACTAAGAATCTTCTTTGATATCTTTCATCTGCTTCTCTGTTGGTTTTAAGTTTGTTTCCCGTCTTTTTTTTAATCGGATTTAAGTGAACTTTTTTGGGGTTTGTTGCGCTTTGGGTAATATGTATCCGGAGTTAGTTTTATGATTTTAAGCATCGTGTTTTTCAGTTGTTTCCAAGTTTTTCAAAATTTTATGTTTAGCTTTTGGATGTCAATGTCATCTTTTCCTGCTTTTTCTTGGATATGTTTCAAATCTTTTTACATGATGTTTACTACTTTTGGTTTTTTGCGCTTATTTATTTTCTTTTCAGTTTTTTATTTTTTCTCGAGTTTTTATTATTCCCACCATGTCTCACTTCATTTTGTAGTTTGGTAACTATGCATGGATTGCTTAAAAATTGGGTTATAAATGGCGTCTAATGCAAACCTATTACTTAACTTTCACTTCAAGCTATTGGACACCATTAAAATTGGTTTTTTCATAGCTTGATTAATGATTTGTGAAACAAATTCCTTAATCATCTATTCCATTAACAGTTTTATTGAATAATAATGAATACTTATAAGATGCTTCAATTAATTCATTATTTGAACTGGATTTTTTTAATAAATACAATTTAATTATAATCCGCTCAAATTATAATTGATGATAAATTTATTTAAATTTGATTATTGTTTTAAAATATTACAAAATAAATTGGACAATTAAATGGATAATCCAGGCAAAAATATATATAAATTTATTTAAAAAAATTTATTATTAAGAAGAAGATGAATGATTCCCTAATTTAGATCATTTTAACATGTATTATACCAAAAAGAACAATCGGACAAACTTACCCATATAACATGGAGTAATAAATAGCCGAAATTTCAAATTAAATTCCAATGGATATTAGTATTTGGTTTTCCCTCTCCAAGCACAAACTGCAAAATACCCTTTTCCTTTCACAGAAACCAGTAGCGCCGACACCAAATTCATTTCAACTTTCTCACGGTAGCTTATATCTCTCAAAAACACATCCTAAATTTAGCTCTCCTGTCCGAAAAAAGATTCAATCAATGAAAAGAGCTCACTTTCCTTATCCGGCAGATCGATCATGGCTTTTGTTGCCAGTACTTATAATCTCAATCATTTCACTCACTTTTCTCCTCACGTTAACCTCTACCCAAACTAAACCCACTTCTTCCGAATCCGATTTCTCCTCTCACCGCCCCAAATTCACCTTCTCCGGTCGGGATTACGACATTTTACCCAAGTTACCCAGATTTGCTTACTTGATATCGGGGACGAAAGGGGATGGGCCACGCGTCAAGAGGTTGTTGCAGGCGGTTTATCATCCCAGGAATTACTATTTGCTCCACCTCGATCTAGAAGCTTCGGATTCGGAGCGGTTAGATTTGGCTAAGTATGTGAAATCGGAGAGGGTGATTAGGGAGTTTGGGAATGTGATGGTGATTGGAAAGGCTAATTTGGTGACTTATAAAGGGCCTACTATAATTGCTAGCACGCTTCACGCGGTGGCGATTTTGTTGAAGCAAGCTAAAGATTGGGATTGGTTCGTCAACCTTAGCGCATCTGATTATCCCCTCATGACTCAAGATGGTAAGAAGTAAGATTTGATTTTTGTTATATTCTGAGTTGGAAAATGTTGGATTGTTGTGATTTGGTTATAGGTAATTTGGATATATGCATAGGGAAATACAGATATTGGGATTTGGAACTCGGATCGGGTGATGTTAGAGTAAATTCAGTTAAGCTTCGGACCGATAGTTCGGAGTTGAATGAACTGAAATGAGATTTCTTGATATTTATAGTAATAAGTAGGATTTTGATGTTGTTAATGGAATTTTAGCAATGGTTGATGGTGATAGAGCATGAAACCATGGTGGTGCAGTTGGTATCATTTGCATGTATTTATAATTATAGTGATAACTCAACAGTTGGAAACTTGGGATGTACAGACACTGTTATGGTATATGTTTGGTGATAATGTTTGCCTGAAATGGTTGTCTCTTGCTGTGAATTGCCAACTCTTGATTTTGCACTATCTTGGAGAAAATTATATGACAAATTGAGAATTTGATAGGCCTAGTCATGTTCCAGTAGTCCTGCTGCTGATTTCTTGTTTTTTGTTTCAGATATTGTGCACATCTTTTCATACTTGCCTAGGGATCTCAACTTCCTTGAGCACACGAGTAGCATTGGCTGGAAAGAGTGAGAAACCAATTCATGTTGTCCCACTTTCTGGTGTGGTGTCTATATAGCATTCTTTGAATGCAACTTTGTTTCGTGTTTGCAGATACCAAAGAGCAAGACCAATCATTATAGATCCAGGCTTATATCATTCAAAGAAATCCGGTATATTTTGGGCGAAGGAGAAAAGATCATTGCCTGCTTCATTCAAGTTATTCATGGGTAACACATTTTTTTATATCTCATCGTTCTCTCTAAATTATTTGTTAGAAAATTCTTGAATAAGTTGACACTTATTAAATGAGTCTATAGAATCCTGCTGGTGGCTGCTGCATGGTTTTCATTCGATTTAAGTTGACGTAGATATGGTAAATGAATGATTATTAGAGAAAAATTTGAGATTCTCAGATTTTAGTTTTGCCATTGAAGATTGGTATCTGGTTTTTATTAGGCCATCTTAATATAACAAGAAAAAAGTGTGGAATAGTTTTAGAACTGCTAGTTAGACATGTTCTTTAGACTGTTTCAGGATCCTTCTGCAACATTGCATATCGATCAATAAGCTTCTGATGGAAGTAAATCATGGTTTTAAGTTTTGTTTAGCTATTCATTATAGTTGATCAGTTGAAAATTTGATTGGCCTGCTTTGAAAGTATCATCTTGTTTATGAATGAATCTTTACCCCATGTTATATCCTGGATTTTTTATATTCATTTCCAGGATCTGAATGGGTGGTGCTGACAAAATCGTTTCTCGAATTCTGTGTTTGGGGATGGGATAATCTTCCTCGCACGCTGCTTATGTACTACACGAATTTCCCGTCGTCTCAGGAAGGCTACTTCCACACCTTAGTCTGCAATCACAAAGACTACCAGAACACAACTATAAATCATGACTTGCATTTTATAAGATGGGATAATCCTCCAAAGCAGAGTCCTATGACACTGACATTGGAACATTTCAACGACATGGTTCGTAGCGGAGCACCTTTTTCTCGGAAATTCGCCAAGGATGATGATTCAACCCTCGATAAGATCGACAAGGAACTGTTGAGGAGATCAAATAGTCAGTTTACCCCAGGGGGGTGGTGTGTGGGTGGTTCGGTTCCGGGTAAAGATCCTTGTGTAGTTTATGGGAATCCAAATGCTGTTAAACCTACTGTAAGTTCAAAGAGGCTTGAGAAACTATTGGTACAACTTCTTGATCCTGAAAATTTCAGATCAAAACAGTGTAAATAGTTTTTTTTTTCATGTAATGTTTAATGTCTTGAGATCATCATTCGATATTCAATTTTCATGTGTCATTTATTTATTCATTTTATTTGTTTAAAACATCAATTAAGAACACATGATTCTACTTGTGCTAATTTTCATATATCTAATATGTATTTTTCATAAATAATTGAGATCAAATCTTGTAATAGAAAATACTTTTCCGAAAAATAGATAATTACATAGGATGTTTCTAAACTATGACTCAAATTCTAAATAGATTCCAAACTTAAAAAATGTTCTAATGGAGTCATTTGATATATTGTTCCAATCAAGTCTTTCATCAGTTTAGCCTTTAGCTTCTTAGCTTGAGAGTTAAATGTCAACTTAAATTTGACTTGGAACAAATATAAGACACCTAGATAAAATTCAAAACACTGCATTTATTTCATGGAAATATAATTCATTAAAAAAAAGAAATAACATTATTAAATTTTAATGACACAATCCATCTTTTTATTATTCAAATTGTTTCATTTAACAAAAATGACAATGTTAAAAAAAAAAAATTAGTAAAAGGATCAATTGAAATGATAAAATTTAAAGACAAAAGTTTGATTGAAATGATATTGATAGTTTTTAAATCAAAAATCAAAAAAAAGTTTAAAATCAATACTAATTAATTTATTTTTTTGAGGCTGTATAAAACCAAAAATGCTAATGTAAAAAAACTTTTCCAAAATATATTGTGAAAGGTTGACTAAATGCTATTGTACCAAAATTTGGTATGCCCCATCAGAAAGCCTAATTAGCAACTCAACCAATTTGTGACACGTGGTCCTGAAATGGACTAATTAGTAAACACAGATAAAAGTAAGGGGTATTTCAGAAATTTTGAAAAAGTCTTTTGCTAGACGGCAGATCTATTCATGGGAAAAATAACATTTAGCGGGAACACGATTCGTTTCTGTTCCTTTCAAAAGCTCAACGTTTATTTTTTTAGGGTTTTTCTCTGCTTTTAATCTTCATTCACTGATTACTCCTCAGGTTCGTATCTTTCGTTCTTTCGATTTCCTTTAAATTTTTAATTAAGTTTAATTTTTATATATATATACAATGTTAGGGTTGTTTTAGGTTGAAGTAATGTGAATAAGTATTATATGGGTAATTTTAATTTCACAAATTTTGTTTGATGTTAATCTAGAGAATCTAAAAATTGTGCAAGGTTTCATCATTGGCATATAGCCATAGACTGAGTTAAAAATGTGAGCATTGGATTCTGAAATATTACAATCAGAGTGTTAGCACAAAGTTGTTGTTTTTAGCCGATTCTTGCTTTGATTGATTTGTATTTGCTTTGATAATTTTGGGTTAGATTTGTTTTGTGGTAACAATTAGTGAGTGAATATGATGGAGGACATGCATTTAGAAGATAGTACTTATGGTGAGCAGAGTCCGGTTGCTACTCCAACAAATGTTTCAACTTCTCATAGGATGAATCAATCAGCAGCCAAGCAAAAGAATGCGACTGCTGGTCTTGTTGAAGGGTGATTTACATTTACATTTTAATTATTTTTCTTGCTTTGCTCTCGCTTTAATCGTTTTTTGTTATATCTGTTTTAGTAACTATATATGTAAGAACTTGAACCAGTGAGTGATATTCTATTTCTTATGTTTATTTTCCTTCTAAATGACCAGTACACCGAAGAAGAAGGTATCAAGAATGCCTGGTGGGGGGCTGCGCCAGTTCAGTGTCATGGGTTAGTGATTTTTATATATGAAATTAATCTATTTTCCTTGATATTTTTAAATATATCTCAAATTCTTTATACGTTCCTTGAGAAATATAAGAAATCTTGGTATGTTACCTTTTGTTTCTCTCAAATTAGTTTTAGAGGTCAATTTGTGTACGTCATTAATTTTTGCTGGAACCACTGATGGCTTATTTTGGATTCCATGTTCGTCTTGATTGACTTGAATGATTTTTATCAGTTTGCAAGAAGTTGGAGAGTAAGGGGAGCACCACATATGCTGAGGTGTGTTTTTGTACTAATATTTGTTTAGGTGAATAAGTTTGTATGACCTCAGAAGGAAGTCATGAGGTAAATTTATTTAAATTTTTGGTAGTATATGTTTTCTCTTCAAGTTTATTTGAGGTTAGTAGTTTTGAGATTTTGTAAATGTGAATGATAGATATAACAACTCAAAATTAGAATTTTGTTGAAAGTGTAGTAAATCAAATATATTTTTACAAAATTACAATTATATGTCCCATGTCTTTAAATATGCTTAAATTATATATACTATAGTTTTCTTATAAACATGAATATATATGGTTCCATGTTGCATTCTTAAAACTGGAATTACATCTTTCAAGTAATATATCACTCGAGAAATTGTTATAATGCTCTAGAATAGTGGAGTATGCAGTCTTACCAGTTTCTTTGCTGAAGATGTTTTCCATTTTTAGAGTATCTCATGTTGTATCTTTCCTAAACCAAGCATGAATCTCACAAGTTGAGTTGTTTATGACTCTCAGGTTGCAGACGAAATTATAGAAGAGTTCACCACCGCTCAGATTAATACAGCAGGATCTATGGATGAGGTTTAGTTCCTATGAATTTTAAGTTCTTATTCTTTAATCATCTGATGCTTGCCTCTTAAATGTTTTGCAAAAACAAATGAGCATTTTGGGATTTTCAGTTCCATGAGAAGAATGTTCGGCGACGGGTGTATGATGCATTAAATGTACTTATGGCAATGGATATCATTACGAGGGAGAAGAAAGAAATCAGGTGGAAGGGACTTTCTCCTACACAAACGAAGGATTTCGAAGAACTTAAGGTTGATAATCTTCTGAGCTATTGAATGTAACAACATTTTTTGATAGAACTCACACACGTCACCATGGACACGTGAATTCACAGGAGGAAGATTATTCTACAAATCAGATGGTAATGACTGTTTTCTTAATGCCTGTAGGCAATGCATGCTCAACTAATGACAAGGGTCTCACGGAAAGCAGCTTATTTGAAAGATTTAGAAGAACAGGTAAGCTTTTTTTTAGACAGACATGTTGGTATTTATAGAAGACCTGCTTGTGCCTAGTGTTAGAGAGAGAGAAAAACAGAACTATACACATGACTCGTTAGCCATTTACGACAGTGCATAAATGATTTTCCCCCCTCTCATTGTGGTTTGTTCTTCAAAGTGGGTTTATCAGCTACATCTCATGCCTAAAATGTCTATGAAAAAATAAAAAAGATTGCAGGTCTCCAGAACATAATCAGACTGAACCAGCAGATGCCCAAGAACAATACAGCTCCTAAAGAAGGATTTACCTTGCCATTTATATTGGTTCAAGTATGAGTATTTCTATCTTTGCAACTGGTATACAGTTCTTGTATCTTTGTTTACTTTAAAAATAACGGGCCTGCTTTGGTTTGTGTATATGTGTTGAGAGAATTTGTTTTCAGGTTTGTTATTAATTTCAGCACTACTCATTTACTTTCTCCTCCATTTACAGACTAGCCCACATGCCACTGTTGAGATTGAGATTTCTGAGGATATGCAACTGGTACACCTAGACTTTAACAGGCAAGTATATTTCATTGTACCATGGAAAATATATAACATTTCTTTTTTTATTTTTTTGTTTTTAATTTTGATTTTTACCATGGCAGTCTCATCTTTTCTTATTGTTTCATCATTTTGGCAGTACGCCGTTCCACTTGCATGATGATGCTTATGTTCTGAAGTTAATGCATTACTACCAACAACCTGAAGGTAGAAATCTCTCGCAAACTTCTTCAATTCATTCATCTTCAAGCTCTTGCAAAGCATCGGGAGTCGGCAAACCATTTCACTGGGATTCGGAAACAGACATCGTCAAACACGGTACATCAGAAAGATGAAGAGAATCACTATAGCCCCTAACAAACACATGTAAAACTAAATCTTTGGTACTTGTACATTGATTGTTATTTCATTGAAGAAAAAAAAAAATTATTTTGCAATTAATTTGATCTCTTGATACGTTTTTCAACATTGGGAAATGCTGGGGAGGGGTTTGGAATTTTTTTGGACTTTTTGTTCTTTGATTTTGTAGGAAGTAAAATGTGTTGAAATAAAGATTAGTTTTTTAGGGTAAGTCTCCCACCCCATTGGACCCGAAATCTATCCAGAATTTAAAAGAAATTTTGATATTATAAATAGCAAAGGTTTACTATATTTGGAAATTATAAAATTCTCTTTTTTACCATTTAATTTTGAAATTTAGAATACTTTTTAATAAAAAATTTGAATTTATAAAACAATTTATCTATTTTAATTATTTAATAAATATTGTTATTTTAATTAATTGGAATGTTTGCAACCAATTGATAATCTAAACTATAATTTAAAGATATTTAGGGCAATAAATCTTACATGTACATGATATAATCTTTTATTTGATCCAATTTAAAATGATAGACTCGTCCTTTATTTGAGCATTTAGATTACATAAATCTTGAAAGATAAAAGGGAAACATGATAAATGTTTTAGAGAAGAAGCCTTGGATACAAAATGAAAGAAATAATGTACCAAAACCAAAATCTCCGTTGCATATGTTCCAGCCAATGATGATATTTGATAACCCTAAATCAACAAAATACAAATAAATGAACAAAGAATAAATCGATATGTACCAAAAATCATTAAATAAATTAGAAATTCGATAAAAAAATTATATCATAGGTTTCTTAGATCAAGTCCATCTTTGATTGAATTAAAACATGTAAATATAAACAAATAAAGTAGCAGATGTAAGTAATCTTTTTACCATAGAAACAAAGAAAATCAGTGCTTAGTCGCTAAACACTTGTTACCAAATCTAAGATGGATTAATTGCTGGGTTTGCGAGAATTATTGTTCTCTTCTTTTGTTTTGGAGATTTGTTTTCGTTGAGGTGTAAATCAGCAATAAGAAGAACCGTGGGAAGCAAAGGGTCTGTGACCTCTAGAGACAAATCTTGTCATGGAAGAATGATGGTGGTGGCTGATATCGAAAATTGTCAAGACAAACAAAAACGGTGGACGGCATATCAACGGTTGAATTCTATGTCTCAAAGATGAATGTAAAGTTTGAAAACCCATACATGGAACAGTTTAACATCAAGTGTTTGAATTCAAATATGCTGAGAAGAAAAATCTATCTAGGTATAGTACCTTAAAGATCAAGGAAACTATATATATATTGATAAAATAAGAGCTCCTTTAGACATTGAACTCTATTATTTAAGGTTTAATATTTCTTTACTTTACGTAATTTAATCTAATTCTCACTTTATTCTCTCTTTATATTTATTTTTCTTAGTTAGTCCATGTATTATTATTTTATTCTTGATTATTTTTGTATTATTTTTTTTATCTTATTTGTTCTCTCATTGATATTTTATTTTTATTTTATAAAAACGTCATTTGATCCAATAAGAACATGCCACGTGTTAAAAAATAAAATCCTAAAAAAAATCTAAATGATGTATTATTATTTGAAATGGAGCCTGAGAAAAAATTTTAATCTTTTAAAAACAGCAGCAGTTTCAATGGCATTGGAGGCCTAGAGTTTTTTTTTCTTTCTTTCAATATTACATACACCAGAAGAATGGGAACTTTGAACAATAGGAGAGAGAGAGAGAGAAATTAG
Source organism: Hibiscus mutabilis (assembly GCA_019671005.1). Taxonomy (NCBI): domain Eukaryota; kingdom Viridiplantae; phylum Streptophyta; class Magnoliopsida; order Malvales; family Malvaceae; genus Hibiscus; species Hibiscus mutabilis. Next base: position 71,123,768 of record CM033712.1, on the reverse strand, counting down.
AACAAGAAGGAAGGAAGTAGCCTTTGTGCCATGATTATGATTCAATGCCGGAGAAAGAATGGTAGCCGAAGCTGGAAGTGATGAAAGAAAGGTTGGGTATTTAATGATAATCCAAAGGGTAAAGGCAAAGAGCAAGTTTGAAACTCAAAGCCAATGATACTCCATGAGAAGAAGAAGACAGAAACGGACATTTTATTTATCCCTGTACACTGTTTGTACCTGTCCCGGGACAAGAGAAAGGACAAGAACATTGTACTGCAAAGCCTGGACCAGGGCTCAGGCTCTTGGCTCCATGGCAGCCCTTCCTATATGACCAAAATACCTCCAAGGAATTGGCCAATATATCACACATTCCTTTGAGGGAGCTTGAGGTCATTTTCGGGGATTATTTTAAAAATACGGGGCAAAAGATACCATACCGTTAGCAAAGGGGAAAAAAGCTGAAAAATGGTTGTGCTTTGGTGAAAAATTGACTATAAGGTTAGTCCTTTTCATTTGAGGTGTTCATGTTCAACATCACACACCATTATAGAATATAAATATCATTTAACACCAAAACAAATTGAATACACATTGTTAACGTATTTTCTCCAACAAAAAAAATACACATGCTTAATATATAATATAAATTTGTAAGCTGTTTATAGTTTTTTTAAATAATGGTAAAGTAATTATAATATAATATCCATTTATATTTTTTAAATTAATCTTTTTTAAAAATACACTTTTTTTTTTAGGTGCCTAAAATTTTTTTGAAAAAATAATATCTTAAAATAAACATCATTATTTTTTCATGAATTCAATTGTTTCTAGTTAATATAAGCATGGGATAATTTATAGTTAGTTATTAAACTTGAATTAATTGACAATATATAATTTAATAAAGTTGGTAAAAAATTATTTAGTGCAAGGAAACGCAATTAATAAATAATGTTTTTTTTTCCAAAACCGTTCTCTCTTTCTAAACTCGAAAAAATTATCTTTTTTTTTTTTTAACTTGTATTCTTTACACCGATGTTTTAAATTATTTATAATCCTTAAATTCTAGTATCTAGAAGGATTATTGTATAATTAAATGCGTCATGACGTTTTTTCCATAATTTAATCTATAGATTATTTTCATTGGTATATAAAAAAACCTCAGTCATACCATTTTATTGTTTTTCCGACCACCTAGCAAACCATCACAATGTTTTGTTAATGCAAATATTTTTATTTTATTAAATAGTAAGATATTATATTTCCTTGTTAAAATTTAAACCATATAAAATGTTTTTTTGACCACCTAAGCAAATTTTCAATTAATTTTTTTTTAAAAATTTTTTTATTTTAAATTATAGATAGATGATAATCAATTGACATGTATTTTAATTTAAATAATAATTTACTTTAAACATAATCTACATTTAAACATATAAATTTAAATTAAAAATTTTACAATATCTAAAAATAACAAGACTCGAATCTAAGCACTTAATCCAACACCTCAGCCGTGGGAGCAAAACTGAGAAACACACTAAACAAAAGGAGTGATATAGACAGTTAAGTTAGTTGGTATGGTTTGATTGGCATGTAATAAAGGAAAGAAACATCCAAAAGTAGAAAACTAATAAAGAGGAGGGAATTTAATTAAGGACCAGACAAAACTCATTAACTTCCCCCGGCATTCATGCTTCAATTCTTTCAATCCCTTCCTTTCTATTTTTTTCCCTAATTTCCTCTTGTCTTCTTTCCTTGTTTTTCCTTTTTCCTTTTACCCAAACATGCAAACACAAGTTCTTCCCCCCTCCCCCTGTTATTGACTTCCTAAACCATGGGTGATGGTCAAATCAAATACTTCTTTGTTTAGTATGTGCTTTCCTCTCCGAAAGGTATTGTTTTTATGTCATAATTGGTTGACATTTGTTTTTTTGTTAATGTTTGTTTGGTTGGCTGGAAAATTTAGTACTGGAAAAACCCAGAATTTTGTTGTTGAAGCAGGTGAGAAAAGGGAAATTAAATCAACGGAAGAACATGCGAAGCAACAGCTCCAACATGTCAATCCCGCAAGGTCAGCATCATCCCAGTTGCATGTGGGGTATTTTTCATGTACTCAAATACCATCGTTGGAATCGGCGTTTTATTAAGAAGAGAATTTCAAGCAAGAAGCAAGATGCAGGTAAGCGGTTCAGTTCAGAATCATAATTATTTATTCCACAATTTATATATGTAAAAGTATCCATGGTTTCATATCACATTCACAGGGGCTGAAGAATCAAATAAAAATGCTGATGATTCTTCAAAACATAAGAAAGCTGAAGCACCAGACTCTAACTCTAAGGTGAGTGGATGTAATCCGATATATGTTTACGAAATGTTCAATACAAGTACGTATCCAATACAGGAATATGTAGTTGTATCTACCTAAACACTTGCAGGTTGAAGGAAAGAAGAAATCGCCAGGTACAGGATGTAAAGGTTCGGTGACATCTCGATTGAAGGCACTTATAACTGACAAGGGCAAAGGCAACCATCAGAGAAGTTCGACATACCCCATACAATCGAAATCGGATCCAGATAATCAAGTTGAACATCTCCCTGACATGGAACAAACTCATGGGAGTCGACCAAGAGCCGACAAGAACAAAGGTATCTGCAATGAAAGCTGTGCCGAGGATCAAGCCGTGTCGGAGGAATGTGCTAGCAGCGATGAAAATTATGAATACTGCAGTCCTTGGACCTGTTGGGGCAAAGAAAAAGTTGATGAAAATACGAAAACTTTGCTCGAGAGTGCCATTTTATCGCGGGAAGAACTTGATGTGAGAAAGAAAGCTGTACATGAATATAATAATGATAGAGATGGTCCAGGACATGAATCAAAGTATTTAATGGATGCTTTGGATATAATCAAGATGAACCAAGGGTTTTTATTGACGGTTTTGCAGGATCCGGACTCACCTTTGGCTCACCATTTTCATAAACAACTAGCTATGGATGCTAAAATGGGGATGTCACAGTGTGAGAGTTTCCCTTCAACTGGTTCAACCAGCAGGGGAAACCAGAGCCCTGATGGAACCTGGTTCGATGGTAAAAGAAAGGAGGTCGATGTTAGTTCTAATGGAGAAAAGCCCGGTGATTACGAGTCTGCAGAAGATTTCTGCAGGAAATCGATGCCGATGATAGCCAAAGATCATAGGGGTGAGGGTATTCATATTCTAAACCAAGCACAGGCCAAACTGGCCGACATGTCGTCTTCACCTACTTCATCCCACGATCTGAATCGATCCGAAATGGCGAGAAAGAGATTCAAGTGTCTTAGCGAGAATCTAAGATATGTAATCGAGGAGAGAACGAAAGAGAGGCATAGGATTGCCATGGATGCTGTCCTTCACAAAATCCCTCACCAGAAAGGTTTTTCAAAGGACTTGTCACCAGACATTGTGGATCATGTGAAGGACCCTGCAAGGACGAGAAAGCTTTTGTCTTCGCGTTCGGCCCGCGAGCGAAAAACGTCTTTCAATGAGTCTATGGATAGATATGCACAACTGTATGAACATAGTTGCAGTAAAGAATCTAAAGAAGAAAGTATCTCCAAGAGTATACGAGGAAGACGAGACGAACCATTCGAATTGCGTCGAAGTAGGAAAAAATCCATGAGAAGAATCCTTTCATCTCCTGAGCTATATTCTGCTGCTTATCTCCGTGAGGCATTTCCATATCTCCAGATATGTCCACCCATGTTGATGAACACAAATTCCTAGAATCAGTGGCTTTGGGTTATAGTTCAGAAGTAGATAACTTGGAGTCCGAAGATAATTCATTTCAACATTTTTCAGACCAGTTATCTCAAGTGAAAAAACCCGATGATGAACCGGAGAACTCAATGATCATAACAGACAATATTTCACAAAGCGAACAGGACAGTAAGCCTGAAACCATGCCAATTACAAAGATGGAAGAACCAACAGACACATCTGCAGAATGTTCCAAATTACAAGGTACATGCCCTATTGTTTGATCTGTTAAATGAAAAGAATACACATTCCCGGCCTTACTAATTTATATCAATCAATGGTTCATGGCGAGATGCAGATATAGAGCTAAGCCAAAGCTTCGAGCTTTCCGACGACCTGCAACGAGAATCGAAGGATATCCTTAAGGTGGCTGGCGGGGGCATAATTGAGTTGCAGCTATTAGAGGATTTAAAGAAGGATCTAGACGCAATCGACAAACAGGAATTCAGATACGTGAAAGATGTGCTTGAACTAGCAGGATTTAGTGGGGACGAAGCACTGGGAGCGTGGCACGCAGATAAGCAGCCATTGGATCCCATGATGTACGAGGAAATCAGAGGCTGCGCCATCTGTGATCCGAATTGTTCAGCGGAAGGAGAAGAAGTGGGTTACTGTAATCACCCACTTTTGTTTGCACTAATCAATGAGGTACTACTAGATGTTTACGAAAGATCCCATAGTTATTACCCCAGAGTTTTATCTCATTTATGCCACCTTCGTCCGATGCCGGCGGGACGCCATGTGCTGGAACAAGTGTGGGAAAGGATAAGCTGGTTTTTGAGCTTCAAAACCGGCTACGATAAACCCTTGGACTATGTTGCCGGTAGAGATCTAATGGGAGATGATGGGTGGATGAGCCTACAGACGGAACATGAAACCTTAGCGCTTGAGGTTGAAGACCTCATTTTCAATGATCTTTTACAAGAGTTTTCTTCCTCAACTGGATCCTCAGAACTAAAAAGTTTTGTAACTTGATTTGGTCGTGTAATTAATACCCAAACTTCGAAAGAGATTAGGCAAATTATATGGAATTAGTTATCGGTAATAATTAAGTAAGAAACTAAACATTAGTTTTCATTAACATTACTTGAAAAACAATCAACCTCTTATAGTTGCAAAAATTCCATCTTTTTTTTATGTTTTATAATATACCTTGAGGCTTGTGCTTTTTCTTATTAGAACCACCCATGGTGCATGATTGCATGTTGGCTGGAAAGCAAAATATAATAGGGAACCATCCAAAAAGTTTAAAAAAGGAACCGAGAGAAGCCTGGAACCGTCCTTTTTGCCAAAAAAAGTAAACAAGAGAGAATCATTTACAGATCTACGTTAATTCTAAAAATACAGTGATTTTATCCATAAACATTTTAAATTTTTAAAATAAAATTTTAAAAAAGATATAATTAAAAGCAGACAGTTTTATCCATTAATCATCACATCACCTACACATAAAAAATATAATAAAAGATAAAAAGAGCCCAAAAAGGCACAGATCTTTTTTGTTTCACATTTAACATTTGAAAATGATTAAAGTATAAAATTTAGAGATAAAATATATTTTTTAGAACGTTAAATTTAATATATATTAATGTAAAACATAAAAAAAATATGTAATTAAAGGTATAGGATTTTTGTTGGGAGATAATTTGGAGTGATATGCGGAAGAGAGCGTGTATACGTAGCTTGATACTATACCCTTTGGATAAACACGACGTCAATTCATGACACGTGTACGGTTGACATCAAAGTTGTATCCTCTCTCCCGTCTATAAATTCAGAGCCTTGTCTTCCCTGTAAACTCGTACAAACATCCGTCTGATTTCCATCAAAATCATTTCAGTCTTTTAGCCAGAGAAAAAATGTCTTGCTGCGGAGGAAACTGTGGCTGCGGCTCTGGTTGCAAGTGCGGCAACGGCTGTGGAGGGTAATTCTTTTCTCCCTTTTTACACCACTTAATTAATTAAAATTTTCGTTTCCTTTTTAAAGGATCTCCTCAAAATCGTTTATTTTTGCTATTGATGTTGGTTAAAGCTTCTTTTGTGAATGATTTTGCAGATGCAAGATGTTCCCTGACGTAGTTGACGAGAGGACCACAACCGAGACTCTTGTTCTTGGCGTGGCACCCCAGAAAACGTACGTATCAGAGACATAGAAAAACAGAGTAAATTTGTTTTTTTTTTTTAGAAAAAAGCTTTTGATTTACTGTTTTTGAATACATGCAGGCATTTTGAGGGATCTGAGATGGGAGTTGGGGCTGAGAATGGATGCAAGTGTGGAGACAACTGCACCTGCAACCCTTGCAATTGCAAATAGGAGCGTGGAAAACACAGATCCATCCATGGAACCAGACTGGGCTTCTTTGTCTTTTATTAACAAAATAATTCTATGACATAGTGTGTATCAGCAAATCTTCATCTGGATTTGCCTTAATTATATGCTGAAATAATAGTATTTAGGTCTTAATTATGCATGTCTGCTATGTCAGAATATGCTATGATGATATTTTTGTGTAAAAGTGAGTCTGTTTTCTAATGAATGAATGGAAAGCTCCTTTCTATTTGCTTCAAGATGTGTATGGATGATATGGAGATGGAGAGACCATAGAATTTTGATGCAATATGATGAGATCCCAGAAGTTTTGGGGACATAAATGACACAAAAGAGTGTAAATAAACAATAATTTAAGCTTGTGTGATGAGGGAAATGCCAAGGGCACATTGGGAAGGTAAATATTATTGGAGAATAGTACAAATTGGTTTTTTGGTCCCATCAGTGAAGACTTGGTCTCTTAGTCCTATTGAAGATTGCTTTCATGCAAAGAAGGGGGATTAACCTGTAACTTATGATGATGCATTTCCTACTATGCTCAAAACACGAGACGTTTTCTAAGTTTTCCAAGTTTCTCATTGCTAACCTAATTGAGAAAAACAGCTGCCCCTAATCATCCAATGCTGTAAATCACACAGCATTTATGAACTGAGCACAGGGGTCTACTAGGCATCACATTAACATAGCTGATACAAACCAAGAGCAAGGTGGGAATTTGATTTGATACCAGTTGGAGGACAATTTCATCGTCCCAACAGCGCAACGCGATCCTTCTGTATTGCCTGTGTTAGTTTAATGTCAAAGAGCTCGCACCGTATAGGCATCTCCATCTCATAGAAGGGATTCTTCAAGACATAATCGGTGTAAAGCTCATATATGAATTTCAAGAGAGCTTCCATGTGCTGTGTTCCAGGTTCGCAGACCACAAAGAACTTCGTCCCTGCATGTTACAACAATATAAATATTTACAAAATCAACACATGCAAGAGTACCTTCCAAAATTTTACATCCTAAGAAAACATTTCAAGCAACTGCAAGAACAAGTGGTTTATTCATCATAAATTGCCGCTAGACCAACAAAGAGAAATGGGTAATCAAGTAGTTTCAAGTTTACCAATTTTCAGATACTATAATCTCAATGATTAAACTATTCATTAGAAAATTCTCACCTTAGATCATCTCTAAATATAGTTGTTCAATCCAACAACTTCCTAAATAGATATCTATCAGTTTTCTCTACGGCATGTTTATTACTATTTTTTTGGGGACAAATCTTTATGCTTTTTATCCAAGACAAATCTTGAATATTAATCAATCCAAAGATTTGTAATTCTATAATACAATGTCAAGAAAGAATTTTATTCTTTCTTTTACATATTTGTAGCTCAGAGATTTTTTTCAATTGGTAAGTAACCAATCATTTTTCATCAGATGGTCATGTCCTAGAAAGAATATTGTTTAAATCAGATATGAATACAAAGCATGATCTGAATTTATTCCATTTTAAAATCTTTTTTCTACTCGGTTGTATTTGAGGGTCTTTGATAAGGGCATATCAACATTTTAAAAGTTTTTTCATGTATTTAGGGTCTTTGGGTAATTCGAAATGCTTTGGGTGTTTCAATTTTGAGAGTAACAAAGATTAATGGCAAAAATCAGAGTATGAATTTCTTTCCATTGAATATCCTATTATGGAGTTGAAGCGTAAACAAATGCTCAAAAACTTAACTTACAGAGTATTAACTGGCAACATTTGTAGTACATTATTTAAGCTTCAAACTAGATGATTGCCAACTGCATTCAGAACATAATGCAGGCTTCCTTTATCGACATAAGCATAAAAATAAGTGATTTTTCACAGAAACTTAAGTTTATTAGCTTAAATTAGATGATATGAATTCCTAATTCCATGTTTTAGGAAAAGAGGAGGCAAATTTCTTTTCCTCTATCGCATCTCCAAGCATTCAAACAATGGCTGAACGAATTCTACAACTTCTAAATGGGAAAATCAGATCTATAAAATCAGTTTATTCCATTCTTCTTTCACACTTCAAAATTTCCCATTAATTAATATAAAGCAAGATAATACTTTTTAATGATTTCGGAAAACATAATTTACCAGTAAGGGATTGGAAACAATTGAGATCAAATGTATCAGCTTCAAGTAGCTCAATTCCCGAACAACCAGTGATAGGCGATAGCTGCTGTGAGATCGCGTGCATCGAATGCCATAAACTAGCCACTCTCAAGCTATCATTCGTATCCATGCGTCCCTTTGATCCATAATCCTAAAAATAAAACAAAAAAATGAGCAAACATTCTCGAGAAACAAACAGGAAGATATTTCGACGTAGTGATACCTTGTAGAAGATCAAGCCTCCCGATTTATTGATTATATAAAGACTGTAAATCGCCGCCATTTTCAAAGGGAATCAAATTCGAAACCCTAAAACTCGTTAATTGAAAATCAGAGTAGTAAGCTATTTTCTGTTATGATCCGGGAAATTGCAAAGTCGTATTCTGTATTTTAATTTCCAAATTTATTGACGTTTTTACCCTCTCTTTACAAAGCAATTTACGGTTAAGTATAAACTACATCGAAACTTGGCTCCGATGGCGCCACGTAGAAGAGCAAGGGTGCTTTCGTAAATTAAAGAAAAATCCGGTGGAGATTATAATTTATAAATACTTTTGAAAATTTTGGTGAGGGGGGAACTCACCTACTCAAAGAAATGGCGGTGATTGAGAGTTCGAAACCAACGGTGGAGATCAACGGTTTGAGATTCACGTATCCTGGAATCGACGGTCATCCACCGCCGGGGTCCAAGTCCTCTTATTGACGATTTCTCTCTTACTCTCAACGCCGGCGATCGGTGTCTCCTCGTCGGATCCAATGGCGCTGGTTAGTTAATTAGTTTATATTAACGGAAAATATAGGAAATTGAAATGATAAATCCATTTTTTTAGTTTTTCATTTATTTGTTCCAATGATTGATAGGGAAAACAACGATATTGAAGATTCTTGGAGGGAAGCATATGGTTGAACCGCACATGGTTCGAGTGTTGGGAAGATCCGCTTTTCACGACACCGTTTTGGCGTCCTCCGGTGATCTTTGTTATCTTGGAGGAGAGGTTAGTTTTAGTGTTTTTCTAGGATTTTGGAAAATTTTGCTAATGTAACGAAGTTAAAGATTTATGCTTGAATTGTTGAATGAACTAAAACTTGTCTCATTGAGACATGATTGGGGGGAAATGCAACTGTCTTTCGTATTGAGAAGGGAAATTCTGGGAAAAGTCATTTATTTGGGTTTCAATTTTAGTTGCATTGAATTCATTTAGATGAATTAGCTGTAGTTTGCATGAAGAAAACTTGTTTATTTTAAAGTTCCTTTATGAGCTAAATCTATGTCAAAGGAATTGTAAGCTATGTTAGGTGGAACTCTTCATTTTTCCTAATGTACATGATTCCTTTTACCAACACATATTCGAAAGGTATAGGGGTACAATCTCCCAGATTATTGGAATTTTTTTAAAGAAAATTGAGCCTAGCCGTGTCGGGCACATCCATATCTGACACTCATCCTAATCTGGGTAACATAGACTGTAAGTAATTGAATGCATTCGTTGGTGGTACTAGTTTTGTTTTAAAAAAATCAGTAAAACTAAAGGGGTTTTTCTTTTGCAGTGGAGACGTGATGTTGCTTTTGCAGGATTTGAGGTTCCAATTCAAATGGACATTTCTGCTGAGAAAATGATTTTTGGAGTTGCAGGTATTGATCCCCAAAGAAGAGCTGAACTAATTAAGGTATGCATTTTGATGCAGTATATGAAATGGTGAGAGGTAGTATCTCATAGCTCATTTTCTTTCACTATATGAATGGTTCAAGTAAAATGTGTAGGTTATTATAATAATTTGGCTAAGCATTTTTAAAAAAATGAAGAAACGTACTAGCTTCAGTTAAGTAACCAGCTGTTTTCTTCTTCTTCTTTTTCTCTCTTGAGATGCAAACTAGCATTTAAATTACTTTGTATTATATGTGTAATTTAAAAATTCTTGGACTTGGTTTTTGCTCTAGGTATTAGATATTGATCTCTCATGGAGGATGCACTATTATTTGTTATGAATGAAGCTAGTTTAACTTTCTTATTTGTTTTGACTTAAAAAGAGTACTTTTTAGCCTCAGTTATACTTATCTGTACTTGCAGAGAACAGTAGAGAGCTGGTTGAGGAAAGAAAGAGATGAAGAGAGAAAGAAAAGAAGAGATCGGAAATTGCTTGGTCTCCCGGAATTTGAAAACCAGGTTGAGGGAAGCCGTGTGACGGGGGATCCCGCACGAGCTGCCGTTCGTGCATTAAACAATGGCTGGGCCACAGTTGCTGGTGAAGAAAATTTTGTGTTAAGCTCGAACAAAGTTTTAAGGCAATAAATAAACTCAAACTGATGTCAAGTTCTTTCAGCTTTCTTACAGCAATAAGCTTGGAGATTGTCAACCCCAATGCCTTTCTGCATAAGCTATGAATATATTCGTAATCGTTTGTCCTCCTAAGAAACCATGAAATAACGGTCAGGAAACCCACCACCATGTACACAGGGGCGGAACATAAGCATGACTAGTTTGAAAATTGTCAAATAGCCCTCTAGTTTTTAATTATTTTTTATTTGGCCCTCTCAAAATTTTTAAGAATCCATACTAAGCTTCAAAATTTTAGATATTTTTAACTAGATCCCATTAACAGATATCATTTTCTAAAACAAAATGAATATTTTTAGTATTTAATAGGTTCAGAGCAAATATGCCTTACGCCTATGGTGTAAAAAGCTTGATGTTTTTGAGTGAAGAGGCTTGCATTGTACTCTCACAAAGTGTATAATTTTAAGTCGGACTTATTATAAAATTCTCAATCTAATTTTATTTCATCTATAATGCTAAAATTTATACTTCTAATTTTAGAAATTTCGTGTTTATTCTACAAAATCAATTGGCTGTTGATTGTGACATACTTCGATAAGCAAAAATATAACAATAATTCAACAAAAATTGTTTTGTTTGTGGTTAGTTTATAACAATAATTCAATCATTTAAAGAAGAAGAGAATAGTCTCAATCTTGCCGTCTTAGCTCAGCCGGTAGAGCGCGTGGCTTTTAACCACGTGGTCGTGGGTTCGATTCCCACAGACGGCGGTTCTTTTATATCTTTATACAAGGAAAATACGTGTACTCAGCATCCCTTGAGGTCAAATCTCAGTATTCCCAGAAATATAGTACTTTAATTCAATGGCATCAAAGCAAAGCTATTCTTCAACTTCTAAAAGTTCCAACCTTTAAAACGAAGTGCAATGCCCAATGTGCAGATATTTGCATGAGTCATCAACTTGAAAGGAAGGATTCTTCCATATGAAGCAAACACAAATGTAAGCTCTTTTGGTACCATATTCCATTTCCCACTTAGCCTATGTGTCTGCAACTACATTCAAATCTTTTGAATAAAAGATCTTTTCACTACTTTTGGTAAGCTTATGCAAAAAGGATTTTTATAAATACACACACTTAGTACCCCCACAATGAAAGGACTATAGTTTCTTCCTCAACACGAATGTGTACATGGAAAAAAAGGTTACCTTTTTAAAAGCAAAATAAGTGTACCTCTCTAATCATTCATTAAATGGACTAATACAAGCCAACGGTTCATGTCACCATATAAACTATTTTTTTTTGGGTTCAAAACAAGTATATTTAGTTAGTCGGTTGTTGTTCATATCTCATTTATTCAAGCTTGATTATTGCTTGAAAAATCTTTAATAATATTATGACTTAACTTCGTTGGCATATTGTTTACCTAAAATGACTTACAATATGAGAGCTATGAAAATAAGTGATCTTTAGGTCAAAAAATATGGGATGTTAGTTGCCGGTGAAGGTTTGACCGAACTGCCAATTAGGAGGTGCCACGTTCCAAGAAGTTGAGGTCCGTTTATCACTGCCGGTGACTCTGAACGACAGTGCCTGGCCCACCAAAACGGCGTTTGACTGCCAGTTTTGACCCCAGTTGCGGCTCAGGCTCAACCAACCAGTTTTGGTTCCTATGAAAACAGAAAACCAATTTTCCTTCTCTGCTTTCCCATTTTTTCCCACAAGTAACCAAATAAACCAACTCCTAGAGTTTTCGCAGACTCACCTTCGGAAGGAGACGGGGACGATACCGGCACGGTACTCGGCGATCTTGAGGAACATAGGCATGGCGAGGTCAAAATGAGGGCGAGGAGGGTTGCACCAGCCGCCATTGTCACTGGGTTGTGCGAAATTAGGCGGGCAAAAGTTAGTGGCGGTGACAAAAATGGAAGGGCTACCAGGGTGACACCACCTCGGGTCGTTTGCACATTTAATGTCAAAGCAAGCGCCGCAGCTAAGGCAACTGTTGAAAAGTGCAGTGCTTAAAGCTGCTGTGTTCACGCCGTAGCCTTGGCTGTACAGATTCCCGTACCCACATGCACCCCTAAACCAACAACAACAAAGAAAACAAAAACCATTTGTTTGTTTTTTTCATACACATTTTCATGGGTTTGACAGGACCATAACGGAGCAGATTACAAAGAAAAGAAGCGATTTTTTTCATACCCATTGTACCGGACGCGTCACTGCCGCCGTAAAAGGTAGCATGGGCAGTTTACCAAGAGCCGCCGGAGTAAACGCCGGGGATCCTTGCGTTCACCAAAGCAAAAAAGGATAGCAATGAAGCAAAACAGAGAAGTGTCAGGGAAAAGGTGGGAGCAGCCATTGTTTTGTTGTGTTGTGTTGTGTTTTTAGAGGGAAATGAAACATAGGGGAGGGGGGGAGATACATGGTTTCTTGGGGCGAATGGTGAGCGAGGAGGGTACTTATCGAGGTGCTGACCGTGGGGATTAAAAAAGGGAGTTGAGATCATAATCAAAGGCCTTAAATCAAAAATAAATGCCCAAAGTCGTTTTTGAATTTTTTGGGTCTATAATAAATTTTTGTAAAAATAAGTGTTTAAAGTTTTAACTGTTAGAATTTTAGACGGTCGACGAACTGTGTGTCAATCAAACGACTATTTCATATTCGACGTTCAATATCCGGCTGCTACATTGTTTGCTTGTTTTCGACGACGGTGAATTGGAGGAAATGGTAGGCTGAGTTTGGCGACCATACGGGTGGAGTCAGCGACAACGGCTGATGATGGTAGCGGTGAAGATTTGGATTTTTAGGGTTTAGAGATTTGGGGATTGTTTTAAAAGTTTTTAGAATTTTAAGTTTTTTTTGAAAATTTTTAAATTATTAAAAATAAAAAAAAGTTAATTAAAATAAATTATAAATTAAAACATGACACATATCTAATTTTTATTAGTTAACAGATTTTTTTAACGGTGGTTAACTTCCATGAACAAAAAATTATAACGGTTAAAACTTTAGACACATATTTTTATAAAAAATACTTTAAGCACCTAAAGTTCAAAAAAGATATACTTTAGACACTTATTTTTTAAAACCTAATCAAATAGGTTTTTTTGTGGGACTCAAGAAAATTGAAATTTGTTAGTCGATTTCTCGTATATCTTATTTTGTGCAAACTAATTTAAACCTCACAAAGGTTTGTATATCTTAATCAGTGACTAAAGATTCGATTATCTTTTTTGGTATAGAGAAACTTTAAACCTTACGATTAACGTCTACCTTTATAGAAGTGAACATAATATAAATGATCAGTAACTAGCTTCACCTAGTGGATATCTTGAGAACAAAAAACATTTTATTCGAAAAAAAATTGAGTGTTCCAGAGTTGTAGCAACAAAATATTAATTTTTTTCAGTGATAATAAACTTGATGATATTAAATTAAAATTTTATATTCGAGTTTTACTTTTATTTAGGATTCAATCAAATTTGATTCTAAACCTTTTCATTATAGCTAGAGAATTTTTAACCTATTAAAAAAAAGAGAGATTTTTTTTAGTTAAGGGTTGATATTTTAACATAAGAATGGTGGTTGGAAGTAATTAGTAGAGTGATTCCTTTAGTCGGCATAAAAATAATAGTTTGAAGTAATTAGTAAAATAATTTCTTTAGTCAGTGATTCGTGGTTATTCTTATTTAAAGAAACGATTACTAATTGAAAATGGTTAAATTGTAAGGTTTTTTTTTAAGTTCTCCTTCTAATGGGAGGGTTTTTACTTTAAATTGTAATATTGTCGGTAATGTTGAAGAAGGTATGTTTCTAATGCTCTCATTTAGTTTCCATATTTTATGTAATTTCTTAATCTCCACGCACATTGACTGTCCTTCCATTTCATAATAATATCCAAGTCCCATCGTTCTCGTTAGAAGGGAAGATATATGCTGTTTTTTTTTTCTTCATAAATTTGAGGTTGTAATAATATTATATATGGATTATAAGACGTACGTAAGGTGTTCATGAAGCTCAAGTGTTGTCTCACTCACCGACCACGACATATCAGCTTCTCATGTAACCAGGATTTGATTGCATTGGCATGTGTATAAATACATATGCACGGATGTATTAAGAATGATTAAAAGGTCTAAAGACTTAACGGGTGTTTAAATAAAAAATAAGGGATCAAAATTTAATTTAACTAAAATTATGCCATCAACGTCTTTTCTTCTTCATCTTCTTGGTCGTGCTCATGCATGCATGAGTATCTTGACAGTCGGGGGCAAATCTAGGGGTAGGCCCTTTGATTCAAATGGTCATTTTACTATTATGTCCCCTCAAAGAATTTTATAATTCAATTGTAATGTAAAATTTATGCCTTTAGCCCCTCAAGAATTTCGTCCGTTCACCGCTTTACCAATGAATTAGTATTACCAAACAAAAACGTCCTCGGATGATTCAAATCTCTCTCTCTTTTTTTTTCTAATTTATGATCAATATAAGAAATAGCTTTAGAATTTAATTAATTTCTTTCCTTTCTTCATTCTGTCGGTAAACCATTACCAATTGATGCATACATAATATGTGAAATGACATTCAATGAAGTGGGACAAAATTGGTAACATGATTGCCTGTGTACATACATTTTGGTTGAACGGTTCTTATAATTTTTATGGTTGAAATTGAATTATAATTTTTATCAAAGTTAAAAATGTGATTTTGATAGTATTTAGTTTTTACAAGCACTTTAGTTTTAGGGTTTATAAAATTAGTTTAGAGGTTTAGGTGTAGGGGTTTAGAATTTAAGGGTAATGGTTAGAATTTAAGAGTTAGAGTTAGGTTTTAGAGTACTATGTTGAGGGTTTAGATTTTAACATATAAACTACAAATTCTAATTTAAAGATTTTAACATATAAACTCTAAATTCTAACACTAAAGCTAAATTATATTCACAATAACTAAATTATAAATTACTAAACCCAAACCCTACACCCTAAACTCTAAAACTAATGCACTCATAAAAACTAAAATTTTTTTCCGTCAATGTATCAAATAATTATTAATTTATTTATTTATTTTTAAGTCTTTTGTTAATGTACATACAACTTATAAACAAAATGTCCGAACTCAGGTCTCTACCTATAATAATTTTTTCTTTTCATTGGACCACTCGAAGAGTCTTCAAATTAAATGCCTACAAAAGCACACAAATTTAAGAAACAAAACATGAAAATAAAAGTTTTTGTTACTTTCGAAGATCACTTAGGTCCCCTTTGGGATTTTGTTCGGCTGCCATCTAACCCAACTCAATCTGGACATATAAACAACGTTTTACTCTAAAAATAACTGAATGATTATAACTATTAATTTCCGAATATCAAATTTGATAATATAAATTTTAAAACCGCACAATTGCAATTAATTAATTGAATTAGTATTTACGTACGTAGTAGAGTATTTTTTTTTACATTTGTCTTAGTATACAAGTTAAGAATATTAAAGTATTTATTAAGATTAATAAATATATATTATCGTATAATCACATTAGACGATAAAAATAATTTAATTTTATTTGATAATATTTTGTCACTTGAATTGAATAGGGAGAAGAAATATTTTAAAGATATCTAGAGTTTTTACTCATAATTTGTTAATATTTTAGAACTAAGATATTTAAAATTTTTATTAATTCAATTAAAATTAGATAAGATTAATAAAAATATTAATGACATGATTAATTGTTCTTACTTACTCAATTTAAGAGTTTCAAACTTCATTTTTGGTCAAAGTAGTTCTATTTACCTTTTTAAAAGGGGCAAAAATAACTCTTTATGATAATTTGGGCACCTAAAAGGGGCAAAAAAATAGTTTAGGCACTTAAAAAGAAAAAATATGGTAGTTTTTATTTTGGTTTATGCCTTAAATTAAAATTAGATTGATCTTTCCAACAATGTTGTTTTTAATATTCAAACTTGTTTTCACTCTTTAAAAATGTAATGGGTCTTGCCCTTACATTCAATATTTTTTAATTAAAAATAGAGAGAATAACAAAAAAAAAATCATTCATTTTAATATGCTTTCTTGTTTTTCAAGTCTTATTTTACCTTCAATATTTTTTAATTTGAATGGATTCATTTTTATGTTCAATGCAATGAATTATTATGCAATGTAATGCATTAGTGCTATTAAGTTCACACCTTCATTCCTTGGCGATGTCGGCAGGTCTTCTTACCTTAATTGTCCATCATATTGGCCTGCCATTTGCTTCTATAAAATCAAATTATAAAAAGGGAATTGAAAATTCCTATACTTTATTAGAATCCATTTATTTTTTAATATTAAACAGATGTTAAATTACTAAAAAGGCACATTTGAGCCAATGATTGAGTTTCTTCAGCTTGATTGGGTTTACATTCAACTCAAAAATACTAATATTAAATTTAAGGCTTAAGATAAAATAGGTCTCCAAATTTTATTTTATTTTTTTGCAATAAAGACTTAAATTATTGTTGACTGAAATAAGTGTTTGAAGTTTCATTCGTTACTGTTTTAAGGTATCACCGTTAAAAAATCCATCACCCAATTAGAATTTAACACATGTATTTTTATTTTAATTAATTTATTATTTTCAAAATAAAAATTGAAAAAAATTATTTTTAAAAAATTCTAAAACTTCTCAAAATCTCTAAAAAAAAAAATCCCAAATCCCAAAATTGACGGCATTGTCGCCACCGAAAGCCTCGCGAAACCCCACCGCCGTCGTCTTTGGAGGCCCCCACCCATTTTCCCCAACCACTCATCTTCCGTAACTGGCGATAGGCGTGCCAATCGGACGTCAAACGGTTGGAATCTTTCGTGTTCGTTGGTCGACGTCTGATTGGCAGGCCTCTTGACGGTTATCGACGATGAGGTGGTTGGGGAAAATTAGCGAGGGCTTTCGGTGACGATAGTGATGGGATCTCGCGAGGCTATCGACAACAACAACAACATGAATTTTGGGATTTTTGGGTTTTTTAGGGATTTGGGATTATTTTGTAATTTCTAAAAATTTTGAGATATATTTTCATTTATTTTCTTTTTAGTTTATTTTTTAAAAATAAAAACATAAAAGCCACGTGTCAAGTTATAATTGGATGATCAATTTTTTTTAGCATATTGACTTTAAAATTGACTAATATGAAACGTTAGACACCTATTTCAACTAAAAAATATTCTTTAGGCACCTATTGCAAAAAGAGATAAAGTTTAGGCATCTATTTTATATTAAGCCTAAATTTAAATTCAAAGGTGTAATCTAGAGCAAGGGAGAGACAAAAAAACAAGATTACAAATTAATCAAGTGAGGTTATTATAATTACAAATCAATTATATTGCTTATATTGGTATTGACCGGTTGAAATGTTAATATCATTAAGGGTCACATGTTACAACTTGATTGATTGTCGAAAAGTCAGTCAGTACCAAGTACCAATTTGAAAAAAAAAAAAACTGATTTAAAATACCAAATTGAAAATTCTAGGTACCAAGTTGAACAAATTTGTTAAATTCAAGGACTAATTCATGTGTTAAAACCTAGATGAAAAATAAGTTAGGGGGGATGGAGGGTGGCAGAAATGGTAGATAGAACCATATTGGTGCATCCTTTTCAATTTGGGGTAAAAGTTCACCATCACAACATATTATACATTGTTTTCTACACGAGTATTTTAAGGATAAATGAAAATTTGGAACAATGAAAGTAATATTTTATCATTTTAACTACATTATCAGAATCGATGGAAAAGTTATATTAAGTTGCACTAAAATGCAACACATTAGAACCCTAAACTTGGTTAAAGTTTAACCTCTACTCTTCAGTGAATTTCCATTGCATGTAATTGAACCCTAAACTAGTTAGTGGATCAATTTTCAAACACATCCCTGAATGAGGTTTGGGTACAACTGAGAGGCCCATGAACCTGAAAGCCCGAAAATGAAAATCATGGGAACCGGAGCCTACAAATTGTAGCTGCTTTGAATATGCGTGTGTTCCAAAATAGATAGGAATTATAAATTTTTTATAAGTTTTGAAAAATAACATGTGAGTTTTGTTTTTAAAAATATAATATTTATTTTTTAAGCATGAAGGTTACTTTTGGAAACAAAATAACAATAGTATCATTTTCTAAATTATGGCAAGACAACATAGGAGCCATCATTACAGTCCAGATTTAAAGTATTTAACAATGATCCCATGTCTTCCAATGATGTTTTTATCTTTTGTATATAGAGTATATATATATATAATTAATTTAGGGTTGATGTAAATATGACTACTATACTTTCAATTTTAGCAATAAGGTCACATAACTGTTTACATAGTATCAATTAAGCCACTTACCATTAAAATTTAAGGCTGACGTGATTGTTAAAAGAAATTTGCCCAATTAACATTTAGTTTGGTCGCTCATTATCACCCCTAATATTCTCATTGGGATCAAGTCCTAGGTTCATTTAATATAACACCATCCCTGAAATGTAATGAGGTTTGGGTCCATTTGAAACTTTAATTAGGAACTCTTGATTTAATAATTTTATTTTCATCCTCCAACAGGTCTTGACTACAAATCATAGCCATTTTGAATATGCGTGTATTCCAACAAATAGATAGGAATTATAAATATACAGTGTACTTAAACCTGGTGAGTTTTCATTTTAGCATATAGACCACGCTGAAACAAAAGCTTATGCTTTTTAAGCATAAAGGGTTTACTTTTGGAAAAAGCAATGACTATACAGTTTTGGCCATCCTTACAAATCATGCTTCCATCCTTAATTTCTGATCCCCTGTCTTCTCATGATGTTTTTTTTTTTCTTTTGGATAAACAAGTGAGGATGATGCAAGTCTCAGCTGGTGGCTTCAGCTTTTTGTTTTCCATTTCTCCGAATCAAAAGTATATTCTCCACTGCACCAAAAACAAAAACAAAAACAAAGTTCAAAAGAATTCATATATATACACACTTTATTATCAAAAAATAATAAAAAAGGCTAACCACATTTGTCACCTTTTCTTTTGGGTCATGACTTAATAAACTAAAAAGTAATTGTAAAATGGGAGGAGGTGGAAGCCTAATTTTAAAAGTTTATTTGTTCTTAGCTTTTTTCAGTTACATTAGTCTTATAGAGGGGTGAAGTGAGGAGCATTTATTTATTTTAATAAATTTAATGCACAAAATGAATTTTAGAATATTATTACAAAAATAGTAATTATGGAGGTCGAAATAAAATTAAATATTTTTAGGTCAAAACTAAAATGGCCTAATTCAAAAATAAAAATAAAAAGAATACATTTAACCAAAATCCATGAAGATAAAAAGACTTAAATCGAGTTATTAATGGTTAAGAGGGACTAAAACAATAATTGCGCCATTTAACTAAGGTCTAGGCCTCTACTTCGCCCTATAAGCAGTAAATAAAAATAACCATCGTATTAGTATTAATCTCAGATTTTATGCTAATGAAGGACATAAACCTTTCTTCCATTACTGATGTTATTCAACTTTAAGCTTAAACTCAACACCAGGTAATCAGGAACTGGTTTGGTTCATATATATAAAGGAAACATGGATTCTAAGAGAGTAAAGCTGGTCAACCTACGAAAACACAAACACATACACATTCATGTAAGAAAAATAAAACAATCAATGCCCGAAGGCGACCTTGAAGTTTCGTCTTCACTTCAACGTCTCTTTCTGCTTTGTTTTTTTATCTGATCAGTTCTCACGTGCACGGCTCAGATTCAGCCTCTGCCATAATTAATTTTATATAAAAAAACCTTTTTAATAGTTTTTTACTAGAAAAATGACCCCGCCTTCTACAAATAGCGAGTTTCGTCTGACGTAGGCAGACTTTTCAGATAACGCAATTTAAAATTAGTGGATAAGAAGTCTCGTTTCGAAAAACGCGAGGTCCCCGAAAAATTGAAGGGGCACATTAATGTATCGTGGTAATTATTGTAGAGAACTCGTGCTTTGCAAACAACGAGTTCCCATTGACCATTTGAAACCCTAAACCCTAATATAAGTATTTAATTAAAATCGAACTTAATTGACTTAATTTTTTAATGTGTAATTAACATATTATATTTATTTGAATATATAATTAGGCTATTTACTTGATGTAATTATATTTTTTGAAAAATTCTAAGTATTCGAAAGATGATGTTTAATCGTATATAAAAAAGTAAATTGAACTAAATATTTGTAAGATACTAATTTTTTGAAAGTTGATTTAAGTAGATGAAAAATCCTAATTATTTGGAAAGATCCTAATTATAAAAATATTTATTTTCTTAAATTAAATATTCTAATTATTGTAGGATATTTGAAATCAAAAAGTCATAATTTAAATGGATTTCATATTCATTAGGATTAAGATATAATCTAAAAATATATTATTTTTAAAAAATACGGTATTTAAATTTTATTAGTATTTAATAAATTTAAAATAAAACATGGTATTTAAATTTTATTAGTATTTAATAAATTTAAAAGAAAATATGATATTTAAAAGATATTATTCGAATCACCAAATAAGTATAAAAGTTAAAAACCATTGGAACTCGCTATCTGCAGAAAGTGAGTTCCAGTCTAACATTTGGAATCCGTTCAGACTGAAAAGTTGCATCTTTTCAACGGAACTCGCGTTTTACAAATAGCGATGTCTATATAGATCGCGTTTTGCAGATAGCGATGTCTAGAAAATTGCTTCGCATGGGGCACGAGGAATCCTATAAATAGGGCTCAGTATTTCAACTTTTATCATATCATATTCTCTTCTCTTGTTCTTCAATTACTATTTTCTATTATTTTTATTTGTGAAGTCTTCAAATTTTCGGTAATATGACGAGATTATTGAGGCTGGATGATAGACACGTGTTCGATTTCTAGCACTCAAATCTCCCGATAATTTATTTAATTAGTTAATTATTTTTTTAAATTATTAATATTTTATTTATTTAGTCATTACTTAATTATTATTTTAATTAGTTAATTATATTTTTAAATTGTTAATATAAGTGGGTGTGAACGTATTTTAATTTGAAGGGGTATGAACGTGAGTTGGTTTGTTACATCAACCGTACGGGACCACCACATCCGGATATTGTCTGGTATTTGCATGAGTTTGGTTTTGGCCATGTTTCCCACCTATTTGACGGTTCGAAGTAGAATCGTCCGATG
Source organism: Hibiscus mutabilis (assembly GCA_019671005.1). Classification (NCBI taxonomy): domain Eukaryota; kingdom Viridiplantae; phylum Streptophyta; class Magnoliopsida; order Malvales; family Malvaceae; genus Hibiscus; species Hibiscus mutabilis. The sequence continues at coordinate 71,102,041 of CM033712.1, read as the reverse complement.
ATAAATGCATTGCTAGAGAGGTGGAGTCTCGAGACACACATATTTCATCTTCCCTATGGTGAGGCAACTATTACATTACAAGATGTTGCATTTCATCTCGGTCTGCCCGTTGACGGTGAGATTATCACTGGCATTACGGAGGCAGATTGGTTGGACGTGTGTCAAAATTTGCTTGGGCTGAGGCCGGCGGCGGAGGATTTAGATGGTGGGAAACTCAAAATAACATTATTGGACAACAATTGACAAACCTACCCCGGAAGCTGATGAAGTAACGAAGATGGTACTCTCTCTGTCCCATTCAATATGTCCATTTTGTGTGTTAAAATTGTCCCACTTAAAATGTCTCATTGAAAAAATCAACAACTTTTAAAAGGCACATTTCCCTTTATACCCATTTTTTAGTTTCCCAACAAAAAAATCAACTTTTCAAGGATAAAATTGTTGTTTCAATCATTTTACATCATCTTTCTTACACAAATTTTTTCTTCCTAAAACTACATGAAAAGTCAACAATTGAAGTTTTAAATGGGACGGAGAGAGTATAATTTTTTTATTGTTTATTATTATTTATTTATTGTAAAATTTTATTTTATTCAAAATAATTTAATAATGATAAAATTTGTTTTTGCAGCGGTTTGTTTGCGTTGATATTTTACGAGTTATTAGGGGGTGTTGATGCCAGACAAATCCCAAAACAAGGTTCATTTGATGTGGTTGCCTCATCTGGGGAGTACTGTGGAGTCCAAAAACAAATGTTGAGGAGGGGCAGTCTTGGCATATCTTTTTCGGGAGTTATGCAGAACTGTCGACCTAGACAGACGTACCATTGGGGGTGTCTTTGGTTGCTGCAATATTGGGCATGGTTTCGAATGTCGTTTTTAAGCCCGATGCCTATAAAACCGACCCCATTCCAACTCTCACTTGTTCAAAGGTACTAATAATATTTATTTTGTTATTTTGTTTTTTAACATTAGAATACTTAGAAATGTTTTTTTTAATTATAGGTGGTTGGGTCAATTAACACACGTGGGACTGTCGACCACCCAACGAAATTATCGACTGTTGATCGATAAGATAGACGGGGTAAAATTTTTTAATCGATTACATTTTTTGAATATAAAAATAATTTTTTGTAAATTGAGTGTATGTAACTAATTTGACATATTTTTTGTAGTTACTGTGGATGTTGTACGAGGATCCTGATATTAAGGGATGCATTTCGCCTAAAATAATGCAGAGTGAGAACATTTGGACTCTGATGGTCCTGCTCATACACTATGAGATAGTATAGTGACATTCTGCAGACCGTATGCTACAACAATTCAACTATGTCCAAGGGATTCTGGATGAGCCACCCAATTTGGACGCATTGCACATGTTAACGCGACAAAGAAAAGACGAAGTCCATTGGGGCCATCATCACATGGTGTGGATGCACGTGATAATTGACTGTTTCGATAGGCGACCTGTATTTTTGGAACGCATTCAGGACAATAGCGTTACCTTTTGAGTATATGTCGTGGTACCATCAAAATGGGAAGCCACATCTACTATCCCCGGAGGAGCGAGTGCAAGAAATAGAAGTACCTCCCCCAAATCGTCCGCCGACCCAACGTCTCCCAACGCAACGTGGTACCCGTACGAGGGGTGGCCAGAGAAAAGAAACACAAGCTTTCAGGGTATTATCATCGGGAATAGCACAGACACCTCCCCGGTCACCTACCGACCCGAGAGAGACACCGCGCGAACCACGCATTCCAAAGACTCGACTTTCTCGGCATTTCAACTCACGGGTAGTAGTCCATCGTTCCATCAAATGGGGAGTTCGTCAAAAGGTTTTTTCAGATACACATTTTGTTCGCTTATAATGGTTCCCCAATCTACTACATGACAGTGCCTTCTGCATCTGTTCCTCTAGTTTATCATTTTCCACCATTGGCCTCACAGTTTGGAGCTGGTATTGTTGATCAGATACCGCATCAGAGCGTATTCTACACCGGTCCTAGTACGAGTGATGAGACTCTAAATGTATTTGGGGATGTCGATGATGATGACGATGATGATGATGGTGGTGGCCTAGTTCTAAAGAATCTGGCTCGGGTTCGTCGTCCACCGCAGTGCGGTACGGGTGGACATAGGCATCATTAGGATGATTATGTAATTTCTTTTGATTTATGTAAAATGACCGCATTATCATCTAATCGAAAGAAACTATGTTATATATATAAGTTTATAATTACAATTTCTCATTTTTCATTATAAATACTTAACAACAACTTAGCAACCAAAGTAACATGATAACATTATAGGTTTAGTTTATAATTACAATTTCTTTACTTTAGTACTTATATAGGCCGTCTATATTTTATGTATTAGTTTGAAGAGTATTAAACATAAATTGTTATTCCTGCACAAAACCAAGAATTATCATGGTAGGTCATAATAAATAAGATTTTAGTTTCATTTAACAACAATAGATTACATATTTTTTATTACAAATACTTAACTACTTAACAACCTAAATAACTTAACAACCTAAGTTACATTTAGTTGCTCATTCATTTTTTAATGAAGAAGCATCTTCATCAAATTTTATATTCAACTCGATGTTCTAACCCCCGACACGAGTGTAGCTTCTAAACATCTTTCGAAGGTTCCTATCGTTTGATAAGAGGAGCATGTAATGTGCCTCAGGGCCGGGCTGATCAACGAGTTCACTACATGACAATGGTTGACCCAGTATACTTACTTGAAACCGTATTCAAGGTTTATGCATACGCGTTTCCTCCAATTGAAAATAAAATTGATCCGATCGCAATTGATGTTGAACCTATCATATGGCTAGATTTTGGATTACGACGCAAAAAAAGAGGGTCGTCTACGATCAACAAGGATTTATTGCGATGAAGACTTGGTCAACATCGAGAAAAAACTAGACAACCAAAACTATGCAGTAGATGTGGGAATCGCGGACACCAGAAGAACAAATGTCCTAATCGCTCAGGCCCCCGTATTAATTAATTATACTTTCTTATTGTACTAATGTTTTCTTAAGTAATAAGATCTCTTCGTTAAGGTTACAGTTTCCAGTGTTTTTGAAACATTTTAAACGTGATTTGTTACACGGTTACGGAGTTTAATTCCTGTGTTCCAATACTAATTAATTTAAAATAAAATGAATACATAAGCAACTCAGTTACACCGATTAACTTTTGGAATAAACCCGTCAAACATGACTCTCAAGGCATTTTACCTTATTATTCATGCACAAAAATAAGCTTTGGAACCATTTTTAGGGCCATTTTTATACCGTTTAAAATGTCTCCTTTGTGACAATGTCAGTCTCACATGAAAGATAAGTTCCAATACTAGGCCTGTAACCTTAAATATTACGAAACCATTTTTCAAGCGCTTGTTACACCTGCTAATTGTTATTCTTACCCTAAAAAAGCTTCAAAACCATATTTCAAGCGCTTCTTACACCTGCTAATTAGAATTGCAGATTAGTTATAATTGCAATTGCTTAACATCTAAAGATTACATCTACAATTACAATTCTCAGTTTTAAATAACAAATACTTACACTTACAAGTGTAAAAAATGTTACACCAATCAATACGAATTCACTCAAACCATTTGTTGTTTCTCTCATACAATTTATTTATAGACGGTGAAATTTAAGATTTCAAACATAATTTAAAAAATTTGGACCTTGCGTTTTGTATATAGCGAGTTCCATTGACATGACAATATGCACTTCGCGTTTTGGAGGGTGCGAATGTTTGCCTATATAAGGCAGAAATGAGGGCAAACAAACCTACCAGCATTTGCTATCACTTGAGAAAAATCTGTATAAGATTTGAAGAGAAATATACAACTGTTGCTACTAATGGAAATAGATCACTTATCAGGAAAATTGTTTTACAAATTTATTTCCCTGATATTGCGATATGTTGGTATAAGCAATTGCATTTATACGATGACTACATTATTTTGGTCGGTTAATAATATTCACGATATGTGTTTTCCGTGTTTTGGTTCAATATCTACGTCAAATAGCAATATCAAAGAATGAGTGGTCATTTTTAAGTGTCGGGATCAGTCTTAACCTTTTCTTCGATGATGTCGGTAACTTTTTCGTATGCCTTCATCGTGAAGGCTTGGGAGAAGACCACCGCATGTAACGTAGTTAGAGCCTCTAGCATCGTGGATGATGATGATTATCAGGTACTCACGAAATCCATGAAGCTAATCCTTGACTGTTTATATCGCGGAAGTAGGTTTAGGGCTCCAACAACTAGGACGATCTATGGCGCCACTTGTCTACATCAACGACACATCTCTCGGCGGCCATACAACCTGGACAAACTATGACACCTCTCGTCTAAATCAATTCCTATGTAATTTATTTTGTCTGCATGTTTAGGGATATAATTGACCTCGTGTTTAGGGTGGATTTTGGCCGTCTACGTGGCCTAACCCAAAAATTTATTTTCTTCATTTTATGTATTTGTTTCAAATTAATAATTTGTTGGTTTGTTACATCAACCGGTTTGGGACCACCAGCATCCGGATATTATGCAGTATTTGCATGAGTTTGGTTTTGGCCATGTTTCCCACCTATTTCGGTTCAAGTAGAATCGTCCGATGATAAATGCATTGCTAGAGAGGTGGAGTCTCGAGACACACATATTTCATCTTCCCTATGGTGAGGCAACTATTACATTACAAGATGTTGCATTTCATCTCGGTCTGCCCGTTGACGGTGAGATTATCACTTTGGCATTACGGAGGCGATTGGTTGGGCGATGTGTCAAAATTTGCTAAACCGACAAACCGGCGGAGGATTTAGATGGTGGGAAACTCAAAATAACATTATTGGACAACAATTGACAAACCTATTATAAGGCGATGAAATAACTGATGAAGATGGTACTCTCTCTGTCCCATTCAATATGTCCATTTTGTGTGTTAAAATTGTCCCACTTAAAATGTCTCATTGAAAAAATCAACAACTTTTAAAAGGCACATTTCCCTTTATACCCATTTTTTAGTTTCCCAACAAAAAAATCAACTTTTCAAGGATAAAATTGTTGTTTCAATCATTTTACATCATCTTTCTTACACAAATTTTTTCTTCCTAAAACTACATGAAAAGTCAACAATTGAAGTTTTAAATGGGACGGAGAGAGTATAATTTTTTTATTGTTTATTATTATTTATTTATTGTAAAATTTTATTTTATTCAAAATAATTTAATAATGATAAAATTTGTTTTTGCAGCGGTTTGTTTGCGTTGATATTTTACGAGTTATTAGGGGGTGTTGATGCCAGACAAATCCCAAAACAAGGTTCATTTGATGTGGTTGCCTCATCTGGGGAGTACTGTGGAGTCCAAAAACAAATGTTGAGGAGGGGCAGTCTTGGCATATCTTTTTCGGGAGTTATGCAGAACTGTCGACCTAGACAGACGTACCATTGGGGGTGTCTTTGGTTGCTGCAATATTGGGCATGGTTTGAATGTCGTTTTTAAGCCCGATGCCTATAAAACCGACCCCATTCCAACTCTCACTTGTTCAAAGGTACTAATAATATTTATTTTGTTATTTTGTTTTTTAACATTAGAATACTTAGAAATGTTTTTTTTAATTATAGGTGGTTGGGTCAATTAACACACGTGGGACTGTCGACCACCCAACGAAATTATCGACTGTTGATCGATAAGATAGACGGGGTAAAATTTTTTAATCGATTACATTTTTTGAATATAAAAATAATTTTTTGTAAATTGAGTGTATGTAACTAATTTGACATATTTTTTGTAGTTACTGTGGATGTTGTACGAGGATCCTGATATTAAGGGATGCATTTCGCCTAAAATAATGCAGAGTGAGAACATTTGGACTCTGATGGTCCTGCTCATACACTATGAGATAGTATAGTGACATTCTGCAGACCGTATGCTACAACAATTCAACTATGTCCAAGGGATTCTGGATGAGCCACCCAATTTGGACGCATTGCACATGTTAACGCGACAAAGAAAGACAGAAGTCCATTGGGGCCATCATCACATGGTGTGGATGCAGCAGTAATTGACCTGTTTCGATAGGCGACCCTGTATTTTGGAACGCATTCAGGACAATAGCGTTACCTTTTGAGTATATGTCGTGGTACCATCAAAATGGGAAGCCACATCTACTATCCCCGGAGGAGCGAGTGCAAGAAATAGAAGTACCTCCCCCAAATCGTCCGCCGACCCAACGTCTCCCAACGCAACGTGGTACCCGTACGAGGGGTGGCCAGAGAAAAGAAACACAAGCTTTCAGGGTATTATCATCGGGAATAGCACAGACACCTCCCAGTCAGCCTACCAGCCAGAGACACCGGCGCCAGAACCTGCATTCCAGCACTCGACTTTCTCGGCATTTCAACTCACGGGTAGTAGTCCATCGTTCCATCAAATGGGGAGTTCGTCAAAAGGTTTTTTCAGATACACATTTTGTTCGCTTATAATGGTTCCCCAATCTACTACATGACAGTGCCTTCTGCATCTGTTCCTCTAGTTTATCATTTTCCACCATTGGCCTCACAGTTTGGAGCTGGTATTGTTGATCAGATACCGCATCAGAGCGTATTCTACACCGGTCCTAGTACGAGTGATGAGACTCTAAATGTATTTGGGGATGTCGATGATGATGACGATGATGATGATGGTGGTGGCCTAGTTCTAAAGAATCTGGCTCGGGTTCGTCGTCCACCGCAGTGCGGTACGGGTGGACATAGGCATCATTAGGATGATTATGTAATTTCTTTTGATTTATGTAAAATGACCGCATTATCATCTAATCGAAAGAAACTATGTTATATATATAAGTTTATAATTACAATTTCTCATTTTTCATTATAAATACTTAACAACAACTTAGCAACCAAAGTAACATGATAACATTATAGGTTTAGTTTATAATTACAATTTCTTTACTTTAGTACTTATATAGGCCGTCTATATTTTATGTATTAGTTTGAAGAGTATTAAACATAAATTGTTATTCCCTGCACAAAACCAAGAATTATCATGGTAGGTCATAATAAATAAGATTTTAGTTTCATTTAACAACAATAGATTACATATTTTTTATTACAAATACTTAACTACTTAACAACCTAAATAACTTAACAACCTAAGTTACATTTAGTTGCTCATTCATTTTTTAATGAAGAAGCATCTTCATCAAATTTTATATTCAACTCGATGTTCTAACCCCCGACACGAGTGTAGCTTCTAAACATCTTTCGAAGGTTCCTATCGTTTGATAAGAGGAGCATGTAATGTGCCTCAGGGCCGGGCTGATCAACGAGTTCACTACATGACAATGGTTGACCCAGTATACTTACTTGAAACCGTATTCAAGGTTTATGCATGCGCGCGTTTCCTCCAATTGAAAATAAAATTGATCCGATCGCAATTGATGTTGAACCTATCATATGGCTAGATTTTTGGATTACTTAAAAAAAAAAAAAGAGGGTAAATCTACGATCAACAAGGATTTATTGCGATGAAGACTTGGTCAACATCGAAAAAACTAGACAACCAAAACTATGCAGTAGATGTGGGAATCGCGGACACCAGAAGAACAAATGTCCTAATCGCTCAGGCCCCCGTATTAATTAATTATACTTTCTTATTGTACTAATGTTTTCTTAAGTAATAAGATCTCTTCGTTAAGATTCTGATTTCGGTGTTTTTGAAACATTTTAAACGTGATTTGTTACACGTGATTCGGAGTTTAATTCTGTGTTCCAATACTAATTAATTTAAAATAAAATGAATACATAAGCAACTTCGTTACACCGATTAACTTTTGGAATAAACCCGTCAAACATGACTCTCAAGGCATTTTACCTTATTATTCATGCACAAAAATAAGCTTTGGAACCATTTTTAGGGCCATTTTTATACCGTTTAAAATGTCTCCCTTTGTGACAATGTGTCTCACATGAAAGATAAGTTCCAATACTAGGCTCTGTAACCTTAAATATTACGAAACCATTTTTCAAGCGCTTGTTACACTGCTAATTGTTATTCTTACCTAAAAAGCTTCAAAACCATATTTCAAGCGCTTCTTACACCTGCTAATTAGAATTGCAGATTAGTTATAATTGCAATTGCTTAACATCTAAAGATTACATCTACAATTACAATTCTCAGTTTTAAATAACAAATACTTACACTTACAAGTGTAAAAAATGTTACACCAATCAATACGAATTCACTCAAACCATTTGTTGTTTCTCTCATACAATTTATTTATAGGCGGTGAAATTTAAGATTTCAAACATAATTTAAAAAATTTGGACCTTGCGTTTTGTATATAGCGAGTTCCATTGACATGACAATATGCACTTGGCGTTTTTTTGGAGGTGCGAATGTTTGCCTATATAAAGGCGAAATGAGGCAAACAAACCTACCAAAAATTTGCTATCACTTGAGAAAAATCAGTATAAGATTTGAAGAGAAATATACAATCTGTTGCTACTAATGGAAATAGATCACTTATCAGGAAAATTGTTTTACAAATTTATTTCCCTGATATTGCGATATGTTGGTATAAGCAATTGCATTTATACGATGACTACATTATTTTGGTCGGTTAATAATATTCACGATATGTGTTTTCCGTGTTTTGGTTCAATATCTACGTCAAATAGCAATATCAAAGAATGAGTGGTCATTTTTAAGTGTCGGGATCAGTCTTAACCTTTTCTTCGATGATGTCGGTAACTTTTTCGTATGCCTTCATCGTGAAGGCTACAGGAAGACCACCGCATGTAACGTAGTTAGAGCCTCTAGCATCGTGGATGATGATGATTATCAGGTACTCACGAAATCCATGAAGCTAATCCTTGACTGTTTATATCGCGGAAGTAGGTTTAGGGCTCCAACAACTAGGACGATCTATGGCGCCACTTGTCTACATCAACGACACATCTCTCGGCGGCCATACAACCTGGACAAACTATGACACCTCTCGTCTAAATCAATTCCTATGTAATTTATTTTGTCTGCATGTTTAGGGATATAATTGACCTCGTGTTTAGGGTGGATTTTGGCCGTCTACGTGGCCTAACCCAAAAATTTATTTTCTTCATTTTATGTATTTGTTTCAAATTAATAATTTTATCGTGTAACTCATCAACAAAAATAAGCTTTGGAACCATTTTGAAGCAAAAAAATTAGCTTCGACACCATGATTTATGATTACAATTACTGAATGACTAAAATTTTTAGCTTCTTATTTTTTTAATTATAATTCTTTTTAATTACAATTATACGCCTCCAATACTACGCCTCTAAGCTTAAGGATTACGCGAATGCGACAATTAACTTACCGGATAAACCCATCAAACATGATTCTCAAGGGATTTTACCTTTTTATTCATTCTCAAAAACAAGCTTTGGAAGCATTTTCAGGGTTATTTTTAAATCGTTTGCAATGTCTGTTCTGTGCCAAAATCAGTCTCAAGTGAAAGATAAGTTGCAATACTAGGCCTCTAACCTAAAATTAGGGGTGTTCATTGTCGGATATCGGATCAGATCTGATTTTTTTGGATATCTAGTTTTTCGGATCGACAATATAGTGATCTGTATCTGATTCGAAAAAAATCGAATATCCAAAAATCTAGATATCGGATAATCGGATTGAATATTCGGATATCCGAAAATATATTTTGATTTAATTATTTTTTCAAATTTAAAATTTGTATTTATGAAAATTTCAGAATTTCGAATATAACAAACAATAAATTGCTAAATATAACAAGATTCACATCTATAAACATTTCGATTTTTTTAATTTTCGAATATAACAAGCACCAAATTGTTAAAAATAACAAAATTAATATTCATAAAAATTGGAATTTTCGGATTTTCGGATAATCCGAAACTTGAAATATTACGATCCGTATCCGATCCGAAAAATTTAAAATCGGATCGGATATCAGACCCGAAAATAAAAATTGGATTGGATATCCGAATTTTCGGATCGGATCAATGGATAATCGGATCAGATTGGTCAGATCAGATATTTTTGAACACCCTTACCTAAAATATTACGAATATTCTTCTAATAATAACCCTGGAAAGCACCTCCAACATGCCTACCAAGCCATTTCAACTTCTTATTCTTGGACAAAAACTAGCGCTCGAACTATTTTCAACGAGCTTTTTATACATTGTGCAATGTCTCGTACGTGCAAATATCAGTCTCAAATGGAAGATAAGTTCTAATAATACGTCTCTAAGCTTAAAAATTACCAAAATTATCAGGTTAATAGCACGATAAAATGCCTCGAATATGCCTATACACCCTTGTATTTCAGCATGGATTACGAGGACCTCGCTTTATGCTGAACGCGAGGTCCCTTTAATTTTTGACACGTTATATTCAATATTTAGGGGACCTCACGTTTTGGAAAACGCGAGGTCTTATCCAATAATTTTAAATTACGCAATATGAAAAGTCCACCTATGTCGGATGAACCTTGTTTCGCGTTTTCCAGAATTTACGTTGCCGATTTGAGAGTCATTTTTCTAAATAATATTGGCCGGAGGTTATTTACGTAAATAACTATTTAAAAGCGTTTTTTATATAATAATACCCCAACCAATGCCGAAAAAGTCAAAGCCTATTTTTTTGACACGTGGGGTTATCTAATTGGTTTGAGAGCTCCACTCTGATTCATTGCGGGGAAGACAAGATTGCTTGTGGGGCTGTATCAGGTGATTAAAATAATAACCCAAATTCAATGGCTGCTGTAGTTTCGAGCACCTTTTGCTGAAGACATCACAACTGCAAACCACTTCCCTGCTTGGCTGCCTCCATATTTTTTTTCTCCGTTCTTTCTTTATCTCTCCGTTTTTGTCTGCTTTGTGCCCCTTTCTGAAACTGGGTTTTCTCCGAGGTGCGTTTTGTTTGTTGCTTTTCTTTTTTACAACAAAAAGAAAGGTCTTTCGATTCCCAAGCTTCTCTTTCCTGTAATGTTGACCCTTTTAGCATTGAACTTCAGTGTTGTTGTTGGAACTTAGAACATAGGTTTAGAGGTGATTCAAAAAGTTTTAAGCTTTGATTAGCTTTTGGGATTGCAATTGCATTTGTGTTTTTCAATAGATGGTTATGGATCCAAGGTTAACAGGGTTTCCAGATTTTCAACAGAGGAACAATCAAGCCATGTCCATGTTTCAAAACCACAACTTTGTTGGGGATTCCACATTCAATAATAGTTACATAGATCACAGCTTTAATGGATTTCAATGCCACCAATCTGACCCAGCAGCGCCAGTTTCAACTTTGAGCCATGAAGAAGATTCATCTCAAGACTGTGATTTTTCAGATTCAATTTTGAGATACATAAACCATATTTTGATGGAAGAAGATATGGAGGACAAATCATGTATGCTTCAAGAGTCTTTGGATCTTCAAGCTGCTGAGAAACCATTTTATGATGTCCTTGGAAAGAAATATCCACCTTCCCCTCAACATTACAACTCCGATTTTGCTTATGATGATGTGTGGAAGCAAAATCTGGGTGATTTTGGTACCATATCTCAATCATCGTATAGCTCTTCAATGGCTAGCTTTGATGTGATGTTGGAGTCACCAAATAGTACTCTCCAGGTGCCTGATTTGAATGGTGAGATTCAATCGATTTGGCAATTTCAGAAAGGGGTTGAAGAGGCAAGTAAATTTATACCAACAAATGAGGATCTTTTTGGCAATTTTGAGGCTTATGATGTGGTGAAGGAAGAGAGCTCGGATATTGGTTCCAAGGGGAGGAAGATTTCTGATAGAGATGATGTCGAAACCAAAGAAGAAAGGAGCAGCAAACAAGCTGCTGTTTCTGAAGAAACCACTGTGAGATCGGAGATGTTAGATATGGTGTTGCTTTGTAGCTCCATCAGGCCGCCATCACCGTACACCGACCTCCGTGAGTCGCTGCGAAATGGGACCGGTAAAAAGGATAGGCAAAATGGTGGAAAAGGCCGAGGGAAGAAGCGGAATGGGAAAAAAGAAGTGGTGGATTTGAGGACAATGCTCATTCATTGTGCACAAGCTGTTGCAGCTGATGTGAGGAGTGGTGGGCTGCAAATGAATTGCTAAAGCAAATCCGACAACATTCGTCGCCGTTCGGAGACGGGAATCAACGGTTAGCTCATTACCTAGCCAATGCTCTCGAGGCACGGTTGGCTGGTACGGGTAGCCAAATCTATAAAAGCCTTGTCAGTAAGAAAACTTCAGCTTTTAATATTATGAAAGCTTACCTTCTGTATGTTGCTGCATGCCCTTATAGAAAGGTTTCTCATTTCATATGTAATAAGTCAATCAATGTTGCATCAAGAAAGTCAATGAAGCTTCATATCATAGATTTTGGTATTCTTTATGGTTTTCAATGGCCTACTCTTATCGAGCGGCTTTCTTTGAGACCTGAAGGACCTCCAAAACTACGGATAACTGAATAGATTTCCCCAACCCGGTTTCAGGCCCGCTGAGCGAGTTGAGGAAACAGGGAGGCGTTTAGAAGCTTATGCTGAGGAGTTCAAGGTGCCATTTCTGTACAAGGCAATAGCAAAGAAATGGGAGAACGTTCGAGTGGAGGAACTCGATATCGAGGAGGATGAGTTTGTCGTCGTTAACTGTCTGTACCGTGCTAAGAACTTGCTTGATGAAGGAGTGGCAGTACATAGTCCTAGGAATATGGTTCTCAATCTGATTCGGAAGATAAACCCAAATCTGTTCCTCCATGGGATTATGAATGGCGCCTACAATGCTCCATTCTTTGTGACACGGTTCAGGGAGGCTTTGTTTCATTTCTCTTCGATGTTTGATATGCTCGACACGATTGTGCCCCGTGAGGATTGGGAGAGGATGGTGATTGAGAGAGAGATCCTCGGCAGGGAGGCCTTGAATGCCATAGCTTGCGAGAGCTGGGAGAGAGTGGAGCGACCGGAAACAGTCAAGCAGTGGCATGCACGTAATCTGAGGGCCGGGTTTCTGCAACAGCCTTTTGAACGTGGGATAGTCAAGGAAGCATTTGAGAGAGTCCGGACTTTCTACCACAAGGATTTTGTAATCGATGAAGATAACAAGTGGCTGGTGCAAGGATGGAAGGGCAGAATAGTTTATGCCCTTTCTGCTTGGAAACCTACATAAGGATATTGAATTTAGCTTACTTTCAAGTTTCAAGGATTGCCTTTATTCATATTCTTCCTATGTTGTAATGATCGGTTCCAGGGTGCCTCTTCCATGTCATCTTACATACCGAGACATTGTCGTTACTCTGCATTGGGGGTTAGGGAACGTAGGATTACACGAGAGAAATGTCCTGAAACCAGATCATTGCCATACATTACAAGCAGATGTGCAGATAAGATGGTAAAACATTTTGACAACTGATTGCAATGGTTTACTGGTGCATGCTGCAAGAAGTTGATTATCTGGTTTTCTTCTACAGAGCTGAAAGTAATTAGAACATCAACAACTTGAAGAATTGGGACCGGTACAATTTACTAGCTTTTTACTTTATTTTTTTTTTATCTTAGCTAACCTCCCAGGGTTCCATATATAGGCAACTTGACCAGGGAAAATGATTGTATTACAGATAAAGATGTCTTTACTATTAACTTGTTGAAGTGGATACCTCTGAATGCACATATTAATGGAATTATCTACAATTTTAAGCAAATTGTAATCAAAATCTCTCAATGTAGTCAATACAAATTGGTTAAACATAAGGCCGAAGCCATGTAAAACAGTGTTAAAATCCAGCAAGGTGGATTCTGCATTTTTAACCTAAACCTGGTACATTCAAGCAACTAGCGAGGGGCTTTCCTTTTTAAATGAAAACAACGCATGTTCCAAAACCCACCACTTCAGAAAAACATATATATTTGTTGGGTTGGTGCACTCACTTGTCACCAATTAAAATGAAGCAGTTCCCAAGACATTGGTTATTTATTTAGAGTGGCAGAATCTGGCTTCTTCTGCAAAGTTCCTGAGCTGATAGTGGTGGTCCAAATCTGCAAATAAAGGCCATGATTGAGGCAATTTTGATTAGTACAGCCATGGAAACCAATCGCTTGGTGATCAATTATTTCTCAACGTCAGTTATTGTATTTGATCCACTTGGTCCTGCTTCAAAGTTATTTTATTTTATATAATGTCAGTTCAAATGGGTTGGACCAAATCTGAACAATAGATCTACTCCCATGTGCATCAATCACAGACTCAGCGATTGGCTTCCTTCTAATATCACTATTTTCAAGTGTTCAACTGGCCTCGATGTCTCCACAATTGTCCTTCCTCTTACAGTTTCATTGGTGTTAAAGCCCCAAAAAGACTTGAGCGATGAGAATTTATGGTGTTTGGTGAAGCTTACAGATCCATAGAATTATGATTTCTAGTCCACTTTTCAGTCCTTACGGAAGCTACCAGGGGAACCATGTCCAGATAAATTATTTTGGTTTGATTCAGTAACATATCACAGAGTACCAAAATAATTAAACAACTGTTGGCATAAGTTCATTATTGCAAAAACAACTGTAGCCTGACCTGGAATATATTATATACATCTCCCATTATATGAGAGATTACATCCAAATACAGTATCATGTATTAGATTGATATCGTGATTGACACGCTCTTTAGATCGATTAAGACAACACTGATTATGCAATCCCAAACAGAAGGAAGCATAGATTAACATAGAAAGAGGAGAATCTTCCCCTCCTTTATACCCATATATTATTATATATAATGAACATCACAACAATACATGTACATCATATGAACAAGGGAATGGGGACAATATGATCCCACCACCCATTTTTATGCCATTTTCCTATAATAGGAAACGTAAGATGATCTAAGCTGTCACAGATGTTTCCACTGGTCCAGGGTAGTTGACTTCGGATTTCATCTCCGTCTCCCATAGCTCCGGTAATGCTTGCTTGATGTTGTGAATGCTTTCTAATGCATAATTTCCACCTTTAGGTCTCTGGGAAGAACCAACCAGGACGGTGTGGAGACCAACACGTTTCCCGGCCTGGATGTTGCGGAAACTATCGTCGAAGAACAACTGAAATAATGGAAAACATCAGTCGACTGAAATTATAATTTATACATGACAGATGAACAATATATAGATAATCTTACTGTTCTCTGAGGGTTGATGTTGGCAATCTCAAGAGCCCGCTCAATGGCGGATTCTTGCGGCTTGCAGACAATAGGTGTCTTGGGTAATGTTACATCTGGATTTGGATGAGCAAAGTGGCCGATTATGTCAAAAATTTCAGGGCTGCTCCTGCTACAACTATCATCACTTCTAGCAGATGATCCCAAGAATTCAATTTCGTCTTCGTCATCAGAAACCATGTTCTCATGGGTAGGATTGAGTGTTTCGAAGCAGATAATCCCTTCGAAACAGTCTTCAAGTCCGAGCTTGCTAAGAGCTTTAGCAGCATGGACCCTGTCTGCATTTGTGAAGATCTAAATCAACAAAGAAACAACATCAAGTTTTGTTAGGAGGCAATCGAATAAAAGCATGCTCAAAACTTGTATAAGCATTGAGGTTAATCAACAACTTACAATTTTTCTAAGAGGCAAAGTCATCAATAGACTCCTCAAATGAAGATCTGGTTTCAAGTTATCATAAGGGAGCTTTCCATGAACATAACTGTTACGTAGGAAAAAAAGATCAATCAAAAGAGACAGAAAAAAATATTAAAAAATGAAGGAAAATGAATATTTTCAATACCTGTGGTATTAATCATAGTCAAAGTCATAACCAAGAGCCTGCAAAGGAGAAAAGGGTGAAATCAATACATTAGATTTATAGATTTTTACTATAAATATATGTAATGAAAAGGATGTTAAAAGGGTAAATACCCTGAGGCCAGCCATTGTTGTCCCATAATTCTTATACAAAAGATTGGACACTTCAACAATTTTGTCCTTTTCAATTCCCAGCTTTTCGACCATGTAATCTGCAAATGCCATTCATTTAACATTTAGACTACAATGAAATATTTATACAAAAAAAAAAAGAGACAATGAAAATGTTTACCTTTAATATTCTTTCCACATTCTCTTGCAAGACCAGAACTAAGGGGATAAAGGGTATCATCAAGATCTGCAAATTCAAGGAAATGGTTATTAGATCCTTGTCAGACATTAAATTCATATATCAACATGTTCTTGTCAACTATATTATGCTTACCAAACAAAAGACAATCATATTTAGGCCTCTGAGTTAGCATGTATTGGTTCTAATATTCCATTTTCGGCAAGGAACCTTGAGATAATATCCAAACTAAGATTAACAATTGATATTCCAAACAAAAATGATACAATTCGAAACAGTTGGTGACATTAAACAAAGAAAAAGATTCATAATTTTTCTGGGAATAAAACCAAAAACCCAACTTTGCCATCAAAGAAAATTAGCATTTCTTTGAAGCTTTTCAAATAAATGCATTATACTATTGTCCCCAAGAAAACCCAGAAAGCAGACAACTTTGTTTGAAAATGTGAAAAACATAAAGCAAATGAAAGAGAATTTAAGCATGGCAGCAATGAAATAATAACTTACAAAGCTTGAAAAGCTAGAAGATATGGTAAGAGGAAAAGCCTTGGAGAATGTCAGAAAACAGAGGGACTGTAATATTGTAGACAATGAAGAACCAAGGAGCGAAGGAGGGGGAGGAAGATGAGAGAGGCAAAATGGGGTTTTATAGGGAAAAACGGTTGGCTCCATTCTCATTTTAAAAATCAAATCTTTTTTTTTACTTGTGTTGAAACGAGAACAACAGAATTTTACTAAATTTTTTTCTCGTTTTCAAACAAGGAATCTTTAAAAAGATTAAATAACAGAGTTAGATGTTCAAATAAGACTCTCTTTCAGGTTGTTCTAGTCTTTGTCTCCATTTTGAACGGTTCAAAATTCATCCATTCTTTTTTTACTAACACAATATATTAGCTTCTTTTGCTTAGTTTAAAACTTGTTGCACTGGCTTGGATTCCTTGTAATAATAGTAATGAGTATTTTATTTAAATAAAAGAAATTTAAAAATGCTAGTTTTTGGTTTAAAAATTCAGTCCAGAGATTTCTAACCCTTACTTCAATAATTAATTCCAAAATACTTTTCTTTGTAAAATTATGGAGAGATTAGATATAATGATGAATGGTCTAGAATTTAGAAACTTTGATTTGTTTTCTTTTAGATTCATTAAGATTACAATTTGTTTATGCATAGATTATTTTTTGAAAAGGTTATATTTTGATATATAAATTGTGTAAAATAAATTTACAAAATATCTATTTTTTTCTTTATAAAATTTAAAGATTAGATATGATGATGAATGGTCTAAATTTAAACTTTTTTTGTTTTGTTTTAAATTCTAACCATAAACTCTAAATTTTACACTATAGAACATAAACCACTAAACCTAAACTCTTAAACCCTAAAATTGAAAACAATTATAATTTTACAAAAATATCAGCGGTATTTGATTTATTGGTCGACTAATTTAGATCGAATTTTGCATAGACTCAATATGCAAAAAAATAAAATTGATAATAAATGTATGTTATACCGTCGTTGCTATTGTAAAATTGAGGAATATATGAGTTAGAGTACATTTAAACTTCTAATATTCTTATATTTAGGGTTTGAATAGTTTAAATATTGTATGGAAGAAAAAAAATACTTTTTCCTAGTGTCAATAATGTAATTATAATTATTATAAAATCATTTTATGTATTAAACAATTAAATGTATTAAAAATATAAATAAAGTAAGATAAAATTTCATGGAGGTGTGTGTATAATTGGAGTTAATGCGTCCAGTGACGCAAGGTGAAAAGGACTAATCCTAATGCTTGTTGTTAAGTATACGAAATGTTATAATTAAGCATCTAACTATATATATATTTATTATTTTTATGTGGTAATTGATTGATTAATTTCGATTAAGTATAACAGAAATTATAATAGCGACCATTCAAATTTAATTTATTCTATCCATAATTTTAAGACTCGAACCATCAACAAAATAAAAAACTATTTATGCATTATGTTTATATATATTTTTATATATAATTGAATAATCAAACATATAGTATGGTATATCAACATAAAATATGATCAAAGTTTTCCAATTGAAGCTTAAACCTAAAGTTTATTTTTCAAGAATAAGAATCGTTAGGTTAACCAATTTAGTATAGATTCATTTCATATGAATTCTTTTGCAAAGGAAGTATGCATAATGTGATGGAAAAAGTTGACATCGGTTCACACAATTCATGCAGGGAGGGAGGTGTATAGGGGATGGGAGGGGCTATTGCCGCTCCCAAAATTTTTGGTATAATAGTATTTTAGGTCATTTTTAGTTTAAATATTAATTAAATAAGACAATTGCCCCTCCCAAATTTTAGATTTAAAAGTTTAATAGACTCTTGCCCCTCCCAAAGTTTGATCCTAACTCCGTCCCTGAATTCATGTGTTAAGAGTCGGTGATTTTAAGGGTTTAAAAGAGAAGATTCAATATTTTAGAGAAACATTGTTGATGAATACAACTTATATGGTTCAAAATGGTCTCTTAAGACAAGTGTCTGGTTGAGAGTATTTAAATTGTGATTAGAAGATAATGAATTCAATGTCACTTTTACACTTTATGTTATACAATGGAGACAAATGTTGATGAGTGATTCATCTCATGGGTCCTTATATGATTTTTTTTTGAGGAATGGTCCTCATATGATTTATTCAAAGATTTAACAGGGGAAATATAGTAAAGAAGTGTTTAGAATTAGGGAGTCCTTTCATTCTCATTGGGAAATCCATACATTATACTATGCTAGATCGTTACGTTTTGGGGAAATAAATAAATAAATGAAACATTGGTTTTTTGTGGTGGAGGATTGGTCGGACCATTTTTAACTCTTTTCCCTCAATTATTTTAACCCCATTTAAAATTAAAATATACACCAGACCTAATATATTGTTTTTCTTATTATTAAAATCTTTTTAAACTATAAATATTGTTTTTCTTATTATTTTGAAGTACTAGGTGTTGGCTTCTGGTTATTGGATGAATTAAGTCTTGAGGTTATAATATTATTTGTTGGCAGTTTAGAAAATTTTGTATAATTATTCAAATTGTTGGGTCATACAAACTTAGATTTAATAATTAAAAAAATAATCCCCACAACAAATGATTGGCTTGTGCTGGAGCCTGGAGATGATGCTTATCTGAGTTTTGCTTTCTTCCAATCATTGGGTTCTGGATTATAGCTGCTTCTAATCCTTTATGGTATACAAATATGGTCTTTTATAAAATTTTTATTAGATAAAAAAATTAAATAAAAAAAGAAACAGTAAAAAATATTAGTTACCTAAAATGTAAAAAAATAATTTAAGGTTGGAGTTTTTTTAATATTAAAGACATAAAAATAAGAGTAAATTTTTTATACGCATGCCTTCACCTGAAATAAATTTTACACAATTATGCATATTTATACTATAAAATTTAAATTCTAAATTCTATATTCTAACCTTACATTTCAAACCTAAATCCTTAAACTAAACTTTTAGTCTCTTTTTTTTAACAAATTTTAATTATAATTTTAATCATAATCCTACCTAGAGAAAAGAGAAAAATAAACTCTAGGATAAGAAAGAGGAGAGCTCATAGTGACCCTAAAACATATGACCTAAAATAATATAAAAAAATAAAGATGAATAACTTAATTAACCGACCAAATATATTTATATAAAACTTGACAAAAAGACGTGTAAAATTGTATCAATTTTTTTTTTCTCAACGTAAATCAAAACAATACAAATTTCAAGCTGGGAGTATGTAGTCGGATGGAGATGGGGACAAATAAAAGAGGACCCACACGATTGTCCAAGTCTAACCCAAAAAGCAACACTGAAAATCTAGTCCACTTTCACTGCCACTGGCCTCGCATTATTACACCCTAGGTCTAAACGAGTGTAAAGGAACCCTAGAGACGTAGCAATTGCCATGGTATTGGTAATTCTAGACTCGTATTCAGCTGAGTGGCATAGCCATAGCCATAGCCATAGCCATAGCCATAGCCATAGCCATCTATTGTACGTAGGAGATAGAGATTTTTTTTTTTAATTCCATGGTTCACACATTTATCTATAACAGAGACTGAGAGGATGTGGTGCTTGGTTTTTAAGAACCATGTGGCTAAACTCAATCTACAAATAAACCATGAAATGGGATTTGATTAAAGCTTTTCCTCATCCCTTTGTGTACGTAAGTCAATGTGTTATCTTACACCACAAGTTATTACCATTTCAATGCCACACCTAGGGCTGTCTTTATTTGCTGTTTGGTCCACAAGTTGATGTCTTTTCACACGGCATAGGAAAGTTGATGGATTGTTTACATTGTTGGGAATTGGGATAATATACTCACTCTCTACTTCTACTTAAATATTGAGGTCTAACTTTTGAGGCTAAAATTATTTTTATTATGGTTTGAAAATTGCATTTTAAAAGTTAAAAATTTAAAATTTTAGTTTTTTTTTAAAAGTATTTTTAAGTAAAATTAATTATATATCTTCGTTTATATCACAAATACTTTTATATTTTTAAAAAGAATGTTCAAAATATATATTTTATCTACTTAAAAGTACTTTTTGACATAAATACTAAACACTCATATTTTAAACCAAATCATTTAAAAGTACTTTTTAAAATCACTTTTGCACCGCATTTTTTAAAAGTAATGTCAAACTAGTCCTAAGTCTAATTCCGTAGATATCATGCGAAAATTTTCTATAGTAAAAACACTTAGCAGATTGTGTTCTTCCCTCCTCCTAGAAATAAAAGAAATGGTGATTCTAAGCTTGTCGGGAGTAAGATGGAGGCCTTTTCTTCAATATCTGAAACTGAAACTGAAACTGAAACTGAAGGACCACTTTTTCTAGAAGCTTTTTCTGCAAAGTGAGCCACATGCTCTTTTGTTTCACCGTCCACAATTATTTGTTTTTGGTTTTATCCCAAAAATCAAATTATTTCATGGGTTAAAAAAATGATATCAACACTTGTATTTTGAATCTAATTCTACCCATAATTATTCAATACAAATTAAAGCAGATAGTTAAAGTCTTTTGTTGACATTTAATCCCTTTCCTTAAATACCGGGTTCTAACTTCAATAAGAACAATCCCCATTTCTTCTTCCCTGGATAAAATAGGTTAAAAAAACTCTACTCATAGTTATTTACACGACCATGTCATTTTCTCCACTACTACGAGGTAGCTAATCGTTGATACTCGTATCAGATGTAACACTTTATACCAACCTAAGCGGATCCTTATTTGGGCCATGTTGTTGGGTTGTGATTATGCCACGTTTCGAGGCCTGTTGGGCCATCATCTTATGTTTAGGACTATACATCCTTATTAAATTCAATTATTAGTTTGATTTAAAACCCCCATATTAATTTGAATTCATCTTTAAAGAAAGATATTAAACCCTGATTTGAGCTCTCATATTTTGTAAACCTTTAATTAGAATCATTTTAAGTATTAAAAAATAGGATTACCATCCTATGCATTGCTCGTTGAAATAACGAGATTAAAATTACTATTAAGTATTTCATTTATTTCTTGGAAATACAACAATGTTAAAGGTTTTGATGGGAAAGTTTTCCGCCCTTATAATCCTACTTTTTTTTATAGAGATTAGATAAAAAAATAGAAAAAGAAAAACGAGGGAGTTTACTTTTAAAAATGTTTAATGTACATTTTAAAAATTGTAAAGAAAAAAAAATGTTTTCTTTTTTTAAAATGAAGGATTATCTTTTCGTATATTTAATTATTAGCATAACTATGATAATTAGTTCCCTTCCCACCCCATTTTGATGGTGATACTAATCATTCTGTCCCGATTTCAAGCTATAAATTGTTGGAACTTATGTGAAAATATCTTTGGAAAATGTTTATATTTCCTTTAATATTTGAGGATGTCATAAATATATTTATTAATATGAAGATGATAATATGTACTTCACCTACATAAAATAATATAAATATTGATTCGGTATGGATTGATTCAATTGATTGAATATTCCTTAACACCTTAACTAAAACCCTAAAACCGAGATTCTAATATGATGAAGAGATGTATTTTTTGATAAATTCTAAATTTAGAGGGGAGGGGAAAGAGAACTCTAGAAGAAGGAAGGAGAGTGCTCCCATAACCTATGTAAATATGAGGAAACAAAAATGAGCAGCTTGACCAACAGGCCAAATGTAGTTGCTCCACCATTAGAGGTAATTTATCAAGTATATCTTGTATAGTATACATGCAAATCCAAAACCAAAACACCACAAACTTAACCTTAGCAGTTGGGCAAAAGGTGCAAGCAGTGAAGTGGAAGATTTATAGGTTTGACCAATCAATTTTGTTGAGAGGGCAAGCAACGGGTACAGTGGAGCTTGTTTGACGATGACCACTCTTCATGGGGTTTCGGATGGAACATCCTTCTCCTCCAAACTTTTGGCAGACAACAACTGGTGCCAACATGCCTTAAGGTCTTTGTTTCAAACTTTCAAGCCCAACCACCTTTTTCCGGTTTAAACAAATGTTCCTTCCTCACGCTTGCACTTGCTACAACGTTATTTAACATCTCTAGTATAGGACTTGAAACGGATATGGAGCAGTATAATACCAGTTAACGTGTTGATTAAATGAAAATCATTCAATTTTATTCCTTAGTTTCAAAGTCAAAACAGTTGTGGGTTCTCGAGAATTTGCAAAAAAGGGAAGAAGAAGTAGCAAGTAGCTTGAGAATATGGTAACATAACAATGGACACAACTTTTGCTTTATTATATTGCCCATTAAATTGCCAAAGACTCCTTAAATGTGAAATCAGAATTCAAATATTTATTGTTGGAACGGTCTGAAAAAAGTGCACCAGGGAAATTGAAAGAGAATTTCAAGTACATTAGGTGAAAATAGCCCAAAGTCATGGGGATTAATCAACTCTCAAAATGCTTTTAAAAGGCATCTTTTCAGTAGTTGGTGAATGAGAACAACAGTACTAAATATACCTGATTAACTATCGTATTTCCTAAAGGAATTAGAGATTTTTGGGGGGTAATTTCTTACAGGATTGACCTTTTGTGTTGTCAACTAGGTTAATACCGGGTATGGGATTTGTCTGTTCGTACAACTAGTCCTAGAAATTTGACTTGTTTTTAATTGCATAACAAGGAACTAAGTAGATTTTAAGTGAGGGATTTGATGTGCATAATCTACCTGTTTATG
The DNA here is from genome assembly GCA_019671005.1 of Hibiscus mutabilis. Taxonomy (NCBI): domain Eukaryota; kingdom Viridiplantae; phylum Streptophyta; class Magnoliopsida; order Malvales; family Malvaceae; genus Hibiscus; species Hibiscus mutabilis. The sequence goes on along the minus strand of CM033712.1, from coordinate 71,078,670 downwards.
TCTTTGTAAAGGTCATTCTGGTAATCAAGATTTACTTAAAAGTTTAGACAAAACAAATCTTACTTTATCAACACTCTAAAATTAAGCTGGACCAAAACCATTGCCCAGAATCTTCTCAGTAACTCTAACATTGAAAACCTTACCACCTAATCAACAATTCAACCATATATTTATAGACAGCTTCTTGTTCTTGAGTTGTATTTTCTCTTCAAAACTTACAACAAAATAAAAGTTTGCACATTGTTTCTTCACCAAAACTGCTATGGCGACCTCATGTCCGATGTCATCCGCAATGCTCTTTTCTGCCTTGGTTGTATTGTTATTGCTGGAGAATGCAGCTGGTGAAACAAGGCACTACAAGTTCAATGTAACACTATTGGAACAGTTCTTTGGTTTTTTTTTTCAACTTTTTTTTTTATGGTTTGATGTTCTAATATCCTTTTGTTGTTAAATGATTAAAGATTGACTACCACAATGTTACAAGACTGTGCCACACAAGGACCCTTCTGACCGTGAACCGGAAGTTTCCCGGGCCTCGGTTAGTGGCTCGGGAAGGTGACAAGTGATTGTTAAGGTGGTTAACCATATTGCCAATAATGTCACCCTTCACTGGTATGAATCTTTAATTCAAATGTTAATGCATGTTAAACTTGTTTTTAGTGATATGGTGGTTTAAGAGGTTTTTGTTTTCGTTTCCGGGAACAGGCATGGGATTCGACAGCTAACAAGCGGATGGTCGGATGGACCGTCTTACATAACACAGTGTCCCATACAAACAAACCAGTCATACATTTACAACTTCACAATCACAGGGCAAAGAGGAACACTGTGGTGGCATGCACACATCTCCTGGTTGAGAGCATCGATCTATGGACCGATAATCATCCTCCCAAAGCACAACGAGTCTTACCCGTTCGTGAAACCACACAAGGAAGTCATCATCATGCTTGGTAAGAAATTTGCCTGTAACATTGTAGCCATATGCATCAGCTTCATGTCTTTTCAGATTGTCCTAAAACTGCTATCTGCATGGATTTGGGATTTCAGGAGAGTGGTTCAATTCAGACCCTGAAGCTATAATCAGCCAAGCACTTAAGACAGGTGGTGGACCCAATGTTTCTGATGCATATACTATCAATGGACTTCCAGGGCCACTCTACAACTGTTCATCTAAAGGTATATATCAGTTAATGTTAAAGCATAAACATTTTTTGCAATGAAATGGACATCACGGTTAGTTGAAAAAGTTGTTAGGAACACTGTAGTTAGTGTAAAGTTTGAGTTTAACGCTGTCGTTTTTGGCACGAGTGTTGCAGATACGTATAAGCTGAAGGTGAAGCCAGGAAAGACATACCTCCTCCGATTGATCAATGCTGCACTCAACGATGAACTTTTCTTCAGCATCGCCAATCACACGGTAATGGTGGTCGAAGGAGATGCCGTATATACCAAACCTTTCGAAACCGATAAGCTCATTATCTCCCCAGGCCAAACCACAAACGTTCTTCTGAAAACCAAGCCTGAATACCCCAATGCCTCCTTCCTCATGGCTGCAAGTCCTTACTTCACTGGACAAGGCACCTTTGATAACTCGACCACAGTCGGAATTCTTGAATATGAACATCCATCCAATCACAAATCATCTAAAAATCTTACTTTAATGCAACCAATCCTCCCTTCTATTAATGCTACAGGATTTGTTGCAAACTATACAGGGAGATTTCGTAGCTTGGCCAATGCTAAATTCCCTGCTAACGTACCAAAAACGGTCGACAAGAAATTTTTCTTTACTGTAGGACTTGGGACGAGCCCCTGTCCGAAAAACACAACCTGCCAAGGACCTAATAATTCAAGCAAATTTGCTGCTTCTGTAAACAATGTTTCATTTTCATTCCCAACTGTTGCTATACTCCAAGCCCACTACTTTGGACAATCTAATGGAGTTTACACTACTGACTTTCCTACACAACCATTAATCCCATTTAATTATACCGGAAGTGGACCAAATAACACGAATGTGATCAACGGCACTCGCGTGGTGGTGCTACCGTTTAACACGAGTGTTGAGCTGGTGTTGCAGGACACTGGCATTCTTGGTGCGGAGAGTCACCCGCTTCATCTTCATGGATACAATTTTTTCATTGTTGGACAAGGTTTTGGAAACTTTGATCCAAGTAAGGACCCTGCCAAATTCAATCTCGCTGATCCAATGGAGAGGAATACAGCTGGTGTTCCTTCCGGTGGTTGGATTGCCATTCGGTTCTTCGCAGACAACCCAGGTAAATTATCTGTTTTTTCAACCCCAACAAAATGAGAATAAGGTATGATTTGAGAAATAATCTGTATTTTTCTTTATAGGGGCATGGTTCATGCACTGTCACTTGGATGTTCACACAAGCTGGGGACTAAGAATGGCATGGATAGTCTTGGATGGTGCGGGACCGAACCAAAAGTTGCAACCACCACCGTCTGATCTTCCAAAATGTTGATTTTGAAAACCAAGAGCTATCCAAAATTTTCGTTTTTTGTCTGGTTTTCAAATCTTGTGCATTTTAATTTTATCTTGATCTTCATTTGCCATGCAATTCTTTTGTTGCTTCCTTTGATGTTGTACATATCATTGATGTATAGTATGGATGAGAATGGTTTTTGGTTGGTCTGATGAGGGATGTACTTCAGTTGAGATGTAAACATCTAATGGATTTATGTCATTTAATTTATATGTTCTGTGTTTTTGATTTAAATATTGGTTAAAGTTCCTTAATTACTTTCCTTCCTGCTATTATTAATTTATTTGCTGCAAACAGAAGTTGGTGTAATTACTTCCATCTAAATTTGGCATCCATGACTAATGTTAGAAGATTGCAGATAATAAGTTACATCATTATTGCATCAATGCATGCTGGCTTTACAGTGAAATTTTTTTTCGGCCAATATGCAAGTACAGAAATGGAACTCTTGGACAATATTCAGATTGAAATACTCTCCTCTACATCATAATCATGGAAAAATACTGCTCAAATTGTTGATCAATGGTGGGTTTCCTTGTGGTTTGTGGTGTCCCTGCGTTCAAGTAAAAAGTATATTTGTCCATTCAGTATATGAATGAAGTAGAACCAAATTCAATAGTATTCAATTTGTGGCATTTAACAACAGCAAAGGGTAATGACACTCCATCTTCCGGATAAAATAACATAAACATTCGGATTCTCAGCTAGTTGGGTCAACATCAGTAGGTTCAGGGCAGGCTCGGCAACAGGAGAAGATACTATGTACATTCCTTGACGATACCGTTGTAAATATAGGAAGAATGACTGGAACCTCGGAGCAGCAGCTGGTTGATGATCATATAGCTTGGTTGATAACCCAGATAGGGATGAATGCTTAGGCCACTGAGTTTTTTGGGAGGTGGCGGCTGCCATTATGGAACTATTATCGATGTTTACGTGAATGATAATTGTTAAAAGTAAACAAGGTTTGGAATGTACGAGAGACCTTTGTATTTAGTTACAAGATTTCAGCAGATCATTATACATGATGGGTACAGGTACACTTTGGTGTCTGTTGATTTGCATGATCACTTGCCCTCTTTATGGACAAGGCAAGGTGTCAAAGTACAAAAAACCTATTGAGTAAACCCCATTAATCCTATTTCTAATTCACAAGGATCCTCCTCCATTACCACTTGCAGAGCGTTGACAGAATGCCATAATGGGGCTCTTTTCCTGGACTTAAAAGCAGGGGACAATTAGATGTAAGCATCCATCAATACCTCGAGCTTCTTGTTGCCAAATGTAATTGAAACTTCATGTTGATGTTGATATAGTTGGTATGCCCTCATAGGCTGTTCGAAAGCGAAGGCCATCACCTATGAGCATTGATGTGGGGCATATCCAGCAGAAGATCCTTGGACCCAATACCTGAAACAATCAGGTCAGAACATACAAAATAAGAGTTACAAATATGTTATTGATGTTCAGAACGGTAAAAAGGCGGAAACTTTTCTCATTTTCATCAATGTAAAAGGCCTAATGGTTAAAGTCTTGTAAAACCCACAAATGCACCGTCTTTCATCCCTTGGCATAGAAGAAGTTGAGAGTGCAGTTTCAGTACTAGTTATTACCGTTATTAGATTTTCGTAGGCACCAAAGATCATACGGATGTTTATAGGCGTTCCCTTCTTTCTCTTCAAGACACATTGCCCTTACTCCTTCATGATACTACCGGGTTTAAAATTGAAAACCAAAGGAAATAAGTAAACAACCATTCTAAGTGGGAAATCAGATTAGAAATAAACAAAAATTCGGCAAAGATAATCCTCATTGCCTCAATTGTGGTCTTATTTCGCAAAATGAGGTAGATATGCCAACCCAAGAGAACACTTAATGCCATACTCAAGGGGACTAGCAACAGTCCAGAAATAGCCTGAAAATACAAAGTAGTAGGCATACTACAAAAATAAGGTAAACTGTAGCTCTAGAACATTGGTAAATCATTGACATTACATATACGATTCTGAAAGAGTCTGCACTTTGCTGCTCATCGCTTTGGGTATTGTTAGTTAGACTACTCACAAGTAAAACCTGACATTCAAGAAAATTTGAAAATATATGAGAAAAAGGATCAAATTATCTCATCAGAATCAGCTGGGGTACCCCAGTAAAACGAAACACCATTGCAGAGGCCAAATTAAAGCATAGAAAAAGAAGAGCTTTTACGTACCTGAGAATAGATGCAAGCAATTACGGCATATATAATAAAGACGAAGAAGACCTTGAAGTTGGCATGGCAGACACAATTATTTATCCAAATGCAATGGTGATCCTTATAACCAAGAAGAACACTTTTAGTATTGAGGACATTTTAGACGTGCATGAATCATGAAAGATTATATGTACCATTCTCAGAACGCATATCTGCAAACACGACAATGATGTGCACGAGGAGGTTTGAAATGAGAACACTTTTGGCAATATCTCAAGTCCCCTCCCCACAAGAACATTCCAACAAAGGTTAGAATCTGAAAATAGACAAAGGAAATAGAAATTATGCAACAAAATTTTAGGAAGTCTATTAACCTCCCAACTACCATAAAGTTTCCTCGACTACCCGGTCTAGACAGCTTCTAATGGAATTGACCCGAATTATGAAGATTTAACTCCACTTACATGTGGATTTTTTTTTTACCATTGAGATTGTCTTAACAAGTGATGCAATCAAAATCAGTCTTTGAATAGAGACAGATCCAAGCAAATAGGGCATGTCAACTTCATTCAATTGTTTGGTTTCCTAGTGGAAGTCATTGATAATATGTAAGATCAAAAGAGACCCACAAACACGTAAACTTGTGCCTATTAAGTTGTTCGTTTGAAAAAAACAAGGAAATTAATACAGTAATGCGAGACGACGATAGAAGTGCTGATCGCTAGAGAGACCTAAATGACAGCTAGTGCGTCATCCTAACACGAGTAATGAAACGCCAAAATAACGGTCTTTGTTATGGTTAACTATCAGATAACACACAACAGTTTCTGTTATGATTAAGATCAAATGTCCAAACAGACCATGATGATGAACCTAGCTAACTTTCTACCTATGTTGCTCCGACTCTTCATTTTTCTTTTAAGGACCCGAGTACGGGATATATATATATGTGTGTGTGTGACCGCCAAAGGTAATAGAAAAATTTAGAAAAAAAATTGTACTTATCTCGGAGACATATCTAACGCTCCCACCCAAGTCTAAGTAACAGAACTTTCTACAATGCATAATATATCAAACAAGCCCTTAAATACAGAGCAGTAATTTATCTGCTTTCTTCCCCAAAATAAAACATCAATCATTCTGACCAAAATTTTCAAATAAATCATCTCATTCACTCATCAATATATTAGAATGTTTTGATAATGCAATTTGCTCATCTTTCTTTGACACATTAAGAATAAAATCTAATTAAAAAGGTCATTTAGGTAATTAAATCTGCCTTATTTCTCCTTAATTCCAAAACTTCCCACAAATATCGACCTAATTAACCCACACCCTCTCCAGATGATCATTTTCCCCCACATGCAAATTTGAAAATCTGTTCCAACACCAAAATCAGCTAATTTGATTCATTGCATGCAACAATCACAAAACTATAACAATCCCAACATTAATCAATTCATTTCTAACAAATCCAGATTGCAAGAATTAATTTCTTTTACTAAAAACAGCAGATTTTTTTTAAAAAAAAGGTATTACAAAAAGAATAAAAAAGAAATAGCAAAACAAGGAATTCGTCTGTGTTTTCTGAGCGTACCTTGCGTTTGATATATAACACTGGAATCTTCAATGTTAAATATCTTGATTTGCAAAGACGTAATTTAGCGTAATTTTGACGGGGACACCGGTGGAAGCGACGGCGTTCATGAATGTTGAAATCAATGAAAACAAAGACCGTAGAAAAATAAACAAAGGCGATGGCGGCAACGACAACAGTTACAGTCAAGAAAAAGCTGAAGCCTCGGTTAATTTAGCGTTTTTTTCTTAATTGGAGGCGCCGGCGTTCAAAAAACGGCGTCTCCGGTCCTGGAGGATGTCAAAAAAGTGCTTTTCTTTATTTGGGAAGTTGGTATAGAGAAACAACTGTTCATATGAATGGTGCGGTGCCGTTAAAGTATTTTCCCTCGTTTTATTTGTATGCCCCTTAGTTTTTCCTTTTTTTTAATAAATTTTGACCCCAAATAATTAGTTTTCTCAATAGATTCACCTTTTTTATTGAAAGCCTTCAGTTCAATGTTTAAATATTGATTTGATATCAAATGCTATCCTTTTTTTCCTAATTGAGTAAATGGAGAAAAAGTGTTGATAGAAAAAATAAAATCTTAGAATCTATGTAGAAGCAAACATTGATCAAAGAACTTTTTTTCTGGTCTGGAAAGTAGAAGTTGAAACAATCTTAAGCTAAAGATAGCCTAGAACCTATAAGATATAGGAAATAAAAGGAAAAGAGTTGTTTCAGCATTTAGGAAGATCAGCTGGCGGAGGCATTAGCTTCTGTTTGTGGCCCTTCCATCATAGACTACCCATGCCATCTTCAATCCCCAGCTTGTGTACTTCCAGATGGCAGTGCATAAACCAAACTCCTGGATTGTCTGCGAGGAACCGAATGGCGACCCAGCCACCGGATGGGACACCTACGGTGTTCTTCTCAGCAGGGTCGACAAGATTGAACTTGGAAGGATCCTTTTGGGAGTCAAAGTTGCCAACACGTTGAGCCAGTACAAAGAAGTTAAAGCCATGGAGATGTAAAGGGTGGCTTTCGGCACCGAGGATGCTAGTGTCCTGCAACACCAACTCGACGCTAGTGTTGAAATGTAGCGCCACCACCTTGGTGCCACTGTCCAACATGATGTTTTTGGGTGGTGTGCCTGTGTAGTTAAACTTGAATGGTGAGTTGGTTGGGAAGTTGGTGGTGTAAACTCCCTTTGATTGGTTAAAGAAGTGAGCCTGGAGAAGAGCAGTATTCGGTTGCACAAATGAAACATTGTTAACTGCAGCTGCTGGCCTAGTGTTGTTGGGACCTTGGCATGTTTGGTTTTTCAAGCATGGGAGTATCCCTAGCCAAACCCTGAAGAAGAAGCATCTATCAACTTTTTTCGGGACTTTTGCAGGGAATTTATGGCTTGCGAGGCTACGGATTTTCTGGTTGAATTTCATTGCACAAGTGGAGTCATTGAATTGTGGAAGCTTTGCTTTTAGAAGTGGGATGTTCTTGTTGTTAGAGCTTGCGGCTGAAGCAGATTTCTCATATTCTAAAACTCCGATTGAGGTGGTATTGTCGAATGTGGCTGGTCCAGTGGCATAAGGCCTAGCTATCATAGCGAGCTTCGCATTTGGGGTCTTTGATTTAGCCCTGAGAAGGACATTAGTGGTCTGCCCTGGAGTGATAAGTACAATATCTGTCTTGAACGGTTTGACGTAGACGGCGTCAGCTTCTACAACAGTGAGTGTGTGGTTTGCTATTCTGAAAAAGAGCTCATCGTTGAGTGCAGCATTGATCAGACGAAGAAGATAGGTTTTGCCAGGCTTCACCTTAAGCTTGAATGTTTCTGCATAAATTTGATGTACTAAAATCGGAACCTTTCCCATGTTGATTTCTGATATAGACAGTGAATTATATTACATGATGTATTACCTTTCACTGAGCAGTTGTAAGAGGGTCCGGGGAGACCATTAATGGTAAAGGTCCTGCGTGAATCAAGGGTGAACAACAACCAATCTTGCGCTCCTCTTAGCCGTTGAAATCCTTAACTTATTCCTAAGCCGGATTAATCTTCACCATCATTGGATTGCATAAAGATCATATTCATTCGTTTCTTGAATCTAACTCTCCCGATATTAGATAAATGGATGAAATCACGAGATCCTCTCCCAATTCACTGCAAACAATAATAAGAATCAAGAATGAATAAACCTTGAAATAGAAAAGTGCAAACTCTTATTACCTAAACAAAAACCAATAGTTTCTCACAACCACAAAACACAATGACCATAGCCAAGTAAATTTAGTTCATGGCTAGGTTCCAAAGAAACACAAGATAATTAATCCCTAGCATGAACCCAATCGAACAAAGATGAAGGAAGAGGCTTGTCGAAATCCTCCTTGCCCTTGATGTTTGTCGAAAATTCTCTCCTCTTGCCCTACTTGGACTTGCCGAAATTTCCCTCTTGCTCTCTCTCTTGAATTGTCGAAATCTCCTTGATATTTATAGGGCTAGGCCAAAGTCCTTCTTTGAGGAGGAGTTTGAGTTGGAATTAAATTACCTTTAAAGAATATAATTCTTTATTATAATTTTATTCCTATTAGAACTTCTTCTATCCTCTTGGAATTTAATTCTTCTTTAATCTCTGCATGGCAATCAAATTCCTTTGGGCTTGGACCTTGCTCCATGTCATCTTGGGCTTGTAAAATCATGAATTTCGACATCCATATTGCTTTTGGTCTTTGTCGACAAATGCCATGGCAACTGGCTCGGCATATCCTTCATGCATTGCCCTGGCAACTAGCTCGGCATTGCTTTGGCAAGTGATCCTGCACATACATACACAAAAACACACCAAAGCAGCATCTATTTCCACAAAAATCACCAAGTTATGTAATCAAGCTCAACGATTGAAGGAAACATGGATTAATGCATGAATGGCTAACTATGCAACTAATATGAGCCTAAGTCTAACAATAATAAGTAAAAGGGTAAGAAAAATAGTACTTTTGAACACTTATCACACCCCCAAACTCGAACTATTGCTTGTCCTCAAGCAATGCAAACTCATAATTACGCCAAGACTTCAAATTTTCACAAACTTAGCTTTGAACTTGATTTCAATTCTCTGAACCGGGGCACAAAGTATGATTGGCTTTTTATTTTTCAGAAAACTGAGGAATTACTCGGAATCAAACTATAATGCTTGTGAGTGTGTGCGGAGTTGTGTGCAAGTTGATTTTTCGGATTCTATGCAAACAATAGGTTTTCAAATTACTTTATTGGGTTCTTTTTAACATGTTTTAACTAGAGCCAATTTCGGGCACCTCTAGTGTTTTATTTTTAGTTTTCTTAAGTTAATTTAATCGACTAGAGCCGGTTTCGGGCACCTCTAGTTAAATTTTTTTTAACGCCTCCTAGAGCCAGTTTCGGGCACCTCTAGTGATCAATTTTTTTGCATATGCTAGAGCCAATTTCGGGCACCTCTAGCCTTCATCCAATTTTTATTCTAATCTCCCAATTAGTTAATTATCAACCTAAGTTTACTAGAACTCCTTAAATCAATCAAACCAAAACAGTGTTTCATCAAATTTAGCATCATAGTAAAATTCTAAGTTTTTCCATGGTTATCCTAGAATAAAAATTCTATCAATTAAGTGCATTGGTAAAGTCATCATTGAATATTCATCAAATCTAAGCAATTCTTGTTCCAATTAAAGGCATGGCAAGCAATTTATGTATCCTAAATGTAATGCTTAAGATTAATGTAACTAAACATGGTAATTACTAATAACAATCCCCCCCCCAAACTCGAGTGAGGCATTGTCCTCAATGCATGCATAAAAATAACGAAAAATAAAAATGCATACGAGGACTTACTCCGAGAGTTCGTCATCGTAGATGATTAGTTTCCTTCTAGTTGGCGTCTTGATTTTCTTGCTTGAACGCGATGGTTGTTTTCTTGTTGCCGGGATGTCTTTAGCTTTGGTTGTCGTGGCATCTTCAGGGTTTGTTGCCGTGGCATCAGCTTGTGCAGGCACGATGTAGGTTGCCGCGGCATCTTCTTCATTGATTGTCGGGGCAAGGATCTTGGCAGTAAATTTCCTTAGCATAGTAGTTGTGAGTCTTGTTGTGAAAAAGAAAATAAAGAAAACCTGAAAACTAAAGATAATGAAGAAAAATAGAATATCTCCTAAAAATAAAAAATAAAAATGAAAAGAAAAAGAAAAAGGAAATACTAAAAGGAGAGCATGCTCATGCATATCCTAAGTTGACCACTTCCTTGTTACGTTCCACATGGGCACCATTGTAGTGCTTCAATCTTTGTCCATTAACTTTGAATTCATGATTGTCAGAGATGGACTTGATTATTACGGCACCATGAGAGAATGGTTTGACGACTTGAATGGTCACGACCATCTTGATTTCAGCTTTCCCGGGAAAAGTTTTAGCCGAGAATTGAATAGGAGGACTAGTTGCCCTGGCGTGAATTGCCGTGGCAATAGTTTCTTGTCATGCCATCGCTTTGTTTTCTCCTTGTAGATTCGTGCATTGTTATAGGCGAGTGCACGAAATTCTTCTATCTCATTGAGATCCATCAAGCGCTTTTGTCCCGCACTTCCCAATCCATATTCACGGTCTTGATTGCCCAAAGACGCCTTGTGCTCGATTTCCACCGGTAGATGACATGTTTTACCATAGACAAGCCGGAAGGGGACATACCTAATGGTGTTTTGAATGCGGTGCGATATGCCCAAAGTCGTCATCTAGTCTTAATGACCAATCCTTCCTTGAGGGATTTACAACTTTCTCGAGTATTCCCTTCAACTCCCGGTTGGAAATTTCGCTTGCCCGTTGGTTTGTGGGTGATATGCCGTGGCGATCTTGTGTGATATGCCGAAGCGTTGCAATATCTTGGCAATTAGTCTGTTGTCAAAATGCTTGCCCCCCCCGTCGCTGATAATTGCTCTCGGCATCCCAAACCGTGTAAATATGTTTTTTCTGCAGGAATCGTTGCACGGTCTTGAAATCGTCGTTGGGAAACCGCAGCTGCCTCTACCCATTTAGACACATAGTCGACGGCGAGTAAGATGTAGAGGTTGCCGAATGAAGATGGGAAAGGTCCCATAAAATCGATCCCCATACATCGAACAGTTCCACCTCGATGATGTTCTCGAGTGGCATCTCATGTCGCCTAGAGATATTGCCCGTCCTCCGCAACGATCACATTGCTTGTAAAAGTCTTGGGCATCTTTGTACAATGTTGGCCAATACAAACCGGATTGCAAGACTTTGGGCATGATACGAGTTCCTCCAAAATGTCCTCCATAGGGTGAAGAATGGCATTGTCGGAGTACATTCTGTTGCTCTTCTTGAGGACACATCGGCGTATAACCCGATCTGCACATTGTTTAAACAAAAGAGGCTCGTCCCAAAAGTAATGCTTAGCATCATGGCGGAACCGCTTCTTCCCTTGGTGAGTAATGCCATACGGAAAAATACCACAAACAAGGAAGTTAACTAAATCTGCGTACCAGGGTATTGTCGAGGCATGTGCTGCCGTAGTGTCTGCTCCCAAAATTGCCGAGGCGTCATGGGCTGCCGAGGCGTCAAGGGTTGCCGAGGCGATTAGAATTTGTTCATCCGGGAATGCATCACATATCTCTAGATCCGCGTCCTCCTCCCTATTGCGTTCCAAACGTGATAAGTGATCGCCACTTGATTTTTTTCTGCCTTCCTTTCTGTCCTTAATTTCAATATCAAATTCTTGTAAAAGTAATATCCAACGAATCAAACGAGGTTTAGCATCCTTTTTAGCAAATAAGTATTTGATTGCCGAATGGTCCGTATGAACAATTACCTTTGTACCGATTAAATAGGATCGGAACTTGTCAAATGCGAAAACTACAGCTAGTAACTCTTTCTCCGTTGTTGTGTAATTCACTTGAGCATCGTTAAGAGTTTTACTAGCGTAGTATATCACATGGAAGGTCTTACTGTGCGTTGGCCTAGGACTGCTCCTACCGCGAAATCACTTGCATCACACATGAGCTCAAAAGGTAGCGTCAAACTGGTAGAACGACAATGGGTGCCGAGGCAAGCTTTTTCTTTAGGGTTTTGAATGCTTGGGTGCAAGAATCATCAAAATCGAAGACTTTATCCTGTTCAAGCAGATTACACAAGGGTTTAGTGATTTTAGAAAAATTATGAATGAACCTCCTGTAAAAACACGCATGTCCATGTCAGAAAACTTGAATTCCTTTTAACCGAAATTGGTGGGGTAATCTCTCGATCACGTCCACCTTGGCTTTGTCTACTTCAATTCCCTTGGATGAAATCTTGTGGCGAGCACTATTCCTTCATCTACCATAAAGTGGCATTTCTCCCAATTGAGGACTAAATCTGTTTCTTCGCATCTTGCCAACACCTTCTCTAAATTGCCGAGACAGCCGTCCGAAGTCATTACCAAAAACCGAAAAATCATCCATGAAGATCTCAAGGAAGTCTTCGACCATGTATGCGAAAAGAGCGCCATCATGCATCTTTGGAAGGTTCTTTGGGGCGTTACACAATCCGAACGGCATCCTTCGGAAGGCATAAGTACCGTAGGGGCATATGAAGGTTGTCTTTTCTTGATCTTACGGTGCTATGGCAATCTGATTGTAAACTGAATAACCATCAAGAAAATAGTAAAAGGGTTTTACCGCAAGACGGTCAAGCATTTGATCAATAAAGGGTAATGGGAAGTGATCTTTCCTAGTGGCTTTATTTAGCTTTCGATAGTCCATACAAACCCTCCAACCGGTCACAGTCTGGTTGGGATAAGTTCATTATTTTCATTGCTTACCTTTGTTATATACCTCCTTTTTCGGCACACATTGTACCGGACTTACCCACGTACTATCGGAGATAGGGTATATAATGCCGGCGTCAAGCCACTTGATGATTTCTTTCATTACAACCCCTTTCATGGCATGATTCAGTCTCCTCCGGGCCTCAATTGAAGGTTTGTGATCATCTTCCAACAAGATCTTGTGCATGCACACCATTTGGGCTAATTCCCTTCAAGTCGGCAATTGTCCACCCCTGCCTTTTTATGTAGCTTCAACATGTTGATCAACTCTTTTTTCTGCTCAGGCTGTAACTTAGAGGAAATAATTACGGGTAATGTATTATCGATCCCTAAGTATACATATTTGATTGCTCGCAATTGTTTCAACTCAAGAATTGGTGGATTTTCGATAGAGGGTTTTTCGATCTTACCTTCCTTACCCGAGTAGTCCGGTGGTTCAAAGTATGTACCTGGTCGATTGACTAGCCAATTTGCCTCTTACGGTTGTTCCTCATCGACCGGTTATTCATACTCCTCGGGTTCCTCTTGATCGGCAATGTAGTTGCCGAAGCAACTAAATTCCTCATCGAAGTTAAATTCTGCCGTGGCATGAAGTAGTTGGCATTCTTCGGATCATCGGCATGCCTTAGTGTTTGGAACACATTTACTTTTACCGCTGGTCATTCACCCTCATTGTGAGTTCTCCCTTTTCAACATCAATCAAAGTTCTCCTGTTGCTAGGAATGGTCTCCCGAGAATGATAGGCGCATGCTCATCCGCTTCACAATCCAAAACAATAAAGTCGTGCGAGAAAAATGAATTTATCAACTTTTACCAAAGTATGTCCTCGATTTTTCCCCTCGGATGCACATAGGATCTGTCGGCTAGCTGCAGCATAAATTGTAGGTCTTGCCTTCCCGATTCCTAGTTTCGAAAAACCGATTTAGGCATCAAGTTTATGCTAGCCCCTAGGTCGCATAGTGCTTTCCCGACATAGTGATTTCCAATAGAACGGTATTGTGAAACTTAGGGATCCTTCAACTTGGGCGGCATGCGATTGTGCAACATTGCCATGCATCCCTCTGTCGCGGCAACTGTTTCAAACTCTCCTAGCCTTGTTCTCTTGGACACAATGTCTTTAAGAAACTTGGCATAGTTTGGCATTTGTTCAATTGCTTCCACCAATGGCAAGTTGATGTGGACTTGCTTTAGGATATCAAGAAACTTCTTGAATTGGTATTCTTGCTTTTGTCGCTTCAACCTTTGTGGGAATGGTGGTGGAAGTCGGATATCTTCGATCCTTTCATTGGTTTGAAATTTGATTGACGGCATTGCAGGGACATTTGGAGTTGCCGAGGCATTATCAACTGGGGTTGCCGAGGCATGCTTATCGCAAGTTGCCGAGGCGTCTTTATCGTTGGTTGCCGAGGCATGTTTATTGCCGGTTGCCGCGGCAATTCCTGGTTCAGCATCTGAGGCTTTGCCGCTAGGTTCGTCGTGATCTTTTTGTGGAGTTTTGTTTTTGTGGCGGGGTTGAACCTCTCTAAGTTGTTGGCCACTTACGGTGGTGATTGCCTTACATTGCTCATGGCAGTTCCTCTTGCGACTTGAGTATCGCTAGGTAAACCTCCTTGTGGTCTAGTGTTGATTTTGAGCAAATTGTCCGACTTGATTTTCCAATGATTTGATTGCCGCCTCTTGGTTTTGCAATCTCATCTCGGTCTGTTAATAAAAGCATCAGTTCTTTTTATGAAATTACTATTCTCAGCCATATAAGATTCAGTTTTTCATCATAAAAGCATTTAGAGAATTTTCCAAAGAACTAGATGTTGTCGGTTGTTCTTTGCGGCATCATTGCCGTGGCATATTCTCGCTGGAATCTCGATGCTTGTGCATTCTGATTGTTACGGTTTAGAGCATTGTTGGGATTACTCCATGAAAAATTCGGGTGCTTCTTCCAAGCTGGATTGTATGTATTTGACATCATGTTGTTGCCCGATTGTAATTCCCCACATAGAAATTTGGATTCGGATTCGCATACATTCGGAAGAATTATGGTTATCACCACATAACTCACAAAAAGAATCCATTACCTTGACTTCATGTGTGTTGTTTGGTTTTTGCATGTTCGGACCATCTTGGTTAAAGCGGCCAATTGTGCGAAATTGAATCGATGATCCTAGTTCATGTATTGTGGCTTAGCGTCTAACTCCTCCTCTTCTAGTAGATGGGAATTGATAGTCATTCTTGGCCAGCCTGTTTAAAATTTGCATTGCTTCCTCCGGCGACTTATCTAAGAGTATGCCGTTTGCCGAGGCATCTAGCATCATCCTTGTTGGTGTATTCACGGTGTTGTAAAACATTGTTACTTGAGTCCACACCGGGAATCCGTGTAGAGGGCATTTGTGTAGAAGTTCTCTATATCGCTCCCAAGCCTCGTACATGGATTCATCATCTGCCTGCCGAAAAGAAGTAATGTCGTTACGAAGCTTATCAGTTAAATTTGTAGGATTAAATCTAGCAAGGAAATCACGACAAAGATCAGTCCAAGATGCTATGGATCCGGCAGGAATGCTATTTAGCCATGCTTTCGCGCCTATCCCTCGGTGAATAGGGAATAATCTTAATCGTAAGACATCGGGGTGACTCGTGTATCTTGAACGAGTTGCAAATCTCGAGGAAGATTTCAAATGTTGTCGTGCATCTTGATTTTTGAGCCGCCAAATTGACCTATTGTGTTGATCATATTAAACATTACGGTTTCAACTCAAAGTGGTCGGCTTCAATTTGGTGCGACAACTCCGGGTTAAGTCCATCAAGATCTTCTTCAAGATAGTCTCGAATAGTTCATTTCGTGCAAGAATCACTCCTCCTCCCGCTCGAACATCTTGATTAATATTGCCGTCTTGATTTGCCATTGCTTCTCTTATCCTTCGTCTAAGTCTTTGTAAGGTTCGTTCGATTTACGGATCAAAGGGATATTACGGTGAAGTCGGTCTCATACTGGTCATATACCAATGCAAAACCAAAGTTTGTTAGCCCTTTGAATTTTAAACAAGAAAATAAAAAGAAAGTGCAAGAAAGTAAAAACAAAGTCGCTATTGCCAATCCCCGGCAACGGCGCCAAAAACTTGTTGCGCGTAATAAGTGCTACGCAATTGTGCAAGTATACACGTCGCAAGTTATAGTATAAAAGATATCGTCTCCACAGGGGGATTGGTGCCACTTCAAGAATCTAGTCTCTTGCCTTTGTAAAAAGTAAAAACACGAGTGAAGGATTATAGAAGTTTTAACTAATAACTAATCTAAAAAGCAATTAAGTAAAAGAAAAAGATGAATTGAATGAGAGAGATAGGCTAGGTTATCGTGAGTTGAGGTGTGATAGCCGATTGGATTGTCTTGGTAAAAGAGTGCATGGGCAACTCGGTTGCCGTGGCGACTTGCACAACGGGTTGCCTTGGCAACTAATTGATGGTTGCTTGGGCGACTAGTTGGGCAACTACTTGGGCGATCGGGCAGCAACTTCAAGGTTCGGCGGAGCGTTCTTCAATGGTTTCTTCTTATTCCTAAGTCGAAACTCTAGCTACTTGTGCATGCCTTGATAATACATCCTGCGTGAATCAAGGGTGAACAACAACCAATCTTGCGCTCCTCTTAGCCGTTGAAATCCTTAACTTATTCCTAAGCCGGATTAATCTTCACCATCATTGGATTGCATAAAGATCATATTCATTCGTTTCTTGAATCTAACTCTCCGATATTAGATAAATGGATGAAATCACGAGATCCTCTCCCAATTCACTGCAAACAATAATAAGAATCAAGAATGAATAAACCTTGAAATAGAAAAGTGCAAACTCTTATTACCTAAACAAAAACCAATAGTTTCTCACAACCACAAAACACAATAACCATAGCCAAGTAAATTTAGTTCATGGCTAGGTTCCAAAGAAACACAAGATAATTAATCCCTAGCATGAACCCAATCGAACAAAGATGAAGGAAGAGGCTTGTCGAAATCCTCCTTGCCCTTGATGCTTGTCGAAAATTCTCTCCTCTTGCCCTACTTGGACTTGCCGAAATTTCCCTCTTGCTCTCTCTCTTGAATTGTCGAAATCTCCTTGATATTTATAGGGCTAGGCCAAAGTCCTTCTTTGAGGAGGAGTTTGAGTTGGAATTAAATTATCTTTAAAGAATATAATTCTTTATTATAATTTTATTCCTATTAGAACTTCTCCTATCCTCTTGGAATTTAATTCTTCTTTAATCTCTGCATGGCAATCAAATTCCTTTGGGCTTGGACCTTGCTCCATGTCATCTTGGGCTTGTAAAATCATGAATTTCGACATCCATATTGCTTTTGGTCTTTGTCGACAAATGCCATGGCAACTGGCTCGGCATATCCTTCGTGCATTGCCCTGGCAACTAGCTCGGCATTGCTTTGGCAAGTGATCCTGCACATACATACACAAAAACACACCAAAGCAGCATCTATTTCCACAAAAATCACCAAGTTATGTAATCAAGCTCAACGATTGAAGGAAACATGGATTAATGCATGAATGGCTAACTATGCAACTAATATGAGCCTAAGTCTAACAATAATATGAGTAAAAAGGGTAAGAAAAATAGTACTTTTGAACACTTATCAAAAGGCATCAGAGATATTTGGCGCTCCTCCCGTTGCCAGGGCCTGATTGATGATTGTTTCGGTGTCTGCTTTCCACCACTCCCCTGCAATTCAAGGGAAAACTCAATTGATCTGAGATGCAAACTTAGTCTTATTGCAGGGCCCGATATAAGAAAGTTGTCTAGTCGCATTTACCAAATACAATAGGAACTTCTTTGAAGGGATGAGGGAATGGATAAGAGGCATGTCGTTTAGGGAGGATGACAATAGGTCCATACACGGAAGCTCTTAGCCAAGATATGTGTGCATGCCAAAACAAGGTCCCTCTTTGGCCGGTAATGGTGAAGTTGTAAAGATAGGATTGCCCTGTCTGAATTGGACACTGTGTGATATAGGCAGGTCCATCAGCCCATCCGTTCCTTAACTGCCGGATTCCGTGCCTAGTTTTCCAAGTGAAAAAACCGGGATTCGGTTAACTTGTAATAAAATTCTAACCATTTAAAAGTAGGAGGAAATCAAAGTTTCATACCAGTGAAGAGTGACATTGTATTGAACATGGTTAACCACCTTGATGAGAAGCCAATCGCCTTCCCTCGCTATAATCCAAGGCCCGGGGAACTGGCCATTGACTGTGACAATGCTTTTTGTTTGGCATAACCTTGTCACATTTTGCATCTTAACCTGTGGAAGGTTAAAAGAATTAGAAAGAGCAAAGGGGGAAACGTTAGCCAAAACCAAAACTTACATTGAACTTGTAGTGCCTGGTAATGCCTGCATGTTTTGCAAGTGCCAAATCAGGTAGCAACCAGACAGAACATAAAGCTAAGAACAATAAAGCCTTGAAAACGGCAGGTGATGTAAGAACAGAAACCGTATCTTTGTTATATTTTTTCCCAGTTGATGATTTGGCAAAGATGACAACTGGGATAGTCAAAAGTGAGATCAAAAACTGATTAGAAAAGGAAGTACAAGTGAATATATTTATATTGTAGGACAAGGAGTGATTAGTTTGTTAATTAGGTGACTGAAATTGGGATAACCCTGTTAGATTAGATTAGACTTCAGCAGCAACTTGTAGATTTGGCCTACTGGTTGCTGGTTAATCCCTGTGGAGTGATGTTCAAGGCAGGGGAAATTCTGAAGATTGACATTAGCTTGATGAAAACATATCAATAACTCATGCTTTATGTTTTGCTCAGACAAGAAGTGGAGCATTTTGGTTTATTATTTAATAGTTATGTTGGACACTGAATGATGAATACATATAAATATTAAAAGTTTTCATACATTTTAAAGAGTTTTTGGAGGATTATATGATCGTATGAACATATATACATATTATTTTTCCTCCTTGAAAACAAGTGTAGGGTTTGAGTATGACCAAGAATAAAAATGGAAGGAGGAAAGAGGGCTGGGGGCATGTAGCCTTCAACCTCCTAACGTTGACACGTGCTAATCAAGACAAAACATATTTTTTTGGTTTACAACATTTTAGTTAGCTGTCGGTTGAGCATCAAGCTCCTGTTTGCTGGCGCATCATTTGAACAAATTAGGGCTAATTTAAGCACTCATATTGGCCCCAGCCTAGCGTCAAGGACCCTTCTCCCATACCCAATCAACCTCAGGCAATGCCTTGGATTCATAGGCCTTTCTAACCTATACATTAGTATGTTTGATACATTGATAGTATATAAATTATATGTCGTGTCGGTGAATTAAATGATAAGACGTTAATAATAGGCCATAATTTTATTTATCGACGATACATAAAAGTATATCCAATATAAATCTTATAAATTATTAAGACATTTATATTTGAACTATTTGTGTTGGGAAAGAATGTACCGAAATGGAAATAAAGATCATCAACTCTAAGCCAAAACACATGCAATCAAAACCATAAGTGGAAATTAAGTTCTATAAAAAAAAACATGCATATGAACAAGAAGAACACGAGTGCATGTTTGAACGGAGACGGCAACAAAGTATTCACTATTAAACTTTTCAACATACATCACTCATGGTCTGCCTTGCCGTGTTCGTTCAAATCATGACAAAAAACAATATTTATATATTATTTGCTTTTAATAAAAAAATATTAGTAAAGCTTTAAAAAAAATCCCCCCACCTCTCTCTTAACAAACACTGGGCTACTTTTGTTGATTTGTTTATCCACATTGACAATGATCTTCAACCAAATTCCTTTTCACATCTTTATCATTTAGAAAAGTTAGATTTCTTTCTACAAAAAATTTAAGCAATTAGTCAAATGTTTGAATCAATGTCTTATAAGTAATTTTAGTAAAATGAACTTCCAGGTTCTTTAAATAAGATCAAAAGCTCAAATATTAATATTATGAATGGAGTCAGGTTGGAAGGATCATTACATAATAAATTTAATTAATTTTTTTAGAGAATTTAAGGTTTATTTTAAAAAATATATTAAAAATATTTTTTTTTAAAAATAAAATATTCGAATATTAAAAGAACATTCAAGATATTTAAAATTATTAAAAAATAAAAATACTACTTAAAATTCAAAAAAATCTAATAATTCAAAAAATATTAGTATAAGCTATAAGTAAATAATAAAATTATAAAAAAATAAAAAAACTATTAAAATTTCAAAAAATAAATAAAAATTATAAGAATTCAATAAATATTAAAAGCTATAAATAAATAATAAAGTTATTAAAAACTTAAGAAAATATTAAAAATAAAAATTAAAAAAAGTACATAAAAGATAAAAGATGATTTTGATCGGTTAAAAGGCTGAATTGAGAGTAAAATAATTTTTGTTTAGAAAAACTTGGAAGTTTATATACCTCAAGCCTATATTTAAAAAATAAAATTAATTCTTAATTTCTTTTTTAAAAACCAAATGAAACTGGTGAAATTCGAGTTTTCTTTCTTGTAAAATTTAATATTTGTTTTAACAGAATCATTAGCTTTAAAATAAATAAAAAAAAATGTTTCTAGGCTTTAGAGTGAGAAGTAAGAAGATGAAAACTTAGAATTGTATTTGTGGAGTAAATTACTACGTACTTGTCAAAATTATAATAATTAATTAACTAATGATAAATGTTGGTACACTTGTTTTAATAATTAAGTCCCTAGTTGCACCTAAAATTTGTAAAATAAAGCTGTTATTAATTAATTAATTAAATTATTTTAAAATAAGAGAAATACTGTTGTTATTGTATATGTGGTGATCAGCGGCATATCATTTACCTAAAACAAATCGTCTGTTTCCAAGCTCTCAATTAAATATATTTTTGCATCGTTTTCCTTTAATTCTAATATATTGGTTTTGAAATTGTGACGTTGAAGATCAATAAGTTGTTGTGGTATCCACAAAGAAAAGGACAACAATCTCAGCTATTTCTTTTATAGTTCATATTTATTTTAGGCTTAAATGAAAAATAGGTGTCAAAAGTATGTTTTTTTTTTAATTTTAGGTGTTTAAAGTATTTTTTTTTATAAAAATAGGTGTTCAAAGTTTCAAAATTATAATTTTAGGTGCCTAAAGTATTTTTTTTTTGTAAAAATAGGTGCCCAAAATTTTAAAAGTTGAAATTTTAGGTACCCAAATATGCCATGTGTCAAACATTGATTGGTTAAAAAAAATTTTAACACTCATTAACAGCCAAACACCTAAAATTATAATTTTTAAAACTTTAGGCACCTATTTTTACAAAAAATACTTTAGCCACCTAAAGTTCAAAAAGACATACTTTGAGTACTTATTTTTCATTTAAACCTTTTTTATAGTTTATATTTAAGATTCGTGACTCTTATCCCAACAATAACGTCTTCAAGGCTCAAACTTAAATTTTTTCTTTTAAGGTGCTATATGCCTTGCCATGACACCCAACAATTGTTGGAAATAATATCTACCACTTTAAAACTCAAGCCCTACACATATATATGAGAGGGGAAAATGTTTTCTGCACTAACGTGGAAAAAAGTTTCCATAAGACTTAGGGTCCGTTTAGTTTTAAAAAATATTTTCTATTTTTATTTTTTGTTTCATTTTTAAGAAATAATTTTTAGTTTTAGTTTTTTAAAAATTAGAAATCATATTTGGTTAATAGAGATGGAGAGTTATTTTCAAAAATGAAAATAGTGAAAATGTGTTTAGTATATAGCTTTTCAAAATAGAAATGAAAAAAATAATTATTAAATAATTGAAATAAAATATAGTTAGAAAATATTATAACAATAATAAATAAATAAAATATGAGTAAATAAACCCAATTTTAAAAAAATGACATTAGAATGATTCAAACCCGAGTTCAAATTTAAAAACCCTTGTTTTCATATTTTCTATTTTCCTAAAATATTTTCAATGAAAACAATGAAACATCCTTTTTATGTTTTCAAATTTTCACTTATTTTTGTTTTCATTTTCTAAAAACTATTTTCTATTTTCACAACCAAACACGTTTTCTTCAATGTTTTCTATTTTCCAAGAAAATGAAAATATAAACGGGCTCTAATCTCTAGAACCAAACGCACCCTTAGTTTTTATAATTTATGGTCTAGGATTAGAGTTTTAGTGTTTGCGATTATGTTTTAAATTTTAAATAGATTTTATGGTTTAAGGTTAAAGTTTAGGGTTTAGAATTTAGGGGTTAAAGTTTAGAACTCTTAAAAAATATGTGACAGCTTTAGAAGCCGCTTGTAAAAAAACTTTTTCCTATTGGTACATCAAATAATTACCCATATGAGAGTGTCCAATATATATATATATATATAAGCACCATGAATAATTTTAAACCCTAAACTTAACCATTATACATGTACCATATTATTTTGCGACGAATCTATTATATTTTTGTCATCGAACATTTTTACCATAACTTCAATATTACTCGAACCGATAAAAAATATTACCAACACGTGAATTTGTTACCAACTGTATAACTTGGACATTATGAGATTATCAAACGACTATACTAACTTTTAAGCCATCACTTATTCCCATTAAGAGGACAGTAAAAAAAAACTCTTACCTTTCGTAATTAAATTGTAATAATAACTATATCATTGAACTAATTTAAAATGGAAACAACTAAATCTAAATTCTGATTAAAAACTAATCTTAAAAATAAATTTACTAATCAGGTAGGCCAAATTAATTAATGGTTTAGAAAAAAGTAGGAACCAAATCTTAGACACCTAATTCATCATATTTAAAAGAATAGGGTTGATTATATTCCCTGATAAGTCCCTTAACGTTGACCCATTTTTGCTCAAAATTCAAAGTCTTGGAAAAGATTCTAACAACAACTAATGCCCTATGTTTAATTTAATTCATTACACCTTTGCTACAATTTTTTTTAATATGTTGGTGTGATTATAAGGTAATATCTTTTCAGTTCCTTTGCTACAGCTTTCTATTACTTTATATTTGAATTAACAAAATATTATATCTTAATGTACCGAAAATGACTATAATTTACTTAAATTATTACTATTAAGATGGAATTATTGTGTTCTGGTACATAAAAAATACCATTCTTTCATCAATATGATTACATTTTTAATTTATGTAAAGGGTCCATAGTTTTTGCATTGATAACAAATATGTTTTTACATGGTCATGTATCATATTAAGATACATCATTAATTTTAAGCAAACCGTATTTTGGTGACATTTGTAAACTCATATTACTTTTTTTGTTCCTTCATATTTAATTAAAGGTCATAAAATTTTAGACCCACTATGAGCACCTCTTCCTTCCCCTCCCCTCTAGGTAGGATTAGGATTAGAATTATAATTTATCAAAAAAATTACATCGTTAATAAATCAATGATTTTAAAAAAATAAATATAAATTTAATTATATTTTTAAGACAAATATACTTTCTTTCTAATCAAATAGAACTGATGAATAAATTATTAATTGATGCATTTAATAAGATGTTACTACTATAGGTAGTAATAAATAATGTGTGTTCATATAATAATATTTAAAGAGTTAATATTCACATACTTATCAAATTTAATATCACTAATAATTATAATATTCAAACTTAAATTAAAATATTCAAATATAAACTAACAAGATTCAAAGACATACTAAGGAGAAACAGGTTTGAACAGAGACTATAAGATAGAGAGCACGAATTTTAAAGATAAAATAGACATGTACTCAATCGAGGGTTTTCTTAAAAAAAAATCAGAAATATAGACAAATTCTATTCGAATAATTAATAGAGAAAATAAAGAAATGATAATATATAGTGCCCAAAGATGACATCGAATCACTAATGTGCCATCTCTTTTGCTAAGTTTGTAGCTAGGATTTGAGTCAGAGTCTCACAGTTTGTCTGTCAGCAGCTACATCCCAGAAGTAACTCCACCATTCAGGACCCAGACTTGTAATTTTGTAAGATATTCCCTCTCCCAAACAAACAACCATAGTATAGCTATACGCAATTAAAATTATCTTTCAAAACAACTCCCTAATCCATTCAGATTCTATTATGTAGTTCGTTTACCTGATCTTTTTAGCTTTGATTTAAACTTTCTCCAAACTCCAATCATCCTCTCCTTGTTTAGTTGTTGATTTCAGCCTGTTTAATCAATGGATCAAGATCGGTATTTGATGTGGACAAAGAGGAGATCGGATGGTTTGAGTTGTTATTATGATTCATGGGAAGAACAAGCCTTTGCAGAAGATGCAGCGGGGCCACTCGGAGGGTGCATATGGCCTCCGAGGTCTTATTCTTGCAGCTTTTGTGGGCGGGAGTTTAGATCGGCTCAAGCTCTAGGAGGTCACATGAATGTCCACAGGAGAGATAGAGCTAGGTTAAAGCAATCCCCACCGACTGATCAAAATAACATTCAGAATCCCTTTTCACCTGACGAGGTTTGTAACTTTTCTTATAGCCCTAACCCTAATTCTCTTCCGCCTAGTAAAGAGAATTGTCTTGAACAAACTTTAGTTCCTCCGTTATCTTCACCAATGGAAGTCCCCAACGAAGTCCCCAAAATCATGGTCAAACTTGGCAGATGACAGATATTACCATTTCTCTGATCTCAAGGGCTGATGACGGAGACAAGAGTCCAAGAATCCTAGCATCTGAATGTAGGGTTAAAGCAGGTTGTGTCCAAACTATTGATTTGTCTTCAAGCTTGAATCTAGTTGTTCGAGAAACACGCCCTCCTATGTCTGGTAGTAAACAAGACATCACCGTCGTCGGTTGCAAGAGAAAGAGAAGTGATGATCATCATACACCCACGACCTTACCCTTGTTCCTCAAGCCGGTTTCAGCTGAGGACGACATAGATCTTGAGCTAAGGCTTGGTCATCGACCCAAGGTAAGGTAGTTTCATCGCAAGACCACACTTTCAATCTGGTCCTGTCTACAGTGATCATATGTTGTCTGTAAGTGTAACCTCCTTTGAGTTTGATGAATTACTCTCACATGGTGTAACAAAAGTTACATATAATTGAAAAAAAAAAAGGATTAAAAACACTATTTTGCATTAGAGATATACTTTATATCTTCACCATGCATATGGTTTAATTAGCTTGCCCTGGATACTACTTAAAGAAACATTGTAGGTTAAATGGATTGTGTAGTATGATATTTGTATTACTCCATGTTTTTAACTTTGAAACTCAAAAGGTCGATAATAACTATGCGTGTCTTTTCCATACAAAGTTGCAGGCCTTGGTTTGATTTTCCAGGGTTTGTCTTCATTGAAACAACACATGAATGTATATTAGCTTCAATAATCTATTCTGATTTGGATTAAGAGAATCTGGTGCATGTGGATTTGTGAATTAAAAGGTATACCAGCTGGATATATCAGTTGCATGTTGCAAATTCAGTAATAGGATGGAATGTTTTTGATATATTTGTGAATGTAAATGTTAGACAGTTAGACAGCTAGTGGTGATAAGCTCTTTTCCCATGTACACTTACTGACATGAGCCTGCAAATACGAATGATAAGCTCTTTTTCCCATTTAAAAAATTACTGACAGTTTCCAGTTTAAAGTCAAATTTATAAAACTAAACCCAAAAAAACATGGTGCATTTTTAGGGTATATGGTTTAGAGTTTATAATATAAAATTTAGGGTTATAGTTTATAATTTAATTTTTAAATATTTTTTAGTGTCGAGTATAGAAATAAGCATACTTAAGAGGTAGAAGATTTTTGTTCCAAAATTAAACCCACAAAAACAAACAAAAATTCCCTATCCCCTAAGCATTTTTTTTTTATGTCTCATTATAAAAATTAAATTATATATTTCAAAACCTAAACCTTATACCTATATCATACTCTATACCCTAAACCCTAAATTTAGTGTGGGACATAAATGAGGGCATGCTAAAGGGCTGAGGATTTCCATCCCACAAAAACACAACACTTTGTCTAAGTAGATGTTATGGATATTCTAATTCAAATCTATATTAAGGTGCAACATGCCTTCCCTTTCTCTCTCTTATCTTTATGATCTTAAGATCTCACATAATTTGATCTACTTGTGCTTTCTCTCTCTCCTCTTCATAATCCATACCAACTCTGAGAATCATTACATTAAAGTATTGCAAAATGATATTCCAATGTGTTTTGTTTATTTATTTTTAAAATTATCGAAGAGAATATTATGACACCATGACCTATATCGCTATCCACGCATCTTTTGTTCCTTCTTCTATTGTCTAATCTCTTAATACATATCCTCTTTTATTTTAAAGGAAAATTCCCAGTAAAATATATGAATACATTAATATAATCTGCTTACAAACAAATATATAATTGCTTACAAACAAGTCTGTCTATAATAAAGAGATACATACAATTCCTTTCTATTTTGAAAAAAAATGTGAAGCTTGTTTTCATTTTGGGTATTTACCAAAAGTATAAACTAAGATATAGCAAAGGAATATAAAGAATGTAGAAAACAAATTAGTTGCCATTAAAGTGTAAATGATATTCAGGGCCTGTTTAACCCTATCTTTGTTTTTAAGATATGTGATGGTGGTGAAAGTAGAAAATGAAAATGAGATGGGTTGGAGCAACAAGTGGTTGACTTTTGGGTAAGGGACAAAGGGTGTGGGGGCTATAACTGTATAAAGCTAAGATAATACGTATATAAAGGAATATAAACAAATTAGTTTTGCCATTAAAGATTGTTTAAAAGACTAGAGGGTTGGAAGAAAATGATATTCAGGGCCTTCCTTGTATAAAGCTATTTGCATGGGAGCAAGTCCATTCTTCAGTTCACGAGCCCCCTTTCCCATCCCATGTGGGTTCTTTGTTTTCTAACGATGCATGTGATGTTATATTTTGACTCAAATTCTAATTAATAATTAAGGTGGAAATTCTTTTTTTTTCTAAAAACAAGAAGAAAGAAAGAAAACAGTAGAAAAAGAGGAAAATGAAACCAAAGATACAAGCTGTTGCTATTTGGAAAACATTCAACCAAGTTTCTATATGGGTGTAAGAAGGGTTTTGTCTTCATTAGGGTTTCGCTATATTGCTTAATAACAACAAAGGCTGAGGGGTCTCGTAAACTATAAATAATACAGGCTGCAGGGGCAGGGGTTCACGCTTCAGAGTCAGATGTCGTTTGCCAGTTGCTGTTTTAAGGGATTTTCTTTTTTAAGATAGAATTGGTATGTGTCAGCCAGAACATTATTTTTCCACATACCAAATTCCTAACAAATGGTATCATGAGCTAGGTTTTGTGGTGTTTAGAGCATTTTTGTAATACCAAATTATTGTTTAAAAGACAAGAGAGAATATCGAGGAAGAAAATCCAGAGTAATTGGGGGTTGGTTTACTTGTATAAAGCTATTTGCATGGGAGCAAGTTCCCTTCTTCAGTTCACGAGCCACCTTTCAC
Organism: Hibiscus mutabilis; assembly: GCA_019671005.1. Taxonomy (NCBI): domain Eukaryota; kingdom Viridiplantae; phylum Streptophyta; class Magnoliopsida; order Malvales; family Malvaceae; genus Hibiscus; species Hibiscus mutabilis. Next base: position 71,051,090 of record CM033712.1, on the reverse strand, counting down.
TCTCAGTTTCAGATCAAAACTTATACCTACAGACATTCAATTGCTTTGTCTCTTCTCTTCAACTGTTGCACTTTGCATTCATGTTAATTTGCATCTTCCAATCTTATCTCGTTTTGGATATTATGGTGATCAACCGATAATTTTTTTTGACAAATCTTAATCTTAATCCTACCTACCTAGAACCATGTTAAAAAAAATGTCTTGATCTACATCTCTTTGGTTATTTTGCCAAATAAAATGCCTAACATGTTTAAGTTAAATCTTCCAAAATCTCGTTTTGGATATTATAGTAATCAACCGATATTTTTTTTTTGACAAATCTTAATCCTAATCATACCTAAAGGGGAGGGGAAGGACAGAAACTGAGAAAGAAAATGTAAGGAAACAAAGATTAGCAGCTTGATCAGCCAGCCCAATGTGCTTGCTCATCAACCGATAAATATTAAATTTCAATATATCCAATCTGTAATTTTGTGTTTTAAAATCATTTAGGTGAGGAAGATATAATAAGATAACATTAACATGTAATTACATGCCCCCATATTTTGTGTTTAAAGTCATTTTACCCCTTAACGAGCAGAATTGCACTAATACGTTTAATGTTAAAAATTACATTCTAAATTATTATAAGTCAAATATTATTCTTTCTTCCAACTCAAATATTAAAAAGGTTTAAAACATTAAATTATATTGTTATGAATCCTTTCTAAAAAAATAAAAAATTATACTATATGCAAACTATATTTATATAATAATTAAATAATCGGTAGCATAATAATTGGTAAATTGAACCCAACAAATGGTTCAAGTGGAAAAGCGGATGATGTTCATTCTAAGAGACTCGGGTTTAATCGATCTGTCTACAAGGTGTTTATGCATTGTCAAATGGCTAATATAGGAACAAATATTATATTGTAATTACCTTTAGACTATTAAAAAATGGTAAATAAGTTTAAGCTGTGGATTTAAACGTTTTTCAACATTAAAATCGTTCAATATTTGCTTAAATCACTCTCAAAATGGTAAGTATGAATTTTAATTTCAAATCAATATGTGCAATGAAAACTTTTACTTTTATTATCATTTTCCTTAAATCACTCTCAATTATTTTTTATTCTTAATTTTATCATTAATTTTATTAGGGGAGGGTAAACCATATTTTCTTTATTTAACTCGATTAAATTTATTTATTTTCTAACACTGCTGCGGATTGGGTTGCAAAAGCCTCATAACTAACAACTAAAATCCCAATGCTGACTTGACAAGTGTCAATGCTTCCTAGAAAAAGTAGTAACGAGAAAAACAAACTACTCCCGAGGTGTTGGACAGTTGATATCTGAAACATTTGGAAGTTGTGTCATCTCTCTTCTCCAACAACATTTGGTAGAGAAATGGCAGATAATAGGATCAAATTCTTTGAACTAAACACAGGAGCTAAGATCCCTTCTGTCGGATTAGGCACTTATGGCGCCAAACATGGTGTTCTCCAAAACACTGTCAATACTGCCATCAAGGTTTCTTTCTTCTTTCTCCTGTCTCTTTTTGTGCTTTTTTCTTCATCGTTTTCAATTGAATTGTCCTTTCTTTTATTATTATTCAGGTTGGATATAGACATATTGATTGTGCTTCAATGTACAACAATGAGAAAGAGGTGATGTTTTTTTTTTTTTTTTTTTACATAATTCCGGGATTCTCTTTGCTTATGTGGGTGTCTAAGGGAACATTCTCATAGGAACAAAATGTTTTGTGTGTTTGTATTTCAATTCAGATTGGTTCTGCTCTCAAAAAAGTGTTTCATGAGGGTATGGTGAGACGTGAAGACGTATGGGTCACCTCAAAACTCTGGTTTGTGTGCTTGTTTTAAGCCATTTTTCTTTTGATCAAATTCTGTAAAAGGTCCCTCTACAATGCTTTTTTGACAGGTTTAGTCCTACTATAATTTGATCATTTGGTATTACATTGGACTTTCAGGTGCACTGATCACTTGCCTGAAGATGTACCAAAGGCATTGAATAAAACTCTGCAAGATTTGCAACTTGACTATGATCGATCTCTATCTAGTACGTCTAACACAACATTTTTTTCCTTCACTGCATATAGAATTTGTGCAAAAATAGGTAAAATTATTGTTATTAATTGTGATGAATGTTGAAGATACATTGGCCAGTGAGTGCGAAAAGGGGAGCCATGGTTGTTAAGGGCGAAAACCTTACGCAACCAGACATCCCTGCAACATGGAGAGCAATGGAGGCACTCTATGATTCTGGTAAGGCTAAGGCTATTGGAGTGAGTAATTTCTCTACAAAGAAGCTGCAGGATCTATTGGAAGTGGCACGTATAACTCCTGCAGTCAATCAAGTCGAACTTCACCCTGTATGGCAGCAGCCAAAGCTGCATGAATTTTGTCATTCCAAGGGAATTCACTTGTCGGTATGAAACCGGTCATTGCCTCGGGTTCATCTATTTTTGATTTTGTTTGCTACCAATTTCTTTGATGTCAGGGATATTCACCATTGGGTTCTCAAGCCGGAGAGAAAGTGAGGAAGAAAGTGTTGGACAATCCTTTTGTTAAATGGGTTGCGCAGGAAGTAGGAAAATCGGCGGCGCAAGTGGCGCTTCGCTGGGGACTACAAATGGGCCATAGCGTACTTCCAAAGAGCATAAGTGAGGCGAGGTTGAAGGAAAACCTTGATGTTTTTAACTGGTCTATACCTCAAGAGTTTCTTCCAAGGTTTTCTCTTATTGAACAGGCAAGTAGTAACTGTTTTATTTCTTTTGTTTTGTTTTATCTTGAACATTGTAAGAGTAATACAATTTCATCTGAACAAATCTTTGATGACTCCTATGTTGTTCTGAGATTCAGGAGAAGTTAATAAAAGGTGAATCATTCGTGCACAACACCTATGGTGCATATAAGAATCTTGAAGAACTCTGGGATGGTGAAATCTGAGCAAACATAGACTGCAAGTGTTTAATCACACTCACAGTTTTTTACTGATTTTCAAAGTTTTTCTTCAATGTTCATTGACAAATCTTGATTATGTAGACAACAAAAAAATTTTTATTTCTTTTCCATCGTTACGTGTAATTTTAACTCATTATAATAAGACTCCTTCATTAACCGAGGTTTAGTTAATTTCATTCATTCAATTATTATTCTTAAAAGATGGCATCCGAGAAGCTTGAAATTCAAACACCGACATCTGCACCATTTCACTTCACCTACATATAAAGGCTACCGAAAGAGTTTGTTCAAAAAACAATGGTGCAAATGTCGGAATTTTGAATTTCAAACTGTTTGAAGAAATAGTAAAATAAGACATACTGTAACAGTTAAACTGTTTGAAGGGAATGATTAATTATGTCCTGGTTTGGCCTGCTGTCTTTCCTTTTGTGTTTCGCTGGAAAGAAAAAAAAAAGGAATAGCTCATCACTTGGACATATACAAACCTGCATGAATGAAGATGTTACATTTGTGTTCAGGTGATCACAGCTTTGACCCGCCATGCAAACTTTCACATATCAGTTACACAACACTCTCAGAAGTTGAAATCTTAAAAGGTTTATCCATTAAATCTAGAAAGGAGAATTATACAGTGTTCTGTGCCAAGCATGATCCAGACAAAAAAATCTGGAAACATAACAGTAAGGCAGAAAATCGGGAACAAAATGCGTGGACAAACGAGCAGTTCTGCACTACTATATTACAAGATATAGCAGCTAATGAAGAAAAAGAAACAGAAACATTTCCTTTCCTCTCTCAGAGTTGGAACAGATTATATTTGTGTTTGCAGGGGAAGATCCTTGTGGCTGTAAACAACCCCTTTGTCACCATTCACCACCTGCCCACTCCCTCTCAAAACCCTACATTTTTAACAGTCATGTACTTGTTAGAACATCTACTTTACACAGCATATTTTAATCATAAAGAACACCAAGGGATAGTAGATCAATACCATCGAGTTGTTAGCAATCCTTCAACTCCAACTGGACCTCGGGCATGGATCCTGCTTGTACTTACTCCAACCTGTTAAAATCCATGCATCAAAATAGAACCAGTTCAGAAAATTGACCGTGTTGTCCAAAGCAAGAAATTTTGGGAGATTGATTACCTCAGCACCAAGCCCGAATCTTGCTCCATCACAAAACCGCGTGCTTGCGTTATGAAATACAGCCGCACTGTAAAAAAAAACAGATGGCGAATTGCAATAGCACCAACAATAACTTATTGTATTTATGCACTCAAACATGACAAGAAAAAGAGATATCACTTTATGAATAACTTCAGCCTATATGTAAGCATACCTGTCTACTCTGTGCAAAAACATTTCAGCAACTTTGCAATCTTCAGTGATAATGCAGTCGGTGTGAGAACTGCAGAAAAAGCAAGTTATAAGAAATTCAGAGAACAAAAGCTAGCAACTCAATGGCATACATGAATCAATGAAAAGTAAAAGAAAATGAATTTCAAGAGACACGGCATGCCTTCCATGCTGGTGTATGTGGTCAATAGCAGACTCCATATCATCCACAATTTCAACTGTGCAAGCCAGTGAACTGTACTCGTGATGTAATGATTGTGCCTCGGGAAGTTCTAACAAGGAACTCGCTCTTGGCCCACCGTAAAGGGTAACACCTACATTTCAATGGCAGAATAGGTTTCAAACAGAATCATATACACAGAACAAAATGTTTACCCTCAAAACCACCAAATCAATCAGGTTACATGATCATGGAAGAACAATTTAAAAACAATTGAATGATAAGTGATGTATAATTTGAATGCACTAGGTTAGTAAGAAAGCAATTCATATAAGCATACCTTCACGTCGGAGTTCCGCAAGAAGCTCATTGAGCAAATCGGTACTTGACAAATCCTGGTGTACTAGAAGCGTTTCCTGAAGACAGCATATTTAAGAAACTTCAAAAACAAACTACATTAAGAAATAAGAGAACTTTGTAGGATAAAACTATAGTATGAAACAAATGGGCATATGCAAGAAATATGCAGCTATGGGAACAGTAGCACAAATTTATGTAAAAATGAAATTACCATAGTGTTACATGCAGCAGGATAATCTATCTTTGCATCCAGAACAACTTTTTTGGCCATATCCGCGTTAGCTGACTTGTCAACATAAACATGACAAACTCCATCTGCAATGTAAAGTTGAGAGTTCAGTTTGAAGCTCTACTTCGTAGGGCGTTAAAGAGGCAAAATATTTTTCTTACCAGCATGACCAAGAACAGGAATTTTCGTCGAACTCTTAATTTGAGAAACAAGACTGTTACTGCCTCTGGGGATCACAAGATCTATCACATCGTCAAGCTGTGGAAAAATAGAATCACTTAAAAACCATCGCGAACCAAAGAGCTATAATGAACTCAAAATCCTGCCACTCACCTTAAGCAAATCAGGAATATCCTCTCTTGAAGCGACAAGTCCAATAAGTTTGTCTCCAATGCTCTCTGGGATGACGGAAGTAATGATCTGATAATATAGAAAGGAAGTTATTGAAAGGGGAAAAAATAGCTAAGAGAAACGAAACTAATAGGGCATCTTCTCAAATATAAGCATTTGCAAGAAGTTGAACCTAGAGAATCAAACCTTGTGCAAGATAGCATTTGACCGCCAAGCTTCTTTGCCACCTTTAAGAAGTATAAAAAAGTTGAATGGTAAGTGAAGCTATCTGTTGAAGCATAAAGAAATGGAATAAAAGGAATGTTTAGTAGAACTTCATGCAGTAATCAAATAGACAGTGCTGAGCTACAATATCCTATGTTCAATCTAGCAAGAGAAAACAATGCAGTAGACTTAAAGTACAAAGAAAATGTCAAAGAAAATAATAGATGATTTCTCACTGGAATATGACATAAACTATTGTATTCAATCGCAATGAACAAGACATCTGCTAAGTGTACCTAGAATTAGGTGAAAAATATTTAACACCATCAATTGCTAAAACCTGTTGCGTAATTATCCCCAAAGATGCAAGAGAAATTAATGGCAAAAGTTCAGAAGAAATCATTAATTCTTGCATGAAAGTGAAATCTCACTACACCTTGTAACCTAAATGGTCTGTTACCTGAACAAGGGCATCAGGTCTAGACTCAAATATAATCAGCAGGACACCCAGAGGACAAGATGTTTTCTCCAAGATGAGTCCATCTGCAAGCTGCACCAGAGGCAGTCAAAGTAAAAGGTCAATATGGTGATGAGGAAAGCAAATCGGCACACTCCTACGTATATATATATGAGTGTATGTGTGCTTTTGAGGATTTCTAACCTCTGTTTTCTTTAGAATACGACCAATAGGCTCTTCCATGTCAGCAATAACACGGATAGATTTTGCAAGAGCAGCAATCTGTAAAACAAAAATTTTTGAGACAAGGAATGCACTTATGTAAAAGGATTAATGGAACAAAATTGGATATCAAAGGCAGCAACACACAAAATTGAAAATTGATTTATTTTCTATCACAAAAATCCAGCGTTAACAGATGCTTGCCTTCCCAGGCTTTAGAGCCAGACGAGATATCAGTGCCTTGTCGTATCCCTCAGCCTCGGCAGCAGCAACATCAGCTATATTCTCAGCCATAATCAAACTTTCATTGGCCTCGAGGGCATCGGCTATGCCCAGCAAAAGTCTCCTATCTTCAGATTTCATTGTCTGAAATTAAGATCACTCAGAAAAGCTTCCAAACCTAATTTCCTCAATGAACAAGGAGACTAAAAGAGGTCATTTATGGTGACTACAAGAAAGAAATGATGCTTCCTACCTGTAGCCGTCTAGAACATTCCCGTGCTGCAACTGCCATTTCGCGTGCACCGACTTCTTTAACTGAAGTCCATAGGTGTGCATCTTTATGAAATAGGGTACCAACAGGCTTTCCTTGAAGTACCTTTATGATGTTGTCAGTGGCATAGCCACTATAAAAGATGTAAAACGCAAAATGAGGATTGCGACAAAAGAACCATTGAGTTAACAAAGAAACACATGCAGAGGAGTGGCTAATGCTACTCTTTAAAAAACACGGGTTTTGCAATCACCAGAACTTCCTAATTAACCTATAATAAAACTCACCAGCAAGAACCAAATTTGTCAAGAATTTAAAAAGCTAGTTGAACCCTCTGGATTTATTAATCACATGGTTATCTGTAAATAGGTTTGCGGAGTTGGATCGAGACATACCTAGTAATAACAACAGGGATACAAGAAGAAGCAGCAGAAACAGCCGCATCAACCTTTGCAGTCATCCCCCCTCTACCTAACCTGGACTTGTCACCAAATGATATTTCTGCTTGATGTTTTTCTTTATATATGTATGGATCAGCTTTGAGCCCGGGTCACTTGGTGGTCCACTGTAGAGGCCCTCCACATCACTCAACAAAATAAGAAGATCAGCTTTTACTTCCATAGCTAAGAGACCAGCCAAACTGTCATTATCCCAGAATATACCAGAAGAATCCTGAAGCAATCAATTTGTCAGAAACAAAATAAGTAGACTGAAAGGAAGAATAGAACAAACTAAGAAAAAGGATGAAAGTTGAACTTGAAGGCCTTAGCCATAAAAGGATCCATTAATATCCCACATAAGACGAATGAAAAATATGTTAACATTCTTGGTTATAAGAGAATGAACAACAAAGAATGATTCAAACTAGGGAAAAGAAGTTTATACCTCGTAAGGTAGTCTTCGAGTGCTGACTGCATCATTCTCGTTGAAAACAGGAATAACTTTCAAAGCTAATAACGAATTCACTGTTTCAGAGAGTTGAGTTCTGAAGCTATCATTCTTAAAATCAGTATCCGTTACAAGATGTTGTGAAGAAGTAACATCAAGCTGCACAAAGATTTGAGTTGCATATTAAAGCAAGTGAAACATAAAGAAAATGAAATCAATAGGCTGCCAAATGCAGAATAAAATAAATCTAGAAACCATATTCTTTTCCACCTGGCTAAACAAAGTATCATAAAGAGCCATTAAGCTATTCTGGCCGACAGCAGCACAAGCCTTGCCATCCAGTTCAACTGGTGGGTTTTGAAGGTCAACCAAGCTACAACACAAAGATCAAATCTTTTTAATTCAAAGTTTCTGAAAAAACAATAATTGATCAGTGTTCCTGACACCAAAAGAATAAAAAGATGAAAAAGGGTTTTGAAGGAATTGAACCTGCTATTAACCAATTCCCTGTATCTAAGCCTTTGACGACCGAGACCAACAGCACCTGAAGTAACTAAAACAATCTCATAGCCTTGCGAGTTTAGTTCCTTAAGCTGCAAGCAAGCAATTCATACAAAAACAAAATTAACACTTTGATTAGCCACAAAATCCCCTTCCTAGAGAAATAATCCTACAGTGGAACATCAAAAATCAAAATCCCATCTTGTCTTGTTAGATTATTTACCTGTTCACATAAAGCTCCAAGCCTCCCCACTGCTAGTCTCCCATCATGTCGAGTCACCACGGCTGTTCCCACCTTTGTTAATCAAAAACATCAAATCAAAACCACATTATCAACAAAACAAAATAAACCAAATCAATTGAAGACAATTTTTGAGGGGAAAAAACCAGAACCTTGACAATGAGACGCTTGACATCGTTCATAAAAGCTCGGGTAGGATCCATGGAGGGAGAATTGGAGTGACAGAGAAGATGAATGAGGCACGTCCAAGTAGTTTGGACTTGAATAATAAAGAGTGCTTTGCTCCCAAAGTTAAGGAGAAAACTCAAAGTATAGTTTGTCGTTGCAATGTCGTTATTAGTCGTTGCGGAAGTATGGCAGAAGAGGTCATGGAGATGAATGGAGAGATGTAAAATAAGACAAAGAAGATGATTAGAATCCGTTACTTAGGAGAGAATGAGATTTTCCATTTATAATATGACACGCTACACCAGTTCCTTAACGATTGTTGATATTTTTTTTAGCATGCCCAATTTTCTTGGGATTTTGAATTTTACAGAGTTTGAATTACATGATAAGAAATCTTATCAGATATTCAAATATATTTTCATCATCTCTTGAATTTCAAAGTGGAACTGACCTTAACCACCAAACGTTTTTCATGCAAGCTGCTGGATCAGTTCCCATTATTGTTAAGGCTCAGGTATTTGCAGTTGTGGTGGTGATATTTTAATAAAAATTATAAGATTTATCACAATAAAATTTTTTATTTTCATTAAATTAATAGTTAAAATATCACAAAAATAAATAAATTGATGTTGTGGTGGGGGTATTTTAATAATTATTATACATTAATTGATTATTTTGATCCATGTAAATATTATTTATAATATATAAGCTATTTAAATCTGAGTCCAAATCCGACCCAAGACCTAATAAATCTAGTTAACCGGCTAAATCAACCAAAGTTATGTTAGTTCGGTTAAACTAGTTTGATCTGGTAAAGTCAGTCGGTTTGATTTGTATACCTTATAATGAAATGGAGTGTATTTTAATATAGGCATAAAGTCAAAAGTAGCCCCAACGTTTGACCTTTTGGTCACTTTAGCCTCTATTTTATTTTTGGTCCGAGCAACCATTTAATGTTTCATTTTTGTTCAAATTTCACCCTCGTTAGAGGAAAACCGTTAGTCAACTAACGGTCAACGCTTGAGGCTGGCGTGGCGTGGCATGCCTGCATCATATGATGACACGTGGCATCAGTAGATGATGACACGTGGTGATTGGTTCACGATGCATGTCAGCGTCCCATGCCATGTGCCAAAGTCGTCTCTTATTGTGTTGCGATCCTGCCTTGACAAGCCTGTTCGGGACTGAGCAGAGGTGGACCGGGCGATGATATGAGCAATCCCTAATGAGCTGCCAAGTCAAAGATGCAAGTCGAAATGCTTTGGAAAGCCAATGAAGGTCATATCCAAAAAGTGTCATCATTTGGAACAAAGCAACGTCTACTCGCGTCATACTTGGTAAGTTTATTTAGCTCTTTAGGGGGAAGTGGTCTGGTGTTGGATCTCCACCATCCTCCTCGCCATGTGCTAGCAGCCAAACGACCTTGGTGTAAGTGACCTTCTCCTAGACTCATGTAGGGCCTAGGTGTGCAGGCATTAGGGCCAAGCGGATGGCACAATGTCTCCCTAGGTGGATCTCCTAAAGACGGTTTGGGGCCAGAGGGCCCCATATCGCGCTCGTCGCGAGAGTCAGGGGTTGGCAGCTAGCATTCGCTAGGCCCTGCGGGATTCGATATTCAGTGCGTGTGTTGCCTGAAGGATCGATCATGAGATGACGCTTTCGAGTTGAGTCCTTGGATAAAGGACGTGTTGAAGGCTGACTTGTCTGGGATGAGTCCCTTTCAAATACCGCTCGGCATGCTGAACCGAGCCTGGACGGTATGGCCGTGACAGTTTGGTATCAGAGCCATGAAATTGGTGCCGAGTTATGAATTTTGATTTTGATAACGTGCATGATTGTGGCCTCTACACCAAGCGCTACTATGCATGGAGTAGGCAGGGTCGAATGGTGCTAGACCAAGCGCTCTTTGGACCGGAGTAGGCAGGGTGGGGTGGACTTCACGCCAAGCGCTCCTATGTGGAGAGTAGGCAAGGTGGTCGAATCACGCCAAGTGCTCCCATGTGGGGAGTCGGCAGGGTGGTGGTATCCTACGCCAAGCGCTTCCCGTCAAGGAGTAGGCAGAATGGTGTCATGTCACGCCAAGTGCTACCATTCATAGAGTAGGCATGGTGGGGCAATATCACACGAGCGCTCTAGTAATTGGAGTAGGCAGGGTCGACTGACGGTAGGCCAAGCGCTCTTTTAATTGGAGTAGGCAGGGTGGGTGGACTTTACGCCAAGCGCTCCCGTGTAGGGAGTAGGCAGGGTGGTCGAATCCCACGCCAAACGCTTCCATTCAAGGAGTAGGCAGGATGGCGTCATGTGACGCCAAGCGTTTCCATTGAAAGAGTAGGTAGGGTGGTGTAATGTTATGCCAAGCGCTTTCTTAAGTAGAGTAGGCAGGGTGGTTTAGTTTCAAGCGCCGTGTGGGGGTAGGTAGGGTGGTTAGAATCTACGCCAAGCGCTTCCGTGTGTGGAGTAGGCAGGGTGACTCCATATGATATTAATCGATTGAGACTCAGTGAGGGCACAGAGGTGCCTGATGGTGGATTTTAGCACAGTGGTGCTGACGGTTTGTCATAGCACAGTGGCGAGTATGGATCCTTGCACAGTAGTGCCTTTTTGATGAATGCACAGAGGTGCAAACGAGTTTGACCTAGTGGAATCAGTTCACAGAGGTGACTGTTGTTAACCACTAGGGTTGCTTTAGTGCAGAGGCACTTATTGCTTGTAGCACAGAAGTGCAGTCGAGTTCTATAGTGGAATCAGTGCACAGAGGTGCCTATCATTAACCACTATAGTAATCGAAGCATACGCGGCGCTCGATCTTGAGTTGGCACAGTGGTGCTATATTGTGATGTAATGCAACGGCATTTATGATTTCAAGCACAGTGGTGTTTAACTTTAATGGCTCAAAGGTACCCATTGATAAAGCATGGCGGTGCTTACTACTTAGCGCGGTGGTGCTTGTGTCGTGAGGCACAGTGGTGCTCACTATTATCCTAACGCAGTGGCGTGTAATAGTACGGTGGTGCTTACTAGATAGTTGGAATGGAATCGGTGCACAAGAGGTGCTTGTCGTTACCCATAATAACTATCCTAGCGCAGGGGCGCTTATGGCTTAGGGGCACTGTGGTGCTAATCTCTATCTTTGTGCAGAGGCACTTGAGAATTATTCTAGCGCGGTGGCGCATGTGGCTTAAAATAATCTTATTGGATAATTAGAGTGTGATCAGTGAATATAGATGTTCATCGTTAACCATGATAATTATGCCAACGTTGTGGCACGTGTGATTCAAAAAGCACAGTGGTGCTCCCTTTTATGTTAGCAATGTGTTGCTTTTGTGCTTCAGGGTACAATGGTGCCTTTGAAGATTCAAAGTGAATCAAAATGTGTAATGGGTCAGTGGGCCACAACTGAATTGTTTAATCAAATAGTTCCTTCTATTATAATCAACGAGAGCCTCGACAAATAGAGTGGGGGCAACTGGTAATATAAAGAAATGCAAAGAGACAAAGTACATTTATGTATTGTAATGGCAACTAATGATCCTTGTACATCCTCAAAGCAACTAAGTGCAACACGAGGATGTATTTATGCGCTTGGATGAGTAAGGAGATGAGATATTGTGATGCATTCAATGCTTTAAAAGGTCTCATTGTATTATGGGACACAGTTGGTGTATGCGCTTAATGCCGAGGAGCAAGCCATTGAGTGACGAGTCACAGTCTACTTGCATATGGCTAGGTATGTTATTTTGTGTTTTGTAGGTCTATGGCTAGATCGTGTGACACAAAGACATTATAAGGCACATGTTCAAGTGGGTCAGTGGTTCGGTACTTGTATTTTGCTCGAGCCACAATCAGAGTAAAAGTGGGGGAGCTTAAATCTAGCACCCGACATTAATGGAGCAAATCCAGGTCATCATGAGTACATGATCGGTCTAGATGATCACGCATGTGCAACGTGGTCATAAGGAGATCAAAAGAACCCAGGATCGAGGCTTGAATTATTCGCTTGAGTGTTCAAATAATGGAACTAGAAGAGCGTATTGAATCAAGCACAGATCAAAGATGAGCTACCATAAATGTCCTTATCGACTCACCAAGTGATGAAGAATTGGACTACATCGATGAGGACATCGAGAGAAGAAGTAGGGGAGAATATCAAAACCATCCCTTCTTGGACTACATCGATGAGGACATCGATAAGAGGAAGTGTGGGAGAATGTCAAGGCCCTATCTTATTGTGTTGCAATCCTGCCTTGACAAGTCTGTTCGGGACTGAGCAGAGGTGGACCGGGCGATGATATGAGCAATCCCTAATGAGCTGGCAAGTCAAAGATGCAAGTCGAAATGCTTTGGAAAGGCAATGAAGGCCATATCCAGAAAGTGTCCTCATTTGGAACAAAACAACGTCTACTCACGTCATACTTGGTAAGTTTATTTAGCTCTTTAGGGGGAAGTGGTATGGTGTTGGGTCTCCACCATCCTCCTCGCCATGTGCTAGCAGCCAAGCGGCCTTGGTGTAAGTGACCTTCTCCCAAGCTCATGTAGGGCCTAGGTGTGCGGGCATTGGGGCTAAGCGGATGGCACAATGTCTCTCTAGGAGGATCTCCTAGGGACGGTTTGGGGCCAGAGGACCCCATATCGCGCTCGTCGCGAGAGTCAGGGGTTGGCAGCTAGCATTTGCTAAGCCCTGCGGGATTCGATATTCAGTGCGTGTGTTGCCTAAAGGATCATGAGATGACTTTCGAGTTGAGTCCTTGGATAAAGGACGTGTTGAAGGCTGACTTGTCTGGGATGAGTCCCTTTCAAGTGCCGCTCAGCATGCTGAACCGAGCCTGGACGACATGGCCGTGACACCATGCAGGCATGCCAAGTTAGCCTCAAGCGTTGACCGTTAGTTGACTAACGGTTTTCCTCCAACAATGGTGAAATTTGAACAAAAATAAAACGTTAGGTGGTTGTTCAGACCAAAAAAAAGAATAGGGGCTAAAGTGACCAAAATGTCAAACGTTTTGTTTTTTATGTTAAAAAAAACAGCAGTGAGTAGAAGGCAGGCACATGCCAAATAGGGACATGAGTGCCATGCTAGTCTTAAAAAGTCTTGTACCTTTATTTCTTTTCTTTTTTTCATTTTGTTGTCTAAATTGAATAGCATTATTAGTTTTAGCTTTTTCCGTTTTGTGATTGTGCGGCAGCTCTTTTATCATCTACAGGATTTCACCATAACTTCGGTATTTTATTTCATCTTCTTTTGTCTTGTTGAATGCTTTTCTTGTATATGAAAGAGTAACATTTTTACTGATGAATTATGTGTTTTTAGTATGCTTCACTTTGAGAAATCGATGGGTTTATACGACTTGTATAATGGGAGGAGATGGGAATTATTTACACAAATCCATAAATTAGAGTGAAATATGCACCATTCAATTACAACAAAATAAATGCTTGGAATTTACAGCTCTATATAGGCTTCAGTATAACTCAATGATGAGAATATCAATCTGATAAGAATTGATACAAATCTAACTTGTAACTTGTAGTAGATGAAGAATCCTTCAGGCTTCAAGAGATGTAATTTTCGATTTAGAAGCAAAAGCCAGGAAATTAAGAATACTCATTCTCAAAAACACTATCCTATTCCTATTCCTATTCCTAACTTGTAATAGTTGTTTGGAAGAGACGTCTTAAAAGCAATGACTTGTTGAAAACACAAGGGTCTGAATGAAGAAAATCCACCAGTTTAAGGGGGTTGTTGGTCCGACAGGATGAAGGGATAAGGTCATATGTGGGGTAGTCGCCCCTCTACTAACTGGAACCGCCCTCAATCACCAAAGTAGCCAAGTCAAAATTGAATTCAATTTCTCATCCAACTCACTCTCATATAGTAATATATTCTGCATTAAATTAAATAAAATATTGATTTACATTGTGTATAAATATTGACTATTGCCTTTACTTGTTTAAAAGGTTGGGACTTGGGACTCTCACTTTGATTCATACAATTACTGCTTCACGTGGCACATCTCTATCTGCAATTGCAAGTCGGTTGGTTTCTCTTCTCTTTTAAAAAACTATAATAAAAACAACAACAAACCCAGATCTTCACGTGTCTTTTAAATCTGCCTACTGTTTTCTCTAATATACACCATCCTAGGCTAGGGGACTAAGAAAATATTATTGTGACTGTGTAGAGACAATGGAAGGGAGTAAAGGAGTGGGATCCTCGTCTTCTTCTTCCTTCACTTCAGAGCTCTTTGGTTCAAAACTCTTACCTTCATCTTCCTCTGGTATTTTGGGCTCTATATTTGGACCTCCGTCTAAGGTATTATATCCCATGGAGGTTCCAAGTTTGAATTTTGTTGAGAGCTTTGCAAATTTGGGATTGTGTTAGGCACGGCACTGATGAGAACGTGAACAATAAGGCTGTCTCTATGAACCTCATTGTTGTTTGGAAAAGCTTTAAGCTTTGACAGTCTCTTTCTTGTTATAATATTGGTCTTCTCTCATATGCAATCTTTTTTCCAGGCCAATTAACCCTTTCATCTCATCTTTTTTTCCTCAAACATAGGTATTAGGGAGGGAATCTCTCCGTCCTGATTCGATTACCAATAGGCAGAACCAGCCCTGGAACACAAAGCCTGGAGCCGCTGGTTTGTGCATCACTTGTAGCTTTCACCGGATTTTATACTCAACTGACATGAAAATCATATGTATTAGTTGTTTTGTTTGTATTCAGAAACGTCTATTGATTTATCTTATACCATTCTTGTGATACAAAGTATAAATAGCAGTAGTAGCCCTCAATTTCTTGTACCTCAAGATTCAATACATGCTCTACTTGCTAATTAGTGAATGTTCAATTTAATTTACTTCCAAAGGTGAAAATCCAAACACGTGGATTAGAGACATGAGTTCCAGCTATCAGGAGCAAAGAGTACAACCATGTAATCTAAGTTCCTCGATCTACTACGGAGGCCAAGATATATTCCCTCTTCCCCAGAGTAGCCAGGGCTATGGATTGAACTCCATGGTGAGTACTACATCAAGTCATTCAATAGTTGAGAGAGTAGCAATGTTCGGATCTGCAGCTAACATGCTAGCATAACTCTTTTCAGTATAAGAAGAATGGTGGAGAAGAGGATTCAGGGATGGCATCAAGAGGAAACTGGTGGCTAGGTACAGTATCACTGTCTATTGGGGCTATTCTGAGCCCGAACTAGAAGATTTACATATTTTTTGTTTCTGCAGGGTCTCTCTATTACTAAGAGTTTGCTTGCCAATAAAGGTACCAAGGAAGATATAGTTAACATTTCAATCTGTCGCTGGTTATATATCAAATGTTGCAGACAGCTGGGTCGTTGATACTTTCTCCAGCCAGGCAAATATAGTTATTTGGTCTCCCTTGTTCATTGTAAAGGAGATCAAACTTTTTCTTTATAAAGGATTCATATATGTTTAAGACTTAAGTCACTACATATCATTATGATGAACTAGTGTTTATGTTTGAATATCTGGTATCCATTGCAGTTCCTTTTTTTAATTTTCATTCCGACAACGGAAATTTTTACTTTAAACCGTAAAACTCTCTGTCTCTAAGGATGCCACGCACCATGAACAGTTAAAAACATCCTTCAATTTGGTGTGGCCTGGCTATTACAATCATCTCCCAGTGAATCCAACAGTTTGACTTACAAAGTGTCCTTTGGATAGCTTATCTCTACTCTTAGCTAAAGGTTATTCCCTATCCAAAATTGGGACCCAAAGATTAAAGCAGTCTTATCTAAACTGTTTGTGGGACAAATGCTTTACATGTTTTTGTCTGTTTTTTAGGATTTTGATGCTACATGGTCAGTGGTTGTCTTCTTCAATGTTGAAACTAAATTTTAACCCATTTTAAAAACTGAGATTCAAAGGGTAATTATTCAATTAAAAGATAATGAAAAAGAGCACATGGTTTTCTTTATTTTTTATTACTCTTATTAAATAAGTTGCAAGCTTTTATTGGTACAAAAGTAAGCTTAAACTACATAAGTCATTGCTGCAGCATGTTAAGGTCCAGGTTCAGCACTTGGAGATCGGTTTGAGTTTCTAGATTTTCCATTTAAGGAAGTGTATAAGCTGCAAAGCAAGCATTTATAATTCATATTAAACAGAAGTTTTGAAAAATTTAAAAAAAAATAGAGCAAAGATGGAGCAATGAAATCATGACTGACCTCCACACTTGTAGCTAACCGGACGGTTTGCTATGTTGCGTTTGGGGATTGTTATGTCTATTTCAGGCTTAATCCCGGATGATTTAGCAGTGTTGGAGAGCATGACAGCACAAAGACAGCTCGAACTTTGACCGATTTTCCTAATCTGGGCACAGCAACCGTGAGCTTTCTCGTCTTGTGCTGCCTCAGCACATGGGATTAGCTTCATTATCAGGTGATGATTTCCCACATTCCCCTTGTGCATCAACCACAATGCTCACAAGCACAATCAAATCAATCCCACAACACAGACTGCCATTTCTCTGTATCTGAATGCAGCTTCCCCTCTTCTGAGGGGGTATAATTTTTAAATTGCAACTTCAATCCACTTTATGGTAATGGAAGCACATACAATTTTGTAATTGTAGTTATAGCACTTTGCTTTAAGAACAGGATGTGGGAGCATTATCTATCTTTGTTTAGTCCAATCAAAGTTAGGTGTCTGCAGGAAAAAATTATGATTCCCTTATGTATTCCCACACCTGCCTGTGGTCATCTCAATCTCAATGACAGTGGGAACAACCTCACAAGATAGCTCTCTATTTTAGCCACTTCAGCTGCTATTTCATTGCCAACTACTCCAGGTCAAAGAGTGCTTTGTCCAATCAAGCTACATTTTGTGGTGAACTGCTCAGCTAGTCTGCCCAAATCAAAACATTATCTTGGGTTTAACAGCTCACCGTGGACTTGCACTCGGGTATTTATGGTCGATGAAGCCCAGTGCTTGTGAATCAGTCACCAATCAAAACTGCTTTTAACGTTATAAAGCCTGGACCAACAGATAAATTAAAATGTTTATGCTAATCCACCTTGTTAACTAACATGTTTATTCATTTCACTCTATCATTATTCTCTTAAAGGTACCAAAGAAACATCAGACTTTTTCAAACTTTTTTGATTCAATAAATAAAAAAGGCTGCTCCTGAATTTGATCTCTTTTTCAAAATTTCCCCATTCATAATTTTCTTCATTTCTAAAAACAACAGCTGCTCCTGATTTGGAAGAAATAATTTTAACCGGCTGGGGCTTATATATAGTGTCAAAATTTCTTTATAAAAATGATCAAAATTTTAAAGGATAGATAACGATGATAAATATGACAATCGATTCACTTATTTTCCTCCGAATGCAATAAGATGAGTTATAATTGGGATCTAAATCAAAAAAGAAAATAAAAACTTTATTTGTAGTATTAGTAACACAAACCAAACGAGAAAAAGAAAATCCACCTTTATTTGTACTACTAGTAGTGCCCCAAAAGATGGGAAAAAATTATGGTTTATTTTTAAAACATTTCATTTTTGAAAACATTATTCACTAAAAAAGTTTTATTCATCTATTGTGTAAAACATGTAAAATTAGTTGTTTATTTATTCTGGAATTCAAAATTAAAATGTTTAAAAACATAAATTAAACTCTAAACTTTATAAAATAAAAGATGATTACCAAAATCTAAGTAAAATGTTAAAAAGGACTTTCATAACATATCTTTGTTTCTTAATATTCTGCATATAAGTTATAAGCTAAGTTTAAAAAAACATTATTCGCCAACTATTCTGTTTCTTCTTTGGCTCACCGTACCAAAATCTAAGTAAAATGTTAAGAAGTTTTAAAAAGTAAAAAAAAAGGATTAGCGTTTGTCTTTGGACCTCTCTCCAGTACCAGTAGTAAGTTTCCCTTTTATCTTTGAGTGAAAGGTTAATTTTTTTTTATATATATATATAAAAAGACTTTCATAACATATTTTTGTTTTTGATGTCTCTCCGTGTTCATCTCGCCTTGTTAAAGGCGAGTTATTAAAAAAACAAACTTAGAGCTTCAAGTTTTTCATTTCCTTGGAACCCAAACAAAGCCTTGTAACTCTTCAGTCTTCACTCTTTTTTCTTCCTTGTTTTCTCGATCACAATCATCGCCTCGCCGGTGTTTGATCGCTTCAACAATCGGTGACATTTGCTGTTGTGGGTTGTTGGAGGAAGGAAAGACTAGCGTAGATAAAAATTTTAATTTAAAACAATGTTCAACTTAACTGCTGGGTTTTGAAGTCATATGGAACTGGTTGTAATAGGACAACAAGATGACGCTTTACATTGGTCGCGAAGCTTCAAAGGTGTGTGTGTTTCTATTCTATTTGAGGGATGGGAAATTATTTAGGGATTTTGATTTCATATCTGGGTTTTTCTTCTTCTAGTTATGGAAGAGAATTTGTGCGGAGACAACTACAGAGATCAATCTTTTTCTAGACAATTGGAAATACGTTCTTGCCGGTCTCATTTTTCAGGTTTCATTTTATTTTTCATCTTCATTCCAATTAAACCCGGTTTCTATTATCAACATCTAGTTCATTTGAATAATTTCAAACCTTGATTTCTTCCTGGGAAAAAAAAACTTCTTTAGCAGTGGGTGTGTAGTGGGAAAGCAAGCATTTTTTTAATGGAGATGCTTGTTTTGGTGAAAAGTAGGATCTGGTGAACTTTGAGAAATAAAGCTTATGCTTTTGGCAAGTTTCATACAGATAAAATTGCTTTAGCAATGACTTAAAAAGAGTGTTTTTTGGGTCATCCAAGCTTGTTTAGTGTTGGCATCTTCCAAATTTGAAGTATGCTTAATTTATGATCATTTTAGAGACTACAACTTGAAATTTTGTTGGCTGTTGCTTTTGTTTTCAGTCTTAAATGTGCATTTACTCTGCAGTACATCCATGGTCTAGCTGCCCATGGAGTTCATTATTTACACCAGCCAGGGCCAACACTTCAGGATCTTGGATACTTTCTTCTTCCAGTAAGAATAAGTTTCTTGTATTTTTGCTCTTTCCTTTTATCTACTACGAGTATATTATTTGGTTAAATGCTCTCATATTTTAATTTCATGTAAATTTAGGAGCTTGTGCAAGATAAAGCCTACATCAGTGAGACAGTATTCTCATTTGTTTTTCTATCATTTGTGTTGGTAAGGTTATTCTGATCTTTTCTTTTTGTGATAATTATTATTAGTATTCTTTTATTTCAGTTCTCTTAGCATCTTTCACGCCTCCAGTTCTAATGTGTGAACTGCTATTTTGCAGTGGACTTTGCATCCTTTTGTCTTCCAAAGCAAAAAGATCTATACAGTTCTAGTTTGGTGCAGGGTGCTAGCATTTTTAGATGTGAGTATTGCTGCTTAGTGTTTTGTTATTAATGCACATGATATAGGGTATTGTTCCAGGTTTGCTTTTTGGTTCTTTCTTCGTCAGTCATATTATGTCAATGTATGTTACCATGCTTAAGTGAGAATCAACTGAAGCATTGTTGGATTCTCCTATTAGATATTAGATGAATAATTGCCCTCATTCTCTGTCAAATAATTCACTGAGCTGCTAATTTACTCAGCTGAGCTCTTTTTGGCTTAAATAGATTTCAATTACAAAAAGACTGATGATTTTTCCTACCCCTCTTCTTGGTAACCAATGGTGTCTATCAATTTGAATTACCATTTTCATCAATCACCTTTTCACCAAACTGAACTCGATGCTGAAGTTGTTCAACTACCTTCAAATTCAATGATTTTTGATAAATCATACAACCTTAAGCATTTTCTAAGTATTTTACTTACAGGTTGTCATCTTTGTTCATTTATTTGCTGCAGGCTTCTCAGTTTCTCCGAATCATCACATTCTATTCTACTCAGCTTCCTGGACCAAATTATCATTGCCGAGAGGTAGACTTGAAATTATGTGTGCATTTGATCTCGATTATATGCTTACATTTTCTAATGGTATTCTTTTATTAATTTATTTCTGCGGGGAACATTTGTTCTCTGAGAGTTAATATAAGAAATGGAAATTGATTGCAAGACCATTTACTGATCATTTTTTGCAGGGTTCAAAGCTTGCCAGGTTGCCAAAACCGGCTAATGTGCTGGAAGTCCTCTTAATTAATTGTAGGTATTCTTGTTTTATTGTGTCATTCAGTTTACCCCCTTCAAAGATATGAATATGTTTTCTTATTAATTATTTTGGATCCTTTGCTCGTCAAAATTTTGCAGTTCCTCAAGGTGTAGTATATGGTTGTGGTGACTTGATTTTTTCATCACATATGATCTTCACCCTGGTCTTTGTGCTCACCTATCAGAAATATGGAACACGAAGGTTAAACATAGCTTATTCCTTTCACTTTTTTTAATCCATTAGCCCCAATAATAAAGGGGAAAGAACAAAGGAACTGTAACTGTTTGAACATTGAGTGATTTTTGTTTTGAGTATCATTTTTATAACACTTCTGATTCACAATTAGCAACAAAATTAGATAAAATTGTACCCCAAGTTTGTTTGATTAGTTTTCTTATACACAATAAGGGAAATTATTCTTGCTTGAGTTATTCACATGCGGAGTAGATAAATTGATGTGTTTCCGATGGTATATTGTTGTACAATTGCAGGTGTATTAAGCAGTTTGCTTGGTTGTTCGCTATTATTCAAAGTCTCTTGATTGTAGCATCCCGCAAACATTACACAGTTGATGTAGTTGTTGCATGGTATTAGATCTACGTTCGAAATTTTTATTTTGATAATTAAAGTTTTATTTTTCAATTTAGTTTATTATAGTATATTTTTCTGCAGGTATACTGTTTAATTTAGTGGTATTCTTCATAGACAAGAAACTGCCAGGTTAGAATGTTTCGACCGTATCTAAAACTTCAATCTAACAAGTTGTTTGGGGCATAACCCTTGGAAGAAGTTTTAACAGTATCATTGCTGCAGAATTGCCCGACAGAAGCAATGGAAACTCACCTATTTCGCTACCATTGAGCACCAAAGACAAAGATAGTAAAACCAAAGAAGAGAATCACAAGCTCTTGAATGGGAATTCTGTGGACCCTGCAGGTTGGGCATAGTAAATTTATTGGTTAGTTCTTTTCTTTGAATATCTTCATGGTGATATCCAGTTGAGGATGGCATTTATGTTTTCCTCCTTTTTTCCCCTTTCACAGGCCGAGAAGTCTAGTTAATGTATGTCAATACCGCAATGACAGTTTGCATAGAAAATAGAAGCTGCTGGTACAGTGAAATGGAGTTGCTTGAATACTTATGATCTTGGATTAAAGGCATATCTCCTTACAGGAACGGTAATTTTGATGGTTTGTTTTCTTAGAAAACAAAACTTGAGTAGTTCATTGTGCAGTGTTCTGTGTAAATACACCAGCCGTCATCAGCATCAGCATGTATGGTGGAAGTTCCCGGGTTCCTATCGCCACTATCACCCCTGTCATGTTGATAGAACCCTCATTTACTGTAGCTGTTGGAATACTGATTTTATGCCAACAATGTGGAATGGTGAAAATTTAATTGTCATTCTCTCACTGCCGAAGGCTATTGAGATGAACATGAACTAGTTTAAAGTGAGTAGTAAGTGTGAAATATTGGTAAATATATAAAGAGCGTGTCTGATTTAGAGGCGGAAGCCCGGCAGCAAGATTGATAGTTTTCATGTTTTTCTTTATTTCTTTCATGATAGCAAACATGTACCAAGGAGAATTGGAGAAAAGCAGCAGCCAGGCCCGTATCCCTCGGCGAACTCTAATCATATAAACCAAAACCCACCCTCTTCTCTCAAAATTATTCCACAAATCAAAGTTTACCAATGATCACAGGGGAGCAGAGGCAGGACCCTCACCCACCAATGGCCCTGAAACAGGACCAGGGGCTGCACCAGAGCTCAAGAGCTCGATCATTGTGCGCTGAGGGTTGCTGCGCTGAGCGTCACAGAGGTCTGACAAAAGCACTCCTGCAAGCGAAGAATATATTCCTTTGATTGGGCCGCAAGCAAAGCATCATGCAAGACACCACTTTAACGTACGTGTAAGTAATATATGTTCCAAAGAATGGTAACCTAGATTACTCTAGATGTAAATAAACGATTACTGTTAACTACACACTGTTATTGAGATGTCGCCAAGAAACTCATTCAAAAAACAAAAAGATTTGTATATACCTTCACCGGCGGCCAAATTGAAGTAGAGGTCGACGATGTTGGGGCAATTTTGGTAGCAAGCCGGGGCACAAAGCTTGGCAGTGAATTGTTGCTGGAGGAGAGCGTCAGAGGAAATGCCGGTGGAGGTTCTATCAACCCCACAAGCACTCACACATTCATCGCTCTCAATATAATCGGCCATTGAAACCACCACCACCTCCGATGTCCTGCATTGGTACCCGTCTTTCTCCACCACTGTTTCCAACAAACATCTCTTCCCAGATGTTGCTATCGAAAACGCACACACTTGCGCCGGTAAATCTTGGCAAATAATCTCAGCTACAAAAGTAGACATAAATCAAAGCATTTGTCTTAGTGGTTGATGCATGACTCATTTATTCAAAGAACTTGATACAAGAGTTTTGAAAACGTACCTAGAGAAGCATGAAGGAAAAGAGAAGAAAGGAAGAGAAACAAGAGGAATTTTAAAGAAGCCATGGTTAAAGTGATGATCTAAGATAGTTTGTAGGTTTCTTTGAAAGGAGGGGGCGGTCTATGTGTGTTTGTGAGGTACATATATAGAGATGAAAGGAATTTGAGCAATAGAACCAAAAGGGTCCCTTACCCCGGCCTCTACTTTATCTTAATTAGCTTACAAACTAAGAATTGAAGACGCCTTTGCCGTTTACCTTTGGAATTCTCGTCTCATATCTTTATTCTTCTTTTGTTTGTTTGATACATGCTTTCTTCTAAGGTAATAAAAAACTCAAGTACTGCCACTGAATCTGATAAATAATATTATATGCCTGTTGTCTTGGTGTCCAAGAATGTGCTAGGTTCTAAAACTCCAATTCCTATGAAGTTGCAGTACATCAGCAAAAGCTGGGGGACACAGATACTTTGTTCTGCAACAAAGAAAAGCATTGCATTTCCTCTCCAGGCGAATAAAGCTAACAAGTAGAATCATGTAAACATTACTAAAACAAGGGATCTAATTCAACTTAAACTAACATCATCTCTCAGTTTCACTATTAAAATGATACTAATAATAAAATAAAAACCAACACAATAGTGAAGTCTCAATTATAACTGGACCAGACCATGTTCTGGGATTTTATCAAACCCAACAAGTTTTTGACTGAACTGCAGAGAATGTTGGACTGATCTGGCACCATAAAAGCCCATATCCCAACCAAGTTGGTATTTTGTATGCCACTTGTAAATTGTGAACACCCAGGGATATTCACTTGGAATGAATCATGATCACAAAAATGGAGGATAAGTGGGGGCCCAAGCTGACAGATATCGTCTGGGAAGTGGGAACCTCACAATCTCTCCTTCAACATCCACAACACAATCCCAACCGCCACTGCTGGGCTGCTGTAACATTAGATATAGTAATAAAAGAAGAAGAAGAAGAAAATATCACAAACAGGAAGAAGAAGAAAAATTAAGCAGAAAACCGAAATAATGGTTGCAGCAGCGGCAGCAACGACATCGTCTCAGCTACTGATATCAAGCTCACGCTCTTTGTCTCGGCTGTCACCTTTTCAGCTAAGTGTCTTTGACTCCAAAACCCTTGTGCCATGCCCTACCAATGGCAATAACAGTAACAGTATCAAGAGAAGGCATGTTAGGTGCATGGCTGTGGGGACGGCACCACAGGCAGAAACAAAGAGAAGTGGGTTTGAAATTCAGACGCTAACAGGTTGGTTGTTGAAGCAGGAACAGGCGGGTACCATAGATGCTGAGCTCACTATTGTCATTTCCAGCATTTCCATGGCGTGTAAGCAGATTGCTTCTTTGGTGCAAAGGGCTAGTATTTCCAACTTGACTGGTGTTCAAGGCGCCGTTAACGTGCAAGGAGAGGATCAGAAGAAGCTCGACGTCGTTTCTAATGAGGTCTTGTTATCAAACACGAGTTCAGTTTATCATATCTATTTTTGCAATTAAACAGCATGTCAGTTCTTACTATATGTTATTCCTTAAACAGTTCAATTCGCTTCGCGTGACATGCAAATGCAATTGACTGTTGTCACTTCAAATGGATGAAGAATTCTTGAAACTGACATTAGTTTTGTTCAGGCCAGTTGGCTGAAATAGGCAATACTTATGCTACCTAGAAAGTTGATTCATTTATGTTGCATTTACAGGTATTCTCCAGCTGCTTGAGATCAAGTGGAAGAACAGGGATTATAGCATCAGAGGAAGAAGATGTGCCAGTGGCGGTAGAAGAGAGTTACTCTGGAAACTATATTGTGGTATTTGACCCACTTGATGGATCATCCAACATTGATGCTGCTGTTTCCACAGGTTCCATTTCGGAATATACAGCCCCAACGATGAATGCCTAGCAGATGTTGATGAAGATGACTCCACCTTAAGTACAAACTTCCAGCCTATATCATATATGATTTTTACCTTAAAAAGCCTCAACTGTTTCATGCATGGTCTGCAGCTTGGTTCAATAGAACAAAGATGTGTTGTGAATGTGTGCCAACCAGGGAGCAATCTACTAGCTGCTGGCTACTGCATGTACTTAAGCTCTGTAATCTTCGTCCTTACATTAGGGAATGCTTTCACCTTGGATCCCATGTATGGTGAATTCGTGTTAACTCAAGAAAACGTTCAGATCCCTAAAGCTGGAAAAATGTACGCATTCAATGAAGGAAATTATCAATTGTGGGATGACAAGTTAAAGTATATTGATGACCTCAGAGACCCTGGTCCGAGTGGCAAACCTTATTCTGCTAGATACATTGGAAGCTTGGTTGGAGACTTCCACCGGACACTGCTATATGGTGGAATCTATGGTTACCATAGAGACAAAAAGAGCAAAAATGGTAAGTTGAGGCTCCTGTATGAGTGTGCACCAATGAGCTTTATTGTCGAACAAGCTGGTGGGAAAGGATCTGATGGACATCAAAGAATCCTTGATATCCAACCTGTTGAGGTGACAAACACTTAAACTAATATTAGTTTTGCAATTTCCATTTTCCTAGTAATTTTAGTAACTAGTGTTCTGTTTTTGTGTTCTTCTGACAGATCCATCAACGCGTACCACTCTATATCGGAAGCCAGGAAGAGGTAGAGAAACTGGAGAAGTATTTGGCTTGAGTAAGATGCAAAAGCAAAGAGAATACTGTTTATGTTTATGGATATAAATAAATACTTTAAGCTGCTATTCAAAATGAAGGTCGTTGAACTATCTTTGCATTTTAAGCAATCAATATTCAAATACGGTGCACGGATATAGTTGAATGTTTACAGTAATCTTTTCTGCAATGTTGAATACCTCTGAAGGTGACAACGCAAAACTGCTGGTAGATTAAAAATAGAATGATGCCAACATGCATGGAAATGCAAGTAACTTCATGTCTTTATCTTGGAGTTGGCTCTTGGTAGTTTGGACTCTAGTAAAATGAAGCATCAACATTGTCACCTTGTTCTTCAGCATTGTTTTACTTTAACACGATAAAATTATTTAAATCCAGCCGTTCAGGCCAAAATTCAATTCCTTTTTCATTAATTAAAACTTGCTATTGCGGCAGAATCAATTTGTAAGAACAAACTGCAAGCTGTTCTGAGATCATTAGAAAACAAAAAATATATAAAATCCTTTTCTTGTTTATCCATAGTAATTGACACTTGACAGACTGCTCAATTGCATTGTATCTATAATTTTTTCAAAGAAAATGAGAAAGGAGACAAATCCGAGAGCAAGATAATATTTTAGGCTCGAAACATTGGGGAAACTATCTCCATTGTATACGACTATTTCTGACATTACATCCCTATTCAAAAGAGGTAATTTGGCAAATGCATCTCTCTGCAACCAAATTATTGAAAGAATAATGAATACGTTGATTCCACTTTGACATATATGTGTGTGTGTGTCTGTGTAACTAACCTGAGATGCCTCAGAATTATACTTCATCTTCTCTACTTACATAAGTTGCTAGTAGAGTCCTCTAACAACACTGAAACTGGTACTACTGTGTAATTCAGCTGACATCGAGTCGTGAAAGAAATCTGAATCCATAATATTTCATCCTTGTAGGTGGCTGCTTCAAGTCCTCCATGCAAGGGAAAAGCATCTTAATTCAAGAATCCTAATCAGGCATCCTGCAAATGACTAACGCACTGATATACTATCTTTGAACGGAACTCAAATTCTTGTCAAGCTTCAAGCTGCTAATTTGCTGCTCGGGGGATCTGCTACATATGCAACCAGGAAGGGGATTTGCATAAAAGTTCTCCTCTAGTCGTGGTGACTCTCGTGGCTGTCTTAGGTAAGGTGCTCCAAGCCTGTCAGAGTGTAAATTCTGAACTTCCAAAGAGAACTGTTCCCAGGATATTACAGCCTTGTCCAGCTGATCAATGAGTTTGACAACATTTTCTCTGAAATAAAATAATAATGTGAGTACACACACAGTAGTCTTAATAATATCACTACGTGCAACAGATAAGTAGTACAAACCTATCAGGGTTGATGGTTGTTCGAAATCCTTCAAACCTTCTATGTCCTTGAACTGTTTTAGCCATATTCCCGTCATAGGTATAAACAAAGACATCACTTTCAAGTGCCACAATATAATCCAAGGCAGCAAGGCGATTCTGATATGGCTTGAACAGTTTCAGTTCTTGTTCGGTTGCCAAAGTAGAATGAGAGAAGACATTTGGATACTCTGATTTGAAAGCTGCCATGCTATCACGGCCGTAAATATCACCTGCGACAATGTAGATAGGCGTGGTGGACGGGTAACCCATGGCTTTGAGGAACAAGGTTGCCTCTCTAGGTGTCATCGGACATCCCCCTTGACGTCTCCGTTCTTCACCGTTGATCTCTTTCTCCCTCCAATGTCTAACATTGTATCTCATGACTGTCAGCTCATCACCTTCTTCTTCAGTAAGGTTATGGATGCAGCCCGTGAATGCCAGCATATCTTTCTCATACCTGCAATTGAAATTAGCCTATTTGATTCAGAGACATTTTTAGATGAAATGCTACAAGATGGCGGTATTATAGTGAAGATACCTTAAGTGTAAAGCAACGTATGGCTCATTATTGTTGTTTAACTTTAATCTATCAACTAAAGTCCTCCCAAGATCCTCTATCTCTTTTGTGTAGCGGAGAGCCTCGTAATTGGTACGGCACCTTAGTCTTTGAATTGAAGTTGGTAGTCCATTATTAGCAAGCCTAGAATCAGTGTGTGTGAACTTGATCACCTTATGTCGCTTTAGCAACGGGAGCACCTTGTTTCTGTAGTAACTAGCCTGCAGAGGAAGCATCCATAAAGAGTAAGACACCATTCCTGTAAGAGAAAAATCAAACATGATGCAATTAACAAATCTCAAACCTTTGACCAGGAAACAGGGGCCTTTACAAGGGGCTTTTTTGCTATGTACTTGGCGGGTAGATGCTCAACAATATTAATATCATCTTTTAGAACATCGATGAAGTGCCTCCAGGCAAAAATATCCTTAAAATCACTGTGAAAAAAAGGTTAAATCTTTTTAAGCTTACTTGATATTATATCAAACAATTGGAATGATTAATGTTACCTTGGGTCTGTCCAAAATGACTCGTGATCAAGAGAAGGAAGAACCAGGGTGGCATTCATTATCTTGGCAACAGCAACCATGTCACTTATCTGCAACTCAATACAGAAATACAGATTAGCTCCAAAAGGTTAAAAATATATATATATATATATACAGCATTTCACAAGTCAGGACACAAACTTACTCCTATTCTCATTTGATTCAGTCCGCCATTGGCATGAACGATGATATAACCATTAGTAGGCGTTGATTCGCCTCCTGATGTCGGACGGATTGGTACTAATTAAAATACACACGGATGAAAGTGCTTACAAGTTGAGAAAGGAATAAGACATACTTGCTCGATTCTTAGGCCCAGATATACATTGCTGATAATTCTCGCTGTTTGTTTTCATCCAAATCTCTGGGGTCTGCGAATAATGCAACCAAACGGATGGTATAAGGAACAAAAAGAAGAGGTAGCCTAGGCCTAAGCCAACGTACGGATAAAGCAACCCCATTTACCAGTCCTATTAGATTAGACCAACCCAGAAAAAGGGTAAGAATTTTCTAATGTAAACTCGGAAACGGTCAGAGTTACAATATTCAACGCAAGAAAAGGACTTTCAATTTTCAACTTACGGAGACCCTTTTGAGAACGCGTTTAGGCATGGACTGTTCAGCATGGGTCTCGGCGTTTTCTGATTTCCGTTTACTGTTAATCTCGACGTGACGGCTAAGAAACCAGAAAAAAAACGCCATCAACAACACAACTCCGAGGATCTTACGGCCCATGTTCTTGCCGGATCTCAGACCGGGAACCATCTTAACTGCCCGATGACACGTGCGGCAAATCCACGTGTCCGGCACAAAAGAAAATAACGACAACTTTCTGTGAAGCAGCAGGAGCGGATATCTTATCACAGGGTGGTGGTGGTGGGCACAGGAGGAAGAAGTGGAACCGTTGGGGTTGTCGGTGTCTTCATGGTCGGAGCAAAGGGTGTAATAGTTCAAATTACAACAAGATGAATTGTTGCTGTCGGACTCTGGTGTTGGAAGTTCTGCCATCCGTCGCCTTGTAGTAGTTTGTTTTGGGCTGCCGTTTGCCAATTTATTTGCACCTCCCGACGACATCGTGTTGCCGGAACTCGGAAAAGAAAGGAAAATAGAGAATCAATACAACACGTAGATGTGTGAAGAAAATTTGCTTCATATATAGGATTTGCCAATTGGCATGCTTTGTCTCTAAAATTTTCGCTTTTTGGCTTTTCCCTCTATCATGCATGACAATTGACGATTGGCAAATGGGGACATGACATGTTTTTATGGGTTTTTCCGAACGTCCGAGGCACGGTCCGTTTACTCTTTTATTTATTTATTTATTTATTTATTCAATCATTGTTAAAATCACAGTAATAACAATGCACCAGAAGCATAATAATAACATAATAATAACGATAATAAATGATTTTTTTTCAGTTACTAATACCATATACTAATAATAATAACTTGAATTGTGGTGTCTAAAATATAATGG
Source organism: Hibiscus mutabilis (assembly GCA_019671005.1). Lineage (NCBI taxonomy): Eukaryota > Viridiplantae > Streptophyta > Magnoliopsida > Malvales > Malvaceae > Hibiscus > Hibiscus mutabilis. The sequence goes on along the minus strand of CM033712.1, from coordinate 71,021,228 downwards.
TTAAATTACTATTATTATTAGGAAAATTCTACGACGGGCGTCGATCACCGCTGAACAGCATTTAACACCATTAAATTAATTAATAAAAATTAAAAATTCCAAAGACTTAACATACAATTATAAATTATTTAAAATAAAATTTCAATTAAATTATTATTATATATTTTTTTAATTTTTTTTAAATAATTAGATTAAATATCAACCATAATCAATCCCTAAATTAAAAAAACTCTAAATCTTTTTTCCAAATTAGAAACCTAATTCTCAAATTAAAACCCAAATTCCCAAATTAAAACCCTAAATAATTTAGGCAAAATTATGATTTTATTTACGTAAATAACCTAAAAAGAGTGTGTTTTTACCCTATGGAATTGAAATCAATTTCATTTAGGCGAAATTCACCACACTCAAATCTTTTAATTTAGGCGAAATTATGATTTTATTTACGTAATCCAAATCTTTTAATTTAGGGTTATTTACGTTATTTAGGTTATTTACGTAAATGAAATTATAATTTTGTCTAAATTATTTAGGGTTTAATTTGAGAATTAGAGTTTTAATTTGGGGAAAAAGATTTAGAATTTTTTTAATTTAAAGATTGACTATGGTTGGTATTTGATTCAATTATTTAAAAAAATTTAAACAATAATATATGGAAAATAATTTAATTGAAATTTTATTTTAAATAATTTATAATTGTGTGTTGAGTCCTTGGGATTTTTAATCTTTATTAATCAATTTAATGGTATTCAGTAATATTCAGCGTTGGTGGTGTTCAGCGGTGTTCGACGCACGTGGTAGACTCATCTTTATTATTATTATTATTATTATTTCAGTTACAAATAGTCAAATACCATTTACTAATACTTCAGACCAAAAAATTTTACTATATTAATACTTACTATTATAAGAAGTCAAACTCTAAATTATGGTAATTATACAAAAATATCCGAAACTTATTAATATGAGAGATTTGTCACCATTTCTGTAATCATTTCAAATGAAAAATAATTGGGTTAAGTGATATTTTTGCTCTTGTAGTAGTCTTAATTTATCAATTTCGCCTCTATGATATTTTCATATTAATTTGGCCTCTGAAGTAGTCGAATTGCATCATCATTTAGGGTTTAAAAATACTTTTCTGTTTCATAATCACTTTAGACTGATAAAATTTACAATTAAGGTTTAGGATTTAGGGTTTGAGATTTAAAATTAGAGTTAGAGTTTCAGTCAAGGGGCAAACGGTGATAAAAATTCGACTACTTCAATGGCTAAATTGATACGAAAATACTATACGGGCGAAATCAATAAATTGAGACTACTACATGGACAAAAGTAGCTCTTAAGTCAAAATAATTTATACAGAAAATTATACACATAAATTATGAATTATTACCCTAGATTATATAATTTTTAGAAATTCATATACTCGGTTATATGTTAGAATTTTTAGAAATTTATACGTCTTTGTCTAGCCAATCAGTGGTTTATACGCATAATAAATGTCGTAGGTTTGGCATAAATTAAGATTTGAAAACAAGGAGTATTAGTAGCACTTTGCACTCAACACTCACTAGCAATTAGAAAACGGTTGAGCTAAAACTCAACTCTATTCACAACCGGATTCACGCTTTGAATCCTCCGTCAGTTACTTTCTCCCACCGGAACCAACACAGACCTAACAAGTTTTGAAACATGTGGATATAAAAACCAGGGCTTTGTTGATTCAAATTTCAAAATAACTGATCTAAGCATAATTTCAGTATTTAAGAATCGGTATTAAATGTGGAATCCTACGGGCTACATTTGCAAGCAACTTTGAGCAGGAGTTGGGTTTAAAGTTTAAGAATAAAAGGCCCCCTGCATGTATGTATACTGAATGAGATATTTGACCCTTGTTGAGCTTGAAAAGCCAACTGGTGAGGGCTTGAGGATATTCTCATAAATCTTGGGGAAACTAGTGATTCTCAATCTCACCATCTAAGCATTGCAATGGTGTTTTAATGCATATCTTAGAATTATCATTTTCCTTGGAACAATCTGATGATGATATCTCTTTATATTTTTATGCAATTTCTCTTAATTAGATATTCTATATTGTTGCAGCAAGGACTCGACACGATTTAGAATAAACAATGAAGTCGCCACAAATCTTTTTCGATGTGTGATTAGATCACCTAAAAGTGGGTTATTTTAATAAAAATATTTTATTTTATTAAAACAACAATTTTGGTATGTGAAAACACAAAAAAACGAGTTCGGAAGTCGGTTACGCGTGGAAAAGGGTGAACACCCCACAATGGCCAAAATTGGTACATAGCCAATTATAAATTGTCTTAATGTTGGAATTTGCATGTTCGTGAAAAATTAAATTGTTATCCATTTATGAATGTGAATTTATTTTAACGGCTTCACCATTCGGAGAATAAACAATAATCACCAGCAACACTTTTAGCGCTACCATGTTTACCTCTTTGGGTGAAATACCGCATTACAATTTATATGTTCGGCATAAATTAAACTGGCATAAAAAGGGATTGAAAGAAATTTTTATTTAAATTAGAATGTAATGTTTTCCTTAATTACTCTACTGAAATTATAATTAAACTAACTTGAAGTCGGAATACATGAATTCCGTCTAGCTACAATGCATGCTATTTTTAGTTAAAAAATAAAGGAGGAACATGGTTTTTAATTAAAAAAATACAGGATGAAGATTGATGGTGATAGGATGGGAAGCGCAGGGATGGTAGGCTGGAAAAAATATGTTTGTACTGTTAGAAAAATAACTGTAATTAGTTTAAGTGTTTGTTAATGAGTTGTAATTAGCTAGTTGGGTCAGTTAAGGGTCTGTTAGCTTAGTTGGATTGGATTATTAAAATCCACGTCATTGTAAAGGGCTTTATTGCTCTTAGTTTTATCATTTTTCACATAATACAATCTCAGAATTCATTTTGTTTATTATTTTGCTAAATCCCTAACAGTTTTTCATTCCCCTTCACTGTCAATCACTATTTCCGGGCATTATGCCTGAGTTCTCACATGTACTGTAGCAAGACAAATTGCTTGCAATTCGTCTTCAAAGTGAGTGGTTTTCTTATTATTAAAATAGCAAGCATTGTAGCAAGACAGAATCTGTGCATTCTGACTTCAAGTGCACTGTTCAAAGTACAATAGATCCGAAAATAATTCGAGCTGTGCTATAGATTGAATTTTTTTCAACCACAATATTAGGTCAGTTTTGCCGATACTCAACATCAGTGGCAGGCAGCCAGCCAACCAAGTTGGGGACTTTTGTTGTTAGCATGCAGTCAGGGGCATTGGTTACATTCCTTGACACTCATGTCTCCTGGCCACATTGCAATTAGTGAGATGCCAGATATGGTTGTCTTAGTTGTAGCTGCCCCATTGTAACCCACACGAACTAGTCTAGACGCCAGACCAAACCAAATAAGCTATATTGGAGTTTGCCAAAACAAACCTGAAACGATTAACTAAGATTAGGTCTATTTTTTTTCTTTTTATCTTGTCTAGATGCAACATTATGATCTAAGGTGTGCATGCTGGTAGTGGGTGAAACCTCGGTTAAATCGGGCGTCAAATTGACATCCAATTGCGTGTATTTGCAATTTAGGGACCAAATTGCAAATATTGAAAATTACATTTTCAAGGACTTAGTTAAATTTGAAGTTATCAGTCCTCCATTAGTCGAGTTACATGCTTACTCATCAAATTACAACCCTATACGATCAACCAAACTCATTCAATTGCATACATAATAATCAGGGATCGAAATGAAAGAATCTACAATCATAAAAACACATCAACTCCAAAGCGGCCGCCGGTACCGGTACACGGGCAATCGTACCGGTACTGGTATGTGTAAAAAAAGGGGCCGTACCGGTACAGCTCCTCGTGTTTCGGTACGCGTGTTTATTTTGCAAAAATGTCAATTCTAATAGCTAAAACTCGTACCGATACGCTCTTTCGCATACCGAAACTCCTGCCAAAATATCACCCACCCGTACCGATACGATGGCCACCATATCAGTATGCCTGGACTTGAAATGTCCAACTTTGCTGGTTTTTCATCCAAATGGCAACTCAACCATGCCTAATACAATCATACACATATACACCTCTAAACCAAAGACTGTGACAAGCTTTGAGCTCATGAAAACAGGAATATAAAATGGAGGATTGCATCGAATCACAATACTAGAGGCATGCTTCCTAGAACCATTTGACTTGTCATTCAAAAAGGAACTCAAGGTACATTTCAACATAGGCATCACATCAATAGACTTAAACCAACAATTTAGACATGCTAGAACCACAAAGACATAACCATAACCACTTCCAACCTATATGCCTACTATGATAGTCATTAAGTATAAACTCATAAAAGCATGTCATCATCAATCATGCATCATATCTATCAACATAAAAGCCATCAGACCGCAACATATGAACTTCCACAACACCACAAAATCCAAATTACAAATCCCCAAAACCCATAGATTGCCTTATTAACCGATTTAAAACTAGATTTCCATACTCAAGTAAATGTCTTGTTCTTGGACCTTTCTTGCCGAGATAACGTTGCCCCACAACTTCATTGCTCTGCATCAATGGAAAAAGAGAGAGTAAGTACACATGCTTAGTGAGGTTGCTCTCAAAATGTAGATGCAAGACCAAGTTCATTTGAAACCACAAAATCATGTGAAGTATAAAATATACTTAAATAGATCAAGCATTTTTCTCATTTGTTTCCAAAACAAATCATGCATAACAACCATATGCATCAAAAACTATTTCATGTGTCTCATAGTTTCATATATCACATAAATTTAATATATTGGCATTTATAGTAACTCGAATAGTCTCACCTCTATCCACACATTCAAGAGAATAGAATGTTATACTTACATATCGGATACACTGATTTCCCAATGGTTTCTTCTCCACCTAATCTCATACTTTGCCTAGTTAAACCGCAAGATACCATCAACTTGGACTGCCTAGTTAAACCGCATACCCCAAGTGATAACCCAACAGGCCGAATAGCCTAGTTAAACCGTTTTTCCTCAAAGACCATGGTGCGATCGATTTTATATTATAGTGCACTTTAAACCCTATGACATGCCAACTATATCCTATAGTTTCCCATTACGTCACATAGCTAATATATCATTTTCAAATACATTTACTTATTGTTTTCCAATGCATTTCACAAAATTGTTTCATATGCAAAACCACATTGTCAAAGGCAACAACACATTCCTTCTAGGAGTAAATCTCAATGCTCTTAGGCATTTATATACTTTGTTAAACATTTCATATTAATCCACACGATGTATTTACAGTAAGTAAATCAAACCATGTTTAAAACCAAAACATGAAACCCGCAAGCTCATATTGAAACCGATAACCAAGCGAAATAAGGAAAACTTACGCTTGAGCTTAGTTAAGCTTTTTAGGCTATAACTAAACCTCCATGATCCACCGATCAAACCTTTTAAAGAGTTTTAACGCGTTTATACACTCATCGATACACCTCGCTTCGTTCGCCAATGGGAATCAAGCCTCCGGAAAGCAACTTACGCTACTAGGCAACCTCGCGTTGATTGTACTCTGTTTTAATCACATAAAACCAACGAGAAAATGCATCATTATGCATTCTAAACACTGCCAAACAACAATCTCCTGCATCATTAACAATACCCTTCCAAAAGTAGCCGAAACTACCGAAATCAACATAAATCTTCGTTCTACCAACACTTAACCACAAACCAACTATTCTAACACTCAAACCACATCAAAACGCAACCAAAAACACCCTTACATCTCCAACAACTCAATAACACTCATAATAGCCCCAAAAATCACAAAAACTCATCTAAAAACTTTCCAATCAAATAGTTTCGAGATTCATTCCAATATTATCATTTCACACTATGATTACCTTATCAAAATATGAATTTACCCAATCAAAATATCTATGTTTCTTCAACTTAAACAAATCTTTAAGCAAATCCTAAAAATCTTCATAAGTAACTCAATTCTTGAAATCAATTCTAAAACTAAGTTAAAATCAATCCAACATCAGCCAACTACTAGGGAATATCAATAAAGAACCTTAGTTTAAGAGAGGAAAAATGGAATTCACCTTTGAAGAAGCTTCCACCAAAATTGACGGAAGATTTTCCTTGAAATCAAACTTGTGAAATTGATGAAATATTTGAGAAATTCTTGTGAGGTTTTATGAGGAATCAAAAGTAGAATCAAATGATGATTTCTCCATAGAAAATCATCAAAGAATTTTGGAGAATCATGGTTAGAGATTGAAATAGAAAGTGAGAGAAAATAAGGAAAACTTAGAAAGAATAAGAAAGTGATTTAGAAAACCAATTAACCGTCAAATTTTTACTCAATTAAGGTGATCATTTTTTGATTAAAATATTTTAGAAATAATAGCTCTATAAGGATTCTTAGTATTGACCCATTTACAAATAGTCATTTAAAACAGTTTTACAACCTTTACAATTTAGCCTCTAAATCAAAACATCACTTAAAATAATTTAATTAACTCCCAATTTACTTACCAAAACACTCCATAATATACTTAGACATTTTTGGTAAATCAAACCAATTTTTATCTCCTTTTCGTATTAATTAAAAATATTACATCTAGCCCTATTTTTGGGTGTTACACCCATACTCTTGAAGCTATCTCATACAATGCAAAGGCAGTTGATAAATGTGATAAACCAGCTGCTAAGTGTTAATGCTGAGAGACTGAAACTATAGTTTGCTACTGTTGGGCCTGGCTGAGGTAATGAACCTAAAACTAAAACCACGCGTTGAAGCACCATGTTGAGAAAGTGGGAATGAGTGTGGCCGTCTGCTCTACGATTGTAAATTGTAATGCTTGGAGCAAATGGTTAGGACTTTCACTTTCCGATAAACGTTTTTGTCCACCGTAGTAATACTGATACTCACACTGCATTACTTTAATGGATTAATTTAATATTTTATTATTTTGTTAAAAAAACACGTTAAATACAATGAAAATAATAAGAGTCTGCCATTAACTTATAAGATTGTCACTTGAGAAATTACCGAAATTATAAAAGTAGAAGATAAGACCTGTGCAGAAGCTCATGTTGATCCCTTCTGAGACGGTCATGTTGATACGACCAGAAAAAGGTGACCGAAGAGAAAATCCAAAGACGACTGTTATGTTTTATATAATACTTCATTATAGTTAAATATTGTTAAAAAATTTAGTTCATATCTTATTTAAAATTTAAGGATCAAATTAAAAAATAAAATTGTTAATGTGCAAAGTTATTAATGTAATAAGAGTTAAAATTCAATTATCAAATTGTAATAATTTGATAATGTAATGAGTAAAATATAATTTCTAAAAATTTGATGATAAAAAACGAAACAAGAATAACTTATAAAATAGTTTATCCCAAATGAAAACTTTTTTTTGAACAAAGAACGCCGATAATTTTATTCAAACAAAGAAACAAAACAACAAGCATACAAACACAAAACAACATCTTCAAAGGAAGCACATACAAGCAAACACAAACAAAAAATATCACGAAGGACAACGACGATACATGACACAACCAACACAAGGCAACAAAGAAACACAAGAACATATGAACAAGAATTGAAAAAAACATAACAAGAGCAACCGAAAAACAATCCGGAGCCAAAACAGTCCAAACCCAACAAAGACCATAGCATAATCAGAGCCAACATCACCATCTTCAATTGCATGTTTGTTCGGGGGACACCAGGGATGTCTCGTGAGGAAGTAATACAGCGAGAGAACCATCGAAGAGTTAACACGTCAAATATGAAAATTGTCGTTGTTCGATGGATAGAGCGAAGGAAGAGCCGACGATCACCATCGACAGGAGCATCAGAGCCCAAACCATTGCTGGAGAAATGAAAAAATGCGGGACAAAAACCCAAGAGCTTGGCCACCGAAGAAACTATCGGAGGAGAGAAGTGAAGCGAATCTCACCAATCCACCCGTGACCATGTTTCCACCTCGCCACAGTGGGCCTAAAGCTAGGCCGAAGTTGCCAAAGAGGGACTCCCAACAAGCATAACTACGATTGGAGTCGAAACACCAAAGAACACAGAAAAAGTTGACAACAAAAAAGACAAGAACAAGAATAAAAAAATATAAGAGTAAAAAAATAAAAGATCAACAGTTGATAATAACAACAAATGGCCACCAAAAGAGGCCCAAGGATTTGGGGACTTCGAAAAAAAAATTAGAGTTTTTAAAAAAGATTGAGGGTAAACTTCAGAATATCCCAAATGAAAACTAAAAACCTAGGAAAAACCAAATTATATAGAGTGATTATGATGGGAGGAGGAGCAGCAGACTTCGCCACAAAGTTTATCTACTATAATTAATCGATACATAATTAAAATACTGTGATTTGTTGTTAGGAATTAATTAATTAATTAAAATTTAACTTATAATTATATTATTTAAAAAAATTAAGGCTTAAGAGGTAAAAAGTTCTTAAATTTTTGGAAAAAAATTAATTAAATTCCTGAATTTTTTTTGCATTCAATTAAGTTTTTAAACTAAAAAATTTAATCAATTAAGCCATTAAATCAAAAAGTTGAATCAATTAAACCATTTAACCATTAAATCTTAATAGTTTTTTTCTTTAGATATTATTGGCACATAATACACTACAGTTCTATAGTGTTGCAATTACATTTCAAAAAATATTTTTTTTTATAAATTTTACAAGTCTTTAATAATTTTATAACTTTTAATGAAATTTTTAAATAATTTTTTTTTTTAAAATATAAGTAGAAATATTGTGATACGAGAAATATTGTGATACGACGCACTACACCAACATATATAAAAATATCGCCAAAATTTAATGGTCAAAATTGATCAAAAGACTTAATTGGTTACATATTTTAGTTCAATAACTTAAGCAAAAAAAATTTAAAAATTCAAAAATTTAATTATTTTTTTTAAAATACAAAAACTTCGTACACCCTTACCAAAAATTAATTAATTAAAATTTGATTGTTTCAAGTTCTCTCTCCCGACATTTTATTTTCTTCTTATTACTACTGTCCCTCTTCTATTTCAAAAACAAACTACTTCCTCACTCTAGGGTTTCGAGGAGAAAACTTTCAGAGAACCCCGGAGGGCACCCCACCCTAACTCTATTTCTAGGCTTGTTGCAACTCACACAACAAGTTTATTGCGGTTATTTGATTCACGAGATTCATCCCCCCCCCCCCACCGGGAACAAGTATAAGAAAGGAAATCATTTTATTTTAGCGGCACCAACGTCGTTGTGGGTCGTCATCTTGATGCAATTTCTGCGTTGATTTCATGTTTCTGGTGAGTTTTAACCTAATTTCCTTTAATCTTTTCATTTTTCTCTTTTTGCTCG